>OX337239.1:426267-1626267 GCA_946965045.2 Epithemia pelagica | reverse complement strand
TGTTCACCACCTACTTTACCGGGATGGTCTGGTGGATCAATGGGAAGCTCAGGGCATTGAACATGTCGTCTTTTTGCAAGATACCAATGCCCTGGTCATCAACTCTGTGGTTCCGGCCTTGGGTGTCAGTGTCGCCCGAGGATTCCACATGAATAGTATCTGTATTCCCCGTTTGGCGGGAGAAGCTGCCGGGGCCATTGCCAAATTGGAGTAAGTGCACTGGTGACGACCGAATGCTTTGTTTGTGACCAAAAGAGAGAGGCTAACATGTTTTATCTTGCACCCGTTGACAATCTAGACACAAGACGGATCCAAGCAAGTCCATGGTAATCAATGTCGAATACAATCAACTGGACCCTCTGCTCAAATCACAGGGCACGGGTGATATTCCCGATGAAGCAACTGGATATTCTCCCTTTCCGGGCAATGCCAACAATTTGGTCTTTCGGATACCGGAATATGCCAAAACGTTGCGGGGAGAAGATCAGGGTGTCGTTTTGGAATTTGTCAATCCCAAATACAAGGACGAACAAGCCCGGACGGAATTCAAAAAGCCAACGCGACTGGAATGTATGATGCAAGACATTCCCAAACTCTATCAAAAGGAACTGGAGAGTCCTCAAATTGGCTTTTGCATGTTTGATCGGTGGTTTACCTTTTCTCCGGCCAAAAACTCGTTGGAAGCCGGACAAGGCACCATTGCCAAGGGAGGTAGTGCACCCGGAACCTTGTCTTCGGCCGAAAGTGACAAGTACATTCAAAATCAAAAGAAACTGGAATGGGCCGGCTTTTCCATTGTCGACAGTGCAACGGACGATACTACCAGTGACACGGTCCTGATGGCTGGTATTCCCGTCACCAAGGGCCCTCGCGTCATTTTGTGCCCGGCGTTTTCCATTAGTCAAGAGGAATTGAAGGACAAGATTGTCCAAGACTCGGAACTCACCATCACGAGACGATCCTCCTTGGTGTTGGATGGACACCATTTGAAAATTGATGGCCTGGCCCTGGATGGAGCCTTGGTCATTCGTGCCGGGGAAGAGACGCATGTAACGGTACAGAATTTGAGAATTCAAAACAAGGGATGGGAATTGACCGACTTGCCGCCAGACGATGCGGCCTCCCTCCCCGAAGCGGTCCAAATTCGTGGATACACCATGACGAAACATGAAACTGCCGAATATTTGCTCTATGAACCAGGACACTTTGTGATTGAATCGGACGGGCAAGTTCGCAAGGTGGAACCCTAGAAAGATTCTCTGTCATGAATATTCGTGGATGACTTCGACGCGCAAGACAATGGCCTACCTAGAGTAGAATGCCTTGTCTACAGACACGACACATGTCGCTGAATGGATGCCAAAATGTGAGGGATTCCATGAAGCCAGTGTGTGTTTTGGATAATGCTCCAACGAATAAGTCCCTTTTACTGACTGTGGTTCTCCTCTCAAAAGATATATTCACATTTAGTTTTCACCCTCTGTAAGGCGTTTACGAGCGTCGGCATGGAATTGGGGCAACAGAAGGTGACCAAAGTGTCTGCCAATCATAGTTCCATCCATGTTCTTTTCCCACAAACAGACAAACACACAACTCCATACCCTCTCTCTCTACTGCAAGAAGGGAATCGTGAGCAACCGTCACCCGTCACCACACAACTCCCAGAACAAACCAACAACAAGAAGGGACAACAAGAATGTGGCACCATACGGAACCTCCACGCCAATATCATCCAGTTTCCGGGTTGTCGTGAATCCTAGATTGGTGAGAGTGAGACGACATCGCGACTACACAATCGATTGATTCGACTCTGTGTAGAGTAGAGAGTCTATGACATGTCGATGACGAAAGCAAGAGCGAGGAAAAAGGTATCTTGGAGGATCTTTTGGTCGCGCTTGCAGAAATTCCGATCGGCTGCACAGGTTTACAGCGATGATATCGGACGGAGAAATGCTACACTTTACGATTGAGTTTCGTCATCCAATTGCCCCGCTTGATAGTTCCTTATCTTGCGCGCGATCTTTGGGTACTTCCGCCAAACCGAGCATGATACCCGGCAAACAACAGTCGTCGTTGTCGAAACACATCCTACATTCTCATACATTGAAAAATGATTCCGCTCTTGTGGTTTGTCCCTTGTTTGCTGTCGAGTCCTGGGGCTGGGGTTGGTGCCTTTTCGCTAGGCTCATTATTTCTGGGTTCCACCACCTTCCTCCCCAAACCGTCCTCTTCTTTTTCGTCGTCCACGTCCTCCTCATCACAACTCCTCATGGCGATTCAAAGCGTTGGATACGGCAGTAGTACTGCTTCGGATACTCCGACCGCCGTCCAAGAAGCAGTCTCTCAAGCCCTGGAGGGTTTGGGCGAAACCAGTAGTAGTCCACCCATTATGGCCTTTTGTTCGGCCACGGTGCATCGAGATATTACGCAAGTTCGACAAGCCCTCGCTCAAGCCTTGCCTCCTTCTACATTGATACATGGCTTGACATCCAGTGGTGCTATTTTGAAACCAGGAACGGGTGCCTTGCCCGCGGCCGTGGCGTGTTTGCTCTTGTCTACGAACAATGTCAACGATTTTGTATCCGTGTTCAACGCGCAAGGCAATGCCGTCGAGGCGGCGGCCGACCTTCACGCCAAACTTGCCACGACGACGGAACCGCCACAAGCCATTTTTATGAGCACCACACCTGGTGCCGAAGAAGGAACCTTGCAAGCTTTGGAAGCAGCCTTTCCCGGCATTCCCGTGTTTGGTGGCACAGCGGCCGACAATGACTTGTCGGGTGCCTGGAATGTGTGGTCCGCCGAAACCGTGTCGAGTACGGGCATTGCCCTAGTGGCCATTGGATCCAACGTAGCCTTTGGCGCCTCCATGATGGGACCCTATACACCCACTAGTCAAACCTGTATTGCCACGAAAACGGACGGACAACGACGTGTCTATGAAATCAACAACGCACCGGCGGTGGACTGGGTCCGAGACTGGTTGGGCGAGGCCGTGCAAGAACAATATGAATCGGGGGGTTTGGTCTTGCCCCAAACGGCAAAAAAACCCATTGCCGTCCAAGGTCCCAATCAGGCCGAAGCGATTACGGCGCATTGTGCCGCCTTTAGTGGCTTGCAACCAGCGGAGGGCGACCGTACCTACGTGGACTTTTTTGCGCCCATTCCACAAGGGTCCACCTTGACTGTCATGGACAGTGGCAATGGACCCGAAACTGGCTATGCCACGGCCTTGACGGCCGCCTACGACACGGCTCAAACCCAATTGTCGTCGTCGTCATCTCCCAAGGCGGGCATGCTCATTTATTGTGGTGGCATGGCCATTGCCGTGGGAGACAATTTGAATACCGGCTTGACCAACAACGAATTGTCGTCCAAGGTCGGAACCGTGCCCATTTTGGGCATGGCTTGTTTTGGAGAGCAAGCTTGTTTGGAACCCTCCAAACGAAATGTTCAACGAAACCTCAGTGTCGGAATGATTTTGTTTGGATAGCAACGGTAGGTAGTCCATCCTAAACAGTGTAACATTTTCTATTAGTACTCCACAGGTTAGTGTTTGCGCCACTTTTTGCAACCGTGTTCCCTTCTGTCCTTGTGGCCAAAATTGTGAGATCGTGCGTCTCAAACATTGGACAACGGACCGCCGGCCGTGCTTCAGCTGTTTGGGTCGTATACTTGGTGATCTCTGTATATGAACCAGACGACCACAATGCTTAAGTAATCGTTGTGCGGGCTCGCATCGATCCCCAAGGATCCCCGCCCAACGCTTTTGTTTCGCGCATGTTCCTCCTCATATCTTTGTTGGTGTTCATTCGTGTGTGTTCCTGGTGCACCTCTTGCCTCCTAAGGTACCTTATGCCAAATGCAAATGCCATTTTTTGATCCACAGCACCATCAGACAACAACAATCACGACAAGATGACAAGGCTTTCTCATTCCAGTACGAGTAGTAACATGATTTCTTTCAACTACGGGAGCGATTATCATCGCATATCAAGGCGCTTGGGTAGTTCGGGCAAGAAACGACGACCTCCACCACCACCACCGCCGCCATCCATGAGCTACTCCTCTTTTGAAGATATGATGGACATGATGCCCAACAGTACCTACTACGACGCCGGATTCCAAGCGAATGAAACGGTGGAATATGAAAACGAAGAGACTTCGACTCAGATACTAGGAATGGGAACCAATTCCGTCTTTGCCTTGGCGCTCTTGACTGTTTTGATTCTCTTTGTATTTGGCATGGTTCTGGTCTATGCACTGTGCCGCAAACGAAACAAGAACCGGCTGTACCATCAAGAACTGACCGAAGCTCGGTGTGCGGTTGCCCAAGCATGTCATGCTGGAGAAGAAGTATCGCTTAACAAAAAGGTCCGCCTTCTGCCTACGGATGGTCTCTTTCAAGCAACCTACTTTGGAAATGGAATTTCCAACGACTCTACCGTTGAACTACACTTTCGCAAGTGTGCCGATCACAATGCCTGGACTATTTCAGGAAAGGGAAAAGATTCTCTATTTCAGGAAAGGGAAAAGATTCTCTTGGATCCTTTCGAATCACAGAAGGCTTGCTCGCAGGCTCTTTGGGCAAGGCGTATTGGGCTCAAACCTATCACACTTGGTGGTGTTGGTTGGGACGACGACACCACTGTGTCTCGGTTGGACACTTTGAGGCAACAGACTCCTTTTCGGGACACTGGTCTACCAATCAAGATACCAATGGCCCCTACGTGACCTTTCAAAAGCAAAACACAGTGTCTCCTTCTTCCTCCTCTTGCGTGGGGGAATCGCAATCCGCTCCTGGTGAAGAAGGTGGGGATGCCCCAGTCGCCCTGTCGAGGGCAACAGACAATTTGGCTTCCAGCACCTCGCCCAATGATGATATGGATGAGAATGAGCATCATGGCAATGAAAACGATACCCAAGACGCCAAAGATGATCCAGATGTTGAAAACGGCTGCGATTCCAGCGTTGGTTGGAGCCAACTGGGTAGCGAATCGTTTGACACCATGTCGAGAGCAACCGACAATTTGGCTTCCAGCACGTTGCCCAATGATGATATGGATGAGAATGAGCATCATGACAATGAGAATGATACCCCAGACGCCAAAGATGATCCGGAAGTTGAAAACTGCTGCGATTCCAGCGTTGGTTGGAGCCAACTGGGTAGCGAATCGTTTGACACCATGTCGAGAGCAACCGACAATTTGGCTTCCAGCACCTTGCCCAATGATGATATGGATGAGAATGAGCATCATGGCAATGAAAACGATACCCAAGACGCCAAAGATGATCTGGATGTTGAAAACGGCTGCGATTCCAGCGTTGGTTGGAGCCAACTGGGTAGCGAATCGTTTGACACCTTGGAGCAGTCTGTGAATGACAAAGGTGAGCTGAGTGATACATCGGTCATGTCCAACGCATCATCGTCGCTCCACCTGGAGGACAATATACCATCATTGGACGACACTCCAGCATAGAGAACAACAACACAAGAAGAAGAAGAAGAAGAGTGCTGGCATATGCCTTGGACAGAGGACAAACGTCGGATTGTGTTGCGGGAATGGTTGGCGATTCAGCCAGTCTGTGGTCTTTTCCCACGTTCGTTAGCCCAGCGCTCGATTTTCTGCTGTCTCTGAGGAGGGCTAACAGTGCATTGTAGTTGTAAAACAATTCTGTGTAAACCATGGCGATTTATGAGAAGGAACAGAGACCCTGTTGTATGCCGCCGTTGTAATGATTGAACGTTACTCGCCCACTATAGGCAGCTTCGAGAGAAAATGAGGAGTAGCACAAGATAGCACAACATAGATTTCTCCAACGCAAGCAAGACGAAGTTCATACTCGTAGCTCGTAGTCATAGATCAACTGTTTATGGGGATAAGGGGGGAGTGGGATGAAAGATGATGATTGAGATAGGCGACATATTGGGCTTAAACATAATCATGACATTGTACTACATCTTTTCTTTTTTGTTGTGTTGTTGAGTCTGACAAACGGTAGCGGGCACACATATGCCTCATCATTTTTCCGTTCGCTCTCGCTTCAGACACTGGGTATCAGGAGTCAGGAATCACGAGTTAGAACGGCGTAGTTTTGGTCTTAAGTTTCATAATCATGATGTGGTTCAATCGCTCGGTATTGGGGGAAGAAAGGGCGCAATCCCATCCTATATTCCCTGGAATCCTTTCCCATCACGATACGGACAACAATTGCCCTACACGCTTCTAATAGAGCCAGTAGTGAGACTTGTTGGGCGTATGTAAATGATACACCCCAGAGGATCGTTCGCACTGCGTGCTGATGCGACAACAGTGGTTTGACTGGGTACGGAGTATCGCATGAAGCAAGGATGCTACTGTGACGACGTCACAATTGACGCACGTCACGTGACGTGACGTAAAATTGACGACGTCACGTCAGGCCATCAGGCTGTGACGAATGACGGGAATGAAAAAAGTGACGGGAAACAAAAAAATCTTTTGTGGATCTTTTGTAGTCAAACAGATACTTCCGTCGAGAAACGCTCAAAAATGGCATCCAAAGTGATCCAATGAATGAACAACAATCAACCATTGATGATCAAGCATGGTCATAACTATTATGTGTGCATGATCGATGTTGACTTACCGTGGTTGAATGTCAGAACCACTACTGTGACGGGACAAGGACAAACTTTGGGGATTCATCCTTGGAAAAGGAGACGAAGTGGAGCTTCCGTCCACTTCAGGCACCATTTACAGACATCAGAGACCATTAATCATGATACATACAGTCAAAACATCCTATTTCTATCATACATCCCTATTGTCTTATCAATATCCCAAAATTGACGAAAGTGACGGGAAAAACCTGACGGGAACATATTCCCGTCACTATTTGACGGCGTCACGTCACGGTTGTGGCCCGTGATGTGACGTAGTAGCAACCTTGCATGAAGCGAACGAAAATTCTCGCTGATGCATAAAGAGTAATTGTACGTTTACCCTTCAGACCAACCATAATCCCCACACCCCACGCCCAACAAGAACAAGCGCTTTTCCACAATCCCTATAGTTTTTCGTTGCGAAAGTTTCGTCTTTCGACCTTTTTTTATTCAATCACCCAGTCCCCAAGGAATTGAACTGATATTGCAATGGGTGGAGGGGCCGTTGCTCTCGACGAATTACGAATGGCGACCATGACCATGGATGCCACCAAAGAGGAGGCAAATGAGAATGTTTCGCAAGCCGTAAATGTTCGACAACTAGCCGAGTTAGCAGCGGCTGCGGCGCACCGCAAGAGTCTAGATGAAGATCGAGTTCTGGGTGGCGGAGAAGCTTCCAGTAGAATGAACTTGGCTCCGCCTCGTAGAACCTTGTCTCGTCGGAGTAGTTCCGGTGTTCCCAGTAGCCGGAATGGAGGAAGTTCTGGAATGCGCTCCATGGGTCGCAGCTTTGGTAACGGCGAACGCATGATTTCACGAACAAGTTCTATGCACACTCCACGATCACGAGGGGTTCATCGCAGTCCCAGTAGTGACATGTCACCCATGTTAAGTCGTTCCTTTGCTCGATCGGGGTCTCACCATCGCGATGCCGACTCCTTGGCCGAGGCATCGTCTTCCAATGCCCGCATGATTCCAGAACGAGGTGTGCGGCGCGCTCAAAGTTCCGTGGCCGAGTCCTCCTTCCCCCGACATGCACCGGAACGTCGGAGTCTTCGTCGATCCGATTCCGCCCGAGCTGTCCCCAATCGTCGTGGTGTTGGACGCACCTGCAGTCAAAACAGTCTCAATCACATGTCGCAGAATGGTGCCGGAGGTTCCGGTACCGATGTTGGTACCCTTCGTCCCTACCGAGGTCGTGAAGGACTGGTGAACATGTCCATTCAACGATCGGATAGTATCACCAGTAATTCCCGACAAATGAACATGTTACGGCGCTCGCTGGATGATCGGTCCGTTGGGGAACTGTCCAGCTTTACAATGGCCACCATGGACTCTGTCAATCTTCGCAAACAACAAATCGTTGCCGATCCGATTGATGATGCCGCTACCTACCGCGATATTGATAGTTGCGCGGATCACGATTCTGTCTCCATGGCCACCAATGATGTGGGTGGTGGTTACATAGAGCATGTTCCGGAACGGAATCCCAACCACATCCCCTACGATGGTGTCTCGGTGGCCGACTCTGTTGTAAGCGGGATGGAGTCACTCCCCCATTCTCCAGCACACCATCGAATCTTGGAAGATACCAAGTACCTAGAAGATGACACGAATCACAGTCGCCCGAACCAGATTGCTTGTGATGCTGTCTCCTTGAGCACAATCGGAGGAGAAATTGATGAAAATGACGAGTCTTCCTACGAATCCACCTTACGTGAAGAACTTGATGAATTTGATGAAGACGATGGTTATATCCTTGAAGGAGTTAAAGAAGAAGAGTAGGACGCCCCTTTGGTTATGATGCTATCCGATCTTGAGGCTGAACAAAAAATTATATTATTATGTTCTGTTTGTCATGAGAGAAAATGTAATCCAAGAATACATGTTAAGCATGAACATGCGTAGAGATAGTTCCCGACCTTGAAAAATTACAAGTCACAAACATACTAGGAATAAAATAACATAAAGAAAGAAACATTGCGAATACACCGAAGCAGTCCAGGTAGCACGAGACGCGAATGATTATTTCTAGTATCGTAACTGGATATAATATGAACATCTGGTGCAGCGCTTATATCATGTCTAGGCGAATCAAAACTGTCATTCTCCTTGTTTCTCATCAGTGTTTTCAGATATGGCAGGATCTTCTTTTATGCATCGTATTTTGGACAAGCATAGCATATGGCTAAGGTGTCAGTTCAGTCACAACACACCCAACGGATTCACCTACCTCTCGGTAGGCAGTTCTGTCGCTCCGCTCCCCTTTTCAGTCATTTGCATTCTCAACAATCGGCGTCACCAACAACAAACGCAACAACCAACCGACTCAATCTCAGTTTTCAACCTGTGACCGATGCATGGAGTTGCAATCAATCTCTATTTACCTAGATTCAAAATCGTTCGATCGTAGTAGCTTGCTGATCCAAGAGTTTTTGCATGGCTCGCGTAAAATGTTTCCTATACAAGGACGGGTTGTTGGCATACGCGTGCACATATCGCCGTAAACCAGGATCCACCACCATGGCTACATCGGTAGGTATGAACGCAACTTGTCCAAGCTGTACTCGCTGTGCATTCCATTGCAACAAGGCCGTAAAGTAGTCGTTGGAAAATTTACCTTCCGAAGACGTGACAAACGGGAGTAACACCGGTGCTTGCTCCAAACAGTCTCTTGTAAGATTCTTGAGACATGCCTTTTCCATTCCTAGCAAGGACACATGTCGACCCAGTCCATGGATCCCTGACAAGGCCACCCACTCGGCTTCTGTCAAACGAAGACGTCCAAAGTACAAACGCAAGCCGTCTGAATCCAGTCCTGCCTCTGGTAGTGTTTTGGTCACTCTGGATTGTTTGGTTTGCATAGAAAGTGGTGTTTCTAAATAATATGGATCCGCCTGACTGGCATCAAGGCGACCAAGTTGGATCGGAATGTGAGGTCCTCCCATGTATTCAATGGCTTGAACTGCCACCAAAGCGATCGTGTCGGCCAACGACGATGCATTGTTGTCATTGGGAAATGGATGCGCTTCATAAATGGACTGGACCACCGAGAGAGGCCGTGACAGGGCTCGATTTTCGGACCATGCGAGTTCGAAGCGAATGGATCCATTCGGGTTTCCAGTCGTAGCATCGTGAAAGGCTAAGCGAACAAGAGATGCTGGTGTCACAGATTCGGTTTCATCCTGGTATTTTCCCTCTTGCAGATAAGCAGTGGTGGTGCGTCGTATATCTTGGGCCCACTCATGACGCAACGTCAGCAACGTCTCCGAGGCTGTTTGTGGTTGTTCTTTGTGTCGCTTGTCGGGTAGCGTGAGAGTCGGTGGTGTGATAACCTTAGTATCGATGAAAGCAGCGCTCGACAGGTATCCCAGGAAAAAATTGCGCGTCAAAAGATTCATGATGACTAGCAAACCTCTCCTTCGTTGGCTGCTATAGAGCGGTTCATGTTCCACTCTGAATGAACATGTTCTATTGGAAGGAGCTTTGATTCTTCTTGGTGATCTAGAATAGGTTATGGGTGTGACTAAACTAGAAGTTGGGTGGGGTGATCGTGCGTGGAGTAGGCGGTGTGTGGGTTGAAAGGGTGGGGGAAGTAGCGGGTAGCGGGACAGACGGTGAAAACAGAAGATTTTTTGATTCTGCAAAGTTGACGTTGGTTGGAGAGGTGCAAGTCGGTGGTGGCTAAAGCGTCAAGAACATGTTGTGCTAAAGCGGTGGTGATGGCATGTCCGAGAGTGAGCGTTGCGTGGCGTTGGAGTGACATTTGGAAAGGCTGGGGGTGGGGGTGGGTGCGCAGTTGGGCTGTATGGATGAGGTTTGAAGGTGCAAACTCCGTGAGGTTGTTGAAAGCCAAAAAACCATCGGGGTGGGCGAGGCAGCGGTCAGAACGGCCGAGTTGTGGTGTAGTCCAAGGCGGAGGGTTGGAGGGGGAGAGGGAATACCAGGGAGGAGGGCCGAAGAAAAAAGTGTGGGCGAAATGACCGAGGCCACCTAAGTGGTCGATGGAAAAAGGCAGGAGAAGGAGATTGTTGCTGTTGATAAGAGCGGTGGTGGTTGTGTCATGAGTGAACTTGTGGCGCGCTGCCGCGTGGTGAATCGAGGATGCGTCGTTGGCAATGTTGTCGAACGATTGACCGGTGCGGCGAATGGCTTCGGAGGGAGGTGTTGGAGGCAAATGAGGGTGGGCGGGAGGAATTGTGATGTCGATGGCAACATAGTGGAAGCAGTCGTTGGGGAGTGGTGGATGGAGGGCGAGGCCAATGTCGGCCGGGCGGATATTTCTGGGGTGGTGCGGTAGTAAGTTTGTTGGTTCAAGGTGGATGTCGTATTGGGTGCGGGTCCATTCGGCCCGAGGGGCAAGCTCTTGCGTGAGGAAGAACACGGCATCTCGTAGTTTGTTGGAAAGTTTGGTTTTATGGTGTTTCGAGCATGAAAAGAAGTGATCGCCGTAGGGGTCAAGTTGTGGGTGATTGGAACAAAAACAAGAAAGAGGAAAATGCGCGGGAAGGAAGGGAAGACGGATTTTTCGTGAGATGGCAATTTGAAATAAAGCATTGGGGATGCGGAAGTGATGAAGAGAACGAGGTTGATGTAGCGTACAGGAGGTCAGCCGTGACAAGGCAGATGGGAGGGAGCGTTGAAGTTTGGGCGGGGTGGAAGCAACAATCAACGGGAGCAGATGAGTCTCCTGATTGTAGATGGTGAGCTGTCTTTGGGCATCGGGTGGGTAGGCAGCGGGGTTGGTGACATTGAAAGGTAGCTCGGAGGTGAACAACGAACCAAAATGGTGGTGGATTTCGGCGAAGGAACGGGGTGTGGGGAGGAGTGTTGGGTGGTGATTGGTGGGGGGAGAAAAAACATGGGTGTGAGCCTGTGGGTACTCTGGAGAGTTTGCGAGACGGAGGGATCGGCTGATGGAGTTTAAGAGGGAGGGAACTGCAGTGGTACGGTGGCATGGATAGCCAAGTCCGCCGAGTGCTGTTGTGAGGTGAGCAAGATAGAGGGAGTGTTGTGGGACGGTGGTGGTGTGGGTCAGGTGTTTGAGAAAGGTCGTGACGATGGTATCAAGGCGTGGGGAGAGAAAGTTCGTCCAGAGTGTTGTGTCTGGGAGCGGATTCGAACGGTGTCGGAGGCGTAGGAGAATGTCCGCGGAGAGGAGGTGGGTGATTTTGGGGAGGATGCTGGATCGGAAGAGAATGGATTTGGTTTGGGAGTTGGGTAGGGATTGGACGGCTGTCGCGGAGAATTCGATGGTGTCAAGTTTTTGGGTAAGGAATTGTTGAATGAATGTATCGCTTCCGATTGGGTGGCCTAAAAAACGTGTTCCTGTGGTAATTTCAGCTTCGGAGGGGTCGGACGGGTTGAGAAATCAGAGTGCCTGTTGGAGGTGTTGGCGGTTGGATGGGGTAAGGGCGGGTAAGGGGCTGTGGCCGTTGGTGGAAGATAAGATTTTGGTTTTTGCCTTGTTGAGATGTATGCCAAACTGTTGTCCCAGTTGTTCAAAGTTTTGAAGAAAGGGAAGGAGATCTTGGTGGAGTAGACAGACGGATGTGTCGTCCATGACACTTGCGGTGTGGCTGGTGCCACCCATGTTGTCGTCGCAGAGGAGGTGTTGTTTAATGCGTTCTAGGGCGCGGGTGGAGAGGTTTGTGTTGATGGTGGCGGTGAGCGTGGCGAGTACGAGACAAGCGAACAGTGGGCTGAGGGGGCAGCCTTGGCTGAACCCTTCCGGTTGGTTGAGGGTTTGATTTTTCCCATGCTGGTCTTGGTACCAGTTTGTTGTGTCATTGGAGTACAGTAGGTCAAAGAGTGATACAAGTGGCTTGGTGGCTGGGTGGGATTGAAGTATTTCGCGGCAACGGGTGCGAGAGCATGCGTTGAACATGTTCGTCAAGTCGAGAAGGATGAGGGCTCGGGTGGGTGGGGTGGTATGGGTGGCGTCAGTGGTGACGTATCGGTCGATCTGTTGTTGGGTGAGATGGGCGGTGAAATCTACGCCGCCGCTGGTGTTGATTCCATATTGTCCTTGGGTTGTGAGGATGGGTTCGATGTCGTCTGCTGTGATGGTTAGAGCAATTGTGGCTGCCGTGCGGCGAAGAGCTGTCCCGATGCCGATCGGGCGTAATTTATCAAGGTTGGAGATATCTTTGTGAAGAGCAAAGAAATGGATGGACGAGAAATACGGGCGGATTGGGGATGGGAGTTGGTTGTTTAGGATTTGAGCAAAGAGGTGTTTCAGGTTGTGGAAGTACGGCCGATCGGCGGAGGGATGGGTGGTGGATCTGTGGAGTCCAAGTGCCCGGATTGTGTCGATGGATGCAGAGAATGGGCCAGGGGCGGTTCCTTGGCTAAGGCGGTGGAGTGCCTTTTCAAAGGTGTTGTCGGTGATGGTGTTGTTGTGGGTGGGGGTGTATTGCTGGTTTCGGAGGTGGTGTGGGGGATCTAGACGGGGCGGGTACAGGGATGTTTCAACAATTTTGATCCTGTCAGGAGTAAGGGTGGCGATGGGCATGGTTGCTGTGAGTCTGTTGTGGGCGGCCCGAATGTTTCCGAGGTCGGCGGCTTGTTGGGCGAATGTGGCCATTGATTGTGGGGTTGGTTTTTGGGGTTGGTGGTTTTGTTTGTGTTTGTTGGTGCGGTTGCGTCTGTGTGGCGGGGTTGTTGTTTTGTCTGGATGCCAAATTGAGTCAAAGAGATGGATGAGATCCCCTTGTTTGAGTTGGGCGACTCTATGTTTTAAGGCGTTGTGGTGTGTACGGTGTTGGGTTTGTTGGATGGGGGCGAGGAGGAGGGCTTCGATGATGAATAACAATTTCCAGAAAGGGGTGCTGTCTGTGTTGTGTTTGGGTTGCGACGTTGGTGATTCTGTCGTGGCGAAGGGAAGGGAGGCTTGGTTGGTCCATTGTATGACCATGTTAAAGGTTTGAAGAAAAAGGCGTTTGGCTTGGGGTTTGAGTTTGGTTGTTACAATTCTTTCTGAATCGTAGGGACATTGATGCTCGGTAGAGCAGACAATCAGGTAGGTCACCAACCGATACAAGCTTCTCAGGGTCAGAGAAGCAAGCAAGTCGAAGTCTATCAGAAGGATAGTCGGGACACAAAAGAAGATGTGATAAATGGTGATATTGTTAGATTGTGTGTTGATTACTACGATAGGTCTACGTGAAATGTTCGGTCCTGCCAAGGGTCATGTGTCATAGGTTCTTGGCGGCAACAGGTTTGGAATAGTTGGAGTCGATTCATGTGATGTATATGACATGTATATGTGGACGGATAACATATACAGGGTCAACAGCTCTTGCTTTGGGTTGGCATAGTTGTTTTCATGGCGCGCAGCTTGTTGACAATTTGGAGATTGTGGGAATGGAAATATGGTCTCGCGTGATCGTGTGTCGTGCTTGGGATACTTAGACCGTTGAGTCGGATAGATGCCGACAGCGCTCGGATGTCGCTTGGGCGCGCTCGATGATTTCAGGCGCGTACGCTTAGGGCGTTAGTATAATGTCCGAGCAACGGCCAAATTTACGTCCGTTGTAATACCGCACGACCCAGTTTAGTCTTGAGAGTGAGTTCGTCAATCTATTCTCACTTTTCATGATTTGCGAAGAAATATAGGTCGATATAGCGCGAAGCTAGGGAACATAGCTCGAAGCTAGATGGCATGATGCGATAGCACGAGGCTATGTGACATGGGGATTCGATGAGATGTAGAATCTAACCACCATAGACGGTGAGAATTCTAACACTCCCCACAACTCGTCGTTTCAGCCTTGTCATCATTGGATTTGTTGAGGTCTTGAACTTCTCCTTTCCAGAACAACAATGGCTTGAGCATGGGCCAAATAGATACGAAATCCCAATGTTTGCTAAGGATATCGGCAGGGTTGGTCTTTCCATCTTTCCAGTAGAATGCAACATACTTTGCTGCGATGGCTTCACGAACTCGGTGGTATGACAGAAGGTGGTGTCTCTTGGATAGTATGGAATGAGGAACGGTTGCATTGAGCACAACAGATCTGTTATCTCCGTACATGTAACTTCGCTCTCGGATAGGTACTCCAAGGTAGCGGAGAGAATGTCGTAATTCTGTAATCTGATCTATTGCTGTCCTTGCAGCCACAAACTCGGATCCATAGGTAGCAGTTTCCACCGTGCTCTGTCTCTTGCTGTACCAGTCAATAGGTGTTCCGTTCAACAAATGTAGAACAGCAGTGACGGATTTACCAGTGACTATGTCATGCATGAGATTGGCATCAACATAATGAGTTGTGGTAACATAGCGGCCAAGAGGTGTTGGGCAGTCTTCAGGAATACGTTCACTTGCATTCGAATAGACAGTGCGAGTCCAATCAAATTCTTGGGTAGGAAGACTTGAATAATCAGGCTCTCCAATCCTAAATCTGATTGCGCCTTCTGGGAGATGTGCAAGGTATCCATAGATACGCTTGGCTCTATCAAGATGTCCTTTCCTCGGAGCAGCACGAAAGCGTGATAGCGTCATTGTAGCGGTGAAGACGTCGAAACGACCAATAGTGATCACCCATTGGAGTTGTCCAATCAGAGTTTGGAAATGGCTAGTACCTTCTTCATCAAGGAGCTCAGAATCATCCAATTCAGGATGGTCTCCACCAATAAGAGGTGTTTTGGCTTTCTTGGGTTTTTCCTTGAAGATTTGTTCGAAAGTGTCCATCATCTTACCAATGTAGCGTCTTGGATCTGCTACTAATGTTCCATCAGAATCCTTGGTGTAACAACATCCCAAGTGGAAATCAATAGGTCCATCTCCTTTGAGTTTGAAGTTGTATTTCTCCTTCAGGATCTTGCAGATATTCCCAGGATCAGTAGAAATAATGGCTAAGTCATCAACGTATACGGCAATGTATTCGTAACAGTCTTCTCCAGGTGCTTTCCTCATCCAGATATCCGGATCTGCTTTGCTTGGTGAAAATCCCATGTCTGTCAAAACATCGAATAAGACATCATGCCAGCGTGCGCCTGATGACTTCAATCCATAAAGTGCC
This sequence comes from Epithemia pelagica, assembly GCA_946965045.2. NCBI lineage: Eukaryota > Bacillariophyta > Bacillariophyceae > Surirellales > Surirellaceae > Epithemia > Epithemia pelagica. The sequence continues at coordinate 1,610,598 of OX337239.1, read as the reverse complement.
TTGTATATAATCAGGATGTGACCTTCTAATTCCTTGAATTCAGGTCCTGCAACAATGAAAATTTTCTCCCCTGTCAAGGCTTCCAGATATGCGTTTCCAATATCTGCTCCCCATATTTCCAAGTCATTCAAAGTACCCAGGAATAAGGCAATGCGGAGGTTGCGAATGGAAACAACACCTGAATAGATTGTCTCAACAGGTTCTTTTGTGAGATGTCCATCTGCGACAAGTCTTGCTTTATGTCGTCCATCATGTTTTACGTCAAAGACAAGATGTACACGTATCTTATGATATCCTTCAGGTGCATTGGATACTTTCCCTTTAATGAAGATGGCTTTCCCAAAATCCTTGAATGTCTTGTAGGACTGGATCTGTGATAATTCTAATTCTGTTGCATCCTGCCACTTTGTGTTGCCATGTTGTTTATCAAGAGCGACAGCTTCCTCATAATTGCGTGGTACTTGGAATCCAAATTTATACTTGACGGAATGGTGAACTTGTTTAATCCTTGACTGTTTGGCTGCTCGAATGAGACGTTTGCTTGTTTTGACATAACCTTTCAAATGCTTCCATCCAGGTTCGTTGAGTAAACCGTGTTTCTTTCCATAAATTGCTACAGTGATCGGATCATCATTGGCGATGAGTGATAAAGGTTCATAGGTAGTCTCCCCAGTTTCCCAATCAACAAGCAAATTATATTTGCTCCCCTTGTAATCTGGATCAGTTGTGTTCAGTGGGCCTTGATGGGCAATGACGTCCCTGAACCTGAAAAGATTATCTCCAGAGGTTTGAGCTTGGTTATCTCGTTCGATATACTCCATGAGTTGATTATAGGATATCATCTCATCAACATCAGAATTTGTCTTTCGGTAGATGTACTTGACACGTTCTTCCTGTTTCGTTGCTTCTTCATTAAGATCAATGACTCGTTTGATGACACGTGCACGGTGTCGCTCCCCATTTTCTTCTGTGTCGCATAGGAATGTGCGTCCTATCATGTCGTCAAAATCGATCGTGGGCATTGGTTTGGATGGATCTTCACTATCACTGCGAATGAAGACAGTGTCAGCTTGCTTATCATTGTCATCCTTCTCAGACAAATCCTCCCCTGAAGGTCGATCCACACGTAGGTTAGGTGTAGTGGATTCAACACGGCGAACGGCAGAACGGTAGATTATCTGGTTATCCTGGGTGAGAATCTTCCAAGTAAAAGAATCACCAACGTTGTGAGCAAAACCAACCCAGTGGCCAAGTTTCTCATCAGAAGAAGATGGATATGAACCGGAATTGGGTTCAGCGGGGTCGACACGGTAGTAAACCTCATCCCAGAAAGGAAAGAATAAGAGATGAGTAATGTCGGGTGGGCGTCCGGAGAGAGCCTCAAGAGGAGTGCGACCAGAATGGGTGGGTGATGATGTATGGTTTAATAAGTCACAGACATACTCAAGGCAAAGAAGCCAGGTGTTGGCAGGGCAACCAGTGGCATTCATGAGAGCGTTGGTCATACGTTTAACGGTCTGGTAACGGTTTTCAGCCTTATTCTGGTGTTGATGATAAGGTTCGGATCGATACTCCCCAATAAGCAAAGTGCGAAGAATGTCTTTGACCTTTTGAGAGATGAGAGATGAACCACCATCACTGATAAGAGTCTCCATGGCACCACGAAACCGGATGTTGTCCTGAAGAGTATTGACAAACTGTTTGGTTGACTTGATCCCATAGATATCAGTAACCAGAGTATCTCGACCAACAAAGATTTGTGCGACTTTACCGCCATGGTCAACAGCAGGGGTGTCGGAGAAAACCGAGTCAGTAGCAACGGGTTCATGACGTCGAGGTATATTAAGGACCGGATTGCGAGCCTTGAAATGTTTCTTGAGGGTGTCGTGGTCAAAAGTAATGCTACCATTACGTGTAGTGTGCTTGAACGTATCGGCAATAACATCTTCAGATTGCCAACCAAAGAATGGACGGAACTTCTTCCAGTCATACGCTTCCTGGTAACGACGGTGGACAGAGGCATGAAGTGTAGGATCATTACCTTCTGCGTCAGCATAGATAGAAAAGAAGGGTGCGTCGTCAGGTCCATGATCGTATGGGAGATCCAAAAGGAGATTGAGGTTACAAACAACACGATCAGTGTACTCCCCATAGTTGTCATATGGATGGTTCGACATACTACCATCAGTCTTGACGTGTTTCCAATCAGGATCATTGTCAGAGGGTGTGGGAGAATACGAATGGTCCAGAACACCAGGATCCCATGTGTCGGGTGACGTGAAGATGATCTGAGGTAAGGTATCCATGTCATCGTCGCTGGGGATACCCAAGGAGTGGATGTAGGCTAACCCATCCTTGATGTGAAGGGGTATAGCACGACCATCAAGTGTAGTGATGCGTTGTTTACCATCAACTTTAACAGATCGTTCATCAACAGCAAGTCCGAAATGCTCGAATTGACCAGGAGCATGGATAGATAAGCCCTTTCCATAATAAGCATATTCATTGAAGATGCCGACAATAGGTCCATCATTGGTCTCAAACTTTGCGGCACATGTGACGACAGGAAGTCCAGTAAGTTCATGGTTATCAATACCCACAATAGTGATATGGCGGCCAGTCTTAGAAAGGATGCGCATGTCAGAACCAGCAAGTCCTCCATTAGCACCACGGTCAATCAATTGATTTCCTGGTAAAGTAGATTTCCTGGAAAACAAATAGCGTGGAACATGTCCTGCTTGTTTATGCATGTTGGCTTTGAAAGTAACCTTCTTGCTCGTCTTGGACTTGGCGTTAGAAAGAACACTAGTCAGGTCAGGTGCCGGGTGATTGATATCAGTCGTCATGGCTTGGTTGATAAATTGTGTAACCGGATCTGAATCATCTGGATGCTCAGGGACTACGCCAGGTGAGTCGTCATCAGATGCAACTTGGTTGGGGTCAGGATCAGGTTCCGGATCAATGTCGAGGGCATGTGTTTGCACTTTCCTCGGTGTTGTTGATGAAGGTGCTTGAATCATCTTGTTATACTCAATGATCAACTTGCGATCTTCTTCAGAAAGTTTGAACCATAGGTCACGCGGTAGACTAACCTTGGACGAAGAGGATGGAGATTCAGATGTCGCTTTGGTGTTGTGGACATGATACTCCATATCATCTTGTGAGGTTATGTCAGCATCTGTATCTTGGCCATATAGTGATTCATGTTGTTTGACATGTCGACGGCGACTATGAACAGATGACTGGGTTGCTTGATCATGGTCATAAGCTGCGTCTAGAAGGAGACGGAAGTATGATTGATAGCAAAGGGATTTTGCACCGGATTTGGTGTTCACCACATTATCCAAGATCTTGACTCGGCGGAGATCAGGTACCTTTTCTACAGCTTGCATGAGGAAGGTCATCCTGGTATGATCAGGGATGCGATCAGACAATGTCACTAGATTGTCTAGCAAACGTAGCTGCTCTTGAAAGTGTAGAAGAAATTGACGTGTTGTTCCGCGCCATGTGTCGTCAAGACGTAGATTGGAAATGTAATTGGTTAAACGGAGGACTTCTCGCTTTGCTAGGTCGGATTCGGTATGCAAAGAGTGTAACTTCTGCAATACGGCACGCGCATCTTCATCATGTTCATGTTCACGTACATAGGCTCGACCTTGGTCAGTCTGAATGATACGGACAAGAACGGAGTAAAGAAATACTTGTTGCTCTTGAAAAAGTTCTTCGGCATACTCATCATCATGGGGTGGTGTGTATTTGAAATTCAGAACGTTGGATAGGCCTTGAGCCTTAGCTGTAGTCTTGAATACACGCCAGAATGAATCGTAGTATCGTTCATCCTTGAATACCTCATATGCAGTTGCGTCGCGCTTAGTTCCCTTTCTGAATGCTGTAAGGTCTTGTTGAGATTGGGATGCGGCAGTAACTGTGCTGACAGATTTCACAGATGACGGTGACTTAATTGGCGAGACTGGGACTTGGCTAGGTGATCCCTTAGAGAAATCTGTGTTGATCCTCCAAGTGTTGAACTCTTTCCTCGTTAGGTTCATCCAGTCGCTATTGGATAGCTCGTCTTGAATTTCATTGGTCTTGCATATGGCCCAATAAGCCAAGAGCTTGATCTGCTGTCTTGTGGGGCCTTGTAGATCATGTGTCTGTTTGTTGACCTTGTATTGTGTCAGTTCCTTCATGGATTCCTCGGTATTAGTTTGCATATACGAGATAACATGGGTAATGTTCTCAAAACCATGGTATTTCATCCACTTCATTAAGTAGTCGGCCCTTTCTTTGGTAAAGAATTGGCAGACAGTAAATATGATGTGGTCGAATAGGTCTGTGTTCGAGACATTGTCTTGGTTATCTTCTCCCTTAGGAGTCGTAGGTGTCTTGGGTGATTGAGGATCCATGGTGTTATTTGGTTGGTTCGATGTTTATTTAATGTGCGGTGTGATGTGGTTTATTTAATGTGTGATGTGATGTGAACCCGGATGTACCACGTGTGCCACGTATGTACCACGTATGTGATACCCGGATGTGTGTTGTGATGTGCGACTCCTGGAAATTTCCGTTGATTCCGACAAATTTTCGCCGAGTTTCAACAAATTTTCGCCGAATTTTCGCGATTTGACGGGAATGTGTGGCGTGTTGTGCGACCAAGGGTACCCGGATGTGCGTTGAGTTTAAGTCTTGGAAAGGTTTTGAGAGGACGGGAGTTAACTATGAGTAATTAAGCTTCGGTCTCCGAATCCCCACTCTCTTCCGAATGATCAGAGTCGTTTCCAGGCTCAGATGGGGCAGCACAAGCAACAGGAGAAGGGGTATCACCTTCAGCCAGGTGGTTCTCGACCTCGGTACGCAAAGGGAAGATAGTTGCACGATGGTCCTCGATGGTATGGACCTCGTGGATGTAGGCAACGTAGTTATCTAGGCGTACAACGTTAGGGGGCAGAGGGCAAGTCGTCGCGTTCACGACGTGGATGGTATTGTAGTATCCAGTTGGGCGCTCGAAGGTTAGGAAGCGGAGGTGGACAGTACGGATGGGGTTGCCCGAGAGGGCGGCCAAGATGAGGCGACGCCTCGGAGAACGATGAAGTTGGTCGTTCAGACGGTCAATGTCTTCTTGGTCGACGATGTGGGTCACCGATTGGAACTGGCGTTCGATCTGGGTCTCCCCACGGATGATCTCGGGATCGAAGGTCGAACAAGTTGGTTGACGGAAGTACTTGATATGATCAGCAATCAACCGGGTGGTACGACGGGATCGAGAAGGGACGAGCCGACGAGGCGGACTCGGGGGCCGAAGCAACGGCGCAGGGATCGGAGCGTGAGGCTGGGTTGGAGTCTCGAATGGGTTGCTGTTGGAACTGTCGACGGAGATGTTGACCGATGTGTTGGCTGCCTTCGGCGTCGGCACCAGTTCCTGCTGCACCAGGGTATCGGGCTGCCCGGGATGCAGTTTGGCTCGATAGATCTGTCGTACAGGAGTGATAAGCTTGTTAGTATCCATGAAACCACAAGGAAATAAGCTTTGAGACTGTTAATCTGTTACAATTCTTTCTGAATCGTAGGGACATTGATGCTCGGTAGAGCAGACAATCAGGTAGGTCACCAACCGATACAAGCTTCTCAGGGTCAGAGAAGCAAGCAAGTCGAAGTCTATCAGAAGGATAGTCGGGACACAAAAGAAGATGTGATAAATGGTGATATTGTTAGATTGTGTGTTGATTACTACGATAGGTCTACGTGAAATGTTCGGTCCTGCCAAGGGTCATGTGTCATAGGTTCTTGGCGGCAACAGGTTTGGAATAGTTGGAGTCGATTCATGTGATGTATATGACATGTATATGTGGACGGATAACATATACAGGGTCAACAGCTCTTGCTTTGGGTTGGCATAGTTGTTTTCATGGCGCGCAGCTTGTTGACAATTTGGAGATTGTGGGAATGGAAATATGGTCTCGCGTGATCGTGTGTCGTGCTTGGGATACTTAGACCGTTGAGTCGGATAGATGCCGACAGCGCTCGGATGTCGCTTGGGCGCGCTCGATGATTTCGGGCGCGTACGCTTAGGGCGTTAGTATAATGTCCGAGCAACGGCCAAATTTGCGTCCGTTGTAATACCGCACGACCCAGTTTAGTCTTGAGAGTGAGTTCGTCAATCTATTCTCACTTTTCATGATTTGCGAAGAAATATAGGTCGATATAGCGCGAAGCTAGGGAACATAGCTCGAAGCTAGATGGCATGATGCGATAGCACGAGGCTATGTGACATGGGGATTCGATGAGATGTAGAATCTAACCACCATAGACGGTGAGAATTCTAACATTGGTGAATGATGACCGGCGGAACGGTGGAGGAGTGAGGGGGAGATTGTGGAGGAAGGCTAGTTGGTCTAGCCATTGTTGTGATTGTGTTGGTGAGAGGTGTCGGAGGTTGGATCTGATGATGTCGAGGTTTGTGGCTTGGCGGCAGTGGCTTTTGTTGGTGTGCGTTTGGAGGTGTCTTGGGGTGAGGAAGATTGCGGTTGGTTCGTTGCATAGACGGCAGGGGTGGAGGTTGTGGTGGTGACAGAAGCGGTCGGTAAGGTGTGTGGTTGGCTCGTCGGGGTGGGCTTGTTGGAGGTGGAGGCGAATTTGATCGGTGGTTTGTCGGTGGGTGGAGATGGGGGTGGAATGCCAAGAGCAATTGGGGTAGGGGCAAGTGGTTTGGGAGGGTGGTGTCGTGGGTTTGGAGTGTTTTGGGCTACTCATTGTTTGTTTGTCCCCCCGTGGGGTCGGTGGAGTTTGTGGGGTTTTCGTCGATTTCCATGTCGGTTGTGGGGTTGTTGTTGGGGTTATTGTGGGGTTCTGGTTGGAAGATGGTGTTGGGGTCTTGGATTAGGTCGTGGGCGAATTGCCAGATTGTTTTGGCATCGGTGTCATTGAAGGAGGCGAGTTTGTCGACGAGTTGGTCTGTGAAAGTGGTCAGCAGGGAGGGGTCGTTGCTCCTGAGGTAGTCGTCGAGCAATTCTAGTTCATGAGTGGTGTCCTGGGAAAAATGGTTCGACGGGATGCGGTAGAGTAGGTGGTCTGGGGGTCGTTGGTTGTCGTCGTGTTCGTCTTCCTGAGAGGAGAAGAGATTAGAGTCGGGTGGTGGTGTGGTTGGTGTGGTGGTAGGCTCCTTGGTGGTGGTAGGTTCCTTGGTTGGTGTTGCGGTGGGGTTATTCGTTGGGTTGGGTTCCTCGTCGTCGGAATCGTCGGCAAGTGCACTGTAGGGGTTCTATGATAGTCGGAATGATGGCATTAGTGACTCAAATCGGTATCATGACTCCAATACTACCTCGTAAGGTTAGCACTCCGCGTCCAGTTTTCACTCCCAGGGTCATCTCGAGATGGTGCGGTAAGACCGAACGTGAGTTGCGGTGCTTTGAACATACGATTAAAAGCAACATCAGTAAACTACGTGATGAGAAAACCAACAGCTGAAAACTAACTCTTTCTGACAAGTACAAGGTGGCTTTCTATTAGGAGTAGATGATGTACAAAGGTTCTATGACTTTTGTCGCTTGGATGCATTTTCTTCCACTCCATCAATTTCCTCGGATTCATCATTCTGTATCGCACTGCTTTGTTTCTTGTTGTACTCATCCATTTCCTTCTTATATCGCTCCATATCTGCACTGGCCTTGGTCTTATAGTATTCCACTTCACGAGGCTGAAGGTCTTGCCATTTCCCACCAATAATCTTGGCCAGGTTTTCAAATCCAATCTTGCCACTGGCAGTCCGCTTTTGACTGGATTCGCCCCCATCAGAACCGTCCGTTGGGGCCTTGCTTAATAATCTTGCCCGTTCTTCTTTGAAGAAAATGTTGTAGGCCGACAGGGGACGTTTCGGTTTGTCCTTGGGTTGCTTGCGCCGTGTACGTTTCACCTTTCCCGGCTGACTTGTGCCTTCTGTAGACACCATGGAGCCCAACAGTCCTGCAGAGCGCTCGCTCCAGGGACCCAGAATCCCTTGCTGAGCGTAGGGGTCTAGGGACACGGATGGCGGAGTATTGTTTCCCACCACACCAAAGGATGCGTTGGCTTGAACTTGCAGTCTCTCTAGAAGCATTCGATCAGAGGTGGAGAGGTCACTGGCGGACGATGTTTGTGTCCCTGCCACACTCGGTGGTCCAGGAGCCACAAACCAGTTGGCGTTTCGAGCGGGACCCTGTAGACTCAATGCGGGGTTGCCAGCGGTACTGTCAAAACTGGCGAAGCTCCGATTTGAAATGGTTGGACCTGGCATTCCCATGAGAGGCATGTTGTCGAGACCTACACTTGACACATTTTGCAATGCGGCTTCCTGTTGCTGTTGGTTCTGCTGTCTCAAATACTCTTGAAGGAGAAAGGGGTATCCGGCTACATCGCCCTGATTTGATGGTTGCTGGGCGTTGTTATTGCTGACGGTTCCAAAAGATGAAGATGATGATGAAACCAACGCGTCAGATGGGGCAGCATGTTCAGCATCAATGCCATTGGCGAGGAAAAGGTTTCGCAGAGAAGCTCTGTCCATTAGTGTTGTTTTACTCGGGATCGAGAGTCGAGAGACCAAGGACCAACCAAATGGAGAATGGGTCGGGAAGGGAGCAGTCAAAATAACAAAATAAGAGTGCAGAGAGTTGACATAGGATGATGAGTTGGTTTTATCCATCCCTTGATCCTAGTTTCAACAGACCTTAAAAATCGATGCTGGCTTATCATACACAAAGCATCCAAATTCCAATAACACCTGAACTTTTCTTCATAAACCGATAACTCAAAAGGAAAAAGCTCATAAGTCGTTCTTCCTCACACGTTCTTGGATTCAGTACATAAGGTGGATTTAGGCTTGTTCTGGTTCCAGAGCGAGGCTTAAAGCCGTCCATATTACTTATCAAGCGATACGACATGAGACATGATGTAATAGATTCGGCATTCGGCGTTCGGAGCGCCAGCTTCCGAATCGAAGTTTATCCGTTAGCCCGATTCATATGAGACAGTCTACTCTATACTCGTAGCTACCGTAAGTATGCATAGTAGAGAGTACAATCAATAGAAGACTTCCGTAAGTACGAGTACGGAAAATAAAGAGTACGATCAACAAGACTTTCTAACGTGAGCTCATATGATCTAGAAATTGTCTATTGTTTCAAAGCTAAAAGTCATAAAATAGCATTCTAGAGTAGCTACCGTAATTTGCGGATTCCTGTCCCCCCGGAATGTACAAAAATTAAGAGGAGGGGACAGGACTACGCAATTTCGGATAATTTTTCTTAAGATTCCATTCACACACTACAATTAATTTCTTAGTAAATTAATTTTCAACCTCGGGGTTGTAGAGAACGTTTGGTCGCACAATTCCAGTCAGGGGAAAGACCGTGCTTCAATGCGTAGCCTTAACCCTAATCATAATACCCATCATGCTTTATCTCTTGTTTCTCTTCTTTGATTCACTCCCATGTAATGTCAGGCAGTGTGATAGAAAGCTCGGAACGTGAGGAATGTGGGGGTAACCCATAAGCCCAGAAAGAACCTACAGATAAAAAGTTATTCGCCTTTAGAGGTCCGCAGAAACAAGGACAGCAGACAGACTAAACCTTAACTCTACTGTGTGAAGTCTACCGCCCGTCTCACCTGCCACGCGTCTAAGTAATCCTTCCATTGGAAGGGCCGGCGTCAAAATGACAGTTGGTGGTTGGCGTCACGATTCAAATTTCGGATGCTCTCATCTCGTCGCAAAAAATCTTGACATCGAACCATGAAACATGAACCATGAAGCGAAAGAATCGAAGCGACCTGATCAAGGTTCCTCGGTCGACGTAAAGTGACGTATTTGACGTTGGACGTGACGTGACCAGGGTCAGCTCGTCACGTCTCCCAAAATCTATTGACGTAGACGCGACGTTGAAGAATGAAGAACAGAAACCTACCTTTAACGCCATACGTAAGGGAGCAGTATATACACTGTTCCCATAAATTCGAGCAGTATATACACTCCTCCCATAACTTTGAAGACATCTACTAATTGGAATATAGACGTCATTGTCTTTTTCACTTGTAATTCTAATAGTTTGTGGAATTTTGAACATTTTCATATATCATAGTCTACACTGATTTTTACCTTTTCACCACTGTTTCGTTAGTCAAAGATTGGGCATTTTCGCTCATTTTTCGACCCCCTCGCCAGAGGTGCAACTTCGACCATCTGTATCTTCATATACAATACCTCGACAGTGTTACCGTCCTCCATTCTGCTCTGTCATAACCCAAAGAAGAGGTATACCGAATACCATGTCCTCCCAGGCATCCAACCAGCCTGAAGAGACACAAACGTCGGAATCATTACAATCGCAAAATTTACTTGCCGACTCGACACAGCAAAATACAAAGCCACCACCACCTCCCGCTCCTGTGCAAAGGTCCCGTTTTTCGTACGCGAAGAAGCAGCTCATCGCTCCCCATTCCTTTTGGTTGGACAGAAACTACGTCGATCTGTTCTCGCAAGCTTTCCCTGGTCGCGATGAGAGAACACCCTTACACCTGGATGGTCGTGTTGTGTCTTGTCCATCGTCGAAGAATGGGAATATGTACGTAATTGTGTGGGACTTACTCCAACATCCCACCCTGAACCCCCAATGGCTTAAACGCCACTTCAAGTCGTCTCAGTATTTGAAAGGAGTATTGAAAAATTACATTCTTGATTTCGTTCACCGGCGCAAACAGTCCTCGCCAAACAGGAAGAATCCTCCGTCTCAAGAGAACAACAACACCCTTTCCAACACCACTGCTGCACAACCAACTGTCGAACAAACCCAGGGGACACACAGTCTGGATGCCCACCAAGTGACTCAGACTGCAACTGGCGTATCTCTCCCAACGACCGGCGTATCTCTCCCAACGACCAACCGCGACGATGAAATGACCCGTAACCGCAATAACGACAAAGACGACGACGACAGTTCATGTTCCGGACAACTCATCCCTCAATCTCAAATTCCTTCGACTGCAGAACGTGCCCAACGCAGAGCACAACTCAACACTGCAACAGAGGAGGACGCATCCCCGACTGTTTTGAATTCATCTACCTCCGTTGATGATGAAGAGAACCAAGACACGACGCCAGCCCACAACATACAACAACAATTGACACGACTTTTTGGGAGTGGAACCACAACCACTGACAGTGGTGGTTCTTCAAGACGCAATCTCCGAAGTGCTCCTGCCACTACACAAGACGATTCTTCTGATTCAGACACCGACGACGAAGAAAACGCTTGTGAAGACCCCGAGTATCATGATCGTCCCGAGAACGCACTTGATGACAGAGGAGATTCTGACCTCGACTATGAAGAGGAGCGAACAGAAGATGAGGAACAAGAAAATTCAACAGAACCGACAACAATTAGGGAAATGATGAACGCTCTGGTCTTTTCTTACCAGGAAACGGAAATGTCGGATCAGCCATCTCATTGGATAGGCAATGATGCCAATCATAGGTCCATGTATAATGGACCGGATGGTCTGAAGGACAACGTTGCAGAAAGTTTCACCACTCCATTTGAATGTCTACAATTCGTTGGTGGTCTTTCCATGGACCTTATAGCTCGACTTGCTAACGCAACGAATGACTATTTCCATCAAAAGATTGAGCCCAAGCTTCCTTCACGCCGTCATTATTACCATTCCCAAAGATGGGTAGATGTGTCTTTGGAAGAAATGGTTCGCTTTCTTGGACTGTTGCTGATGATGTCTCTGCGACCTGTTGATGCCGGAGGCTACACTGCACATTTCCAAACAACCAACCGGACATACAACATTGGAGTTGCCCATCCAGTCATTGAAATCAAAGACACTGCTGGATGGGCTTCCAAGTATATGAAGCTTGGACGGTTTCGTCAAATTCGCGGAGCTTTCCACTTGGAGGAGAAGTCAAGTGCGAGAGGTGGAGACAAGTGTCACCAGCTACGGAAAATCATCACGGCATGCAATGCCGGATCGAAGCGAAGTTTTCGCGTTCCTAGAGATTTAGCTTTCGACGAGGGAGGTATCGGATGCCGCTCTCGATATTGCCCTGTTAGGCAATATAACAAGGACAAGCCGCAGAAATTCCGAGTGGATTTCTTTATTCTCTCCTCCTCGACTACGTACGCGATCCTACACATTGATGTGTACCAAGGGAAAAATCCAACCAACGCGTACATCAAAAAACAAGCAAAGCAATTGCCCACTACAATGAAGGCTGTAGTCAACGCATGCTACGCTCTGCAGATGCACAAAATGACGGATGGGTACAGACATGTATCCATGGACAACCGATACACAGCACCAAGATTGGCCGTGGCACTTCGTGATAGGCTACGGTTGTTTTCCACTGGGACATGCCGTGCCAATAGGAAAGGGTGGAATTCAGCAAGACTCAATCTAAAGAAGGGAAAAACCAACCGCGGAGAAACACTTTTGTTCCATGACCCAGTCAATGGTTTGATTTTTGGTCAGTGGTCTGACTCTAAGGTGGTGAACTTCGTATCTTCCTACGAGGATGTGGGAAGCGGAAAAGTTCTTAGACAGGTGGGGCCAAACAAGGTGGAGCTGCTGTGTCCGGTTCCACTCATCCGGTATCAGCAGAATATGGGAGGCGTAGATAATGGGGACCAAATGCGATTGCAATTTGGTGGGTTCGGAACCAAAGTGAAGTTCAAGAAGTGGTACAAAAAAGCAGCATTCGGCATTATGGATGTCATGCTTTTGAATTCCTACATTGCATGGAATCTTTCAGCTGGGGAGCGCGCACGTTCGCGTCGCTCCAAACTTACACGGTGCGGGTATTACACAGTCGTCGCACAACAAATGTGTGAGTTCGTTGCTCCGGTAGAAGTGGATGCTCTTGGACGAAGAATTACGGCCAACGACGGACGCCGTGTTTGCGAAGAGGGTCACTTTCCCGTATCAGTGGATCCGAAAAAGCAAGTAGCCTGTGCTGTCTGTCTGTTGGAGTATCGATGGAGAAAGGACAAGTTTAAAATGGCAGGTCTTCATTCCAACGTTGGAACTTGTGCTAAGTGTGGTATCACCGCGCATTTGGTGCACTGCGGACACAAAAGGCGAGAAGGATGGCGTGTCCATGGTCTACAAGAGTTCGAGAGGCTTACATGTTTTGAAATTGTCCATTCAGAACATGGACGGAACATTTTTGTCCCCAATAACGAAAACAGCAGGTACCGGTATTCTGTCAAAAAAAAACCATCCTATCATCATGCATCTACGAGAATGTCACGGATTGACTCCATGTCATACTCGGAAAAGAAGAGCTGATGAAGCTGGTGATGACAATGAAACCCAACAACAGCGACGGGCTCGAGCCAGAGTGGCGAGAACAAATGGAGAAGATAGTTCGGAAGAAAGTGAAAATATTGAGGACGAGGGACCATTGCATGTTGAAAAAAGGAAACTACCACTACGGGCAGCACGCAAGAGAAGTATGGAAAGTGAAAGACAACAAAATCCAAACGAAAACGAAGAAACTAGCGACGAAGAGGAGGACGGAAACTACATGGAGAACAATGAGATGTCCTCAGATGAAGAGTCAGAAGGAGGAGGAGGTGCGTCAAGTGAGGGTGAGGATATGCCATCACTCGCAGAAACAGTCTAGAGTATAATCCAATACCGAGTATTAGTTTATTAGTTCCTATTACATGTCTTCATTTGACAGATGTATCCTATTCAGAGTCATCACTGTTTGCACGAAAGCCAACGTATGGTTCTGTTTTGTCTTCGTTTGGGAAATTTTCCCGAATGAACTCAACTAGGCAGGGAGGGAGCTCCTTTCGAACACCTCGTCCGAGAGGCCCATGAATTTTGTTGCTGAGGCGACGGTACAGCTGATAACGGATGGAACGATTAGACTGTCCGGTAGCTTTCAAGTGGGTGGCGACTGAATGGAGATACGGGAGGTTCTCCAAAATGTAGCAGGGGTTCCTCTGGCAAGTCGTGCACACATGCTCCCAATACATGTAGCCTTGCGTGGGACTGGGGGAAGTGTTGTTATTGAGTTCATGTAGGATACGCTCGATGCTCTCAGCACAGGCGTATTGAAGAGGCATGTAACGCGTTTCCGTACATTCTTTTTTCTCTTCGATCACTCCACCATTTTCATCCGTCACAAGAGTATGTGCCCTCTGCAAAGTGAAAGGAACGTAGTCTTCCGCATTGGTTGGATTGTAGAATTGATCAATGTCAATGGGAGGGTCTGAAAAATGACATGAATGAGACAAATGAGGTGCGGAGGAACATGAGTTGATGAGATGGGGAAGTAAGGGATCTATACACTTTGGCAACTTACCTTCTGATGCGTCCATCTTGGAGAGTGGGTAAATGACAATGTTTTAGCAGTGTACAATCCAATGAAGGGCAAAGACTGTTACGCTTGATGAGTTCAATGGTCTTCACCGTGATGAATGCAACAAAAATGACATGCAGCTGAGGTTAAAACGACACTTTTTAAATCGTGTTAAGATGGGAGCAGTTTATGGGACACAAACCATATATCGCTTAAGTTTTATGGGAGTAGTTTATTTGCTGATCCGTTAGGCTTAAAACGCGTTCCTTACGTATGGCGTTAATATACTGCCATCCATGCCACTACTTACGTTCATTTCAAGTGTGTTTTAGCAATCCTGATGTCAATTATTCATCATAGACAAGGTAACCAGCATGAAGATGCATTTGTCCCCCCAACCCGTGATCTCTTACACAACACTGAAACGTCCGGACGGGACTCACTAGCCAATCAACAACATACACAAGTGACACTAGAAGACATTCCTCTGCCTATCGCCTATTTGGTGTCATCAAGCATAGTATGGCAAAGGAAGAGGCAATAAGAATGAAGGATGGAGGGGTCTTTAGCACCAGTAACAAGGATAGCTTCAACGATGTGTATTAATGCAAGTATCTATCCTAGTCATCTCCGCTGTCAACGTCTCTCAGCGTCTCTCAACGTCTACGTCAACGTCCACCGTCAATCCGTCACGTCCACGGAAATCCATTGACGCGACGTACGAGGAACCTTGACCTGATGCAGCCTTCTGGCAGGTTTCTTTCTAACACGCTGTTTGTTAGAAGTAGCTTGCGTCCTTCCCATCTAGGATAAATATGATCACTTGTTATCCATTTAATCCCTCCCATTGTCCCTTCTAACAAACAGCGTGTTAGAAAGAAACCTGCCAGAAGGCTGCATCAGGTCGCTTCGATTCTTTCGCTTCATGGTTCATGTTTCATGGTTCGATGTCAAGATTTTTTGCGACGAGATGAGAGCATCCGAAATTTGAATCGTGACGCCAACCACCAACTGTCATTTCGACGCCGGCCCTTCCAATGGAAGGATTACTTAGACGCGTGGCAGGTGAGACGGGCGGTAGACTTCACACAGTAGAGTTAAGGTTTAGTCTGTCTGCTGTCCTTGTTTCTGCGGACCTCTAATGGCGAATCCATGTACGTTTAAGGGGAGTGGGGGGGACAGGACTATAGGGGGGACAGGAATCCGCAAATTACGGTAGAGAGCACATAACAGCACACTACTCACATCATTCCGTATTCCGTGTATTGTAGTGATTTGTCAGAGTTTACATCAACGACGTAGGCCCCTGTAGAATTTGTACCAGAGGAGTAATCCTCGATAGCGCTTCGCGTTTCTAATGTCCGACACGCGACGCCCTAGTGGTTGCAAGAAATATTTTATTACCTTTAGTGTTATGTGTGATTTCTTCCGAACGCTAGATTTTCATCAAAAATTACGAAAAAACAGTCGACTGTGTTGACCATGGTGGAGGGTCGGTGGAGGGTCGGTGGAGGGCCGTCCCAACCGCGTACCTTGTTGCCGAGCTGCATTCAGGTGCCTTAGGGTGTTATTCGACCACCACCAATGGGGCAACAGCTCAAACGGTTGGCATCATCCACAACAACATGATCATCGGATGCACCCCACGCACGATAGTCTCGTGCAAAACGAAGTTTTTCTGGGGGAACGCGAGATTGTCGAGTTTAGGAAGCACTTTTCACATGAGAGGCATAATTATAAGGGCTATATTAACAAAGATGGCTGGCGTGATATACGTAGATTTCCTACTAAGCTCTACGTCGTTGACATTCGGCTTGAACTCAGCTTGTAGCTGAGCCTGCAAGACTTGCTAGTACTCCCTCTGGACCGAAATTGTGTCGCGAATTGAAAAAAAATACTGTAATTTTACGGGCTTATGTCCGTTTATACTAAAAATTGTATAGATCGGTCAGTCTTTCCAAGACCTACATTTCCATGTATAATTTGTATGTTCGATCTCTCATTTCTGGAGCCATACGAGGGAACTAAAGCACACCAAAAAAACTTGTCGAACTTTGCCGTACCGGTTCATGCCCCCTGACTCCTTTCAAGACCCAGCCCTTCTAGGGGAGGCCCAGGGGGGTCCAAAGAGAAGGGAAATGCGTCCCCAAGACCGTGGACGTGCCATGGTGCTTCTCCTGGCCGTGGCTAAAAATGGCAAGCTTCCTCATGGTGCCATTTCAGATGTCGCCAAAAAATTTGGTGTTCACAGATCCGCTATAAGTAAACTTTGGGCGCGTGCCAAGCTGACTCGTGTGTCGGGCGTAATTAACTCACCAGAAATGCGATCCAAGGCTTGCAGGCGCGGACGAAAGCGTATCTATTTGTCTCCGATCGTTAGGGAGGCCGTTAAATCAATCCCTCTACTTCGTCGAACAACACAGAGAAAACTCTCCGCCGAGTTGGATGTTGGCAAGGGAACTGTGCAACGATGGAAAGAAAGAGGCATTCTGAAGTCTCACACCAACTCATTGCGTCCATACCTCACAGAAACAAACAAGCTGTCCAGATACCTCATGGCAACTTCTTTTATCAGTAAGACTAAGCCCGGTGAGTACCAGGATATGATGGATTTGATTCATTTGGACGAAAAATGGTTTCATGTGTCGCGCGACGGACAGCGTTTCTTGCTAACGGATGATGAACCAAAGCCATACCGGTCATGTAAACACAAATCACACATCACCAAGGTAATGTTCCTATGTGCTGTCGCCCGACCTCGTTTTGTGCCTTCTATGAATGCTTGGTGGGATGGAAAGCTTGGCATTTGGCCTGTTGGAAAGTGGGTTCCGGCGCAACGCTCTTCCGTGAACAGGCCAAAGGGCACCCGCGTGTGGAAAAACCAGACAATCACAAGAAAGGTGTACAGGGACCTACTGATGGAAGAATTGATGGATGCTATTCTATGTAAGTGGCCTGAAGGGGACAGGAACAGAAGGAAAATCAGACTTCAACAAGACGGTGCAAAAAGCCACATTGAGGAGAATGATCCACATTTTGTTGAGTTTCTCAAGGCAATGAAAGAGAAAGGAATCAATGCAGAGTTCTACACACAGGCAGCCAACAGCCCAGACACTAATATATGCGACTTGGGTTTCTTTCAAGCAATCCAAAGCTATAGTTTGATTGTTGGATCGGATGAGAAGCTGTTGATTGAAGGAGTTCAAAAAGCCTACGAGGAATACCCAAGAGAAAAACTGAATCATACCTGGCTGACATTACAATCTTGTTTCAATTGCATTATTGAGCAGGAGGGTGGCAATGATTATGCAATTCCCCATATGAGCAAGGAAGCACTTGAAAGGAGAGGAGAGCTCCCCCTTGTTCTGGAGGTGACCGATGCCTACTCACATCCTTCAAACAACAATTTGCATATAGACTCCTAATGACACTAGTATATCTATTGAATACCTGGCCGACCTCCAAGTGAGACAGGAGGCGGCCAGGGGCTACGGCCATTGATTGTCACCATAGGACAGCATTTGATATTAGGAAGGGTTTGTTTGTTCGTGTTGTTTGTTTTGTGTGGCTGGTGGAGGGAGACAAATGAGCGTTCATACCGATGGGGAGTTGGTGTTGAAGACTAGGATGAGTTTTAGGCACGTGTCTCGTGGTATGTTCATCTCTAAAATTCGACTCCGAATGAGCCGGCCAGTTCCCCGTAGGTTTGTACCAGGGTCTACGTGATGTATTAAGGCGACTAATTTTACTCGTTGGTCGCGCGTTCCACAAATACGGTCCAGAGGGAGTAGTTGCATAAGAAATGGTCACTGCGGTCTGCGGTGCAAGGTGCAAGCTGTGGACTATAATAGATAAAAGGGTAGGAGTAGTAGGAACTATACCCCCAAGCAGGGGTAAGTCCAGGTCGCACATAGGTCGTACCTAAAGGTACATCCGTATACTCACCCCCTTGGCTCGACCACCTAAAATTGGCGATTTTCCGACATTGATACAAATCGCATTTTACCTCAACGCATCCACCACGGTGCCAAACAAGGGAGGTCGATTGCATCCGCCCTGAAGGTTCTCCAACTGCACCCAAGCCATTGTAAGCTGTCCCATACTACCTAGGACACTTCTGCGTACTCAGTGTTGCCTCCATTTTGCCCATTCACAGGCATGGACAACCAGCAAGATGAGATTTCTTGATTGTGGTTGTTGTGCCTGTCGGTTTGCCAAAGGAGTTTTGTATGGGACATTCGCACCAATGGCGTCAATACCACCAGCGGCAACGGAGGAATGAGGGCGAAACGACGCGATACCGGGGGTTGAGGAGGAACGGGCCTGCTGGGATGCAGGAGTGTTGTTGGTTTCGGCGATGCCAGCATCAAAATCTTCTCTTGCAGATGCCACCGACTGGCTTGATGCCAGTTGACCTTCATAGGCTTCTCGGACTTGCTTCTGAGAAAGCTTCTGACGTTTATGGGAAGAAGAAGACATGTTGTAGGTCGTTTGGATACCTCTGCACCTCCACCACCGTAATGGATGCGTGGAGGTAGAATGAAATTTGTATCAATGTCGAGAGCGAACAGGTCGAGCCAAGGGGGTGAGTATACGGATGCACATCGTGCATCCAATCACGCGTGACTGACTCACCCCTGCTTGGGGGTAGTAGGAACTAAGTACTCTTTATTAGGATCTATAGCTAGCTGGTATTGGTGTGGTGGCTGGTGGCGCCCCTGTTAATCCTCGGCCTTCTTCTGGCATTTGTGCTGTACAAAAAAATCTGTATCGTAGCTACGAGCTTGTAGCCAGCTAGAAGAGCTAGGATTGAGTGGCTACAATCTAAAAACTAACTTTACCCTATCTACTCAAAAGCAAAGTTACACGGACGACGAACACACACAAGTCAATAGCTTGTTGCTAGCTAGTTGCTATTCGGAGCTATTTTTTCAATTGTCCTCCCCGAGAAGCGGCTAGTAGACTACCAACTACCAGGCTACCAGTGGCGACTAGCGACGACCCTCGACGTCAACAAAATGTTACATCCTGGAGAGAACTATCATATTTTTAATCATAAGGTTAAAGGAATTGATAGTTTCTCACGCATGGGAGTAGTTAGGAGTCAGTTACGGCAGTATTGCGTCTCACGGGCTATTCAAAAATCCTTCCATTGGCTTGACGTAATGCTTACAGGGTATTCGTGGTATGATTTACGATGTGCCGTTGCTTACGACTTGAGCCGGAAGTTTCTAAAAGTCAAGCAGAAGAATAATCGAAAACGATTGGAGAATGGATCCCGAAACTGCTGCGGGAAGTTTGATAGCAAAGAGCATAGAAAACATGCAACCTTCTTCATTCTTCATTTCGCCCAGATTTCGGAGAAACGAGAAATTTTTTGAGACACAAAGAAAACTACCTCAGAAATAATGCTATCATCTATCATCAAACATCTACTCCCTCCTGAAAGAAAATAGTGCACGATTTTTTTTTGGTTATTTTAGTCGCGTTAAAAACTCTCGTAGGCTCTGGTACAAACCTACAGGAGGACGGCTGGCTCATTCGGAGTCGAACTCCACCCTGATTTCGTAGATGAACATATGCGCGAGTCTACACTATTATAGGAAAAGTACAACTTTTGTGTGCGACGAGTGAGCAGAACCATGGCCAAAGGTGCCGTCGTTGACCATGGAATTCAGCATGGAAATGGCACGAATCTTGTCAGTTGCACGCATATTCCTACTGTTTGATGCCCTGGGGGGCCGCCCTGAAGAGGACGTGTTCATAGGCGCCATAGAAGTCTCAACCGGTGGGCACTGAAAAGCAAAGCTCGAAATGGCGCCTTTTGAACGGTCATATCTCATCCCCTTGCAAGAATCGAACATATAAGTAATACACCAATATAGAGCTAATGAGTAGAGCTTTCTAGGGAAAAAAATTTTAGGAAAAAAGGACGTTTGCTCGTTGAGATATCGTTTTTTTTCTATAATCGTGCACTATTTTCTTTCAGGAGGGTAGGTAACCTTACTCCAAACTGCTTTAACTGTGTCCGTCGTCAATTCGTCAATGTCTGGTCATTATTGGTAAGTGTAGGAGGTAGGAGTACAAAACTAGGTGCCGGTGGCAGAAATGGCGCCACGTAGGCTGTAGCCAAGAAAGCAAAGAGCTGTGCAAGGCGAAAGTGGTATCGATAGTCGATAGAGACAGAGAGTGACCCTGGTCGTGGGGGCGGACAGCAACGAATAGGAAGGCGACGTACACCGCACGATGGGGAAGCGCCTAGGTAGAATCGACAAGTGTGTGATCGACTCTAAAGAGTGGAAAGAACTAAACTCCTGACGCTGCTGGATGATATCAAGAATCTTCTGGACATGGATTTATTAGTAAACTTTCAATTCATGGCAGATGCATTTGGGCAAGACTCGGCATTGTGGTCAGATATTTGGATCAAGTTTCTGAACACTTGCGAGACCAAAACAGAATCGTAGAATAAATTGAGAATGATTGATGTGGAGAACATCTGAAGCAACTGAGAACTGCGAATTTTAATGTGAAATATGAGAGGATGTGAATTGAGACATCTACTGGGAAGCATAAAGAATTAGTTATGATTAAAACTTTGATCTAATCCACGTTCTTCAAGCACTGGAAAAGTACGGTTTTACTCGTCGTTCGAGCATGGATAGAAATCCACATAGAGATCCTGAACAGTGACAGCCTAGTATTCAATTTCCAAGACGATACCTCACCTGAGCCTCGACCGATGTACTCTCAATAATAGTCAAGCAACGCCGTCAATCAAGATGCATGATCACTACTCTGTCATCGTCGGTTTCATTCTCGGCTTGAGCCAGCGCTCGCAAAATGTGTATTCGTGCGAAATGGCGTCGGAACCACGCATGTCGGCTCTCTTGTTCTTCTTCTTCATCTACGTCCTCGTCGTCCACAGCTTCGTCCTCTTCATCCGAAGAAGCATAACGCAAAGTCAAAAAGGATGGGTTGGCTCGGTATCCATTGGCTCGGTCCCACTCATCGTCGTCATCGTCGTCATCGTCTTCATCTGGCTGGGAACCATCCATGTCTATTTCATTTTCTTCATCATCTTCTTCGTCGTCTTCTTGGTCCTGATCTTCCTCTTCCAACTCCTCATCTTCATCCATCATAGCATCGTCATCACTTGCGTTGTAGTCCTCGTCATCGTCTTCTTCCTCATCTCCGTCATCGTTAGCTCCTGCGTCATGTCCCAATGTTCTGCTGGACGTCTCCATACGCTCAGTTTCTGGGCTTGCATTTTGAGCCTCACTCATTTCTTGCTGAGCATCAAAGAATCCGCTATCATCAACTGCCCTTTCCTGTTGCAAAGCACAAGATGATGACGATGAAGCCGCCACTGGGATGGCATTCTCGCGATTCGTGCAAGGTCGGTCCATAGTAGAAGTGGTAACTTGTTCCGTAACTGGTTGTTGCGCGTGGTAGTTAGTAACTTGCGTATCTTGACGTTGCTGTTGAGCTTCTTGTGTTTCCTCCTGTCTCTGTTGATCAATGGCTCGTAGTCGAGCTTCTCGTTGTCGCCGTTTCTCTTTCAACTCCGAACTCTTATCTTCAAACCAATCCCACCTACACATATTCAGGATGTAAAAGATACATTCGTCAGGCAACATACTGATTGGGGAGTCCCATCTTCTCTGTAACCCAAACAACGTGCGGGCACATTTATCAAACAAGGAACCAAACTGAACGTGTACACTTGGTTGCCATAGCTGAAAGACGGTGCCGTAGTGCAATTGGCCCACAAATTCACGGTAATCACGCCAGGCATTGTCCCAGCCCCAAATATTGGTTTGTCCAAAAGGCACCGTCGATAAATGCGCCTTGCCCGTGTAAATGGCAATCATATCATCCTGGTATCGACTGGCGTTGGGTTCGTGACGTCGCGACATGGCCATGGGTCGCCGGCCCCAATGTCCTCCTCCACCAAAGGGTTGAAAGTTGTGTCGGGTGTTGTCATAAACAATGGCTTCATCACCCGGTAATTTGGAATGAATGTAAATGGCTCGAACCGTTCCAGGCTTAAGAATGACCGGATTGTCTGAAAAATCCAATTTTTGGTATTGTCGCACAGATGGAGCATGTACTTGCTCGTACACCTTGGTCCAATCTCGCCGCCGTAAGCGAAAATGAAAATTACCTCCCCGTCGAGGGGGTCCATTGCCGTCCGGCTCATTGTTGTTGTTATTCGTAGCAGCGTCGCCTCGGTGTCCTGGAGTACCGGTTGGAGCATCTTCGTTGCTGACCCATACCGTCATGGGACCGAGTCGTCCTCGGACAGCAACCGAATATAATACAATCTTTGATACTGGTAGATCTTCCTTTATCCGAATGGGAAACAAAACGCCACTAAAATCGACACGATAGCACAGAATGTGAGTGAAAAATTCTTGTCTGCATCCACTCAGACAAGTTCCATTGACGCGTTTAAACATACCAAAACGTATGATCTTCATTGTCTGTCAAAGTAAGAAGAAGGGAAAGAATTAAAATATCCAGTGAGTATAATCAAGCAAAGCAAAGGTATAACCCAATCCATCGTTGAATCGTCCACACTACGAACCTTGTGTATCCACTCGAACATTTTCATGAACTTCGTAATTGGCCGTCGTGGGTCGATTCAGCGCCGCCATGGTGTCTCGAATGTGGGTTTTGTTCCTTCCCTTAAGTCAACCGCGTTTGCGTTGGGCGGAGGTACGATTTCTAGGATATGGGTCACCACAAGCGAACTTTTTTTTGATCCTCTGGCTCAGGCTCGTGTTTGGAGATTCACCTACTCTATATCTACGCAACGATCCGTGCGTTGCAATGAGCACAAACCAACGACCCAATCCACACAAGAGACGTATGATATCCGAAGGCAATTCCAGATGAGTCTCAAGTCGCTCAAGCTTTCTGCGGTGATATCACAATCAAAACGCCACACGAACGAAGAACAAAATGAGGGTGAGATGATCTTGATCTTGATGGGTATGCTTACTTCTCGAGCGGTTTGAACTATGATCGAATCACAAACCCCCGTATAATCAAAGTTTACCACGTCACTTCTTGTCCCAAAGAAGACGATGAGGCTTATGGCCTAAAGTCCCCATCTGTTTTTTTTTTGCTGAATTCAGCGATTTGATAGAAAATTTTACCGAATTTGACAGTCCCATGTTCTGGGATATCCAACCATGACGAGCATCAACCACGACGGCCGCAAACCTCTTTCCAAACGACTTTATTCCGAAGATGAGGTCAGTGAAAAGATGAAGATCTGTTATCGTTGTCCCACAATAGCACATGGCTTCAAAAATGGGTGAGCCAACAATCACTGGCTTTCTGGAAGGACCGACGAGTTGGTTCCAAAGCCTTAATATATTGTCTCACTCCTACTCAACGTTTGTCATTCTCCCTGTATCACCAAGATTAAGTTAGAGTTGGAAGGCAAGTACGATCAAGAAAAATTTCACGAAGGCTATTTGGATGATGAATTCGACCAAAATTATCGATACCGCTATATCACGCAGTGGTCCCTAAGAGTACCTGCGCATATGGTCCCGTCGTCGTTTGTCTCAACAAGAGAGGATGAAACCATTGATCAATCGTCAGGAGATGCTCCCGGAACATCATCAGCTGATCCTGAGCGTTCAAAACCCAACGTCGCTTCTTGTTCTGGACCCTTGGGCAGCTATCGTTGTGTTCCATTGCCCGAATCGGATGAATTTCCCACCATTCTGAACCTGTCACCACCCTCTGAACACGATACTACTACTGTTGATCGCTCATCTGAACGGGACTACTATAAACATGCCATTCTGGAGGGCTACCTCTTGCCAAATGCCTATCATCCCCATTTGCCAAGGGTGCATGTAGTCATCTTCAGTTTGCGCAATGTTTGCTTGGATCCCACGCGAAGCAATGGCCGAGGGTTTTGGATTGCCTCAACACCCTCCCCACATGCATCCTATTATTGGCTCCAGGAACCATCACCACAACAACAACCCCTGCTTTTGAAACGTCGGGCAGAATTGGGTGTTTTCTCAAACCTCTTGGATTGTGGACGCCGCATCCGAGATTGGCAAGAAAAGTCTCCCGCTCAGGTGCATGAGGAATGTACGCAACAATTTGGCTCGGAGCCCTTCTCATTGGAGTTGCTGAGAGCCTTTAGTGTGCCCATTCGGCGTCACCTGTTGCAGGTCGTAAGTCCAGTTCGGTCCCCATTCTTTCAAGATTTGCTTGGAAATGTTCCCTTGCTACCGGATGAAGACATGACTCGCCTTTGTCTCGAAGCAGAAGCGCGATCCGAACAACATCCATGGGGAGGACGTCTGAACGCCATACCTGGACAAAGGGATCCTGGTCCATGCGAACTGGAAAAGAAACTTCAACAAGATCTACGAAACGATACAAGAGCTCCTGGTCCAAGCAAACGATTGGCGGGGTCCCCAACAGTGAACAGTTTGAAACGACCATTGCCACAAGAATCGAATGTCGATTGGGTGGCCCTAGGCGCGAAGCTTCTCCGAAGAACGCAACAGTACGCGGATTCCAGACAACCTCGCAGCCGACAAAGAGAACAAAACTAACACCATGATAGTCTCGTCTCTGCGAGGTCCATTGGTAAAGCTAGTGTCTGGAGAGTCGTCGTCAAACTTACGGATCCTAGAGGAGTACTCCTACGCAATAGGGCACAAGAGTCTTGCTTAGGTAGGTACCGTAGTTTCCATTACAACCCCCTTTTTTAAGGGGTTGAACCTAAAAGGGGTACACATAAAAAAATCAAACATCCGCCCCTTTCTCTCCTTACAAAGAGTTTGGACCATGAACAACGGTGGTTGGTTTCGATTCATCCTGCTTGTTGTTTGTTTCACAGCTTCTGCCTTTGTAAGGGCCAGCATCGAACCAACGGCAGATGGATCAGAGCATCTGAAAGGTCAAGCATGGGAAAATTCATGTCGTCAAAGAGGGTTTGATCCATGGCAATTGGCCTGTCAAACCTGCGACTTGTTGCCCTCCTCGGTGGTCGCTGATTGTCGTGACTGTTGTCAACCGTACAAGGACACTCAAAGCTTGCGCAAGCCGTATCAATCGGCTGTATTGGTGGTACCACAGCAACAGCAATCGCAAAATGCTGGAATGGATTCCGAGTTGGAAATGGTCTTGCGTGAAGATTGGGATGATTTGGTCCAAAAGCTTGGCGGATCAACACGATTGCAAAAGATTAGTGTAACAGTGGATGGTGATCAATTCATCAACAATTTTTGGATGGTTCGGGCACCACCGGCCGAAGTACATTTTCTGGAAGAACGATTACCTGCTGTCTCGTCGTCCACTCGATTGTCGAAAACCATGATAGCAGATAAGGCCAAAGAAACAATCACTCTTTATGGTTGGAAACGAGACGATATCCGAGACATGATTCAAACCCTTTTGGGGTGAGAGGGAGGAGAAGGGGAAAAGTCACATTACACCTTCAATACAAATTTGATACTGTGTTCCGAGCTTGTTCTAGAGTAATGATTCATCGATCTACGTTACGTCATGCCATTTGCTCTTTTCCAAACTTGAGAAAAATAATACATGTCGATCATGCGTAAATCTCTGTGTAATATTATGTCTTGTCTATATGGATTATTCATTGGTTTGGGTGGGGCGAGAAAAAATGTGTGCATTCAAAGTCCACCATGGACCATGGGTGTTTGCATGTGGTTTTTTGCCTTCTGTAGAAAAAGACGGTGATTCAACTGCCGAAACTTAGGAATTTTCGTTCAATTGCCTTCCTGATCACTCAGCGAACAGTAGTTCCCCTTTACGGGCATTTCAGTCTGTTTTTTGAATTTTTCTCATGGCCGCAACGAATCGCTCTTCGAGTCCGTACCATCCTTGGCGTTTTTCAGTCGATGATTATTGCTGTGCACGCCACCCGCCAACTGTGTCCACTCAGCAATCCATCCGGTACCTTGACAGGCAGAACAGACTTCCTTCCCCGTACCTCCTGGATTGCAAATGGGACAGGGCGCAAAGTCTGACATGCCATCCAACTTGTAATAGCTCGTGCCACGACAAAAGCGACAAACATTCCATCCTCGGCCTTGACAATGCGGACAAACCTCGCCTCCACAGGTGGACGGTGCATCAACGTTGCATTCCTTGCTACTTTCTGCCATTTGCCAATTCATCTCCATACTAACCATGCCATGCTTCCAATCACGGGCCTTGTCCTGACTACCACCGTGCGATCGCAATTCTTGCTTGTTCGGCCGTGTAGAGCCTACCGTTTTGCGTCCTTGGTTTTGGACAAGTGGGATGGTGGAGAATTCAATGTCATTTTCAAAATCATTGTACTCGACAATGGTAGACGATGACGCCGAACAAGACATTTCTGCGCGAGCCTCTGCCTCATCCTCCACATCTGGTGATGATTCCATGTCATCTCCTCCCTCACTTGTGGCTGGTGATTCCTCTTGTGGTACAGTAACATTGGTTTCCTCGCTTTCGTCGTCATCGTCGCCAAAGCCAGGCATGAGGTCCCAGTTAATTTCGCATTCTTCTTCGGAACCACATTCTTCTTCCACCTCTCCGTTCTCTTCCGTGCCATCACTTTCAGGTGTCTTGGAAGATTTCAGTAAGGTGGGTATTCTGGCAAAGACTTTGCCATGCCTCAGCACCACGGTTGGACCAGTCAACCAACCATGGACATTGTTCATCCACGGAAAACAGAAAACCAAGGCGACGAGAGCATTGGCAGGACCGATTCGCGTCATTCTTTTGCTTTTAATCTCGTCGAGTCCTCTGTGCCTTTTTGTCGCTGAAAGATGATTGGAGATCAGATCAAGCGTATCGTATCGTGGTGATAGCAAAGACCTCTCAAGATTCCTCAAAACAATGTCCTCTTGCAACGATGGCGAACCGCCTTCGATTCTCTGCCGTATGCCACCAGAGTAACTAACGAATCTCCTGTCGTTCCTTCCTTGCTCTCTTCTATCGGCAATGTGATTGTGATGGCCAACACGATCAACACCTGCCAAACAGATGTCTTCTTCGCATTCCAACAGATGGCCCTGTGATGGTGAGAGAATGCTTTCGTTCCGAATTCGGAAGCCGAAACCTCCATAGAGCGACCTCTAGTCGCTTGTAGATCGCTTTTTATCCCCATCATTCTGCGTCACCCGCTCTGTTTTCTCGCTGTTCATCGTTGTCGACAACCATGAGGATTTGTTTGTCGGCAACGGTTCTTTGGTATCTTTCTACTTCGATTCGTCCATCCATTGCCCTTATTGCAGTACCTGGGATTCCACGTTCGTCGTTGATTCCACGCACAACATTCAAGTTACGTGCCATATCCTCCACAACTCTCCTTCCACGTCCTGGTGGGTTCGTCGGGTCGTTGCACCATCAATCGTTGCGACCACGCATACTTTCATCATTGTTTTCTTTCAACGATTCTGTCTCCCGATTACTCATGTCGTCGACGGATACAACAACAAATTTCAACAATGATCAAGGGGACAGCACCTCGGTCATTGACATTGCTGCCAATGTGGCAATGGTACGGGCCAATATGGACAAGGCACAAGAACAAGCACCTCCTGCTACCGGTACTCCATCACCCGTTCGATTAGTAGCCGTGAGTAAAACCAAACCCATTGAATTGTTGCAAGAGGCCTACGACAAGGCGGGTATTCGTATTTTTGGTGAAAATTATGTGCAAGAATTGGTGGAAAAAGTACCACAATTGCCATCCCATGTCCAATGGCATTTTATTGGAAGTTTGCAATCCAACAAGGTCGGTCTATTACTCAGTCCCTTTTTGGGATCCTCAACAGAAGAAAGTACCTTGGATCGGTTTGTCCTGGAAACGGTCAGTACGGTCAAATTGGCACGCAAGTTGCAACGGGCGATTCAAGATAGTACGACGGAGCAAAAGCTCAAGATCTTTGTGCAAGTCAATACCAGCGGAGAAGAGTCCAAGAGTGGTGTTACACCTTCCGAAGTGGTGGACCTGTGTCGGGAAATTGTCGAACAATGTCCGGCCTTGCACTTACTAGGACTCATGACCATTGGTGCACCGGGTGATGAATCCTGTTTGGATACATTAGTAGCTTGTCGACGGGAGGTCCAAACAGCGCTGTCCATGTCCGAAGACAAAGAGTTAGAACTTTCCATGGGCATGTCTGGAGACTATGAGCTTGCCATTGCCAAAGGATCAACCAACGTCCGGGTGGGCTCTTCAATATTTGGCGCACGAGATTACTCCAATGTTAACAAGTAGCTAAGGCTTCTATATATTGATTTTGGCCTCTAATTATGTCTATTCGTATTGATGTTGACTATGAAATCAAACCTAAGTCCGTATGCGACACTGTGTCTGAGGCACGAGGTTCCTCTCTGGGTTTATCGGTTTACATTTGAGGCAAAGTGGCTGACATGTAGTGCATGTCGAGTCGACTCAAGAATATGAGAAGTTGATAAACAACAACGGATACATCCAGTTCAACCGTCGCAGACTGCAATAGCTTCATCTCTTCCTTCAGCAGTGCTTTGCATTCATCTTTATACCGGCTATCTGAATCTGATAAAGAATTCGAAACTGGAATGTCCAGGAACTGAATCTTATCTATCACCCCCGAAGAAGCATCAGCTGTTATATGGATGGTCTCTCCAGGTATATACCACTGCATGCAGTTTGAATGCGCAACGAACTTTACTTCGAAGGTGTTGGCTACAAACTCAATCTGTAAAGCATCCTCAATCAGGGACGAAGAAAGCGAGAGCACCAACTTTTGGCACTCAGAATGTTCCATCGTCTCGTTCTGGACTCGTTTCAGTTCAAGATAAAGATCCCGATTTTGCCTCCTTACAGAGAGCTCTCTTGCTCTTGAAAGAGCACCGATGTTCATTTCCAGAGCTAGCATTGAACACTCCAAATGCCGTTTCTCACAACGAAGGGAAAGAGCGACGATTCTCATTCTTTCAACGTGCGCCTTTTTTATCCGTTCACGAGCACCTTCCACGAGTCTGGTAAGTAAGGAGAGATCAGGTCGACTCTGCTTACTTTTCAATAACGCCGTGGCCTCAATAAGCTCTCCAACAAGACCTTGCCATGTGCTTTTGCTGTCGATGTTTGGTTTGTTTCCGCCTTTTTCTGTACCAGTGAGTGGCACAACCGAAGTATTGAGGTTTTGAACCGTCATTTTCTTGCTTCACCAGCACATGCCATGATTGAGATTTCCTTTTCGTCAACTTGATGTATCTGTTAGTTTCGACGGGCACTTACTTTTGTGATGCAGATGGCTGAGTCTGTTGAGAAGTAGCCGTATCACGGGAACTGTCGTCGGGGACACTTCCATCTTCACTCTCATTCACACAAGAACGGTCGTCAGCAAGTGGAGAGTACAATGGTGAAGTGAGAGATAGTCTGGGAAAGTCGACGGAGCCCATTCCGTTTATACGCGATTGTTCCTTTCCACGGTTACTAGGGGTCAACGTTTCTTCAGTGCACGCGCTACTCAAATCGCTCAATTCACTTTTCTCTGTATCCTCGTTTTCGGAGTCATAGTCAACAGTACGCGCTGATTCATTGGCGGGTAGAGATAAGAAGGATCTTTTTCTCCATGCTGAATCAATTTTTGATCCACTTTCGTGACTGCCATCCGGTTGCTCTTGTCCGTAATCGTCAAGAATGACAGGCGACCCTGAGGACTGAGCATCATCAGAACATCCGGGGCGAAGTATTGTTGCATCGTTCGTTTTCTCGTTTTGCTCGTCCTCTAGCAATGTATGAGATCCGGCTGCTGGCATGAAATATGATGAAGACCTGCGGCTTTTTGGAGGCTGGCGAACAACACGATTGGAAACATGTTCCTCGTCACTGCTGTCATCTGATTGCTCAATGAGCGAGAAGCCTAAATCTTCGCTACTGTAGTCCTCTTGGTCATCCCATTCGTCCAACAAAGCCGTGTTCTCCTTTGTTTCCAGAAGCAACGAAGTTTCGGCTTCTGTCTGAGCTTTCATCTCAGTTGGATAGCGCCTTGCAGCTTCATCTGCTGGCATTGGTGTCATTGTTAGCGAAGGGTCATTAGCTTCATACTCTGCCACCCGGGTTGGTCCAAACCGGACATTTCTTGCATTGGAAGAATCGTTTTCATCTCCCAAGCTCTGGTACTTTGGAGAAGACTGCGGTGTTCTATAAGATGCTGCTTTTAGGTTGTCCAAGGTAGGAGACATGACCATCCCTTCTGTCAGATGCAAAGGCGTTTCTATCGTTGTCTTTGACAAGCTGTACACCAGGTGAATCAAATGTAAGTCGTATCCAACGTTGAATCAATCTCCTGACAGGGCACGTCTACTCACCAACTCTTATTGGGTTTGATGCGTTGTGCAGACCAACTGTGGTATGAAACACTCTGATCACTCCCATTTTCCGTTCCATAACACAGTTGCCAATACTGTTTGCGCTGCTGATCAGGACTCAGCTGTCGTGCAACTTCCCAAGGATCGATTATTGCGTCGTCAACCGAGGTCGCCCCGATTGAAACATCTTCGTCAGTTCGACTATAAGACGGTTGAAACAGGCTTTTGGCTGCGGATGAAGTGCGTCTTGAGACTGTTTCGTTCGGGGCTAGAAAGTCCAAGGAATCAGAGTTTTCCTTCCCACCACCCACCGCAGGTTTCTTTGGTGTCCCTTTCCGCTTCTTGGTTGGATGGGAAGCATCTTCACTCGCCTTTCGGTTGACCGGGGTGATATTGGATGAACTTGGAGACGAAGAAGAAAAGGAAGGTTCCACATTCAGAGCACGGGTTTGTTGGGTACTACTAGTAAGGAATATCTGCCGACGAGTTGTGCCGACAGTTTCTTCAGAATCCTCGTATACCCGGAGTACAGATGAAGGAGGCTTACGAGCTGATGGACGAGGAGGGGGTCTCTTCGGAAACACCATGTGAAGTGGCTTTCTAGCCTTTGGGCTGTTATTTGGACGATCCATCAACTTTCAACGCAGCAATCTCGCGACGACGAGACGGACTGCTGCTGCTCTTCTCCGCATCAACCAATTTAAAACTTCCTCCCGGTCGTCCCTGGATCAAAACGTGCCCATCGCGCTGAAACCAGAAGCATCGGCTGGCGCGTGTCGAGTGTGACAAACTGAATCTCGCCGGCCACTTCTGGAGGTAGAGTAACGCGCGAGGCGAAGAAGTCCGAGTACAAGGAAAGCGTTTTGGACACACTAATTTTCCGACGCACATTGAACTTGAGCAATAACGAAAACCAATGGACTCTCACTGCTACGCATTGGAAATAGCGCTTTAAATAATTACTTATTTCGTTTTAACATTTCAATCTGGGCCGAAAAAGAATTAAAAAAGTTTGTCTCGTTGCTAGTTGTATTTGTACATATACAACCCGTTCCGCCGAATATGGTGCACGGCCTAGTGCGTTCCCTCTTGTTTGCGTTTGCGCAAAACAACACTTGGAGCGGCCCCACTGCCCGACTCCAATGCCTCGCTATCCTCCACACTCATGTTCTCTTTGACACATCGAATGTAGATGCGAAGATGAGACTGGTGAATGGGAGAGTTTGGATGTTTCTGAAGAGTAGCAAGGCGCTTCTTGGCATTCTGTAAATGAGTTTTGTAAAAGCATCGGATACGATCCCGTAGTCTTTTATCATTGAAAGCAGGCTCGAAGTCATATCCACAATCTGCAGCAGCTTGGCGGATGCTAACAACCAACCGATTATTGAATTCTTGCTGGTGTCGAGATTGGCGATTTTGTGACGACATGTTGTAATAGTTCTTCATATTGTCAAAAAGGATCTCTTCCAGAACTGGATAATCACGCCAGTAAAAGCCTTCACCAATTGTATTCGACACAGGCTCTGTAACAACACGCTTTGTCTCCTTGCTCTCACTGATCAACGCCATTTGGAGAATAACCTTTTGCAGCAGTTCTTCGTCATTTTCGAGCTCAATAAATGGATTTCCTTCGCCGCCTTCAATGATCGTCCCCGACGATGTGACATGTGTTTTCGCGCGTTTTGGCTTCACTTCGTCATAAGCCAAACCAACAGGCTCAAGCACCAGTTCTTCATGTTCTTGCTTTATGGGTCGGAGTTCGTTCTCCTTCTCAGCTTCTTTTCGTTTCTTGCTCAGTTTTTCTCTAACAACATCTGGGGTGGGATTGTGCGCTAGATAGTGGGCTATGAAAGCAGGCGAACCCGGTTAGTAAGGTAAATCGTATCAGCATTCTCGAGAATGGGTACTTACCAGCTCCGAGCATCCGTTCGAAGCACAGAGTTACAGGAGATTTCATTGCCATGAATGGGTTCGTCTTTGGCTGCTTTTGTGTCGAGTGAGGTGCGTCTTTAACATCTGAATTTTCTTTGCTAGCAGCGGGCTCTATCGTTGTAGGCTTTGCATCTAACTTGGGTTGCTCAACAACATCTTTTGTTTCTGGTTTTGGTGGACCTTTCTTATCGCTTGGTTTTTGAACGTGAGGCGATGGGATGTTAGGGTTTTGAGGCACTGGTTGCAAGGGCATTGGACGTGCGGGGGCTTTCACAACAGCACTAGAAGAGGGCGATGCAGGTGTGTCTTGTTTAACACTGTTAGAGCTCTTCGTTTCGTTGCCACACTGCTTTTGAGATCTGGGAGCATGGGGTGGTCGTCCATGTGTAGACGGATGCGGAGGTCGTCCATGATGAAAAACGGCTCTATGGACGTTATTTTGGGGGTGGACGTGATTAGATGAAGGACCGTTGTGATGAGGAAAATGGTGATGAGCATGCGATCTTGGTGGAGGATGAAGTGTTTTACTGTTCTCCATTCTCCCATTATCCATTCGATTGCTTCCATGACTGACAGTGTTTGGTCCTGTGCTTGTCTCCGCTGGTCCATTTGGTATCTGGTTACTGGTTCGGCTATGGTGCATGGGATTTGAAGGATAGTGTCTCTGTGATTGATGCTGAGACGGTGCGCGTGGCCCGTGATGATGATACTGTCCACTTTGCCTAGCCGAATTGTAATGAAAGTGCTGTTGGTGTCCGTTAGCCGAAGAATGGCGATGAATATGGTGGTGGGACGATGAAGAATGGCGATGTACGGAGTGATGATGATGGTGGTGGCGACTGCCGTAATAAGATTGTGACCCAGATTCCAAATAGTGAGAGTGAGGTCCATTGCCACGAATTCCATGGTTTGTTGAGCTACGACTGTGACTTTCCATCTCAGAAGACGAATTTGGGGGGACTGCTCCACTTCCAGTTTCATAGCTTGGGCGATGATGCTGATGGAGAGAAACAGACGGAGGACAACCAGACCCAGCCCCTTCAGCTCGAATCTGCACCGCCTTGATCATGTTGTCCATCTTCAATAGAATTGATTCACTTTTATTGCGAAGCAAGTGATTACAGTGGCAGAAAGTATGGTTTACGGAAGGCAGAAATTGTGAACAGGAGAATGTTGTCGGGTCGGAGCAACACTTCCTCTCCCGTTGTTGTGTGTTTGGAGGAATTTCTGCTTTTGATTTGTGCGGCACGACAGGGTCGGCCCTGTGTGACAGACGCGAGTGTACTTAGGCCCTTCTGCCCTGCGTGAGGAGGCAGTTGCTCGTCCAACTTCGAATACTTAGGTGGATTTCTTCGAATTATTGGATTTTTGCGCGCATGCCGTATATGAGCACATGGCGATTCCCAAGGGAACGAGTCCCCTTCGCTCACAACAACAAAAACGGTGTGACAAAAAAAAACGTCCGCGATCTCGCGGGTCGCTCCCCGTGCCGGCGACATCAGAGCGAGCGCGATATGCGACAAGGGAGTCATAAGGCATAAAGACGTTTATGACGTCATGTTGAGTCGCCTTTGACAACCAGATGTCAGGCACCATTTTGAAGTCAAATCCTCCTCCTGGGCATCTTTTTGCAAGAGAGAGATCTGTTCCGATATCCGATCCCAACGCAAGTGTCTTCTGGGGTATTGATATCCAATCATCGTCTTTGATAGGAATCTTTGGATTTGTTTTGTTGACAAGATGAAGTATTCAGCAGTTGTACTAGCGACCATCGCTACCTTCGGAGGTGCATCTGCCTTCACGCCGCAGATGATGGCATCAACAATGAGGCATTCATCTACGTTGTCGGCAGAGGCGCAAGCCCCCAAGGATCGCAACATCAACTGGGGCGCTGCTCTGGCACCAGTGGTGGCTGGTTTGGTATTCGCGTCCCAAGCTTCTTTTGCAGCGGA
Source organism: Epithemia pelagica (assembly GCA_946965045.2). Lineage (NCBI taxonomy): Eukaryota > Bacillariophyta > Bacillariophyceae > Surirellales > Surirellaceae > Epithemia > Epithemia pelagica. The sequence continues at coordinate 1,576,014 of OX337239.1, read as the reverse complement.
ACCTAGTTGTATGTTCGCTGGTTTTACTTGAAGGTATCTCGCGACCCTTGCTCACTTCTCACTAATGGTTTTTGTTTTTCAGATGTTTCTGTAGATTCACAGGCTCCGTCCAGTATCGTCGTAGCTGGCGTTGAAACAATGGATTTCTCCCTTCCTAGTTATGGTGAGGCACTTGGAGGGAAAGTCAGCGACAATACCAAGGCGCCCCCTGCTTTCAACCCTTTTGGTGACCTTGACTTTACTAAAAAGGATGATTTTGTCGTCGAGGAAAAGAAGCCTGAAGAGAAGAAAGAGGAGAAAAAATTAGAAGAAAAGAAAGTTGTAGAGGAAAAGAAAGTGGTGGAAGAAAAGAAGGACGAAAGTCCAAAAATGCCAGAAATCTCCATGCCCTCTATCAGTCTACCTAAGGTCGACATTCCAAAGATCGATGTACCTAAAGTCGAGAGCAAACCAGCTCCTCCAAAGGTTGAGGCACCAAAGGTTGATTTACCCAAAGTTGAATTGCCAGACATGCCAAAGATAGACGTTCCGGACATGCCGAAAATTGATATGCCAGACATGCCGAAACTGTCCATGCCCAAGTTCAGCATGCCAAAAATTGACACCCCAAAGGTCGATCTTCCGGATTATGATCTAAATATCCCGAAGGTCGACGTGCCAAAGGTCGATATTCCCAAAGTGGATGTTCCAAAGGTTGATATCCCCAAGGTGGACCTTCCAAAGGTTGATTTGCCAAAGGTTGCTCTTCCGAATCCGTTTTCAGGAAGTGGAGGATCCTCCGGTGATTTGGATATGCCCTTGGAAAGTCGCGACATTCGCGATGAACGGGCTCGTCTTACCAGGAAAGATTTCCTTGATGCAGATGATGATGTGAAAGACGCAGAAGAGAAACTCAAGGCATTGAAAAGAATTAGACAGGCCAAGAAGGAGACAGCGGCTGAAGCGAAAGATCTGGCGTGTGCCGATCGACCCGGGGGTAAATTTCTTTGCTTGCGAAACCCATTCTCAGCCGGTTTTTAGTCATAACAGCTTGATCTGTAGATGGAAGTGTTATAGTACAAACAGTCAAATCGGTGCACCGTGTGTCTGTCCCATGCTATTGTATCATGCTATTGTATCGTTACGAGAATTCATGGATATATGACGTCGAAAGCAATGTTAGATTTCAAGGTCGAACATGACGATTACTCTATGTTCCTTCATAGTACCAATTAACTTAAGTTACTTGGCTTTTTCTTCCGACTCAGTGTCGAACCATTCGAGAAGGTGATGATGTCGCGTGTGGACAAACGATTTAGGTTCTTTGTCAAAGATTTGTGAGCCAAGAAGGACCAATGACTTCTCTGCTTTCTCGATTGGATTTATGTTGTCTTTGTATAATGTTTTCATGACGGAATTTACAAAATTGTGCGAAACTCCTACAACAACATGAAACTCGGCACAGTGAACCGGTAAGTTACCACCACGCGTGATGGCATCAAGAAGGGCAAATGCTTGTCGTTTTGCATCTTGAATTTCATTCTTTCCAGCAAATGTTGATACATGATCGACAAGAATGTTTGCCTTTTTCTTGAGTGCCCACACTGGACTTGCCGTTAACGTCATGGATCTCATGTATCCATCCGAGTCATACTGTTCTATCATAGTATCGAGGGATGAAGGAATTTTTGTAAAGTCGAGTGGACCAACCTGATCGTTCTCGTCCCCCTGTTTCTGATTTGGACGCAAGAGAGAATCTGGATTAGTACTGGTGGTGGAACTCGTCGTAGGGGAGGGGGCGGAATCCGGAGAAGTACTAGGGCTAGAGCTTGGAGGTGAACTTGGCGAGGCGCTCGGGCTAGAGCGTGGAGCGGTATCTGGCGTGGCGCTCGGGCTAGAACTTGGAGCGGCACTTGGCGAGGCGCTCGGGCTAGCACTTGGAGAAGCACTTGGTGACGCGCTCGGGCTAGAGCTTGGAGAAGCACTTGGTGACGCGCTCGGGCTAGAGCTTGGATATGAGCTCGGGCGAGAACTTGGATAAGAACTTGGCGAGGCGCTAGGGCTAGAGCTTGGAGAGGCACTCGCAGAGGAACGACGATACTTAGCGCTTTCGCTTTCGTGGAACTGGGCTTTCGCTTGTTCCTTAGATTCATGCAGTGCCTGTTCTTTCGTTGCCTTGATGATATCCTTGACTGCTTCAACATTGGTCTTGACGACATGCACCTTGGCCTCTCGAGAAGCGGAGTCGTCCCCATCAAAAGACAAGAGGTCCGACGGAATATGATGCTCGATAAAAAGAGTAGTTAGGTCCTCGGTCAGTTGTATTTCCTTGGCCAAAGAACCAACAGGAAGGTTCAACAGCTTTTCCATTTGTGGTTTCAATTGCACAACACATATACCAAATACCGATGATTCAAGCTGCATGGCTCGGAAAGAACGAGCAAAACTCTGTTGCTCAGGGGACAAAGATGATATAGCATCTTTGAATTCTTTTGCGCTGGGAAGAGGCGTGGTAATGATTGGAATCACTGCTTCATCTTTGTTCTTTAAGATGATGGCATGTTTTGCTTCGAAGCTCTCTGGTCCTGTTACCGTACCAAGCAAAAGAACGAAGCTAGAGAACTGCCTAGACTGAGCAACCAACTTTCCATCCACAAAAGAGGAGGAATCAAATCCATATCGTATCCATCCAGATAAATAACGATCACCTGTAACTTCGATATTTGTTGCGGCATCCAGAGGAATGCGAATCGGAGGTTGTCCATATCCAGATACTCTTCTGCTCAAAACTTTGACCGGCGGCGACGCATCAAGATTTGGCTCTTCTAAGGAAATGGTTCCAACTGGGGTTGAATTTCCGTTTCGTACAGCAATCGAGAACGGCGTTGGTTGATGCTCGTCGACAAACAAGCGATCCATATGGAACCTCATGAACTGAAGGAAATCCTCAGGACCAATCTCCTTCCCGATGGCTTGAATCAGTTGCTTTCGTAACATATCCTCCACGATGTGGACACATCCGTAATGCATCTCAAGTAAAGCAAGAACATGCCTAACGAACACGAGCAAGGAAGCTTCTTTGACAGACACATTGTCGCGAGCTCGTTCGTCTGGAAAATGTTCAGCCGCGAGAGAAAGTAGGTGAGTGAGACTTTCTCGCTCTTTCTGGTGAATAACTTCCATACGATGCGGACTCAATGTAGTAGAGTTTTCAAAGAGCGGAACAGCACTGTACCACGTGACTTGCTTCTTTAACATTTCATCATCCAATGTAGGCCCGACATACTCCTTTGGAGTGTATATCGATTTGAGATAATTCTCAACATCAACGAGCCATTTGTGTAGAGATTTATGAGCCTTCAAAACGTCTTCAATGTCATGGTTTCGGCTTGGTGTCCTACAGGAATCAGCATTTCGCTCAATCTTGAAATGCCGATTGCGGGAAAGTGCCTCATTCACTATCCTGGAAATATCCACTGGGTTTGGAGCAAATACACGTGGGCAAGTCACTGGTTCATGCTTGGTCGCAGTGCTCACAGAAACTGTCATTCTCCTGCTCTTCAGACTTTTTCGTTGGTCCTTTGACAAACAGGAGTCAAAGCATAGTTCAATATCATAAGATTCTATGATTTCCCAATCGTACCTGGTCACAAAATGAGATTCTGTTCTCGATAACGAGCTACCATCGTCAGTCTCCCATTTGACCTTGTGGTCTTTGACCTCAACTTCTCTTTCTTCAACCATATAACATGTTCGTTTGCCTTCCATGTGCATGAGAATCGATGAACCGTTCGCATCAAGCTCGGTCATGTTTAGAATGTTAGCTTCATCGAAGGCCGTGAGAATGCTCCTCCATGTATTGATAGTCGCAAATTCCACAAGAGCATATTTATCATCGTATGTGTGATCTTGATCACTTGCTTTCTGGATGCTCCGTGTTTCGTTTAGGATCGTCCGTAGGTTTTCAAGGGTCTGCTTCACTACAGGAAACAACGAAACCATGAGAGTTGAGAGCGCTCGCGATTGATCAACTAGGTTATGCTCAGCATATCAGAAAGCTGGTACAAATCGGCTTCTTACCTTTATTCTCGAAACCACCATGCAAGAAGTGGCGTCGCAAAGTAGTTTGATCAGCACAAACATTGCTGATCCAAGGCAAAATCCATCCAACTATCAAGATGGGATTCCTCTTCATGTTGCTTTGCTTACTCGCTATTCGACTATCTTCTCTCTTAACACAAGTCCTTTCAAAGCACTGCTCACGTCCACAGCAGAAACTGTCCGGATGCCTCTTGTGCTCCTCGACTGATGTTGTGACTTATGACCTCCTAGGCCTGTCTCTTCATTCAAACTGGAACTTTTGCTGGCCGGCCATCACTGGAACTTTTTATTGATGACCCCAGACCCCAGACAAGAAGAAGAATCATATTGGCCCACTAGTCTTCAACCACTTGTTAGAACGCAGAAAGTAGAAAGTAGTAGGAGCCACCTACCTCCCTAGGTAGGTAGTCCCTAGGCTAGAGAGGTGAAAACGAGTAGGAGTAGTAGCTAGAGAATGTAAAAGCGAGAGAGGGAGAAGCGAAAAGCGAACAGATGAAGTCATTCGTAAAAAACACGAACATGAAGTGAAAGCGAAGAGACATCCTTCGATTCCCAGAAAGAACACAGCAATCAAATAGAAACCAAAATTAAAGAGTTTGTCGGCTCATAAAATAAGAAAGGACAGAACCAACAAGGCTATGCCTTCTGAAATGAGTGATTGAAAGTTGCCAATGAACCCAATCTTCATGGTCAAGTGACCATGGGATAGATCCTTCATTTGATATGAGCAACTCTCTTGTCCAAAAAGCTTACTACCGTTGTCATAGAATTGGAAGAGTGGGATTGGATGAAACTTGGGTGAGCTGTGTCTATTTGAAGATTTCTCCCAAATACCTCTACCTAGAAACAAAGTGGCACCATAGCTAGTCGACCATTTCGAGTCTACGACAGGTAGAGAAGTGGTCTGACGTCGTCAGTCAACCCTAACCCTAGTTGCAGCCCAGTCATGCACTAGCCTTAGGTGCCACGCTTGGTATTGCTGTCGGGGAGTACTACAAAAGGCGCAATCGCAATCCAGCATAGACGAGGATTCCTACTTTTCATTTCACGTGTTTTCCTCTCTGAGAGAAACAATAGAATGATCAGTTAAATAACAGTTTACTCTGACCCACCAGAATCTATGATGAGGAATTGCGGATTGCATAAGCAGAGTAATTTTTCACAATGCCAACGTATGAGTGGAAAGATGGAAAGAAGACGAGATTCCATGCACGCCTGCATTCTTGGCCCAAATTTCATATATCCTTTAATAAGGGGACTCAGAAAAATGGAAAAGATACTCTGCAGGTCGAATCCCGAATCCATGTGATCTTGCGCGACTGAAGAATACCAATGACACGAATGAGGCAAATGGACAGAGTAAAGAGTGGCTATTCATCGTATATCAAGGTTCCTCATTATCACATTCCAGCGCAGGTCTCCCTAGTGATTGTGAATCTCGTCTGCGGTTGGGCTCAAAGTTGAGGTTCAAGAAAGGGGGTCCCTCTAGCAACTGTTCCTGTTGCTTCATCATTGTGGTTCTGTCTGGCGAGAATGGCTACCCCTACGGATTTTGTGTGTCGACTCGGTTGTCAAATTTCAAAATCGTAACCGAGACCACTTTCCAGCGACAGTACCCTTCGGGTGCGGTACCCCTATATGGATCCCGCCATACGTGTCACCACGTTCCATTCCCGGTTCGCGTTCTTGACACTGCGACATGAGTCTTCCGCCACCTGGCTGTTCCTCCTCCAGTCATTTCTCGTCGCACGTGGCACTGTGGATTCCTCATTCCTCCTAATTCCTCGTAATTCCTAAAGATCACAATTTTTATACCGTGCTATTTTACATGGGTATGGCACTCTGATCAGAAGCTCGAAAACTTCCCCCAACACTCTTTCACCATAACCACCTGCCGTTCTTTGGCCGATCCTCGTTGATCTTATCATCCTTTGATTCCTTTCCTTTTCTTTCTTTTGCAGTCTCATCATGAGCACAGGATCTTCCCTCGTCTCCCTTGCGGATGTTCAACGCTTCCAAAAGCGCTTCGATCAAGCCTCGGCTTCAGATTCTTCCTCTGCTCTTTCCACCCTCAAGATGAAAGACGACGACGATGACAAGTACTACGCCCGTCTCTTGCCATTCCGCGATGGCGTGGTTGATTGCTATGATCTTCGAACCCAAGTTGACGGTTTCCGAAGTCAATGCCTTTCGGGCACACCTTCTTAGCGGTCCTCGCAAGCCACCTGATATGAACGTGGATATCCATTATCACACCCTCCAGAAGATTTCCAACGGTCTCCGTTACTTGTCTAACGACAACGCTGTCCAAGCCCTCACTGACGATGAGTTGAAGCAAGCCTTCTATCTCGGCTCCCCTGTTGCTTGGCGCAACGAGTTCAAGACGGCCAATCCCTTGGTTGCAGATTTGGTGAATCATTTCAACATCACCGACCTTCTTCATGCGATGCGTGGCTATCAAAAGGTCTCCCAAGAAAAGATGGCTGCCAATGCACAGTCTCAGGCCAAGTCCCGCAATCCTCGCGATGATTCCACTTCTCGTGGATCGACGAAGCGTTTTCGCTCCTCTAATGGTGGCCGTGGCGGTCTCCGCGGCGGCAATCGCCAGTCCAATGGTGGACGCCAAGCGTCCGGTGATCGTCCCGTCAATGACGGTGATGCCTGTCCGTACAAGGACGCGATTCCTTCGCACGCCAATCATACTTGGGCCAACTGCATCTACAACCCGCAGTCCTCCAATTTTAACCAAGAGCGTTTCAACGCCTTTCTTGCCCGTACCGGGTCTGGTCTTCGTACCCCTACTGGGTCTCATCCCAACAATGGTTCTCAGAACCAAGGCCGTAACGGCCAAGGCTCTCGTAGCCAGGGAACTCCCTCGTCTGGAGGATCGCGCCCTATTGGTTCCAATTGGGGCGCTGTTCCCCGTCGTTCTGGATCTGGCTCAGACCAGCATGCCTCTGAAGGCACCAACACAGGCGACAATCCACCGGTTGACCCGTCGTTGGCCGAGCCGTTGCCTTCTGTGCAAGACGCGGCTTATCGTGCTCGTCAACGTCCTCTCGCTGATACGCGTGATTGGTCGAGTCTCCGTAATGCCGATCGCACGGTCCCCGGTATGTGCTCTTCTTCCTTTTTTACCTCATCCTCTCCGGATATTTCTCATCATCTTGATGTTCTTTTTGCTCAGCAATGTCACATCCAGACTGGCCCTCCACAGGCTATGCCGGCCGAGAATGCCATCCTCAGGCCCCAATTCTCGAGGTCCGCGAACAATTGTACAAGATCTACGGGCGTAACATGGACATCGCCCACATCTACGATTTGTCCTCCCCTGGAGGCAACGACGAATACTGTCGTTCCCCCTTGTCTTAATCCTACGGATGCTGTCATCGCTGACATCGTTGATCCCAATAATGGTTTTCTATCTAACCTAGATCACTATGAAGATGTCTACTCATCTAGTTCTGTCTCTGACGCTCCTAGTTTATCTAGTCCCCTTTCGGTCGCTCCCTCTGAGCCTCCGTCTGTTCCCCTCACCATTTTGATGGCTCGGTCCATTGGTGGAGTCGAGAACACCGTCCCGTTGCGTGCCCTGCTCGATTCAGGCGCCGACAAGACGATCCTGCACGCGCGCTGTCTTCAGCCCGGCATGCATCCACGTGTAACCAATCGGTCTGTCAATACCACCATGGGTACGCGCGACCACGTCTCCGAGATTCTTCTCGAAGATTTAGTTCTCCCCGAGTTTTCTCGGACCAAACACATTTCATACCCCCTTTGGGCCGATATCTTTGATGCCCCCACTTGTCGTTATGACATCATTATTGGTCGCGATCTTTTGCGTCGTTTGGGCATTGTGCTCAATTTTCACACTGGTCTCACAACTTGGGACTCCGTTGATGTCGCTATGCGCCATCGCGATTCATTCGCCACTGACCAGACATTCATGTCTCATTTCATCGACATCTTTGCCGACGATCCCATTATTGGTGATCAATTCCTCTTGGATTCTAATTACGTTCCTACGGATCTACAAGAGTTGATTAATCAACAAAACCATCTTACCGATGCCCAAAAGCAAGATCTTCTTGCTATTTGGCAAGACTGTGGCAAAATCTTCGATGGCGAGCTCCGTGAATATCCAGACCGAACGCTCCATCTTCATCTCAAGCCTGATGCCCAGCCTGTCCATCATCGTCACTTTTCAGTGCCCCGCAATATACATGATACTTTCACGAAGGAGCTGTGGCGCTTCGTCGACATCGGTATCCTTGAGCGCGTCGGTTCTACCGAATGGGCTGCTCCTCACTTTGCCATTCCCAAAAAGGATGGTCGTATCCGAATGATTTCGGACTTTCGTTCTTTGAACGCCCAACTCTACCGTCGGGTCTACCCCTTTCCTCGTATCGAGGACATGCTCCGTAAACGGAAAAGCTACACGTATTTTACAAAGTTAGACATCTCCATGTGTTTCTACACATTCCGCCTCGATGAGGAATCCAGCAATCTTTGCGTCATTACTACGCCTTTTGGTAAATTCCGTTACCGTCGCTTGCCGATGGGTGTTAAACAGTCTCCTGACTTCTGTCAGGAGATCATGGAAGACGTCCTCAAAGACTTCAGCGACCATGTCGAAGTCTATATTGACGACATTGGCATCTTCTCCAATTCTTGGGAAGAACATGTGGACATCCTGTCCAATGTTCTCCAACGTCTTCAAGACAAAAACTTCTCCATTAACCCTTCCAAATGTGAATGGGCCGTTAAAGAAACGGAATGGCTCGGCCATTGGCTCACGCCCACTGGGATCAAACCCTGGAAAAAGAAGATTTCTGCCATCTTGGCATTGGCTCCGCCAAAAACCATGAAAGAACTCCGTTCCTTCATTGGCATGATCAATTTCTATCGCCACATGTATCCGCAACGATCTCACATTCTTGCTCCCCTCACATCCATTACGGGTAACAAGACCCTCGTTTGGTCCCCGCAATGTCAACGTGCTTTCGAACAAGCCAAATCCATGCTCGCACATGATGCCTTCCTTCGGTATCCCGACCATAACCTTCCCTTCCATGTCTATGTAGACGCCTCTGATTACCAGCTTGGTGCTGTAATCATGCAACAAGACGTCCCCGTCGCTTATTACTCTCGCAAGTTAAACCCTGCTCAACGCAACTACACTACTATGGAAAAGGAGTTACTCTCCATTGTCGAAACCTTAAAAGAGTTCCGCTCCATGCTTCTCGGCTGTGCCGAACTGCATGTCCATACGGACCATAAAAATCTCACCTACGCAACGCTCAACTCGCAACGGGTCCTCCGTTGGCGGTTGTTCCTCGAGGAGTATAACCCTATTTTTCACTATGTCCCTGGCCAGGACAATGTCATCGCCGACGCATTGTCGCGTCTCCCTCTCTCTGAAGAGGAGGAGAAGAGTGTCTCTCCGTCGTCGACCTCCTCTACGGATGCCTCGCCGCATCCACGATCGCTCTATAATCATAGCGGACAACACTCAGTGTTACAAGTGCCTCATGGCCCTAATGATGACCCCCGCTCTCATCACTCGCGTGATCCTGACGCTTTCGAATCTCCCATCTTCATGGATGAGGATTTGATCGATGTCTACCTCAATCATCCTCCCATTAACGCAAATCAACCATTGCCCGTCGATTACGCGACGATCCATCAACACCAACAAAACGATGCCGCTCTTGTGGCCAAGTTGACCGAACAACCACAGAGATTTCTCCAACCCTTCCCTACGGAAAACCCACAATACAACTTGATTTGTTATCGTCAGAATCCTAATGCCGTATGGCGTATTCGTATCCCAGACAGCCTCTTGGCACATACCGTCAATTGGTTTCACCTGTCCCTCAATCACTTGGGGTCTACACGTCTTCGTGAGACGATCTCTATGCACATGAGTCATCCTAATTTGGGTTTGTATTGTGAACAAGCCGTGGCTAGTTGTGCTACATGCCAACGCTCTAAAGTCATACATCGCCATTACGGTGAACTCCCTCCTCGCGAGGTCCGAGGCAATCCATGGGCTGACATCTCTGTCGACCTCATTGGACCGTGGAACGTCACCGTTCATGGGCAGAAATTAACCTTTCAAGCCTTGACTATTATCGATAATGTCACTAACTTCTGCGAACTCATTCGCATCCATGACAAGACGGCACGTCACGTGGGTCTTCAATTGGAAAACGCGTGGCTCTCACGCTATCCACGTCCCGTTCGTTGCCTTTTTGATCAAGGCGGTGAATTTATCGGACATGCGTTCACGCAAGTTCTTCGAAACCATGGCATTAAGCCAGTGCCGTTGACGGCCAAGAATCCTCAATCAAATGCTCTTTGCGAGCGCTTACATTTGACTGTTGGCAACACTCTTCGTGTGATCACCAACTATGAACCACCACAAGATGCACAAAATGCTGCACTTGCTGTGGATACTGCTCTGCAGACCGCTGCGTATTCCACTCGCACTGCCATTCATGGCGCCTTGAAATATTCTCCCGGCAGTCTTGCGTTCCATCGCGACATGCTGTTCGACATCCCTATTATCGCGGACATGGAAACAGTCCGTCTGAAACGACAACAGATTGTCGATGAACGCGCTCGTCTCGCAAATCGTTCTCGTGTCTTTCATGATTACGCTGTCAACGATCGTGTGTTGCTCCGCGCCACGAATCCGGACAAGCTTGAGCTCCGCACAAGCCCTAATCCCTTTCGGATTACACAAGTCCATTCCAATGGCACTGTGACTATCCAACGTGGTCCCCACGTCACTGAACGAATCAACATTCGTCGTCTTGTTCCATTTCGTGAATAAATGGGTTTTAATGCTGGCCTCCAAGCTTTCCCATTCTTGTCCCGCTCGAACTCCCTAGGTCCGACCAGGGAGAGGTAGAGTGCGGTACCCCTATATGGATCCCGCCATACGTGTCACCACGTTCCATTCCCGGTTCGCGTTCTTGACACTGCGACATGAGTCTTCCGCCACCTGGCTGTTCCTCCTCCAGTCATTTCTCGTCGCACGTGGCACTGTGGATTCCTCATTCCTCCTAATTCCTCGTAATTCCTAAAGATCACAATTTTTATACCGTGCTATTTTACATGGGTATGGCATCGGGATGGAACGGCTGAGTTCAGTGACCATGCAAAACGCAACCAGAGTGTTGAGTGTTGAAGTTCTACTTGACTGTTTTACACTTTTAAGCTTAAATTAACAACTTTTAACTTTTTTCATGAAAGTCAAGTCAATTTCCAGCCGAGATCCCATGACTTTTCTCTTTTCTCAGTGAAATCAAGTTGGACAGCACCACATTTTCAACTTTGACTTAACGTTTTTCATGAAGTCAAGTTCTGAACTATGACCTTCCAACGTCAGCGTGAGCTGCGACTTCTACCATTACTCGTATCTCGAATCGTGGAAGTCAATAATATCTTAGTTTCTGCCTTCTGACTTTAAGTCGACTTTTCTTTCTGAAAAAGTAAAAAGTCAATTTGCAGAACTTTTGTGGCAATTGAATTGGAACTCCATTGTTCCTTTTTCAAGAATTTGTTGAGTTTGTGTGTTCCAAGATCTCTAGTAGAGGTCGGTCCCGCAACAGGTCATCTCTGCTAGAGTGCGCTGGAGAGGTCTCTGCTGGAACTAGGTATGCGCATCCGCTGGAGATAAGACTACCTGTGCTACCATGATAAAAATGCCTAGCTAGGGGAGTACTCCTAGTAACTAGAGCACTTATCTTGGTGAGAGCTTTCCTTTCCAGTGGTGGAATAGTTGCTTGGTCTCCAGCAGAATCTTTTTGTTTTGTTGCCATGTCAATATTTTCTCCTTTCAAGAATACACTGATAGGTGTCCTCTTACAGAACCTTCATTTTGGGGGTGTGCTTCGGACTGCTATCCATATTGCACTCTTCCACAGTTGAAGAGTCATCATTGTTATTGCAATCAGACACTTTGGAAGGCTGTGTGGAGCAAATGAATGACACAGAGTGACCGTGACCAGTATGAAACAAACAAATGAGAAAGGATAAAAGTGACCAGTGCAGAGAAAAGAGTACGGTGACTAACGTATACACGCAACAGAAAATCTTTGCTGGGGATTCTCTAGCGCTGGATCTCCAGCGCTGAAGATGCGTGACTGCTTACTGCTTACCGCAGAACCAAGAACTGACTTCAAAGTTAAAAGCTGAGTTGACTTCATTTATGGGCTGCCAACCCGTAATTTGCAAATTCCTGACCCCCCATAGCCCTGGACCCCCCATTTAACTTCAGCGTACATCGCTCCCTCAATTTTTATCTGTAGGCTCTTGACCAACTATAGGGTTACCCCCACATTCCTCACTCCTCACGTTCAAGCCTTTCTATCGCAATGGCTCACATCTCACATAAGACGGGAGAGAATCAAAGAGGAGAAACAAGAGATACCACATGATGGGTATTGTAATTAGGGTTAAGGCTGCGCTTCGAAGCATAGCCTTTCTGGATTCTAGTTCATCCAACCCTTCTTTACACCCCCGATGCTGAACATGAACGTTACTATGAAATTTAATGATTGAAAATTGCCGGCCCCCAAAGTCGATTCATTTGCTTTGGATGATGGGCAGACGAATATGTCATTCATGACTGAATCCAAGACTCAGATCCAATTTGCGATGGATACTCCAATGGAGTCGACTTGGACTCCAGAGATACTAGGGGTAGCTATGATGGCAACCAAACTGGAGTCGACATGGATTATACTTGATGCAATCAAGTACTCCTAGGAACCTAATAGATGCGTGGGACCTATTGTACTCAATCCTAGCTACCAAGAGATTGCTGCTTTCCTACCAAAACCAATTGGAGACAGAATCACCAGCATTTAGGTCCGGATCTACTCTTACCTCTTCTGAGTGTAGCTAGCGGTCTACTAGATAGCATAGCTACTCACTACTCATACAACCACCCGAATGTGATTCGGATGATGGGCAGACGACTATGTCATTCATGACTGAATCCAAGACTCAGATCCAATTTGCGATGGATACTCCAATGGAGTCGACTTGGACTCCAGAGATACTAGGGGTAGCTATGATGGCAACCAAACTGGAGTCGACATGGATTATACTTGATGCAATCAAGTAAGAACCTAATAGATGCGTGGTCCCTATTGTACTCAATCCTAGCTACTGAGAGATAGCACAACTATGCTTGGCTAGGTGTTAGTGACATAGTTGCTACTCTCACTAGAGGACGTGGGGAGATGTTTCGTGGGTTGGTTCGTTGGGCGTGATTCTGACGTGGAACAGCGTGGTGAAATGGTTTTTATTTAATGGATTGATAAAACAATGGATGACCGTTCTTCGATCATTGTTTTTCTTCGGGGCTGAATGGTTTTGAATAGGGGTTGGCCCGGCGTTTTTTGCCTAACATGGGAAGGTTTTGGTGTAAAGTACTGAATTTCGACTCTTGAGCTAAAAAAGTTTTTTCTAGTCTTTGATGTTTTTCCACCCCCAGACCCCCTTAGCCTGCCGGCTTACCTGACACGTTCATTCTGAACTCAGTCGAATTCTACGTCAAGAACAGAGAAAGTTTTAGGGCACTTGATGCACCGTGTCCGACTCCCATCCCGGAGCCTTGTTTCGCGCTGATCCTTGATCGACGCCCAGCACATCACCAAGTCCAAGAGAGATTACAGACAGTAACATAAAATATCTAAAATAGATTCTCACGATCATATGATGAACATAGATCGTGTTGTGGGGGGAAAGGGTAACCTTTCCCACTTGGAGTCAAACAGCAATCCGCCGATTGCTGAGGAGACCAGTACCGTGAGTCAAACATCAAACAAATCCCGATCTCCCGTTGCTCTCCCGCCGAGTCCTCAACGTGATCAGGTAGCACCTTACAATCACAAAGAGGGGCGGGAGCGGTCAACCCAGACATGAACGACATACGACATCACAGATCAAGGAGCATGAGCCTTGCCATGTCGGCACCATGCTCCTTGTCGGTTCCAAGACCCAGGGTGGGAAGGGTGGGAAAAAACAAAAACAGTGAGAGTTCACCCGGGGGTGAATCCTCGTACTCTTCAGTAGTCTTGAACGGCGCCAAAGGGGATCAGTCCTTCGCCGTCGAACCGTAGAAATCCAAAGAGTGAGCTTTGCTTTCTCTTGTGTTTTGCTGTGTTGCTTCACTTGTTGAGCGCATGCTGCTCCACTCGTGATCACCGCATTTGTCATTGTTGATTGATCTAACTAGGCCTCTTGGCCGTTCTTTATCGACCGTCCACGAGCCCATGCTCATTACTCTGGAAGAAGGTATCGATCCGTGGTTTCATGCCGATTCGGTGACACACATGAAATTTTCCAAACTTTCAGTTCCGGATTGCGCGCCTGAAGCTTCTGCGATCTTGAACGGACGCGCCTGACTCTTTCCTTGCTTCCAGCGAACAACAATGTGCATGTCTCCTGACGTGGCCTGACTCTTGTTGTCTTGGTCCCGAATTAACTTTGAGTACACTGAGGGCACTTGATGCACCGTGTCCGACTCCCATCCCGGAGCCTTGTTTCGCGCTGATCCTTGATCGACGCCCAGCACATCACCAAGTCCAAGAGAGATTACAGACAGTAACATAAAATATCTAAAATAGATTCTCACGATCATATGATGAACATAGATCGTGTTGTGGGGGGAAAGGGTAACCTTTCCCACTTGGAGTCAAACAGCAATCCGCCGATTGCTGAGGAGACCAGTACCGTGAGTCAAACATCAAACAAATCCCGATCTCCCGTTGCTCTCCCGCCGAGTCCTCAACGTGATCAGGTAGCACCTTACAATCACAAAGAGGGGCGGGAGCGGTCAACCCAGACATGAACGACATACGACATCACAGATCAAGGAGCATGAGCCTTGCCATGTCGGCACCATGCTCCTTGTCGGTTCCAACCCCCACCACAGAGAATCCGGTTTGTGTTTCATGGCTCACATGGCTTTGGTGTATCGCAAGAAGGGACCCACCAACATGCTCAAGTCAGCATAGATGTGATGCATGGAACCTCCAGGCTTTGAGGTTCCTGCCTTTTCTCGCACCCGCCACCGATTCACCGTATCAATGTCTGGTACTGAGACTCCGCCCTCCTTTGCCTGGGTGTTCGACCCTCTTCGAAAGGAACGGAATACCGAGTAGTTCTTGTAAATATCCTCCTCTTCCCGAATGGTGTCGGATGGGAAAAGGTTTGGGTCACGACCGTATATTGTCGCTAAATGCAGATGAAGGACCTCGTCCAGCTCCCTTGATGTTATAGCAGAGCCGTTCCTGTTCAGCATCAATGGGCCCCGCACTCGCCCGATATCTTTGGCCAAAGTCAGCGCCCTCGTGATCCAACGGCGTATTGCTATTCCACTTGATGTGACATTCACACAGGGGAGTAAATGAGTTCTTTCCCAATGCTCTCCTTTGACTTGACCCCACAGACAGACGACTATGCAATCCCTTTCTTGCAGGGAGTCTCCAAACTTGTTCATACCGTCTAGGTCCAACAACAATCCTTCAGGTCCTCGTAAGGATAACGCATATGTTGTTGCATAGAAGGTTCCCATCATCACTAGTCGAAATGCTTCGTCGTTCGTAGGTGCTTCCAAAATCGATTCTTCGAGTTGTTCCAGCAGTTTTGCAACCAACCGAGGACTCACGGCTTGATCGGGTCTCCAGTCCTGGCCCATTCGACGACGGCAGCCTTCTACAAATCGCGAAAACCAAAGGGAACCACTTTCGTCGTGTCCCAGACGAGTGAAAGATTTGCCGACGTTGTCGGTGAGCACCACCGACTTTCCTGCCACCAAGGTGGAAGGAGATGCTCTTACATGATTCGAAAAGGTGGAGCGAATTTTGCGGATTGTATCGAATTGTTTATGATTGTTGTTGTATCGACCACTGTCAAGCGATGCGTCCAGCATCAAATAAGCGGTTTGATATCCGCAGTGGTCAAATTCTGGGAAGGGACCCTCCGAAAAGAAAGGACCGTAGGGAATCCCCACCTTTTTCGAGCGTTCAATCATTCGCTTGGCGTTTGTTGCATTCTGTAGAACCGTGCTCGTGGCTCTACTCCAAAATGCGTCCAAGTTCATGCGACGTATACAGGTCATCAAGTAAATGTCCTTGACCTGTTTGCTATCAGGTGCTTCCCCTCGTAGTTTCCAGAAAACACACATGTCGCATTCGAAGGGTGTCATGAGGTGGTCCCCCTTTCGTGCACACATAAAATCGTTTCTCTTGTCCTTGGTTCTGGATCGCCACGACTCGGCTACCACTCGATCATCGTCAGTTTCTTCCGTCAGAGCGTATCGCGAAGCCACATGAAACTTATCTTCTGGACTCGAAGAATAACACTCTGGACACCATGCGCTCCGACATGGTTCGCATCTTCCACGATTGCACAAGAAATTTGCGCAAAATATCCCTTCCAGCCAACGGATTCTCTTGCCACACTTTGCGCAGTTGGCGTTCCACAGCGAACATTTTCGGCGTTCCGCGTAATTGCCAGGGTTTAGATCTGATAAAAGGCAACACAAAACCAAGTATGAGTGGCTCATAATTCTCTTTTGGCCAAAACGATGGGCCCGCAGGTATTTCAATGACCAAGTCACACGCTTTGTGGAGCTGTCTAAACCAGCGGGGCGTCATTAGTCGTTGACACACAAAGATGTGCGTGGAAGATTGTCTCTTGTGACGTGCTTTGCGAAGTTCCTCCAAAGCAACGTCGGCGGCTCCCGGAGGAGGCGCCCACACGTAGTGCCCTGGCCGGATGATAGGCAGGGGCAAGACGTTGTAGTCATTTGGCAGGGTCCAACCCCGTATGTCGTGACCCGTGGTGAACCAATCCATCGGTGTCAGGAACTCGGTTTGTGGACCAAGCCATGATCGTATCCACTCATGCAAATGCTCGGACATTTCCAATGGTGTTCGATGTAGCGGGATAAATGCTAGCATAGGTGAGCCTGCCATAACTCCCTCGTTTAACTGTCCGCGAGAAATTCCATCCACGCCAACTGCAATCATTCTCTTTCCCGAGATGTGGGAAATGTGGAGTCGAAGAGAATGGCGCATTTCCAACCGCCGCAATCGGATGACGAGTTCAAGGAGTTTAGGACTGGACGAGGATCCCTTGTAGAAGCACCTCTCTACTGTGGAGTTGTCAGTGAAAAAGAAGACTTCGGAAGAGTCGAGGTTTCCTTTGTCTGCTTCTTCCTCCAGAGATTCGACACAGTTGGTGAACTCTTTCCAATTAGAGGATTCACCCGTTATTACCTCCCTGCCCCAAACTCCAATACGGTAGGATAACCTTTTGTGAGGAAGTTGAAAGGCGGCTCCAAAACCGCAGCCGGAGGCATCGCCTGATCCGAACAGAGCAACAAAGACATCATCACTTCGCACTTTAACCACAGGGGGTTCCTCTGGTTCAAACAATGTTTGAATGGCTCGTACGTCCGACGAGAAGCGTGGTACAGCTTTGACCTTTTGAGGAGGCTTTATCTTTCCTTTGAATGCGGCCGCGAGCTTGTCATAGTCGGTGCATTCCTTTCCAATTGAGTTATCGTCATCGTCTTCCTCAATAAAGCCACACAAGGTATCGATTTCGGCATCTTCGAGCTTGACTCCAATGTCAGCAATCCATTCTTTTGCTGAAAGTTTCCATCCCTCTGAATTTCGACCTGGGCGCCATTCGTTCATTGTGAGATAGAAGCCTTTCAGAAAAGGCATGAGAGAACTATACGTCAATGCTTGATGAACGAAGAAACCCACGTTGCGCTGTAACTGCTTGTGGTTGAGGAGGGGTCTTGGATCCTGTTCCAAAGCTTCGATATATTTCGTCAACAGTTCCTTCCCCTTTTTCCACTTTTTCTGCGTCAATGTTTTGGAGACAGCTGTGGTAGTAATTCGTTGGACAGAACCTGCCCAAGCGCCAGGAGTCTTGGAAGGTGGCCTTCGTTTTCGAGGGGCATCCTGGATACCCATATACTGTAGTCGTGATCCAAGGCGACGGGCTACTTGCCAGGCGTTTTCGGCATTACAGCCAATCGTTCGAATATCGTCCATATAGGTGACGGAATCCCCCGCGATGTCATTCATCCTTAGGTTCCATTTCATTACCCACGGGCGCGTAGGCGTGTAGTCTGCAGAACCAGGAATGTTAAAGCGGATCTCGTCGAAACCGCATGGATTGATCGGATCATGTGGGGATCCTTTTGCCACCTCCTCCGCCAGGTAGTATTGCCGCGCGGCATGAAACGGACTAGGCAGCATCCCCATGAACAAGCGATTCCACCGCACCTTGTTGTTGCCGGGTTGTAGTATCCCCTGGGGAAGATCTTGTTCGATGGAAGATAGATCTACTCCCGCGTACGGCCGGAGTTTGGAATCCATGGGGAAGTTTAAAAACATTTCACCCAGGTCCATATCCCCACAGTAGGACCGTGGTGTGAGTAATCGTAGAGCAGACTCTGCAGTTGGGAGCCAAAAGTTCGGCGCCCACAAGACTTCATTGAGACCGCAGCTGGTGCCATTGTACACCATTCGAATGTCTGCGTCGCCCTTAGGTACAGCAAAGAAATCGGTCATGCTGGAAATAGGAGGTTCCTGGTCGAGATACCCCCGTTGCAGCACGGTGGATAATTTCACGGCCACTTTGGAACGAAGCTCGATGGGAGGCGCTCGTTGCGGTTTGTGATAATCGGGCAGAGGTCCAGAAACATGGATGGGAGTCCCAGCCCATGCGTCGCGCTGCTGTGAAAGCCCATTCCATCGCCAGAAGAGTAACGACGAACCAACGTCCCAGTCCCACCATGTCGACGCGAGGACTTGATGCAACACGGTACAACCGGCGGCGTGCACGGCCGAGAGCGAAAAAGAGTCCCCCCCCTTCGAAGGAGCCGGAGAATGAACCAGTCGACGCCAATCATTCCCAAATCGTGAAGACAGGTAACGCAAAAAGCTACGGAACAAGGACTTACGCCACCAGCGAAGTGCCAACGAGCGAAAACCGGCGAGAGCGGACGGAGTCAACCATGGATAGATACCACGGATGCGGCCATCCCAAATCCAAAAGGGGGCAACAGCATCATCGGATTTAACCGCCGAGTCAGTGACGATGGACTCGTCAAGCCAAGCACCGTGAGGTAGAAAGGCGGGCAGGTGAGGGAGGGAAGTGCCAAGAACACCATCACGCCATTCTTCATAGGGTTCTGTCAACCATCGACCACGTTTGGCTGGTCGTGAGGGTGACGACGGACCGCCATGTTTACGACCGGCGGTGCTGAGGTGGTGCACAAAGACAGGTTCCAAAGAGGGGAGAAGCTCACGAAGAACAGAACCTGCGATCTTAACCGGAACCGACCGAGGGTGGAGAATGTGCTGGAACCACCAATCAAACGCGGTTGAGTCGTCGAGGAGCCACAAAGGCAGGTCAAAGGCGGCACCCAATTCCCTGGGTTCCAAAGCACGACGTCCCCACCCAGACTTGTAAAACGTAGTGGGGAGGAGGATGTCGCGTTCCATGTGCCAGGGATGGAGCCGATCCTCACAACAGTACATGGACGAGGCAACGTCAGGCCCAGAGCAATAGGACGGACGGATGGAATGTTGGATGACAGCACCAAGGGTGCGCTGAACCACCGTCTCAAACTTGATCACGGGCAAACCACGACGGCCAACATTCACACGGGCGGTAGTGACGCCCCCGCATTGCTTGTGGGAGACACATAACCAGTGAACCCCCTCCATGGCTGGCCGCGTCCATCCGCCAGGTAAGAGTAACAACAGCGGCCATGACGGAGGGATGAGACGGAACAAAGATTGCAAGAAATCGGGATCGCCTTCCATGAGTACAACCGAGATGAGCCCGCGTCCAAGCACCGCGTCAAGATCCGACACAAGATGTAGTTTGGAATCAAGTTGTCGTAAAACGGCGCTCCAACAAGGATTGGCTCGCCGCGCTTCGTATTCCGATCCGAGCATGTATATACCATGCCAGTCACCAAGGCTCAGAGCCATGCACCACGTCAACGCACTTTGACCCAACACTAAACAAGAAAGATCAGCCGAAAAGGTCTTTGTACCTCGATCCACTGCACGGAAGGGACGTTTGGAAGTGATGGAAATGGTGGCTGGCGGTGGGGACCGTTTGAGACTGGTAGAGCCCCGCTCCGAACTCAAAGACGAAGATACACTAAGAGCATCTAAACCCAGATTGTCACATGCAACGTCACGTACTAGGTTAGATGCTCCGCACCGTCAATCGTTGTTGTTGTTCGCAGACCCACCACCGCGGCGCTTAGCTTGTTTCTTGAGTTCCCCAACATCCTTCTTAACGGAATCGACGACACTACTAGCGGTATCGGCGGCTTTCTTGGCCGCGCTGCAATCTTTAACTGTTTGAACCGAAACGCGCTTCAATTCATCCACTCGATCCTCCAGCGTTTTCAAGGACTCGAAGCCAGAGTTCGTCGAGAGAAAGCGGATGTATTCGCTCGATACAGACGGATGATTTTTAAAACGCGCTTTGGTGTATTCCGACATAACATCATGACTGCGCAAAACACCATAGAGAATCCAAGCGCACTGTCCAGCGTTATCAGCGGTGGACAGCGACGAATAAACTTGCGCTCGGACCTTGTAGAGATCCATAAAAAATCGACGGACCACTTGAGTCACAAGGCTGAATGCTTTCTTTGTGGTGAACTTGGACTTCAACGTGAGTTCAGACATGGTGTCGTCGAAGTAAGTTACCAATTCACGACAACACGTGACGGAGACCGAAAGCATAGACAAAGCCAGCGCACGTGCCTCAGGTTCATGTTCCATGGTGGTTGCAATCTGCTCCCCAAACATTGAGACCATCGAGGCCAGGCGATTCACAATCCGATCGCGGACCCCAGTTTCGGGCGACTCCCAGTCGCCGTGGTCCTTCATCGCGGTAAGGAAGGACGGGTCTTTTCCAGTTGAGGGAAAATCCTTATACAACAGAGTGGGAAATTCGTTCTTCATCGCAAACAACGCCCTTGCCTCGTTGGTGGTGGCAATTTGCATCTTGTGGCGCTTTTCCATTGTTGTTAACATGGACAAGACATCCCCATTTTCTTGAGGGGCACACCATTCCAAGACGAGATTCACATCGAACAATAACCCATAAGCACGAGAGCCGAATTTGAGGGAAATCCAAGCCTTACAATCATCCACGGAGGACAAGCCAAGGTTGCCAAATTTGATCGTGGTAGAATCCAAGTTTGACTGAAGGCGTTTCAAAGCAACTTGGCTGTCGTGCAAAGTTTGCTTCATGGAAGCTAGTTCAGACTGCAACTGCAAGATCTTGTTGTCCACGCCCGCCGTGGAGGGTACGTTTGCATTTCCGGACAAGGAATGCATGGTCGTCCGCTCCAACCGATGAACCTTGCCCTCCATAGTGGCGTTATCTTGTTCCACAGAAGAGAGACGGTCCATTAAGGCCTTGAAACCCGTCATAAAATGTGCTCGCAATTTATCGATCCCTTCTCGGGCTTCAGTGCGAGCGGACGAAAGTTTTGACATGGTGTCTGTCTTGAAATCGCGAACGTGGGCAAAACTGGTGCCCAAAGATGACTCCAATGTACTGACCCGCTGTTCTAAGGAATGCTCCTGAAGACTGCTGGGCTTCAGTTCCGACTTGTCGTCTATCGCTTGGATCATAGAGGAGATAATACCCCAGAGGGTGGGAGCCTGATAATCGTCGGGCAACTTTTCCCTGGGACCAATTTCCATACTCAACTGCTCGAAACGGAGCCCCAAGGCTTCGAGGGCATCCGAGTTTTCCTTTGAGGTTTGTTCGTGGTTGGAATGCAGCGTCTTGATTAAATCTCCAGCTTCCATGACCGAATCTTCTACTTCCCGTAAGACGGTGGGAATCATGGTCGAGTCTTCGTTGATCTTCTTCATTACTTCAGTCATTTCTCCTTGCAGGATAGTACGATGCGGGGAGAAGTTCCTGAAAAGGAAAGAGGCCGTGGTGGACTTGGAAGTTTTCAAAGTGAAAGGTGTTTTAATAGCTTCCACTGTTGAAATCTTGTTTTCAGTCTCCTTGAGACTAGCGTCCGCATTTCCTTCCTTTTGAAGTTGGTGTAGGCGTGTGATAGCCACAAACTTCTTCATCCATTCTTCCATGGTGTGCTTCTGATTTCCAATTTCGGCCAAAGTATCTTCCGAGAGATGCTCCAATGGTACGATTGGAGTGCAAAAGGCCGAAGCTGCGTTTTTCATTATGAACACACCACCAACTTTACCGAGGCTTTGCGGCGGTAAACCTGTGCCATGATCCCCGGCTTTCGAGCACTTAGGATCAATGCAGAAGGTGGTACCGCCGCGTTTGATGCCAAGGCATAGGGACTTGATCTCGCTGTCATGAGTACGAAGGATCGCGATGCCGAACTTACTTGTTGAAGAACGTCCAGATCCAAAAGTAGGAGTGGGATCGGAGGTTGAAAAGTCCATGGCATTAGAAGAGCGATCTTGCACAATAGAGTGGCTTGTAATCGTAGGTTCAAAAGAGATTTGTCCAGAATCCCCCCCTAGAGCCGATCCAGTAGAACGGGAGGCCCCAGAAGACGGCGTCGCAATGGACGCAGCAGCAACGAGCGAAGCGAGTTGCTCATCCGCATCGTCAGGAGAAGGATGGGAGGAGGACATGAGAACGGCAACGAAAGAGAACAAGCAAACAACCAGAAACAGCGAGAAATCCTCGTACTCTTCAGTAGTCTTGAACGGCGCCAAAGGGGATCAGTCCTTCGCCGTCGAACCGTAGAAATCCAAAGAGTGAGCTTTGCTTTCTCTTGTGTTTTGCTGTGTTGCTTCACTTGTTGAGCGCATGCTGCTCCACTCGTGATCACCGCATTTGTCATTGTTGATTGATCTAACTAGGCCTCTTGGCCGTTCTTTATCGACCGTCCACGAGCCCATGCTCATTACTCTGGAAGAAGGTATCGATCCGTGGTTTCATGCCGATTCGGTGACACACATGAAATTTTCCAAACTTTCAGTTCCGGATTGCGCGCCTGAAGCTTCTGCGATCTTGAACGGACGCGCCTGACTCTTTCCTTGCTTCCAGCGAACAACAATGTGCATGTCTCCTGACGTGGCCTGACTCTTGTTGTCTTGGTCCCGAATTAACTTTGAGTACACTGAGAGATTTAGTTGTCATTTTTGCGCTATTGTAGGGCGTTTTCGCGACAGAACTTTTTCCTTCTGCTGACGTATTTTTGGAGCCCATTGCCCCATAGTAAAGACCTCAGTCTAGAAGCGTTGAATAGAAAATGATGAAACCGAACATGAGAACGATATGGCTATCTGCCATGGCAATGATTCAGCTAGGCTCGTCTGTGGATGCCTTTGCAAGTCGAAAACCTGCCCTCGTTTCATCAAGGGCGCATGGCGCATTCGCACCCGCGACATTCAAGACTCTGCCAAACAATGATGCTCTGTCGCCCCCTTCCGCATTGGCACTCCAGTCATTACGTCTCCACATGAGAGAGCCCCGTTCGAAAGAAGATGGCAGTGCATTCTTTTCCATGCTGTCAAATCCTTTTTCGGTCGTCTCTTCGGATGGAGAAATCGCGGCCAAGCCAACGTCCCTCCCTCCTGGACTGACGGCCATTCAAACCATTGCCGATCCTGTCATGGACACGTTGGACGACACATCCGAATTCATTTTGTCGTATGCCGATTTACGACCTGATTCATCATCAACATTACCAGGTCAAGCCTTTCTTGCCACCAATATTCTCTACGCCATTGTCGGGGTAGCTCTGGCATGGCAAGGGGATTTGGTGTTTGGATGTCTGACAGAAGCGTGCTCTGTTGCATCCTTCTTGTATCATTACACCCAATTGGAAGCTCGAGGCGAAGCAAAGGCTCCTACAGTGCGTTTGGCTGTACTGGTGGACTATGTTTGTGCAATCACCACCTTGAGCCTTGCTTCATTCTACCTGTTGACCATGCTGTCAGAGGCATCGATTGAGACGTTTGCTGGCGTTGCTTTGGCGATCAGCTTCTTGCTGCTGTCTTGGGTGTATGAAACAGGGCGACCATACATGCTCTTTCACAGTTTGTGGCACATCTTTGGGGCCTACAGCGGCTTTCTGATTGGTTCCATGCACAATCATGTGACGCTCCCGAGTTTGTTGTAGTTCATGCTGAGTATCCTACTTGCTAGCATATTTGGGTTGTGTATTAATGTTGGTGGAAAGGTAGATCATGTTGTTTCTTAAGCTATAATTACTCAAGGTTAAAGTATACCAAGTTCACTCTCGTATCAACAAGCAGTCTCGAAGTTAATAGTCTCGACTAGCTCCCGTAGTTGTGATGTGTTTGATCGTATCAAGCTGGTTACCACAAAAATGCTCAAACGATAACCAATTCAATCCTGCAAAGGACCATGACCATGGCACCAGGCAAAAGTCCAGGTCTCGAACCCTGTGGTGTTTCGGACTAAAGCCGTTCTATGCATTTCTCGTTGCAGTGGTGGTGATCAAGTCATCCCTTACTGTGGCGTATGGAAAACACTGGCATCCCAAGGAACAAAGTTGAGTGATTGAATGTCGGAGAGCCATTATTGTTCTGAAAAATCCACACGAAAGTCCAATCCCTTGTGTCCAGGGAGATAAGTCTTTCCCTCCTGTCGTTCCCACAATGCGTCACGATTGCGGCCTAGTATAAGCAATACAACCATCACGTGAGATTTTTGCAACAGCCCAAGGGAAACAACATGTCTCACAACAAACTAATGCCCGACTGTATGCATTCTCACCTATCCAATCGGCCCATTTACGAACCGCCTTGCCTCTGTGGGAAAAGACATTTTTCTCCTCCACCGTCATTTGCGAAAAGGGAACCGTGTGCATCTCGCCACTCTTTGTAGTGGGTACAAAGATGGAATCCCAACCAAATCCTCGTCCTTCCACGGGCGCCACAATGGTTCCCCGGCATTCTCCGGTAAACAAGACCGGATCGGCATGGGGCGCTGGACAAAAGGCCAAGGTACAAACGGCCGTGGCAGATTTATCCTCATAAGCTGCCAAAATGTTGTACAAGCCCTCACTCTTTAAGCGGTCCTGAAACCACTTGATATAGGGACCAGGCATTCCTCCTAACGCTGTGAATTGCAAGGATGTATCTTCCACGAGACAAGGTCCACCGGCTAATTGTGCAGCCAATAGCACCTTATCTTTGGCAATGGCTATTGTGTCAACTTCCTGAAGCTCTGGTAGATCAACGGGAACTATTCTCAAATCTATGAATGATTCACCTGGAACCTCGCCTTGAGTTGCAGAGCTCTCTGCCAAGATTCGTTCCACCTCATTGGCCTTTCAAACAATTATAGTAGAGCACGCAAAAGAACCCCAACCAGTAAGCTTCAATAAACCTTCCTAACTAGGCAGATATCTCAATTCTGGCGAAAGAACTTTTGTGTTGTACGTACCTTCATGGTATTTCCAGTGACAAAAGAAACTTTCAAGAGTTTGCCACGGTTTGTGGGTGACTTTGAAGATGCCGAAAGACCGACCACAAGGGAACACATTGAAAGAAGTAAGAGACAAATTACCAACGACACCCTCTTTCTCCTCATGTTCTGTTGGATTTGTGCCCGCTTAGGGTCCTCTCCATTCGCCGACAGTCTTCTCCAGTTCATGGTCTATTCGATCATGGACAAGTTTGGTTGAGGGAATGCCGTCGAGAGAGCGAATCTTAAATAACCTAATGACGACCCAGGAGCGACCCCTGTTTTTCGGCATAATATGACGGAGGCCAACAAAGTGATGCTCTTCAAGCTCTGCCAAAGGACAGAGGGGAGTAGAAGGATGTTAATAGAATGTAACTACGGCCATAGACTACTTCTGGATTGAGCCATCTTCTCATCTGATTCACCAACCACTACTTCAAAGGAGGTGAAAAGGACGACACTCAAGGCAGCTCCAACTGAAGATCTTTGACATGAAACCGAGCACTTTCTTCCGGCGGAGTGATACATCTGGTCTCCGTTAAAGAATTGCTACAAGAACGAAATGTAGGAAAACCCTACTCGAGATCCTGTTCAATGACAAACAAACTCGGTGTTTCAAGGACACGCACAAGTTTTCTCTGACCCGATAATGAATCTGTGATTTCCCCAACGAAAAGGCAACTCCAGACACCTCCTTGGTTCTCGATTGGTTTGGTTGTCACAACATTGCCAAATAAGGACACGGAGGTTTCCCGAAAAATGACCTTGATTTTGGTGTCGTTCATAACCGTGCGTTCCGCCCGCAAGGCAATCCTGAGTGGACCCAGCTCGACGCTATTGACAAAGGTCACATCGTCCACAAATTCTTGCTGAACTTTACCATTGATAGGTCCAATTAGTTTGCCAGAAGATCCACCGGGTGCAGCCGAGTACACGGTCTTGTGAATCCCCGTCAAAGGAAATCGTGCGGGGGACGGTGTGGGGAACCGTTCGGCCAAAGCTCTTGCATCCTTCAAAATCTGTATTTGTTCCTCTTCCGTTCGATCGGCGCCCACAGGACCAAGTTCCCGAGCCAACGTCAATAGGTTTTGGACCGCAACGTTTCGATCCAAATCTTGTTGTTCTTGTGTTGCGTCACACATTGCATCTTGGCTTGCCACATACAGCAGTGATTTGTGCGTCTGATAAGCGGTGGCTCGATGCATCGAAAACCCATGGCCCAAGGGAATAAGCGTAGCACCTACCAGAAGAAAGGCGGTATGGATCAATGTCATTACCATGGTCAAAGCATGTACAGTTATTGCCGTCCCTGACTTAGTGTTCTGACCGTTTTTTGGATCCGAAATCCGAATGACACGTCATTTCTTTTCATTCGCGTTTTGGTCGTACAAATCACGGGGTCCTTATTGGTCGCGGATATGGAAAGAAGCACGACCTACAATACCACGACTCCTCCTACCCCACATAGATCCACAGTCGCGATCTCATTACATCGGTTCTGTTGATCGATGGGCTGCTGAAGCTGAACACCACTACCCACGACGTTTCGACGAGAGGAAATAATCCTGTCTTTGGATTGCCACTTGAATTAAAGGTTCGAACGGCAAGTCGAGAGTGGGTTCCATCGTTGTCTCCACAAGAGTTGAAGAAAATTGACAAGCAGACACCTCGTGTCAAGATCGCGTTTCGCCCCCCATACGGCGGCGGCACAATCCAAACACACGTAAGAGCCAGTGGAAGATTGCTCAAACAGAATGAAAATAGAAGAATATACTGCGACTTCTGAGTTATCAAAATTGGATGAAACTGTATCTCGTTCAAACTCCTACATATCAGTGGAGTCAAATATCGTCCATGCTTCGAAACCGGTTCTGATCCACAGTAGGGACAAGGACCCTGTTGGTGGTATTCCATGTCACAAGAACAATGGAAATCAAGGGTTAAAACCAATGCTCCTAAAAGCAAATGAGGATTCTCCTTTGGTCCTGTTGGAACGAGCTTGTACGTTCCATGAGAAGGGCATCGAGTTAGGCATTCATGGTGCCCAACTCACGGAGGCAATGGATGCCTTGAATACGAGTCAAAAGATCCTACAAAAGCTTGTGAATACGCTAGCGCTAAAAAGTGCGAAAGAAGACTACACGACCAGATGGCAAGCTCTTCATCGAATGATTCGTGTTTGTATACATCAAGCAGAACTTAACCTGATATTGTTTCAATATTCGCCTGTCATGGCTTCTTGCGAACAAGCCTTGAAACATCATGAAGAGATGGAACAAATGTTGCTTATGAGAACAGAACAAGAACCCTTGCAAACAAATGAAACAGGTCAAAAGTGGAATGAAAAGGATGAATTGGATGTGCTAAAAGCCGATGTGTATCGCTGTTTGTCAATTGTGGACTATCGATTGGGCGATGACCAACACAAGGTTTGGGATTCGCGAGGTACAAAGTTGCTCGAAAATGTCCTCGAGAGAGATCCAAACAATGAACGAGCCAAGTCCTTGTTGGCGCTGTTTTGGAGTTATCAAATTACCACTGGTGACGTCGATTCTGAGAAAGCCGTCGAAGATAGTATACAGGCCATTGATTGGTTGGGGCATTTGTATGAGAAACATACATCACAAATCTCATCCCAAGAACACGAACCATCTCAGATGTCACGAGGTGATCCTAGTCCTCGAGAAGATGGTGAAGTGAATACTCGTCGTTTATCAGTTGTGTTGCGTTTGGCCAGTTATGCATTTCGAGATGTGGGCAGACATGAGGAATCCATGGAGGCAATACGTGGAGCCCTGGACGTTGTTCGTTCACTTTGTCGTCAACGTCCCTGTGCCCTGATTTATTTGTTTGAGCTTTACCATTGTCAATGTGCTTTGGCTGAACATATGGAACTCATGGATCCAGGTGGCGGACCGCAGGATGGCGGCGAGGAACTGTTTGTGCTTGAGGCACGCAAAGACGCAGTATCGGCATTGTCCCAGTTGACTGACTTACTCCCAAATGTTCCCAAATATTGGAGAAGTTTGTGTACCACTCTCATTGACGTTGCAGACTTGCAAGAACGGAATGGAGAAGGCTTCGAAGCGTTGGAATCGTCGTCCAGAGCCTTGGAAGCGGCCTCCAAATGTCTCGCCTGTTATTCCTCGGACAAAGCATCCGATATTGCTTCAATTGGTGAGCCCTCGTTCGAAGACAGAGTCGAGTATGCTCGATCTTTACTTGAGCGCGGTCGACATTTGTACATTCAAAACAAGCACGAAGAAGCGTTGCCTTTTTACGAAGACGCCTTGGCTTTATATACATCGTATGTTTTGAAGCAGAAACGTGCCCAACGCGAAGATGAGTTTTATCTGGAGCTGATTTTACGGAGTATGCAAGCTGCCAGCAGTTGCGCGACAATGTGTGCCAATGTCAACAGCGACAACGCTGTGACCAATAGTGGCATATCAAAAGCGATCTGGTTTTTGGACCAAGCTCGCGTTTTAACCAAAGAACGAGGAGGAGTAAAGCTCAGAAAGAATAAAGTATTATCTGCTTCTCTTCTGTTGGAATTGTCGGAGTTATACTTGATGAAAGCCTACAATCCGTCCAAGGCCGTTGGTATTTTGCAACAAGACTTACTGGAGGATGTGATAGTGCCACTTCACAAAGAGTTTCCTTGGCACGTTGCTGTAGGGACAATTTATGGAGATGCACACCTACTTCTTGCAAAGTGCTATCGCGCAACTGGGGAAATCAAGCTGGAAGTTCAAAATTGTCAAGAGTTTCTGAGACACTCCAGCAAGAAGCACGGAAAGGACTACAGTGAATGGATTGGAGATGACAACACCGCTGCTATCAATGAACATGAATGGGGGGAAGAGAAACTTTCTCAGTTGCGGAAGGTTTGTGACCAGGAGGTTCCCACCGTGAAGAAATACCGGTTACCCGTGCGAAATCCAATGGGACAAGTGTCCTGGTACAGTTTGGAAGTTGGCTCTGCCGTTCCCAATAAAGATCCATTGGAGGATCAGGCTCGTGTATGGAAGGAAGACTATGGAGTAGAAATTTCAGAAGACATTCGCGAATCGTTTCGCAAATTGCACTCCTTGGCCCTGACCAACAATGTGCCGATGACGGAGTTATGTGATTACGCTCTCGGCAGTAACAGCAGCCAATCATCTTCGGGAAACAACAGCAACCGGTCGAGACAGCAAAATGGCCACGGTACTGACAGAGGCCCTGACAACGAAGCTGAAACAAACGACGATCAAAACGATGACGGCACTGTGAGCACATCGGCAGAAAGCGTGTCCATGGCAAGTGAACAAGACATGGATGAAAACGACGGAGAACGGCGGCCTGCAACTCAAAGTCTGTTCTGTGAAGAGAATGATGTACATAGTAGTCTTGAGATTGACCCGTCACTCAATCAAGGGGCTTCCAGCGCATGAAGTCTTCCTTTGCGTGAAGATGGGTCTGTTGCTTTTCTTGACTCAGTGGTCTGCCCTTGATCTGAGATCAGATCCTTCTTTCTAATCTTGAAACGATATGGGCCAAGTTAATATACACTGATCTCCCGTCGGATAAATAATGGAGTGACCTTTGTAGCAATATAAAGTGAACAAGACATCGATGAAAAGCACGGAGAACGGCAGCCAATAACACATAGTCGATTTTTGTTAAGCGAATGATGATGTACCCAGTAATCTGGAGATTGAACCGTCGCACGGCGCAAGGAAAAGATAAAGGCGTAGTTAGAGTACGCTTGTCTCTCATCATATACATAAATGGATACGTGCTTGATGCCGTAACCAACGTCTGGATTATCAGCCCTAGCTGAATGGAAATCAATTCTACCTGCCATTGTGATTAAGCGTACTTTGTAAATGAAAAGGTAGCTTGTACTACCTACTAACTTCACCAGGGCATGGACTTGGCTCTACGTAGAGTATTCATCCTATCCACAATACAGATGCTATCCACTCGTCCATTTACATATTTTCATATTGAACTACAACGTTATCATCACGGTTTTCGGTACGTCTGCATGGGAGCCTACTACTCTTAGAGCAAATGCTCCACCATCCTAGGGGAGTCGGTGCACGAAACGGGTCCCAACAAGGTTTCTTCTTGGTCAGGGTTGCCACGTTCCATAAACTTTCAAGCTCAGCTCATCTCGATTCTCGACGTTCCGGCGTTGAATGGTACGACCATTTCTTTGGCATGTTCGCCATTGTTTCTGCGGAAACACGTAGTGCTTTGAG
The DNA here is from genome assembly GCA_946965045.2 of Epithemia pelagica. Lineage (NCBI taxonomy): Eukaryota > Bacillariophyta > Bacillariophyceae > Surirellales > Surirellaceae > Epithemia > Epithemia pelagica. The sequence continues at coordinate 1,545,166 of OX337239.1, read as the reverse complement.
CTCCCCAACAGTGTTCAAAGCCGTAGGATTGGGTCGTAGGAAGTGAACGAGTTCCAATGGCAGAGACGTTGGTGGGGCATGATCCAACATGTATTGGAGCACAATTTTGTTGAGACACCCCCGTTCCAGGCAGGTGGATATCACCATGCGCCATTCTTCTTCCACCACTTTGGATTGCTCCTGTTCTAGTTCCTGCAATGGTACTTCTGGAGAGGGTTGTTCCCCGCTCGGAAGGAATTTCCTCAACACTTTCATCATATTGAGAAAGGTCAAGGAAGAAGGTTGAATGATGTGTCCCGCGACGGCAGGATTTTGAGACGACGGACGGGCGGCATGAGCGCTCCACAAGGCATGCTTGTCACAATCCCCTCGGACCAACCGGGAAAAGGCCATGCGACCGACATGCAGCGATGTTTCATGAATGTGTCGATGGTACCCAAAGGCATTGGCGGCAGCCGATAACAGCGTTTCGTAGGTAATCGTATCTCCGACCAAGCCGTGCTGGAGCAACTCTTGATAAATATGCCAAGCTTCCGTCGCCTTGTTCCCTACAGGTGCCTTGGCTGCCACATCCAGCCATGCATTGAAATGAATCAATGTTGGCTGGACACGTATCCTTGTTGTTCCTTGTCCTCTGCGGAATGTGTCCATTCGTGTCGTGGTGGCCACGTCTGTTGTTGGTGAAAGGAGGTCCTCCATGACCTGACGTGCTTGTTGGAGGCCATCGTGTTGTCGCGCTTGTGCCAATGTCGACAGGACAGCCGTGTAGGTATATTTGTTGGGTTGCATTTCCGGATAGGACTGACCCAATCGTTTCATTTCGTTCCATGTATGCAAGACAGCCTTGACGGCTTTGTTGGGATGTTGTGCCGCCACTTTGGACCATCCCCGCAGAACCATGGAAAATGTCACGACATTGGGACGAATGCAAATGGACTCATCAGCAGTAGTAGTAGTAGTATCCTCCTCCTGGAAGGGGGGTGGTGTTGAGGTGGTGGATTGGGCAATCATTTCTTGCAACAATGCTTGGGCCTTTTCGGGTTGTTGATTTTCGCACAAGGCCCGAATGACGGCCGTGTAGGTATATTGGTTGGGTTGTAGTAGAGGCGTCGACAATTGCCTCCCATTGTTCCGACCATCATGGTCATTGTCGTTGTTCAGAGCATCTGGCTGCGTTGCTTCTTGTTGTTGTTGTTGTTGTTGTTGTTGTTGTTTCAATTCGTCCCACAAAGCCAGTACTTGATCGGTCCGTCCCTGTCGGGCCCAGGCTTGCATGACGGTTGTATAGGTATACACATCGGGTTGGACATATGGCAATTCCTTCATTTGTTGCAACCAATACTGGGCCCGCTCGGCATTGCCCTGTCGGAACCAGGCGGCCACGACCGTATTGAACGAAATGACATTGGGACGAATGACTCGTGGTCGTCGTCCGTGCATCCACAACCACCAAAGGTCCGTCGTGTCGTCCTGGACATTGTCGTCGTTGTTGTCCCGTGGTTCGGGTTCTTCTTGTTGTTGTTGCATCATTTCCAACAACAATTCTTCGGCCAATTGCGGTGGGGAGGGCACCGCATTTTGGTTTGTGGGGGTTTGGTTCGTTGGGTTTCTTCTTTTTCGTTTTGTTTTTTGTTTTGGGTGGAGTGGTGGTTGCGTGGCCGTGGCATGGGCCAACAAGACGGTATTCCAGGTAATGACATCGGGTTGGACCCGTGAATCAAATTCTTGCAGTTGTCGCAAGACTTGCAGGGCGGGTTGATACAATCCCGCCTTGGCCAAGGAAACGAGAATCGTGTTGAAACTCCGGGTATTGGGTTCCAAGACGGGAGGTGTGCGCATCCAGCAAGACGGAACGGCCGCCCGATGGCGAGTTGTTGGTCGAGGATCCGGGTCGGTGTCGTCGTCGTCGTGATCGTGATTGTTGTTGTCATCAATTTCGTGGAGTTGGGCATGCCAAAAATCCAAGGCGGCCGAAGGATTGTCTTGCAATCCCTTGAGGACGGTATTGAAACTCACCACATCGGGAGCCGTGGCGTAGTATCCATCGACATACAAGGCCGAGATGCGTTGATACAATTCTTGCGCTCGATCGGGCGCCTGACACTGTACCAAGGCGTGTAAATTTAAATTGAGGGACAACAAGGGATCTTCTTCTTCTTCTTCTCCTCCTTGGTCTCGGCGAGAACGCTTATGGTTCGTCTTCTGTTGGTTCGGTGGCAAGAGGTCTGTGTGGGCGGCGGCATTCTCGTGATTTGTTCGAGGGTGTGCAATGACTCGGCGATGACGACGGCTGTGTCGTCGTGAATGGGGTGTCGTCGTGGGAGGAACGACGGACGACGCGACCGACAAGGGCTCAAGACCGGAGCGAACGGACGACGACGAATACGACGACGACAAGGATACCGAGGAGGAAAATGCCACCACGAACAACGTCGTCCCACCGTTGTGCGGCTCTGGCCAAAACAGGCAGCCTGCTACAACCACAAGCGATATCCAAGAAACGGAGACAATCGTTGGTTGGTTCTTCATGGTCTAAACGGAATGATCGAGAAGTAGTCTGTTCTTTTCTTTTGCAACGAGGTGACAGAAAAAAGTTCAACTTGTCGTTTTCGTGGGATGATCGCCTCGGCATGTTCTTTGGTGATTGGTCGCAAAGGTTCCAGTTGGAAATGTGGTCATACTCTCCAGACATTCTAATGTAGAATGATTAACGGATCCGCAAACGAAAATTGGATCGCGTACTCGGAGGATTGACATAAATACGCAGTCGCACAAACAGTGCCCATCGTGCACTGACGTCACCTCGTTGCGAGAAACATGAGAAATGAGAACCGATCCTGTCCATGGCGCGAGGGAATGATCGACCATGACGACCCAAAGAATCATGCAGCGGCGAACCATTCGGATGTGTCACCACCACCAGTAGCAGCGGCATTGCCAAAGGCAAAGGAGCATGACGACTTGACAACGATTTGCCCCTTGTCCTTGATTGAGGCCTACCGAACGCGCCTTCATCTCGATCCGAATCTACCCCTTCCACCGACGCGAGATACCTTGTCCTTGCTGGTGGAACGACATTTGCAATACATTCCCTTTACCAATTTGTCCCAACATGTTTGCACTGTACATGACAAGAAGGATTCGACACGAGTGGAACCAACCAAGTCTTCTTCTTCTTCTTCTTCCAAGAATACTACCATCATTGTCTTGGATCCACCCTTCTTAATGGACAAATTGTTGCATCAACGGCGTGGAGGATGTTGTTTGGAACTCAATGGCTTGTTGGCACTGTTACTGCAAGCCTTGGGCTATGCCGTCGTTCGAAAAGTACCCTGTTTTGTCCATGCCGGACGAGAACGGGGTCATGCCAACCGCCGACGGGCCAAATTTCGAACCACGGCCAGTCATTTTATTCTTCTCGTTCAAGTTGTAGGAGTAGTGGGGACCAACGACTCGCATGCGACCACGGAACGCAGCAGCAACGACCAGGAGACGAGCGACCCAAATACTACAGCTCCTGAACAGTCGTGGTACTTGGTCGATGTGGGCTTGGGCGAACCTCCCATGGGACCCTTGGAATATTTTGGTCCTCACTCCTTGAATCAAGTGCAAACGACCGTGGAAGGGATGCAAAGTCGCATCCGATGGGATCCGCAAGGTCCCTTTGTGGATGGCAAAGGACTGCAGAGAACTTGTTTGATTCTCGAATGGAAGGTACCGGCACACTCGACCAGCCAGCAGCAGCAGCACACGGTGAAGAAGGATATGGACACGACAGTCCCAACGTTCGGTTCCGAATTTGTCTGGGAACCTCGATTGCAATGGGATGTTTCCGATGCTCCCTTACCATTGTCGTCGGGCTCTTTTAGCTCTGTGGCAGCAACAGACCCCTTTGGTCCCCCCTTGCAATCCTTTGACTACGTCATTCCCCTCTTGTTGCATCCCAAGAGCTCCTTTGCCCGTCAATTCATTGCCTGTTCCTTGACACGATATTACAAAGTATCCTTGTCGGGACGACGCATTCTCAAAATTACCCCACGCCAACAACCACCACCACCAACAACAACAGGAGTACCCACTACAAAAGCCCCACCAAAACTACGGGTGCCATGGCATGGGCCAGGCTCCACGGAATCGTTGGTGGATCCCGCGAATGGGACCATGACCATTCCCCTTCCCCGTGTCGACCCGGAACAAGAGGACGAATTCCTGGACCAGGCCTTATCGCACTATTTTGGAATTGTGCTCGGACCCGACGAACGATTGGACTGTACGGCCTCCGAGGCATGTCCTGCCAACTCTTGGTTGTGGCAACATTTGTAATCTATGCCATGGACTCTTTTTGCTCCGCCACTGGTTGCCTGCTTCCAGCTGGAAACAAAGTTGCGCGCAAGTGGAAGAGCAGGTTGTACTGGCAGCATACTCCTCTCCTCTAGAACCATGGAGAACATGAATTTATGTCACTAGAGCAATTGCTTCCATAGATCACTCTTGCTAGGAGTAGTAGGAGTTAGGAGTACTAGAGACGATGGAAAAAACTAGGGAGACTATTCATACCGTACAGCGACCCATAGGCGTCCGGTTCCGGCACGCTCCCTTTCGCGGGTGGAGAAAAAAAGATACCTTCGCATTTTGGGATCGGCCTCCTTCGGATTTTCGCATTTCATCTTCAAGATCAAAAGAAGAAGCATCGAGTGTCGAGTGATTGACTCCAAAAGAGAGCAAACCGAGAGAACGAGAAGCAAGGGCTGCATCCCAAGACCGACCATAACCCGAACGATTCAACAGCTGGTTTCAAAATTGCGAACGATATCCCTTTTCATCGATTCCACAAGACAAACAAAACGAGAAGCTGCAAGGAGCACTTTCATCGCCATTGAACATTGAGATATTTCAAAAGCAAATCAAGCACCTTGTAAAAACAACAAAGCCAGCAGACAAAAATCGAACATTTACCACAGATCATACACATTGAAAATGCCCGTCTCCCGTTCTGTCGCCACAGCTGTGCAGAGTCTCACTGTCCGAAATACCAGCCGATGTCTTGGTTCTCTCTCCGAGTACTCCTCGTCCACGACCAGTGTCACCACAAGTCACAAGTCTCCTTCACCGGATGTACAAGACAAGGCAAGCACTGTTAGTCCAGCTAGCAACCGCTACTTCTCCAGTCAACCACCCAAAAAGGTGGCCTCCTTGACCGAAGTTCAAAAAACATTATGGAAGTCGTACTTGGCTACAGGTCGCGGATCGACTGCTTTGTTCTCATCGATTGATTTGGATGGTAGTGGCAAATTGTATCCGTCTGACATTCACTTTTTCTTGTGGCATGCCATTCAAGACGAAGCTCAAGATACGCTCAATCCAAAAGCGTTTCAAATTCTGGATGCACGCTCCCATGACCACCCCTTGGACATGGATGAATTCAAGGATTGGCTCGTCGAATCGACCAAGGAACAGGGTTACGTGTCGGTTCAGCCGGCCTATGAAAACTCAAGCTACATTGGAGCCCGCGCTCCTCGAAGATCGTCCTTGTCTCTGAAAGAACAAGACGCTTCTCAACACATGTACGCATGGAACAAGAGCACCATGTCGCAGGGAGTTCGTCGAATGCAATATGCAGTTCGAGGGGACGTTGTCATGCGTGCCGATGAATTGGCTTCTCAAGGCAAACCCATTATCTACACCAACATTGGTAATCCACATTCCGTGGGACAAGCCCCCATTACTTTTTATCGACAAGTCTTGGCGCTCTGTGATTTGCCGGCGGAATGCGGAGTGGACCATCCCATGGTGTCGCAACTCTTCCCGGCCGATGTCGTGGAACGCGCACGAGAACTTCGAGGCATTGTGGGCACGTCGGGTACGGGAGCCTATACCAACAGTCAAGGGTTTGCGGGAGTGCGGCAGCATGTGGCAGACTTTATTTCGGAACGCGATGGACATGCCGCCTTTCCAGGAGATGTGTACTTGACCAATGGAGCTTCGGCTGGTATTGAATTGATCATGAGCTGTCTCATTGCACAAGATCACGATGCGATCATGTGCCCTATTCCTCAATATCCCATTTATAGTGCGCTCATTACCAAACTTGGTGGACGCAAAGTGGGATATGAGTTGGAGGAAGACATTGGATGGGGTGTCACTCGGGAAGAACTGGACAAACGCCTGAATGAAGCGCGGCGAACCGGACTGGTGGTCAAGGGTTTAGTCTTGATCAACCCTGGAAATCCCACAGGACAAGTGTTGCGAAGGGAGGATGTCGAAACAATTGCAAGGTTTTGTGTGGAAAATGACATTGTCTTGCTGGCGGACGAAGTGTACCAACGCAACGTATATGCACCGGACAAGGAGTTTATCAGTGCCAAGAAAGTGGCAATGGAAACGCCGGAATGCGAGCACTTGGAGTTGGTGAGTTTCCACTCGACCAGTAAAGGACTGATTGGAGAATGCGGACGACGCGGTGGATATATGGAATTACACAACATTGACCCCTTTGTCCAATCCCAACTCTACAAGCTTGCGTCGAGCGGACTCTGTTCGGGTGTTGCTGGGCAGCTCATGACGAGTCTCATGGTCAAGGGCCCCGCAAAGGGAGGTGAATCGTTTGATCAATTTGTGTCAGAAGAGACGGATATTTATCAAGGTCTCGCTCGACGAGCCAAAGCCTTGGTCGATGGTTTGAATGCGATTGAAGGCATTGAATGCCAACCAGCAGAGGGTGCCATGTATGCCTTTCCGCGATTGGAGTTACCGGCCAAAGCCATTGAGGCGGCAAAGGAACAAGATCAAACTCCAGATACCTTGTACGCCTTGTCCTTATTGGACGAAACTGGTATTTGTGTCGTTCCGGCTTCTGGATTTGGACAAAAAGAAGGACGAATCGGTTTCCGAACAACCTTCCTACCACCTGATGAACAGCTCAATCAGGCCATTGAAATGTTTGGACGTCATCACAAACAGTTCTGTGAAAAATATTGCTAGAAAGTACCATTTGTGATATTCTGAAGAAAGAGTCCTGGAGCCAGAACATGCCTGTCAACAAGTGCTTGTATCCTCTTGTATCCCCGTCTAAGAAGCACACAGTAGTACTATCATGTTACTTGTTATTCGGAATTGTCTGCAATCAAAAGACATGCACAATTGTCGTTTCTCAAGAGGTAGCGTTGTGTTTGGCACTGTGGAAAAAGACTTTAAAGTAGATGCTGAATGCTTTCGTGTAAATCTTGTATTCGAGTGTCGAGAATGGAGTGGTCCCATGAAGATTCATACCTAGGTTTTGTTGGACTTTCGCGACGTTGCGCACTTCTCAGACGAAGGCTAATTCTGGATATCCGCCTCGGCTTTTGAGAAGTATGAGCCACAATTGACAGTTTTCCTCTGGATGCTATTCCTATTTCCTTTCCCACTCTAGATCAGCGTTTCTCGCAGGTTTATGACGAAAAGTCCTTTTTCCAATTCACATGGCTGTAGACAACTGTTCATGCACCCACGTATGAAGTTACCCATGCGCAGATGCCCTCTGTTCATAGGACTTTTACATACTTCTCATTGTCGTCCCATGCAAAAGACAAACCACCAGTATGCGATGAAAACAAAGGGCATTGCTTGTTGTAGTACCCATGAGCAGGGCTAGTAGCTTTTCCATTCATGCGACTGGTAGTTCTGTGCTGGTAGTATGAAAGAACTACGAAAGGTAAGAAGCAGAGTATTTCACGAAGAAAAAGATGGTTATCTAATTAATGAGAACCATATTAGAGCGGTCCTTAAAGCAATCAAGGAGCAGCAATAAGAAGCTTAGTTGGGGAAGAAGTCTTCGACGTTTCCGAGCTTGTCGTGGACCATAAGGGCCAACATACCCATTTGGGCGGCACGGCCTTGGTTCAATTCGACGGCACGCTTGGTGAGCTTGGTTTCTTCATCGAAGGAGTCCCAGCCAAAGTCAAGGGCTCCGTTACGGAAGTCACCAACGAATTCACCGGGTTCGGCACCGTTGGCGGAGTCCTTCATGACGAAGAGTTCCAAGAAACCAACAAAGGCCAAGACTTGGAGGGCTCCGGCAACAGGGACAGAGGAAGAGGCATCCCAGCCGTATCCGAGGTCGGAGAACTTGGTGCCAGAGTAGTCAATGTCACCAGGGAGGTAGATACCGGCGGCGTTGACCAAGTATCCAACAACACCCAACATACAGATGCGGCCGTGCTTGATCTCGACGTAACGGAGGCGGTCGAACTTTTCTTGGTCACCATCGGCAACAAGGCCAAGGGGATCGAAGAAGCCAAGAGGAGCTTGGGCGCCCAATTCGTCCTCGAAGGCCTTCAAGGCAGAGGAGGAAGCCTTTTGGGAGGCAGGGGCGAAAGCGGCGGCGGCGGCGATGAGGGAGGCGAAAACAGCAGACTTCATGATTCCTTTTCTTGGTGAATATGAGCTCAAGATGAGAGCTGCAAAGCAACAAAGTAAAAGATACATTCAGCCTTCAACAACTCGGGAAAAGGTATCTTTCTCAGCCGGGTTACACCACGTCAACCTATGATGCGTCACCTTTACTGTTCTCCATTCTCATAGCTTCAACCATCGAACAGGAGAGCATGAACGAACATGAAAACCGTTTCCTGACATACCAAAAGCGTGTCACAAAGTGTCAGAACCCATGTCCATCTGATAAGCCCTATCTCTCATGTCTGTAACATTAATGATAGATAGAGAAAAAGATACGCGATCACACGTTAGGGTGGTGTTGATGTTCTGAGAATTTCGAGTCGGCCCGCAGCATCAGCATTCCGCAATCCCAGCATTCCCAGTGTCCGGCGTTCTGTTGCCGCGAGCAGGATCAGTCGTGGAATCAGACCCGCATCCAACCGGATCGGATGTCTCTTTTTTTGAATTCTGGTGTCGGTTCAATGATGCATGTGTTTTCTTTGTTGGTAGAATGGACATTCAACCACTAGTGAATGTCCATCAATAAGAACAATTGCACCTACCAACTGCCACGGTTGAGTAATCTCTGTATCCCAGGCGACCATGAAATCGAGTAAGTGTTGTGCATGACGGCTCACCCGTCTCACTTTCACTTGTCCGATGCCACGAGAAATCGAACGAACGCTACGAATCGCAGCAGCAGAAGAAAATGTGGAAAAGATCAAGACGTTAGTGCGTATGGGAGCCGATATTAATGCCGGAGGGGACACGGGATTGACGGCTCTTCTCATTGCGATTCAACATGGAGCATCTTTGCAAGTGATTTCGTGCCTTATTGAGCGAGGGGCCAATGTCAATTTGGCCAATGTACAGACCGGCGTGACCCCATTGAACATGGCTTGTCGCTATAACAGGCTCAATGTGGCAAAGCTCTTGCTCTATCATGGAGCTTGGGTGAACGCAGCGAGAATCAAGGATGGTGTCACGCCCTTGATGATCGCAGTGCAGAACGGCTCTGTGGAATTGGCCCAATGTTTACTGGAACGGGGAGCTAGTATTCACGCACGCAAACGAACCAATGGATTTACGGCCCTGCACCTTGCCTGTGCATGGCAGTCCTCCATGTCGCTCGCTCCGTCTGACTCTTATCACCACCGCGAAACACGTAGCAATAGAACGCTCATCTCACTCCTATTGGAAACGGCCTTTGTGTTGGGTGGTCCTGGTGGAGTGGAATCAGCCCTCTCGGCACGAGCGCATGATGGATCAACGCCTTTGACAGTGGCTTGGAAGTATGGAAGTTCCAATCTGGTTCGACACATTCTTCTTTCACAAAACAAGCTATCAAACCCATTAACCACCACAAAGGTTCGCAACCACAGCTCTTTGGAGCAAGTGTCGAGACACACCACAGAGAATGATAGGGAGATTCACCGCTGGCCCACAGATCCTAGATTGGAACCGTGTCTTCCCGTTCAAGTTTCGAGCCCTTGTAATCTTAGAACCATTGCCTTGCGTGATCAGGAACCAGCCAAGAAGCGAGCTAATGAAGCTCAGTGCTGGATGCAATGTCAGAACCTGTTCAAGTGTATTCGGGAAGCTCCTACCAGGTCCACTTTAGCAAGGGACTCGTATCAGGACGGACGGACACCCCTTCTATCTCATATCGAGTGACCGTTCGTACCTTATTCAAATCAAAGGAATGAGCTGCTACAGGAATTTCAACAAGGGCAATAAGGGCTGGGACTCTCAGAACAATAAGGGCTCCATAACTGTGTTTCCTAGTTTTACGATCGTACCCATCATTCCTCGTTGCAACTCTGTAGCGAGAAAGAATACTCCTAGGTACAATGGACACTTTCAACGACCGTCTCAGATTGGAAGGCAATGTGTATCCACAATGCGATTGCTCACATGTTGAACCCGATGTGCCAGGTACCGAATTGCAATTCGTTCCAGTAGCCGTGCTTCCAGGTGATTTGATTGCACCATGCGGTCAAACATGTCTCGTTTCATGGAATAAGCCACGGTCACCTTCGACGAGCAGGTAACTGTGCTGAGGCGACAGGTACCATCTACCAATCCTAGCTCGCCAAAGATATTCCCCCTGGCGACATACTCACGTACATTGGTTCCTTCAATTGTCGCACAAACATTACCTGAAAGAAGAATCTTTGCACTGTCACTTTCGTCTCCTTCGTTCCAAATCACATCGCCCTCTTTGTACTCTTCACGAACGCATTTCGACACAAACACGGAAATACTCCTCCTGACGGCAGGCGTCACTGTCATTGGAACAATGCTTTCCATCATAGAAACAGCCAACTGTCTTTCTTCCGATTCGCATACGGCATGACCGTCGTCTTCTTCCGGAAATGGTTCTCCAGCAAGTCGTTTCGCTGCAGTCATCAAAAAGATTGGGTTCTCTCTTGCCACCAGAATATCTTCGGCAAAGATCAATGCTTCGTCTAAGCAGGTGCATACACGATTTTTTGGATAGTCGCGTACCAACTGAATTGCTTCAATGGCTTTGGAGTTGGCCAACACTGACACGGAGCCCCGTCGCGCTCTCGACGGATCGGGTGACGTCGCCGCCACATCGTTATAATCCACACTCGCCCAATTTTGTGCCGGCTCCGTCTCCTTCAGTGCTCTGGCCAGAGAGTATTCGCAAGGGAAGCCTTCGCGGTGGCTGCCTGTCACAAATATGTTCACTTCTATTTGATATCGTTTGTGCATCATGTCCTTGAGCTTGGCAATCGCATGTGCTGCAGACGAATCCATTCCCACCACAAGAGAAAAGTCCAATATTACAACAAATGGGTATCTGTCGGTTCCTTGATCTGCAGAAAGTCTTGCCTTGACACTGTCCGTCAGCTCCTATGTTGGTTTTCAGCGGGTTAAGAAAAGAAGAAAGAACAAAGAACAACAGAAGTCAGAAAGACTATTCCATGAGACTGGTTCCATGTTCTCCATAAGCTTACTGCCGCATTTCCAAAAAACAAATGACCCTGAAGCTGAAAAATCAGAATACGGGCTCTGCCCGTCAAGGGACTGTCAAGAATCGTCATGGCTCCCGAAGGGCGTTCCCAAGAACTACTGCGCAATGTTGTTGCATGCATGATGCGGAAAATTGGTTTAATGTTTGAAATGGACTGGAGTGCGTAGGTGGACAGAGCGGACAAGATTCCAGCCACAAGTCCGGCTGCCATCCCCATCGTCGTCATGACAATGGTAATGAACCAAATCCCAGCATATTCCAAAGCATCAAAGTTACCATAGGAGTCGTAGCATCCCTCCAGAAATAAATCCAACCCGATATGTAACAATAATGTTCCAGCCATGCAACGCGGGAAATAAACTGCAACAGCAGGTCCATACACAAACAAGAGAGCCATACCAGCAGCGACTGTCAAACAACTAGGGATTCCCCGCCCTCCAGATTTTTGAAAAAGAACACTGCAACTGTAGGTCATCACGTTCTGCAAACCACCAAACACACCTGAGAGCATGTTGGAATACCCATGCGACATGAGTTCCTTATTCATATCGACATCCACATTGGACGAAACAGCAAATGCCGGAATGTTAATGGGGACCTAAAGCGCCAGATTGACCAAATAAAACAAGAGCTGAGTGAGCAAGAAAACTCTGTTCCAAGGACATTCCACAAATCAAACATACATGAATCATGGAAAAGGAACACAGAGCCAGAACTGTTCCCATACTCTTGCTAACTGCAGTCCAGTTGATTAAGCGAAAGTCCAGAATTCGCAAGATATCCAAAACGTGTCCGTTGAAGACTTTCTCGTGAAACGAAATCGATCCACAATCCGCCGCATTGTCGCCCGTGCACGATGGATCTGGGAATAGGTACCCCCACTCTCGTGCTTGATCCGTTGTAAATCCCAAGAGATACAGTCCGAGATAAAAGATTGGTACAATGGAACAAAAGTAAATTGGAGCCAGAAACCTGAACTTTTGATTTCCGTCCTTATCGACCAATACAGCCGACAGGATGCGTAGTATCACTTCAAACCCAATCACCAATGAAAACAAATGAATATTGTCAATAAAGCCTCGAATTCCGTCCATGTCAAAGGAAAAGTCTTGATTGTTGGTCACCTCAATGGAAGAAGTGGCAACAAATACTCCAATGCCACCAATGCAGCCAACCAAGACATGGGCCGGGAAAAAGTACACGATTCGACCCAACTTTAACCGACCCAATGTGTAAAACAGCAAACCAACCATTACCGAGGACAAACCAAACAAAAAGAAGAGTGTTGCGAGAGCATCCATACCATAGCCTTGCTCTTCAATGACAATCTGCGGTTTGTAGTGAGATCGAAAGTTTGCAGACGCAAAACAAAAGCGGCATTATAAGATGAGAGCTGATCAAGAGCCGACAACAACGCGAAGACACCACTTACATGGGCCAAAGCATGATAAAAGGGTACGTTCTCTAACAATTGAAAAGCAATTGGATTCTCAAATCCACTTGAAAACGTCATGACAAATTGTCCCATACAAGTGGCAAAGAGAGCCATTCGGATACCCAAAGACTCTTTCCCTGGTAGGGGAAATACTCCATGAATGTCAGCGTCTGGATCGTCGCCACCATTGCTACTGGCATTGCTATCCTCGTCCATACTCCCGCTGCTGCTCCACTGAATGGGAAAGTAGGCGGCACCAAATGGAATGGCCACCATAAGACTTAACACAACTGTGGCGAAAATGGCTGGCAATTGTTCCACAATCTCACTCAATCCTTGTCGAACAAGACGGAGTGGTCGATGGGCGGGACATGGATGAGAAGGAGAGGACGATGGTCGGAATTTTTTCCGCTCTTCCTGGTATTCGTCTTCCAGGTCATTGTCGTCATCTTCGACATCTTGTTGGTTGACTTGATCAAATGCGGCCAACAAAGCACCGTAATCTGTGGTGGTGGTCGTTGGGGCCAAGCCATTGGTTTGGTCGCCTGCTGCAGCTGCTGGTTCCTTTTTCGGTCGTCGAAACAATGGTCCGGCCGTAGCATCTGGTGCCACAAACGACATACGACTCCGACGTGTTCGACCAAAGTCCATGAGATCCAAATTGTTGACATGGTGCTGTGGATTCGGAGCAGCAGTCGCTGGTTGTTCGTCGACAAGAATGGTTCCATCCAAAGTGGTGGAGTTCCTTCGTTCGCCCCCCAAGAGACTAAACTGACTCAAGGATTTCTCGAGACCTTCCATGATAAAAATGTTCTTGTTATCTTCTAGTTGTGGGCCAATGGATTAGTCGTCGAATGTATTGAAACATGCACAAACCCTATTTCTCGTATCCTTGTTGGGACATGGTGGATCTTCGAAGACATCCTACTTTCTACTGCCCTTTTCAGAACTACCCCCGGCGAATCACATCAGGGCTAAATGGAATCTTATTACTGACGTACTGGACTCGACGCTGAGTTGTAGGCTCTATGACCATGACGTGTCATACTCGTACCGGTAGTTTGACCCTTCTCGACAAGGTAGCCTTTAGCCTTGCTTTCGAAACAGGAGTAGGGGCAACCAAAAGTACTCCTAGGAGTAGTAGGATTAACCGAAACAAACACGAAGAATCCATTCTCGGTACCACCACTTTAAGGTAAGAAACTATGATGACAAATCTATCATCAACCAATTTCCCTTTTTTCGTTCATTGGCATAAGCCATGTGTTGTATCAAAGATTTATCGTCTCATTCCATCATTCGCCAATCTTCCAGCGAATCGAGTGACAACGAACCGTCATTCTCACTCCTCGGGAGGAATGAATCAATACCCGTTCGGAATGGAGAGCAATGTCATTCTGAGGCGGACCACATAAGCCTTGTCGCTCTTCACGTATTATGAAGTTTAGGATGGAACTTGTCTGCCTTGTCGCTACTGTATTCATAATTCAGTTACCGATTCAGGGGCAAGCATTTTTCTTTTCGCTCAATTGGCAGCATATAAGGAACAGCCTAGGTAAGAGAACACGGCAGCGTCCATGTTCGCATTTGTTGAAAAGAGAAGAGAAAAATGTGAGACCGTGCCTTGTAGACTTGAGACGTAGACCAGTCGGGTTCAGTCGCTGGGGGGCCGACGCGTGCTACTCGACCCCTACTATTGAAATCACTGTGCTTCACTGTGAACTTTGCTGTAATGACAAGGCGGGCTCGCGCGAACGCATCAACGGCCGGCGTAGGAACGCATGCCAGGATACTACACAAAGCCCTATACAACCTACTCAACTGAGGAATCCAACGGACGCATCACTATAGAGAAAATGTACTGAAATAGTCAGGACACAAAACCCTGAGCCGAACTGTTCGCAAAGGCCGACTTATTCAAAACCCGCAGAGACCCTTCCCCCAACGCACCAACGCGTCTCTGTACATGATAGTTGTACTGCTTTTGGAAGCAAACTGCTCAAAGAGGTGCAGGAAGTAGCTTGTCGCCGCCAGAGCAACCTAACAATAACAACCCTCTCGATTTGAAAATCCACAACAAATCTAATTGCGAGTGTGGTGACGACAAGATGGAAGCAGGAGGCCACGACGTTCCGGTCATCAAGCAAGACGATGATCCAGGAAGTTTGCCACCTCAGGTATGTCCGTTCCTGTAGAATGTAGATTCAACAGTTCACAGTTCAGTTCAGTTGTCGTCCGCCCATTGTCAGGTAAACGATGCAAACATAAACAACGATTCCCTCACTCTCTGGTTCTCATTATTAATGTGAATGCTACAGGAACCACAAGATCATCTGGTGGGGCCAGGTGATGTAATGGATGGGGGACAGTCTTCCTACATGGGTGCCCACTCTCATGGCTCCGGCTATCATCCAATGTCGCATCCACCGCCTTCTCAGCAACCACAATCGCATCAACCCTACGGACAACCCCAGCAACAACCACAACAATACGGCTCGTATGGAAGCTGGAACTCACATGCAGGTTCTGGATGGCCGTCTGGGGGACCCATGAATCCAGGGATTCCAGGTGTGGAATGCACCGATGCGGACATTATCATCTCGACGGGGCTGGAACATTCGCGGACGCGAGAGGCCAATTTGGAATACCAACGTCTCTTGCTTGCCAACGCAGTCCTCTTTGCCAGCTTGCCAACACATTACCAATCCGTCCATGCACAGCACATTTACCACTTTTTGACCCACGTACGGGGCCGACGCTTTTTGCAGTGCATTGCACCCAATGTCTATGTGCCGTTTACGAATGGTCCCTTCCAGATTGCCCAAGAAATTACGGGGGATCCCTGCAAAATGGCCTTTCAAAGTCGCAATCCTCATTGGCTGCTCAATGGGCTTGGCTTATTTACATCTACGACGGATCTCCCACGGGAACAGACGTGGGTTCATCGTCCAAACCCCAGGGGGAATGACTGGAACGCTGTTTCGGTAGAACAGGTCAAGGATATACTACATTCCGAAGGACCTGTTCACCTGCTCTTGTTGCCCAAGGGTATTAACCTGAAACCCTGTCAGGAAGATAGCAAATCAGATTGTGAGAACGTAACCATCCAGGATAGCCAATCCAATACGAACCAAGATGCCAGTCGACAAAATGATCATCACCATCATGATGATGATCAAGACGAGACTGATGAACAGAATTTGTCTCACTCAACCCATGAGCGTTTGTCGACGCATGAAGAAAAACTTTCTGGGGTTGACGGAACAGAAACTGGGGTTACTGGGGACACTATTGCTGATCGAGTAGACGACACTGCCATCGGGGAGGTTGGTGTAGGACACGAGGATCATCATCATCGCCACCATTCGTTGGAACCTTCCACAGAAACTGTGGATGGTATATCCTACGATTTGAAACATCATCATCAACAGCAAGCCTCAGACCTTGACGCAACTGGCAGTAGGCCACTAAAGAGAATTCGAACTTGATGGTGTTTGTCGTGGTTGATCTTTGGCGGGGGTCGCAACGGAAAGTGAACGAATACTAGTTGTTGTTATTATTCTGGGGCTACACCAAGTTGATGTGTTGTGACCAATGTGACTTTACTAGGAGCACTTTGATTTTCTCTAAGGTTCATCTGGTCCAGCATGAGCATGTTTAGCGGTAGGGTGGAAGAAACAGAAATTCGGTTGCATATGTGAAGACCACCTCTGTCAAGTCAAGTATATAGTATCCATAATACATGAAAATCAACAGCTGTCTTGTTCGATTGACCTCACAGTTGATCGGTTCTCTGCTGCCAAGAAATGATGTCGGTTTCATGTCCTCATGGGTGGTCCATCTCATCCCCCCCGGTACCCCGATACCAATAAAGGACTATCCTTTGTCAATGGAGGACCATGAATCACAAAATCATAATCGTCGCGCATTTGTTCGGGCGTCAATTCTTTGAATTTCGGCGTTTGCACGAGGGGCAAGAGCAAATGTCCTTTGGCCGAGGGAGTAAATCCAATAAGCATTTTACCAGGTGCATCACTCATATTGATCCATCCATGAACCGTCCCGCGAGGAACAAAGGCAGAATCACCAGGTCCCACATCCAACACATCCGGACCAACAATGACCTTGAATTGGCCCTTGACAAAGTAGAAGAACTCGTCTTCTGTGACGTGCGAATGCATGGGCGTCGAATCACCGGGTTGCATGCTTTCTTCCATTAGCGAAAGCGCATTATTCGTATCTTCTGGATCCAACAAGAAATGGACGGTACGATCGGGGCCCATGCTAAAGACAGTAGGAGGTAGTTCTTCGGTTTTTTGTTTGGCCGCAGCCGCCAAGGCCTTGGCGGCTGCGGCTCCAGCGCCACTGGGAGCAAAGATCTTGCCTGCACCCTTTCGAGTGATAAAGGCTGACGCCACCTTTCCAACAGAAGAACTAGCGCTCATGATAACAGTGGAGAACACTTTGAATGCGAAATGTTTCCGGTCCTCAATCTTGTTTGGTATCTTTTGACGATAACCTTCTTACGAGAGAGTGAGTCGTGAGTCGGGGAAAATACTGACTACCGGATACCGGATCAGCTCTTCGCTTTTGTTGACGTCTCGCGCTGTAACCTTACGCACCAGTCCAGTCCCCGGTACTACGTCACGAAAAGAGAAAAGGGACGATGAACGATGACACTCTGGACGACCTTGGCGCTTCATTCAATAAGGCAAAATCGAATACTCTTGGACGACTGCACATCGGTTTCGACTTCAATGGATCTAAGAAGCGGCATGCAACAATTTCATGGACGACACTATGTCGTTGACAGAGAAGAGATTTATCTTTAGAAACAAGGCTCACCACCATGAGAAGTATTGAAAGATCAAGCAAACGCTTGCCCTGATAAATAATTTCCCCATCGATGACGTTCAAATTCTCGACATCGTTGCATCAAAATAGTTAAAATTCTCGACATGGTTTATGTTAAAACATTGTTTCGACTGTATTTGCATGGACAATTTCACTCTTCGTTCCACAAAAGAACTACCTTACACTTGTTGCTGTCGGGTGCGGCGCCTCTGCATGCGTTCAAATTTCTTCCTCAATCGAGCTTCCTTCACCTTACGCTTCTTGCGTTCCTGTGAGTTCTCAAAGTACCGCCGGTGTCGAAGTTCCATCAAATGTCCCGACTTGCTCACTTCGCGCTTGAATCGTCGAAGAGCACTTTCAATCGGTTCGCCTTCCCCGATTTCAATCTTAACCTTGACGGCTCCATACAACTCAGTCGGAGAACATTTTTCTATGAGCCAGAATGGGTCCCAACACGTAAAGGAAAGTGACGTATAATGTAAGGCTGCGAATTCATCGGAAAACGAAAAACCACGTCAACGACTGCGGCACGACATACCGTGGGTTAGAAAGTTAGGCCGCACTGGACTGAATCCATTGCACACGGCAGAGAGGGACAGCATGAGAGCCGCTAGGAGTAGTCCAATTTTCATCATGGTGACGACTGATGTGTTCTTCCTCGTTGTGTGAAGGCTGTCGAGAGGCGCGAGAGGCGCTGATGCGTCCATCAAGTCCCAAGGAACACACTGGCAGAGGACAGACGAGTGCGTCACAGAAACACTTCCCAGAGCCTGCATATTGATAAAGTTCTCACTTTTTTCCTAACATTAACGTGTTTAAACGCTATAGGTGTAATAGACAAGATGTCTCCTCCAACTCTACAACCTGGGGTAGAGGCGAAGAATACCGTCTCCCCTTTATCTCTTTCAATGTAAGCGATTGCTCAATCAATGCAAGAACACAGCGCAGCGTTTTCATAAAATGAGGTTCATCGGGCTTCGTAGCTAAAGTGATCAGCTTCTCTCTAGAGCCAGCACAAGCCTGAGGCGCACATACAATGACTACCTAGGCAGTCTGCGAAACGAATTGGAGGTCAGCGGTAATTTTGTTGTAGATACTGTCAACTGTCAAAGCTGCCAACAGAGTACAAATAGTGATTTCCATTGATACAGTCATTCTGTTCCAGAGATGATGGGCCCACGAATTGTTCGAACCCGGTACTTCCATTCTGTATTCGGATAGATTGGAATAGTTGACAAAAACTAGGTAGTTCAAAGGCAAGAAGCAGAACAGCACACGACAAACGATCCGATCTTTTCCCTCGGGCTGTCGACTCACGGCGATCATATTGTCCTCCCTTTTGTATCATCGCGAGTAGTCCTGATTCATACGGCGGGACTACATAGCTGTGTTCGCTAGGAAGCGCTATCGCGGTCAACTAAAAACGAGTGATCATTGTCCTTTCACAAGATATAGAATCGTTTCCAAAACTCCAAGTCAAAATAAACCTCGATATCTATGACACTGTCATCGTTTTTCATTGATCATCTGGCAATGATGTCGCATAACTTCGGAGGGCATCTTGCATAGAAAACTTTTTGCAACGGGATTCCAATTGCTGGCACTGTTGTTTCGTTGTCCACAAACCAATGTTGGATGATACCATTGCCCGACAGAGGCCTCCTAACCGGCGCGTTGGATCAATAACACTCAGATAATCGCGAAGGTATGCCAAGTCGTTGTTGCCCAACGAATGTCGAGTTTGCGTCATCTCAGTCAAAGCGTCCTGTAGCGCCGATATCTGCAGGATGATATGATCATTATCGTATGTTGTCGGATCTAGTCCGCGCGAAGCTTCCGACCACTCCTGAGGAGTTCCTGGACAAGCAATTTGATTCAAAAGACCAGTTATACCAGCAATGTGACCAGCCGATCGCCATGAACAAATACAAGTTAGGACTGTTGTAAGAACGCTGCGCCTCACGACTTCTTCACGGTGTGTGCCATCAAGAGTCCATACTCCTTCTGCTATTGGAATGTAATTGAACTCATCCACCATGTAGAGCCACGCATCTCCTTGGATAAATAGATCAAAGAATTTCTCCAACGCTCCTTGTAAAATCTTTCGGACCACATAATGAGGATTCTCTCTGAAGGATTCAACATGATGCGAGGCTATATCAGTGCATTGTTTCAGTGCCTCAGAGAAGTCATCCTTAGGCAAATCAAGGCGGTCTATCAGATCTGAAATGGAAACTTTTCGAAGATTGCCTGCTCCTGTATCCACGTTTATCCCTTCAATTGTTCTCCCAAGTTCTGAAGCGAGAAAACAGATTTTGCAAAGGTTGATGAAACACGTTCCAGTTGTGGTGGCATCTTCAACGTTTTCAGGAACAAGTTGGGACTTCGAGTTAACGCTAAATTTGTACGGTAGAACAATGAAGCTCGATGGAAAAGCCATTGTATCTTGGGTTCCACTTGCCATTTGGCCGACAACAGATGCTGAGGACTCATGAAACTTGGCTAGGATTGTTAAATCCCAGCAGTCTAACCTTGTTGTTCTTTGTGACAACCACCCACTTTCTGAGCTCTCGTGTAATTTCTTTTGTAGAAGCCGCTTGTGTGCTACTGTGTCTCTTCGTCGAGTTTCGATCATGTTTTTAACAGCGCTGCTTGTAAGTGCTTCTTCCTCCGCAAAGAATGGGTGTCCAAGAATTTTTTCTAATGTCAAATCAGCTCGCCTTGATAAAGGCGACAACAACTGTAGAAAGAGGTCTTGGTAAATATGATCTTTCACATTGTTGTATATCAGAGAAGCAGATGTTTTGTTGCTCCATTTCACGTGGCGATGGAACTCCAAAAGGCGTCCACTTCGTGGTTCTGTCGCAAATAGAGGCCGTCCCGTGCATATCTCGAATACGAGAAGGCCAAAAGCCCAGTAATCAGTGGCCGGAGACGCGACAACCAGATCGTAGGGTAGAAGGGGCAGATCAATGGACGAGCCCGCGGGTGGAGTGTAGTAGCATCTTGGAACGAAGGTGTCTCCGGACTCAGAGTCGACAACTGGGTCTATTGCCGAGCGATCCACCGATACGGAAAATGCTTTTTCAACGAACAACCAATATCGGTCATAAGCTTGTAGTTCTATTTCCGAAAGCTGTACAAACATCTCGGGAGGTAATGTCGCGGTGGAAAATAACGGTTTACCTTCCGAACTGATGCGGCCAAGAAAAGGCTGAGGCTGACCAAGCACGGATGCACTTCCGCAAGAGAAATCTCGTAGAACCCATCGATGTTCTCCGTCCGGATTAGATTCTTGGACAACATTCCTCATGGAAACGTTTCCATGGACGACATAACAGTTGTGAATACATCTAAGCGCTTCCCCAATTTGTCGGCATACACTTTTCGCTTCTTCTCTTGACTCAAGGCCACCGAAAGTTGAGAAGACATTGTCCAGAGAATCCGTTAAGTTGTAGACAAAAGCGAAGGGATAGTTCTGGAGCAGAAACTCCCTGTCCCTGCCAACCACAAGACGCTTGAATCTATCATCGTTGATGTCAATCCGATACCTTCGATCGACATGACGATCATGCTCGGTTGCGTCGTAGTACTCTAAACGACGAGCAACTCCTTTATTGTCCGTGTTCAAAGCCTTACGACAAGTTTGTTCATTTTCGTATTCAGCGAGATCCTGAGTAAAATGCATGACTACCTGTTTCCGTCGAGAGCGGAACGTGACACCGGTTTCTGCAGGCATGACACCAGTTTGCCATATTTCCTCTTCCGTCAGACCTGGTGTAGTCGCAGCGTTTGTGGCTTCTTGAGTGGTAAAGGCCCACTCCAAAGCATGAACTGCAAATGAGTGGCGGTCGTCGGGCCTGCAATACACAAGTAAAGGTAGATCATATCCACTTGCAGAGCTCTTGATGATTTCTCCAGTTTTCGAATCAAGATCCGACCAAAATTCATATGTTCCCACAAAAAAACACGTCTTGTGAATAAGCTCGCGACATTTGGGACTGGCGACATCACGAAACGCTTGGAGTTCACCACTTGCACCAAATATTTCGTCCATTTTAAGATAGTCAATGGCGTAGGACGGTAAATGCATTTGAACAAGTTGTTCTACTTTTGAGAACGGTATTTCCCCGAAAATGGCTGATATTTGGTCGACGTAAGTATCGTTAGGGTTGTTCACGTCGCAATACAGAGCGAAAAAGGTCCACATACGCATTCCAACTTCACTCATATACTTTGGGCGATGTGCAAAGCGACCCTGACTAGGATCCCCAGGAACGTGCGAGGTCTCGCGATGTTTCTTGGACGAGCTTTTTGCATTCGCCTGGTTTCGGCCAATGTCGTCCTTTTTCTCCTCCATGCTTTCGCTGGCACTGATATCTGTTCGAATGGCACGATCAAAGGCGTCGGATTCTGATTGCTGCTGATGTTTTGACTTAAAATGTCGTTGAAGTCGTCGTTCGGTTGCGTCCATACTCGAGCGAGGAGACCAATGACTGGAATCGGCTTCGCTCGAAAATGTGCGACTAGGTTGGTTGGTTGAGAACGAGTTATCGTCGGTGGAAAATGCTCGATCCGTTGTTTCCCCTTCAGTGTCGGTGTATGCCTCGGAGGAGAAACTACCTTCCTCATCATCGTCATCACCAGAAGTATAGGAGCCCTCTTCGTCCCTGCGAGAATAAGACGACATTGATTCGTCTGAATCCTCTTCGTCACTCCCGGCTACCTCGTACTTCGCTTCGTCTTCATCGTATTTGCTCCTGTTCTTGGCATGTTTTCGTGAATGTTTTCTTCGTGACATTTCCCGCACGGAAGCCAAAATATTTTTCCTCCGTGGTTGCTGCTGACCATTGGTGGGTCTTGAAGAAGATCCTTTCGTGCGTGATCCGCGAAGACGGTTCGAGGGACCGATGGGAAGGGGCGGTTGTCGAATATTGAGGCTGAGACGTACAGAATTTTCAATTGCCGACAGAGAATGCGAAATCTCGACATCTGGAGCATTCATCTCTTCCTCCGCTGCTTCCTGCAAGGCATACCAATGGAAACTGCTTTGCAAGGTAGGATCTTTATCATCTCGGTATTCATCTTCTGTCAATTTTGGTTTATAGGCAACTTCTTGGACGACGATATGAACACACTGGGTCAACAATTCTTGGCGACGTCGATGACTGGGTACAAATGGAAAATGGGCAAACAACAGCTGTCGAATATGATGCCATTCGTCCATGGATTCACCAAGCCAGTGAGGTTGGACCGCTTCATGCAAGTCCAAGACGGTCCATTCCGGGGGAGTCGCGGGTTCTTTTTCACAAGTCGAACCTTCATCAGGCAGCTGATCTTGGGGCGGTGGCGGGTCTTGGAGGCAGTTACAAATGTGCTTGGCCGAATCGGGGAACAGTTTCAGCAGTTGTGCCAGCTGACTGTACGTTGCACCTTGGAACAGGACCGCGACATGCAAGAGATGCATGTGATGTCTGGAATCGGGACGCTGTAATAGACTGGCATTGGAGGACGACTCGGCATCTTGTAACAGGATTGGAATAAAGAGTTGCAGTTTCTGTTTCAGCACTGGAAGCACTTCATTGAAGATGTGTTTCTTTTGTCTCGCCGAAATTGACGACGGCGAGTGCGTGGTTGTTTGGGACGATTCTTGACCTCGGAGCAAATCATGCATCATATCTCGAAATTGCGCGTCATAGCTTTTGATCGAGAGCTCGGCATCACGATCATCCTTTCTATCATCATCTTCTTCTTCCTTTGTCGTCATGTGATTGGGCATTACATGGAAAACGGCCAAATCTTGAGAGTCATGTCGAACTTGTAAAGCAATCGCCGGATAGGCTTGGAGGAGACTCTCCAAGACACGGACACTGGCATTGTTTTGTGTGGCGAAATGAATTGGGTAGACGCCATTCATGTCTTCCATTTTGAGTGCCATGCGGCCATCGACCACGACCGAACCATGACCATCACCGCCCAATGGACTGGAACCTGTATGATAGGTTTGCAAGAGAACCGTCAGAGTAGACGCTGTCCAATAGGGAGTCACGAGTGGATTACAGAGTGCCATATGAAGGGGTGACTGGTAGGTATCCGTCGTGTGCACCAGTCCTGTGGGATGAGCCTGAACCAAGGTCGAAAGGGTTTGGATTCCACAGCCAATGGCCACAGCCACGTGGAGTGGAAGTCGTCCCTTGGAGTCTTCAATCGAGGCTGGAAACATGGTTTGCGGTTGACGTTGTTGTTGTTGCCGGTTGGAGTCGCTGCGCTTATTGCTCTGGTCCATTAGAGCACGACCACTGTCAGGATGTTCCATGAGCATTCTCAAGAGGACTGGACTAAACTCAAAGCCAATGCGACTGGAACGCATGTTGGGATCCTTGAAACCTCCAAAATAGGGATTGGGATATGGAAGAGGAACAACATCCTGCGATTGCAAATTATAAAGTGTATCCAGGAGCACCAAAAAGGGAGTTTGGCCATCTTCATCGGTTCCAAGAATTTGGTTGGTATGAGCATCCATCAAAAGTTGCAAAATGGGTATCGCCATTTGGATAGCTTCCATGTAGGGTTGTATTTGACAGTCCACGGTATCTTTCCCACTGACACGTGCTGCACGGATGGTTGTCTGTGTTCGATCGTTGGCGGATGAATGATAAATGGAATTGGCCAAGGTAAAACACGCCCAATGCAAAAGATTCCGGCCCATCCCATCCAAGGTTCGAGCGACGCGGGAGCTCAAGAGCGCTTGAAGCTTATCGGCATGGACAGGAGTTTGATGCCACGGAGTGGCATGCGGATTGGGCTGTTCCCCCGAAATATGCAACAAACTAGCAGTATGGTGGTTGCCAAAGACAACTTGTCCAGCGCCTAAATACCAATGAGCTGCCGTCCTTCCATAACGATCCGTTACATTTTTGGAAAGCGGGTAGGCCAAGAGCAAGGTTCGAATGACATCCAGACTGGCTCCATTCGCAACCGCGTAATGCAAGGGCAAACACCCGTAGACAGCATCGGGTAGGATTGCCGCAGTGGGTGGAATTTTGCTCGAGGAGGAGGAAGACGAAGAATGGTCCTGTTGCGGTCTCGGAACTGCCGGAAGCGCAAAGTTGCAATCTTGAATGACGGTATCGGGCAAGTTGCTGGGGAGGGAGTAGAGTTTTTGTTTGGACAAGGTTCGACAAAACATGGAAACAACATCGACTTGTCGTTCCGAACAATGGTACCACAAGAGCCAATGAAGCGGTGTACGACCGTACGAATCACGTGTCAAGAGAGCTGCCGGATGCGCCTGCAACAGGACTTGAAGGACCGCTTCGGAGCCGGCCGTCACGGGAACTCGTGTGGCCAAATGCAACAAGACACGGCCTTTGGAATCCGGAACGGCCAAGGCTTTGGGTGCCAAATGACAAAGGGCAGCGACAATGCGTTGCGGTCCTCCTCCCAAGACGGTCCGCCGCAACACGGAATCCCCCGACTTGAGACAGGGCGTCAATTCGCGAGCCAATTCCTTGCTGGCATGGCAAAAGGCCGGTAAGGGTGATTCAAGCGGCAGTGGCACTTGATGGTCGTGATCTGTGTAGGTATTGGCTTCTAAATATTCCATAATGTGTGTCCATTTGACGCGACGATCGCCTCGAATGACGGAATCGACCATTTTGAATAACGTTCCTCGCAGAATGGTGGAAGAGGATTGCGCCGAGGAAGACAACCGTTTGGACGGTTGTGCACTTTTCTGTTGTTGTTGTTGTTGTGAATGCCCTCGAGGTTTCGGTGACAATGCACCCGTACTCGACGACGACGGCGTTCGGGGTGAACCAAGAGTCGTCATGCTCGTACATGTATTGCTTTTACGGCTGGTCAAATCAACAAACAAAGTTGCTCCCCTACAGTTTGCCTTGTCGAATAAACAACCTGTCAAAGTGACGCTCTTCTTTGTCGCTCAACACAAGAAGAACGAGAATGAGATAGACTTAGGAGGAGAGGACAGGTCCTCGGGCGAGAAAACAAAAAAAAGGAGAGGTCTGAGGTGCGCGCACACAGATTGTCAGCCGTGTGGTTGTGCTGGTGTGTGTGGAGTGCGAAAAGTGGGCGCGTGGCGAGTATCCGATTCGCAAGGATGTCGACGCCGAGTGCTTATGGGACCGGGATATCCGCGATCTTTTCTTAAGCAGTGTGACCGGCTCGCTTGGATATGACTGGGACATTTCTTGGAGCGAATTGGCTTTCAGATTTCATACCGTTGGAGTTGGATGAAACTGGAAAGTACAGCAGAGCCTACAGTGTTGAACCGTTGGCGTTGCGACGAGTCTGCGTATTCTTCTTCAAACGACCCGAACTCCGGTTGTGTGCGGCTTTTTGACCATGGCCGGAAGCGGAAGTCCTCTTCACATTTGACCAGCATTCGAAGTTTATTTCAACCAAAATACTTAATATATAAATAGGTAACTAACTACGCAAACACACATCCATCGTGGTTTAGGGGAGCAGATCATTGACCTTTTGACGTGAGACAGCGGGTTTCTTCGGGGCTGGAACGAATTTACATCATGAGGCCTTCCTGGTTGACAGCACTCTTCTTCTTCTGCTGCATGAAGTACCAGACGCCGAATCCAACAACGCAAGCAACGAGGAGGAGGAAGACGAACCATCCGGCACCGTTTCCACTTCCGTAAGAAGGAATCATGGCTTCCACTTCTTCACAGTCGGCAACCATTTGACCGTAAGGAGAGTAGTATTCCATTTGTTCTTCGCACTTCATCTGAGAGTTTTCAAAGAGCTGTTGGCAGAATTCGTTGATCTCGTATTCACCGTTGTCGTTGACTGCAGAGCAGTAGTAGGCCTTGCACTTTTGGTCGTCCATGATGGAAGAAGACCAGGGGAGGTTGAATCCAGTCAATTCGTAGAAGGTACCTTCGGCGGTTTCGTAATCGGGTTGACAAGCGGTCTCTCCGTCTTCTCCGTTGTCAGGACCGTAGAAGAGAGCAAGACGGATATCTCCTCCTTCGGTACAGAGGGGACCAATAAAGTATGACAGCTCATTGCCGTTTTCGTCGAACTCTTGCTGGTTGTTCTGGTCGTCGTTGGCTTGGACTTCGAACTTACCGCATTGGCCGAATTCTTCCATGTTGAATTCTTCGTCCTGGTTGTTACCACCGTTGTATTGGTTGTACTCCTCTTGTTCACGCTTGAACTGGTTCATGAAGCCCTCCATGTACGTTTGGAGGCCAACAACGTAGTCACCATATCCAGAAGCGCAGGCACGTTCGTTATCGTCACAGGCAGTGCCGGAGGGGCAAAGACGGTACACGACGGCACCAACTTCGTAGTTGCCATCTTCTTGGTTATAGACCATCTTGTTAGGGTCACAGGTCATGTACACTTGTTCGTAGTTCTGGAGGAACTGGAACTCGTCTTCCTCAGCGGCATCGTCGCCTTGGTTGTTTTGGTCACCGTCTTGCAAACGACGTCCAAGAACGGCGGTCTTCTTGAAGCCAAAGGCGGAAGGGACAGAAAGCAAAAGGGTGGCGGCCAAAGCAAGCTTCATGATTTTCGTTTCTCTCAAGTGTGGTGACTGTGATCGACTGCGTTCAAGAGGAGCTTGTGCTGCGAATATGATCACATAGAGGACGATTGGATCTGGAGAGTGGAGAGCCACGATGCGTTTGGTCGATCCTCGCCGAAGGTGACAATGACGGTTGGAGCACCTTCGGATAAGTACTTAGAGAGGAAAATGTCGTGATCCGTTTGAACGCATGCGTAGCTACGGAGTCGGGTGTGCCAAAGTTCGATGAGCCTATGTTTCAGCGAGGCCTAAGTATTATCGCGACCGAGCTAGCCAATTCTTATCCGAGGATGAGCGAAGTCTTAAATGTTTCAAAATGTAGCGAGGCTTGTCGAATCCGCGAGCTGTTTTGTGTAAGTCGATCCTAATAATCTCCGTGTAGGCATGCGATCAACGTTATTTACCGTTACAGGACATTCATGGATCGGAGCGCATCTTCCACGTCCCGCGAGGAACTCATTGGAGAGAGATGTCCACCCCCAAATTTTTAATTCGTGTGCGATTCCGGGGCCCAACGCTTGCCCCCTTCCGTTGGGCGTTGAGCGAGATTTCATTTCACTGACATGAATTCGGTGTGTCAGTTGATCAAAGGGAGAAATGGATGAATGGGACTGGGACTCCTCTAGCTAAAGTTCTTATTCTAGGACTCCTCTAGTCCTCGGAGCGTCAATGGCACCCATCTGGAAGGCCTAAGAAACATGACCTGTGGTTGGTAAGCAACAATCCATGCGACAGAGAATAAGAAGATAACGAACGAAACGTGAATCAACTTCTAGTAGAGCTAGCGAGTAATGAGTGTTGTGTTGGTTCGCTCATGTTTGCTATGGAAGCTTTTGTGGACTATCGGTAGTATGAAATAACCTCTTTCGATGGAATTACACAAAACAAGTTGCATAAGGACACTGATCTGGCTCGGCCATGAGAATCAGTGGCGTGGCGGCATCGCCCAAGACCTCATACCAATCCCATTCCGCACGATTGGCTTGTTCCACCAATGTCATACCTTGAAAGTACACGTGCAAGGCTTCCAGAGCGGCTAGTTGACACATGTTGAGTGCTTTTTCAAACAGCACGAGATTTTCGGGAGTTACCGATGAATCCGTTCCGCTTTTTAGATCCAAGGCTTCTTGTCGCCACATTGGCCAATACTGGACCAAGACGTCCAACGCAAAGGCATCGACAGCTTTGGGTCCAAAGTGAGCCAAGGCGATTAAACTTCCGTATCGACTTTGTAGAGGCTTTCGAGGATCTAAGCCTTGACACAACGTTTTCAACACACGGGCCTGTAGAGTGACATACTCCTTCTGGAAACAATGACAAGCCACAACCAAGGCCAAACTGGACCATTGTCGCACTAACCAATGTTGGTTCTGTTGTTGTTGGGCAAGTTTGGAGGGAGTAGAGGATGGCCCAGCCAGAGATTGTCCTCGACCAGAGGTCGCGCTAGTGGTTCTGGTGGTAACAATACATGTCATGAGTGCTGGTAAGAGTTCATGGATGTGCAGTTCCAAATGCAGAAAGGGATTTTGTAAAAGTGCCAAGATCAATTGTAACACAGTGACAGAATGCTCGACATGCTGGTACAAGGCTTGCTGGCTGTAGCGAATCAAAAAGGGTACCAATTCTTGTAAACCAGCATCCCTAGCCACGGATTCCAAAACTCCCCGAAGAATCATGATTGTCTTTTCGTGACTTTGCCAAGAAGACGACCGATTTTGAGTGCTACTCTCCACTGCTGTAGTGACACGCCCAAAATACAGCCGTAGTTCCTCCGATAAAAAGGCTGTTTGTAGTTGTTGTACCAGCAACGGATTTTGCGATGAAGATGGTTCCACAGTGCCTCCTGCTGACTTTGTCGTGGCTCCAGTGGTTGCCGGAGTACTTGTTTTGTTACTCGTCATGCTGGTCGTTGGTGTAGTGACCACGATATTTTGTGGAATTTCTGGTACTTTTCCTTGTACGGCAAGCCAATGGACGGAGGCGGCCGTTTCAGAAGGAGGTTGTGTGACAGCCATGGCCGATTGTCGCACCCATTCCTGTAAATCCAGAATTGTTGTATTGCTGCTCGTCGTGGACGATTCATTCATGGTCGTAGCCGCCACCGCCGTCCCGTACAAGGGCTCGAAACCACGCAGCTGCAGTGCCATATTCACATCAGATGCATGAAGACGACGGAGTGTCCAATATCCGCCGTTTTCTGGGGTTGCCGTAGTGGAAGAGCCCGTCGTTGTTGTCGTGGCTGATTTGGGATGCAATCGAGCCCGCTTGGCATGTCGCGAGACACTCGCCACATCGCGAATCACTTGGGTCAAATGTTCTTCGACCAACTTTTGCAAACATTCTGATGGAGTTACATTCGTTGTAAGGGTTGACGTAGAAGTGCTTGTTGTAGATGGACCGCCAGTCCCCGACTGTGCCGCATGGGTCGTGGTCGTGGAGGTAGGATTGGCAGTCCCCGCTGGTCGTTGAAGGGATCGGTTGGTGGAAGCTTCTATGGCGCTATTGTTCGTGGAAGTCGTCACACTTGCAACATTCCGGCTATTGTTCAGGTTATTGTTGTTGGCTACCGATGAAGCTCCAGCATTAGCACTGTTGCTGCCGTTTTGCATCGTTGAGGGTCTTGTTGTTGTGTGACGATGATCAAGAAGACGCTTTTTTTTGTTCTGCTGCCATGCTACCTGGCGGCCAGAAATGCTACCTGCTCGGAGACTTCAGGGACCCAAATTAATTTCTGGCTAAGGGCAAATCATCCAAGAGAATATTTCAAGTAATGTTGACTCAAATGGAGGACGGTGAAGATACCAAAACCTATTGGCTATTCAAAGCAAGTAAAATTCAATCTTAGGTCTAGCTTTAGAGGGAAAATAAGACACTTGTTGGTCCCCGCCATCACTGAATCAAAAATATTGATCGATCGGCATGCTTCAAACCAACCATGAGATACAAAATACATAAACGTGATGGAATTTAATGAGTAAGTTCGTTCTTTCCGAATCGGTTGACTTCGGCGGGAAGAGGAGTAGTGTCCTTGACAATAGGAGCGTCTTCCATGTCCTCTTCGTAGTACTTGAGTTCAGTGACATAACCACGAATGGCCTTCTCGGTTTCCATAACAACCATGACAACAGCCATAAACAAGGCGACAAGACCCCACTGAGGACCATCCATAGCGTCCATTGTAAAGATGGTGTCATTCAATCCAGGAGTGTAGGTAATGAAAACTTGCATCACAGCCATGATAGCATACGAGTACCACGCAAAGGCGTTTCCTCGGAAACTACGAGGGTGGAAAGAAGACTTGCGGGCAAAACGGGCACTGGCAGTGATACTGATGGCTCCGAAGGACAAAGTGTTGAGGGCTTGAGCACGCTTTTCTTCCAAGGTGTAACCCAAGTCTTCGGCCCAGAAAACAGATCCAACTGTACAGGCAACCAAAGTAATAGTTCCAATGGCAATTCTCAACAACAAGAATCGACCAATCAAACGCTTTCCAACACGACGAGGGGGTTGGTCCATAATACCATCCTCGGCAGGTTCCACAGCAGCCACAAAACCAAGAGTCACGGCACAAATCAAGTTACAGTACAACACTTGAATAGAAGACAACGGAGTCTCCTCAAGACCAAGCAAAAGACCGAAAAACACAGACATACCCTGGGCGTTGTTGATAGGAGTGTTCACCATCAACACCTTACGAAGATTGTCCCACACAACACGACCTTCACGGACAGCACTGACAATGGTGGCAAAGTTATCATCGGCCAAAATCATCTCGGAGGCTTCACGGGCGACGTCGGTTCCTTCTTTACCCATGGCAACACCCATATCAGCAGCCTTCAAGGCAGGAGCATCGTTCACACCATCTCCAGTCATACCACAAACTTCACCTTCAGCTTGCAACGCCTTCACAATACGAATCTTGTTCTGAGGAGAGGCACGGGCAAACACATTGTACTTTTGGGCGGCGGCCTTCAACTCGTCATCACTCATGGCATCCAATTCAGGTCCGATTACGGCGCTGGAATGTTCCTTGTCAACCAAACCAAGCATACCTCCAATCGCAAGGGCGGTATCTCTGTGGTCTCCAGTAATCATGGCAACACGAACACCAGCACCGTGGGCAATACGAATAGCTTCAACACATTCAGGACGAGGAGGATCCATGATAGCACAAAGACCAACAATTGTCAACCAAGGTTCACCACGTTCTTGCACAAATTCAGGACCAAGCTGTTCACCGGGAGTGACAGCACCTTGTTCAAGAGTTCCACGGGTCAAAGCCAAAACACGAAGACCATGTGAAGAGAGAATGGCGATCTGTTCAATCCAGTAGTCCTTGTCACATGGTTCAAGATCTTCTTCCTTGAAGCTTCCATTCTTGGCCTGGTACTTGCACAAAGGAATCATACGATCAGGGGCACCCTTGACGTGAACGATCAACTTGTCCATGTAGTCCGTAGTATCGTTTTCAGCGACAGGAGAGTGGACAGTAGCCATGAACTTGTATTCAGAGCTGAAAGGAACTTCAGCAATGACCGGGGCACTGTCCTTGACAGCAGTCACATCAACATCAGAGAAGTAGGCGGCACGAAGGATGGAAAGTTCAGTGGGGTTTCCAATTTCACCCTTGCGACCACCGCCTTCACCGAGAGAACACTTGGAACACAAGATACCACCGCACATGGCAGTACGAACGAAGGCAGTATCAGGACTCTCACCACCATGGAAGGGTTCAGGAGTAGCGTCGGGTTCCGTGGGGGTAGCAGAGGCTCCGGGAGGGGGAGTTTCGGCTTCAGTGGCGTTGGTGGGATGCATGGATTCAGTGATACCGAAGGGGAATGTGTTCTTCTTTCCGCGGCGGCTCTTGCGTTGAGCAGAAGGTCCCTTCTTGATGATCTCACTGGCATTGATGTATTTCGAGTGATCAGCACGAGTGGCCAAGTAAGAGTTGTCCACCACGAAGTTACTAGGTTTGCGCGCAGAGGCGTTGACATCGAATCGGAATCGCTTTTCGGAGGTAACAAAGGCGGTCAAAGTCATCTCGTTCTTTGTGAGGGTACCGGTCTTGTCAGAGCAAATAGTGGTCACACTACCCAAAGTCTCCACAGCGGGAAGAGCACGGATAATGGCGTTCTGCTTGGACATATTCTTCACAGCCCAGGCATAAGTCATGGTCACAATAGCTTCCAAACCTTCAGGAATCATGGCAACAGCACACACAAGGGCCGTAGTAAGAGCATCAATTCCACTTTCATCAGTGATGAAAAAGGCAACAAACCAGGTAGCAAGAGCAGTCACGGCAATGAAAGCAGCGAGCCACTTGGACACAGTGTCAATCTGTTCCAACACATTGGTCTTCTTCTTCTCAACCTTACTCACGAGAGCATTAATGGTACCAATTTCGGTTTCATCACCAGTGGCGATAACGAGACCAATACCAGAACCCTGGGCAATGAGAGTAGCACTGAAGCACATGTTGTGACGGTCACCGAGAGGGGTTTGGGACGGATCACCTTCCACATCAATGGCATCAATGGTCTTGTCAATAGGAACGGATTCTCCGGTCAAGGCGGCTTCCAAGGCCGACAAGTTGGAAACTTCCAACATACGAACATCAGCAGGGACACGGTCACCCAAACCGAGCTTGACGATTTCACCGGGGACAATTTCGTCGGCAGGGACCTTGATGTCTTTTCCATCACGGACAACCAAAGCGTCCGAGGACATCATAGCCTTTAGGGCATCAGCGGCCTTCTCGGCAGAACCTTCCTGAATGATACCAATGCATGTGTTGATACTGCGACAAAAAACATTTATCTAAGTGAGACATGTCTGCGTTTACAAACCATGGCAGGTCCAAGCTAATTTCAACTTACACAATGACACCGACGATGATACCAACTTGGATGCAATTGGTGACAACGTCTTCACCAGAAGAGGTTGCGGCACGGGCGGCGGACACAACAGCGACAAACACAAGGATACCGACCAACACGTTGGCAACCTGGTCCCAGATACGTTGCAAGAGAGTTGTCTTTTCCTTTTCACTCATCTTGTTCGGGCCGTACTTGGCCAAACGAGTACCCGCATCGGACGTCGTAAGACCAGTGCGCTTGTGGTCAGCACCCACACCGAGTTCATTGAAACACTGCTCAGCAGTGCTGGCGTGCCAAGGGAAGATCTTGGTACGGTCAATGTCGTCCATGTTGATTCTTCTTCACTCTACTAGTCAGCGACTTGGTTCGAGTCAAAAATTATGAGAGCAACAAGGAGACTGGAATTGGACCGGGTCGAGCCGAGGACGAGACGAAGCGTACTCCATCATGATGTAACGGTGCGTGTCTCTACCGGTTGTTTCCGTATTCCGAGAGATGGGTTGTTTCCAGTCGAAGAGCTCTTTGCATTGTTCAACCCATACAACCAGGCGGCGAGCTATAAAAAAGTACAATCTATTTTAACGCTGCCGCGCGCACCCGCTAGGGTAGCGTCGACCGACGCGCCTGGCTCCACACAAAATGTGAAGCGTGGGAATACAATATGACGAGTAGAAGAGCTACTGCAAAACGTCAGATCAAAACAAGGTTTTGACGTCATGTTCACGTCACCCTCCAAGGTTTTGACGTCATGTTCACGTCACCCTCTCCCCTCAAAACTGGTGGATGGGAGCAACTCCAAAGCACTCGTGATCTACACTAGATGGCACCGACTAGATGTCCGCTTTTTAGTGGTCTGCCTGTCAACTCTTTAGTGGTCTGTCCCGCTCACCAAAAACTCCATCTCCGCCAGAAAAAAATCTGACTTCCGTTAGAAGAGGCTGGCGTGATTTGGCAGTTGGAAGTTGGCAGGCGCTCTGCTCAACAAGACTCAAAATATTCCTGTTCTGTCAGGAGTCATAAAATCGACGCCGCAACAAAATGAGACAAGAACATCAAACCAAACCCCAAAACGGCCTCATGATTTGCTACTGAGCACTGAGCATGTCATCTTTGTCAGCATGGTAAGTTCCGGAAGGCCTAATCCCTGCAGTGTAATGGACCATGGTTTGGGTTAGGTTCTCACTTCTTTGCCACACTGTCAAGTGCTTGTGCCGTACAACATCCATTTTTGGTCCATTCAATGTTCAATGGGCGGCAGCTAAAATCAAATGTAGGATTCGTGTTGTATTTCATTCGTAGGAGTAGAATTTTAAACCTCTGTGAGATAGGATTAGTGAAGCAAACCATCCCTTTCTCATCTGTTGCTCAGTTTGAGTCTTTGTAGTGTCTTGTGTTGTCGACTTCCTCCT
Source organism: Epithemia pelagica (assembly GCA_946965045.2). NCBI lineage: Eukaryota > Bacillariophyta > Bacillariophyceae > Surirellales > Surirellaceae > Epithemia > Epithemia pelagica. The sequence goes on along the minus strand of OX337239.1, from coordinate 1,510,611 downwards.
CTTGGTCGTTTTTTTTTGCCCGGAGTATCCCCTGTGTTTCTCAGCAGCATGGGGGACTCTGCATGCTCCATGACACAAGCAGGAAGAGAGTCATTCTAAAAGAGGTAGTAGTAGGTAAAGCTCATTTGCTTGCAAAGAGACAAGCCTACGGCATAGACAAACAAGGTGTGCAGATGTGGATGAAGGTGTGCTTTTAAACCGAGAACTACACGAGAACAAAGAACACTAGAAAAAGGAGGGAAGGGGGCACAGCCAAACACTATCTATGGCCTTTGCATGTCGAATGTCAGTGATACGCAAATGATGGAGAATGCATGTTCATGGTGCATGTCCATGACAAACACCGAAAAGAGAAAAGACGAAGTAACAAAATTTGTGAGGAGTTGGAATTGGAAGGAAAGGGAAAAGGGAAGACCAACGGTCAAAGCGCGCACGTCTGCTCACAAGATTTCGAAAGGGTGATCCAGAAGGCCGGCGTGCTCATTTTCATTTTAACCAGAAATTTTCTTGATAAACGAAAAAAAAAGAAAATGAAAATGATTGGTCGCGGAGAGCGGCCGGACGGCTAAGAAGCGGACACCTAGTCGGAGGGTATCTTGTGTATCATAGACTTGGAGAAGCGGTAATCAACGTCTTTTGCGACGGCGACGTGGGAGGATACGAATGGGAACCTCTTAAGTATTTCAGATTCCTTGGGAAGGGCGATTGTCGCATTCGCATTGGTTCGCCATGCATTTTCGGGAACTGAGGATACACGTACTTCTACTCCTTCAAGCAACGACTACTAAGGCTTCTACATTGGTTTACATCGTGCGACATTGCGTTTCCGAAAAGTTTTCTGACTGTCTCGGAAAGGCTGGTCACACATCCCAGTCGCATTTACCACTTCCGATGTGTGGGGGAAGAAAGCGTGGTTGTTTTTAGGAGAGAAGCGCGTTGAATTCTTCATTCTGTTGCCGCCGTCAACTTCGACGAAGCTCACCAAGAAAGGAGAGGAGCAACAACAGAGCTACACCTACTACTTTGGAGTCCCAGCATCGAGTCCCAACATCAATCAAAAGCCTTGTTCTATAGAGAACAAGAACTTGTGTGTTTTCAAGATACCATCATTCATTATGAGCCTACCAATCGGATGGGAGGATCGGACCAATCAAATGTCGGAAAAAGACATGGCGCTGGGAGGCGTTGCGGCCACAAGATTTTCCAAAGCTCGGAATGCCTATTCGGACGACGTTGGAGCTAAAGGTCAAATCCAGGGTTACAAGACCAGTGACCAAGTGCGAGAGTTTTATCGCAATCAGACCAAACAAGACGACGACCACAACATGTCGGCAACTACGTCAATCTCTCCACCACTCGGTTGGGAGAACAGACAAAAGTCAAGGGATGCACAAGCAGCTCAGATGGAAGCCGTTGAAACCTGGAAGACGGCACAAAAGGCGACAACCTTAAATGTTAAGCAAGCAGAGAATGCTACGGGAACCCCGTCGTCAGTGGCCGTCGCCGACACACTGACGACGACGACCGGCAACGAGGGGCTCGAGGGTGATCATGTGTCGATTGCCATGGTACGCCTCGCCACACAAACTCTTGAGACACTGTCGCTGACACTTGAAGAGCGCCAGCAGCGTTATGGACCGCTAGTGATATGCATGGAGGAGCGGGCTGCCTTGGCCAACGCTATGAAACAAGTAATGAACGTCATGGCAAAGACAACGTAAAAGTCTAGTTGATCGACCGTCGACATGATTTTTGGCTCGGACGAATATATCCTGGAGCTTGATCAGCTTATTTTTGTCGGAGGGAATGGTCATTTTGTCTTGGGGAATTCAAACCAATGTTGTGTTTTCGACGGTGAGATGACGGAGCCAGGCAAAAAAATTCTACGAGAGTGAAAGGTTATGTATACATCCTATGTTCCACAAGACCTTTGGCACAGAAGTAAGACCCCAATCCCAATCGTCATGAATGATAGATGAAGAAGATCGGCAAAACTGAATTGCACAACGAGAACTGCTTGTCCGTTTTGTCACATGAAGATTTCTCGGGGGAAATTCCCTTGCACTCAAGAAGCTTGCTTTCCAGAGACATCTTCTCTGCAAGTGAGATGTAATTGTTTTCGAACAGAAACGTGTGCCGCCAAGGATGCCATACACTGTCATCCCAGCCGAGACCTCCCTAGTCAATCCAGCGTGGTGTGAATCAGGTTCTAATTCATATGGCCCACCCGACAGTGTAATGTTTCTGTTCTTGCCACGGCTAGCTCCTGTTAGCAGATCACAAGTGCATTTGTCCGTCTCAATCTGGTCTTTTTCATTCTGGCATTGTGACGACAAGTATGAGCAAGATGGACGACTAAAGGAAAAGTTCCATGAAACGGTCTGCCCTGGATATTACTACAGTTTGTCGAGAAATGAGTACGTAGCATAAGTGAAAGATCTTACTGATCCGTAAATCACCAAATATCATAGCATTGGCATCGACATAACAGCAGAGTTATTGAATGAACAATCAAAGGAGGACCTCTAGTGACTTTGTTGGAATGTGAACTTTCGAGCAATCGATGAGAACTATAATGCTTTCACAGACGCAAGTGTATCGTGCCAGCTAGGGGAGAGTGTCCCAGACAACAAGTCATTCCATAGCACTAAAAGCTGACATCACTACCAGCAAATTTCTTCCGATCGTGGATCCTTTAACATTGCAATGCCCAGAAGATAATGAGGGTACAATTATTGGATTCTTGGACATCCATTGAAAAGAGAGTACTTCTCCACATGCTTCGTTTGACAGAATCGGCATCAATTGTCCATTCAGCCTCTATACTGTAGCGACGTGATCCACGACGACCACCAAAGTTTTTCCACGGCAAATGCTTTCATCCATTATCCCCCCTGCCAGCCCAGCTTTCCCAGGGAATCCCATACAGGGAAGCGTGGCCCATGCGAGCCAAATAAAAAGTACTCCAATAAATTGCCTGTCCATCCTGCAGGGAAATCCCGACCAAGATCCATATCTTTCGAGACCAGCGGAGCGGGTGGGTCATCTCCATGATTCATGTGACAATTGTCAAACCCAAAACTTGGGGAGAACCGAGCGAACTCCAGTAGCCATGATGCGAAGAGTTGTCAGCCCGTTCCGTGTGTTTTGATGAATGCCAAAAAAAGGCAATCCATATGAGTAAACAAAGGGGAAAAGACATGAGCCACCACGACCAGGGCCTAGGACCGTAGCAGTATGTTGGGGGGAAATGCCAATCAATGGGGGGAGGTCATCCATTGTGCATGAACATGTTCAATGTCCAAACTCGGGCTAGTGCGTTGGGGAAGATCACAAGCCAAGATGAAGATCCTGTACCACTGTAATGTAAAAGCCAAGATTAGGATCCTGCACCACTGTAATGCAGGAGATAGTGAGATTGTTAAATATGTTCTTCTCTCTGCCCGTGATGCTGGCATTCAGTGAAAATGCACACCACTTCTACAAGTCTTGTGACTATGCGTCCCTCGTCCCAAGGACCGACAATCAGTCCCGAAGGTAATATGATTTTGGAAAGGAACAACACCAATGAGTGCTATCTCAATTTCACTGCAATGCCTTTTCGTAGGGTGAGAAGACGCGGCAAGTAAAACATGCGTAATGTATTTTTCGCGTTCGGAAGGTGATACCGAGAGCAAGAGACAATGGCACCATCGGGATTACTTGAATCTATGCAGAGGTTGAGAGGTCAAGAGGGCACATGTATACTGCATAACTCCACTTGTAACAACCGGTGAGCTCGACATATATCTGGTCGTCACCACCAAACCATCAACCAATTTGATGAAGAAACTGTTTCTTGGGTTCATAGTTCATATGAACTAATACAAGGTTGTTCTTCGCCTTTCGGGAAAGCATGCATATAATCCCGATTGTTGTGAAAGTGATAACGTCGTATCACCAGAAGAGAAGCAGTGAGTCCACGGCATGAAGAAATATATCCTCCAAACAACTGGAAACCAATTGGCCTCGTTCCGTTGAGTGAAGACACGTGTTTGGAGAATACGACGAAGTCGTGACAAAATACGGCTGAGAAAACTGCCTTGAGGCTATTGGACCGGAACACCAAATCACCCTATCGTACATTTCACTTGCCCAATACACAGAGCGTTCCAAGTGACGTACCATCCAGAATTGACGAACCAGGTGAGTACTCGGGTGGAGTCACCGTTGCGGTTGCTGCGGTAACCTTACTCGACTTCTGCTTTACCAACAACAAAGACGATAATGACTGGAACTTGTATTGAAGCACCATATTATCATACGACATGAAAACCCACTGTCTCCCTCGTGCTCCCCCAAAAGTCGACCACCGGCTTTACCAATGACGAAGATGACAATCAATGAACCTTGTAGTGAAGCGCTTTATCATACGGAACGAGAGACTCACTGACTGTCCTCCTTATCTTTACCCCAAATTTGCCCATCGGCTGTTCTGCTTTTCTCATCTTTACCCCGCAAAGGGACCATGTCGACGTCACGAAACAAAAAGTTGAGCTTGTTGAGGTCTCCTCCGTGCATTTCCGACATAACACTGGCATTTTGCTCCATGAAGAATCGTAAGAACGCAGCCCTTCTCAAAACCAAATGTACCACATGAACATCGGGCCCAACCATTTCAATGCGATATGCACAACTGTTCTTTAGCTCATCATACATTGTTACCCGTTCGTCGTACTTTCTTGTCCCCAACGTAGCAAAGATCCATTGTGTGCTGCAAACTTCTAACTTGACAGCAAGTTCAGGTGACGGGCATATTCGCCAGTGTGAACCAAGAAATGTGTATTCCCTGTCGACTGATCTTGACGCCCTTTTCGACATAATCTCCAGACAAGGCAACATGTCTGGCTGTACTTGGGAATTCGGTCAAGTAGTGCCACCAAGAGTGTTGCATAAAAACTGGCTTGGTCCGGACTCCGGACTGCAACCGTCATGTTGGTTTGTGCTCTTGGGATTCACCGTACCAAGGGACAGGAAAGAAGCGTCGATATAGGGCGTTGAGGAGTGTTTGTCCATGCATGACGGGGAGACGCCGACCAAATGTGATCAGTCAATCATTGCCATCCGATACGGTCCTTCGCGATGTTGTCCTACGGCGACAGCGGCAATAAAACAAAGCATGTTCGATCATACCGGGAATCAAGAAGGAAAATCATCCATTTTTCAGAGTTCAAGTTCGAGAGTGAACCCAAGAATAAGTGCTCGTCGTATGGCGGTTGGAGGAAATGACTTAGATAATGGACTGTTGTGGTGTTCTCATCTAACAAGGTTGATAGCATGAAAAGTTTGGTGACACGGAAAGCTTTCCATGAAGCCTTTTCTCCGTTGATGAATGTAAGTGGGGGCCCTAGAAACCACATATGGTGTTCGACAGGCTCATGCAACCTCGTATGAAAGGACTTTCACTTGGGCCTGACGACAATGAGAGGGATAAGCGAGACAATGTTGCATGTGTTTGTCCCTTCCTACAGGCCTATTGGACTCCCTTCAACTTGTTCTGACCGAATACGTGAACTCATCCATCGTGATCCTTGCGCAAAGGCAACTTTTGCAATGCGTTTCCCTCGCCGATGGTAGTTGTTGCTTTTCAACTGATTGTCAAGGGTTTCCTTCTTCCAAGAGTTCCGAGAAAAGTCCATGGTACCCAAAAATCAATGCCTGTCACTGGGCAATTTGTACAAGATACTTACAACCAACAGAGCGTCGTGAGAAAATGATGCGAGAGTGCGACTTTCGATATGACATATGACACAAACAACGAGCGCCTTCTAATTTTACCGGTTTTTCATACCTGCATTCCATTAAAAACCCTTTTGATCCCAGGACAGAACTTCAACAGTGATACAATTCCGGGCTGACACTTTCAGATCCATTCCCCGTATATCCTCGGCCATGGTCGGAGGGAGTTGGACTATCATCTCGTTATCGGATCGCGTGTCACGCAGAAAACTCGACCTCCGGGTTATCCCACCGTACTCCTACCCACAATGAACGGCAAGAGAGAAGATAGTGTTAACAAGGCAACGCAACTTAGTGTCGTCATCGATCTATACTAGGAGTGCGGCCATCATCACCCGGCATTGGAAACCGTAGGGCAAAACTTTGCACTTCTGTTTTCAGATCATCTAGCTTGGTTTGGAAGGATTCATCATTGCGCAGCATTGCTTTGAAGTCTTTGAGCAAGACTTTGGGTTTACTTGACACTGATCCCGTCTCCTTTACTGCAGCATTGCTGCTGTCCTGGAGCTCTGCCACTTTCTGGTCAAGTGCTTGTTGTTGTATGTCAATTGATATCTGACAAGCTCGATGCAGGAACTCGGCCACCTTTTCCATTTCCATTGCCTTCATGCCTCGCGTGGTGAGTGCCGGTGTGCCCAATCGGATCCCTCCAGGGTGCAGAGCCGAGCGGTCACCCGGTAGTGCATTTTTGTTGGCAGTTATATCTACTTGTTCCAAGACATACTCCACCTTTGATCCTGTCAAGCCAAAAGGTCGAACATCCCATAACAACAAGTGATTGTCCGTCCCTCCCGTCGCCAACGTATGTCCATATCGTTCCTGCAATGCTTTCGCCAAGGCTTTGGCATTATCCACGATATCCTTTGCATAGTTTTTAAACTCTGGCATTTGGGCTTCTCGTAGGGCGACTGCCAAGGCGGCAATTTGATGATTGTGGGGACCACCTTGTAGGGCCGGGAAAACTGCCTGATCTATGGCCTCCATGAACTGTTTCTTGGCAAAAATCATACCGGCCCGTGGTCCCCGTAATGATTTGTGGGTTGTCGTGGTTACTACATCGGCATGGATAAAAGGAGAGTTGACTTCGCCTCCGGCCACCAAACCAGAAATGTGAGCCATATCCACCATAAAAATGGCTTGTACCGAATCGGCAATTTCTCGCATACGGACATAATCCCATTCTCTTGGATAAGCCGACGCACCAGCAATCAGCAACTTGGGTCGAACCAATTGAGCCCTATACTCCAAATCTTCGTAATCAATTAATCCAGTATCAGGATTGACAACGTAGGGGATGGATTCAAAGTAAATGGATGTTGCCGATACTTTCCGACCCGTAGGGCTGACAAAGCCATGAGTCAAATGGCCTCCTGAAGGTAAATCCAAGCCCATGAGACGATCGTGTGGTTCTAATAGGGCTGTGTACACTGCGAAATTGGCCGGTGAACCAGAGTAGGGTTGCACATTCACACACCATTCTTCACTAGACAATCCATACAACTCCAAGGCACGATCCATACAAAGTTGCTCCATGGCATCAATGTACTCATTCCCACCGTAATAACGAGCGCCGACTCGCCCTTCACTGTACTTGTTCGTAAGGCAACTTCCCAAAGCCTCTCTCACTGCCAGGGAGCAAAAGTTTTCCGAGGCAATCAACTCCAAACCACGTCGTTGCCGATCTTCTTCCATACCAATCAACTGTGCCACGTCTGGGTCCCACTCTTGAAGGACTTGCAAATCAGAGGAAGGTATGGGAGCTGCTCGTTGTTCGTTCTCCTCCTTCTCTGAATCCAGGGTTGTTTCCGTTGATACTGTCGACGGACTGGATGCATGGCCATTAGCTGTAGCGAATGTGACATGACATCCAGGGCCAGACGATGGTGAGGGCCATGAAAACGCAATGGCAACCAGTGGAGTCCAAAAGAGCAGGGAGAAGGCTGCTCCCATGACATAAACAGACCAGCACGACATTCTTCTCGTAGGATACATGGTGCCCATTAGAGAGACTGATCTTTTTCTGATCTGTTGGCTGTTGATTCTTTGATTCGCAATGGTGCGTCAGGGAGTTTCTGAGACCTATGAGCGACCTGATCATTATTCCAGTCGCATACGATCATTCGTTCCCCGAAAGATCTTTCCACCTCGCAAAAGAAGATCTTCTTCTTGAATGTGTTCATCAAACGGAACTCAATCTTAGTTCCTGGTGGAGAACAGTAGAGAAAGTCGAAGCTTCAGCAACAAAGACGGACAGGAAGGCGTAAAGCTGTGAGGACCATCAAAGAGATCCGAACATTGGCAAGGAGCACGACGACCCAATTTCAATTTTTGAGTAAGCATGACGGTCGTAGTGTCTGGCTTTGAAGGAACTATTGCAGGACCTTCTAGTCCTGAGGCACCACTTCAGTGTTTTGTGCCCCCGATTCTTGGGATACAACGCCAGCAGAAGAATCGAAACGTGAGGGTCGTGATGGCAAATGGCATGTCGAACCGATTTCGTCGTCCTTAGTTCTTTTTCCAGCGGCCAAAAAGGACTATTGGCGTCTTACGTACTACGAACCACTGCTTGTCAAGGACGACGGTTGCCTCTTGTATGCAACCTTACTTCGAACTGAATACTACACAATTGAAACGTGCTTTATGTTATATGCTGTTTGTCAGTTTGATCAAGCCGGATTGATGATTCGCTTGGACAGGGAACATTGGATTAAAACGGGCATTGAAGTAGTGGATCACACGGCTCGATTGTCTTGTGTTGTTACCAATGTGTACAGCGATTGGTCCACACAACCATGGCCCTCTGAGAAGACAACAATCGACAGCGGAACCAATGAAAGTTGGGCAAACAAATCATTCCAAAAGGTGGATTGTAGCATTCGAGTACATTGTCGAGGGACAAGTATTGTGGTGGAAGCCCAGTATGGAACAAGGAAATCGGAGGATACAGATCTTTCCAGCGAAACTTGGGAATTCATCAGAATCGCAAATCTCAGTGATACGATTGTAGCCACCAGTCAGGATCCAGCGGCTTCTACCACAAGTCCAATTGACTCAACAGCTGCAAGAAACAAAATGCAGCAAGGTCCGACATCCGACTCCATGTGGGCCGGTGTCTTTGGATGTTGCCCCGAAGACCAACAAGGGGGCCATGTCAAATTTACATCTTTTCGTATTCAGAAAGGATCCATCTTTGATCACAATGCTCAAGGCAATTTGGATGAGTTGGCTCCACGACAACATGAATGACCCGCTCAATAGTAGGACTAAGCGACCATGGTCCCACCCGAAATGTATACATAGAAGTAGAGGAACAGTCTCTTGAAGTGCGCAGAAGCACGTTTTTATGTTTTAGCCGAATGCGTGTGCTTCCCTGTTTTTTTTATATGGAGTTGCGGCCCACTAGAGCCATGGTGCAAGCAGGGAATACGTGTCTATACGCCGCCACCCTTGAACGGAGGAGCATCTCCGACAGACGCACATCAGGTATGCGCATCCAATCCATAGGGATGTTGATATCGTGGAAACTCTGGAATACTAGTCCACCGTTTTGCGCTGCCTGAAAGACAAGGTTGAGTCCATAACGGTTTTCTTCCTTGAGAATGGGAGGAGGCATGCGGGCCCTGGGCCTGAGGGTCCACTTGACTGAAACTCCACGGGGAGCGGTGAAGACGGTGTTCAGCTCATTTGAAAAGTCCTTCTCCAGGAAGTAGCTACCGTTTTGCTGTGAGTTCGATGATCTGGAGAACACATTGAAGGAACTCATGCTTATCAGTTACAGAGTTTTGAGCCATGGATCAGCGAGGATCATCATTCCTCCGAAGACATGTGCGGGCCACCTATGTGAATGTGAACGTCCCTCAGGAAGTCCTCAAAAGGGCTGTACAGAAGTTCAGTTGGAATCCGAGGTTTCGTCCAGTTTCCTGAGGAATCCACTGCATCCAGCTTTGAATCATCGAGGATAGATCTGTTCTTCGGCACGAACAACTGGATTAGGGCAGTCGATAGTCGATGCCAATTGCCAATGCCATTGTTCTGACACATCGAATCCCCGAGTTTTCCGATTCCCCGATTTCGATACCCGCAGGATGGATACCCGGCCGGGTCATGCGAGTCGCATGTCGCATGGTCGCTGACGTCAAACAATTGTTTAGGTTCCGAGTTCCGATCCTACGCTGTACATGACGATTGACGATGACGACTGACAACGACGCATTGGCTCTTGGCCCCACAAAACGTCAAAAAGATAACACAATCCGTACCAATGATGACCATCGACAGCGACAGGGAAAACGTCTCCCACAAGCTCTCAATGTTCTATCTCATCCCGTGAAGGACGTAGCGCAAAGGTAGGAAAGAAGCATGAGGTTTGCGTGGAAAGCTGAGTTGAGTTGACGATTAGTCTACGAGGGTCCGCAATTGGTTCCCAAAACGCCAAAGGCATTATTATGGAAGGTATAGAAGTGTCTACTCAATCCAGTGGACGATACGATACGTTGTTGCTAGAAAGTTCCATCTCTTTCTTGATTTTGGAGGGCACTCCGTTGAAAGAAGCGCGACCTCACTGGGTGAGAGACGGTTCTGGTGGTTCTCGCCTGTGATGCTTTCACGGTCAACGATAAGCTTTTTGTTGGACCAAGGATTTTCCACCCGAAGGCTTTAGCCATTTGGTATTGCTCCATGGCAAACGATGACATTTCCCTTGAGCCGCAAATGAACCAAGGTCGCTATTGCCTACGGAAATGGTGAAGTCTTTTGGAGAAGAGTTACCTTTTCACATTGTTTCAGGCAGTTCGACGTCCGAGAACGCCACGGTTGGCTTGATAGGAAAAGAAGAGTATCCTCCTTGACAGAGACCATGACAAATCTGTTTTCAATAAGTTTGAGGCACGGGCCATTTCTGAAAATGACGTCCTGGTCACATTCCACATTGGAAGGGCGAACGGCCTTGTAACTTGGATAGCATGCGGATGCATGGTTGCAACCTTCAACTTGATGGGCCGGGGGAATTCTTGACTGGAAGAGCTGTTGCTTTCCGACAGAAAAATGTTTTGTGCGGATCTTCTCAAATATTCTAATTTTCATAGCAACGAAAACTCCAGTTGGCGTACCTTTTGTTGACTCGTCACTCAAAAATCTTGGGAGATGGACAAGACGACGACGACGACTCGCTCGGGAGGAACTTGGTCCAATGAGTTGGATGTCGAGCTCGCATCGAGCACAGGCTCACTCCATTCAAACAAAGTGATTATCATAGAACTTTGACCCCATAATAGCCATTGATCTACTTGACTTAGAAGAGACGTAGGAACCTTGATTAAAGTGGTAACTTGACCCCACACCGATCAACGTCCTACGCTATCGACGGTCGACGTTCGACGTTCGACGGTCGACACTCACCATCCTTGTCGACTCCAAACTTCCCAAGCAGATCTTTCTGCATCTGCCCTGTGGTAGATGTCAGAGTCAGACACATGAATTTGCATTTCCTCTGCAACGTTGCACATGCAGAAACCATGTTACCGGGACACGACATGAATATGTGCGTGACGTCAAGGATACGGTCGCTATGACGCAGAAGCTTCCGTACATACAGCAGATTTTAACCGCACTGCTACGAAAAGACTCTAAATACCCGTATTCTTGTTTATCAAACTGTAACGCTGATAAGGGCATTGGTAGATTCTATCGCCAATATCCATAAGTATTCATACGTTGTTTACCGCATCAGAAATCCTCCCAGTCATCTTTCCCATGTGAAGTATCGCTGACATGGCACACGCGCTGAAGATTCAGTTTTCAAGAGAAGATGATAGGGAGTGGCTCCCACCACCAATTTGTTCTTGTCTTGCCAAACGGAAGCCAGTAATCCGTAACACCATACTTTATTCCAAAGTAAAATTTTTCAGTACGCCTCATAACCTGATGAGCTGACGTTCCGAGCACCCGAGATGAACTTCTTTGCGAAGGTGTGACAATCTACATGCACTCAAAAACCGATCCGTCTACGTGTCCGAAAGGTCGACACCAAACTCAAATCTTCCATCCATCGCGTCTTTTGCGCATTATTTTTTCGAATCCAAGACTCTCGCCGTCGACATCGAAGAAGCAATCATGGACGACATTGACCGTACCAAGATCTTTCCTTGGCACTCGAGTACTGCCGAACAGTGCTTCGATGAACTGGGCTTGAAGCATGACCATCCCCGAACTGGTCTCTCCAGCTCTGACGCTGCGAGCCGTTTGGCGAAATACGGGCCCAACAAGATGAGTGAAAAGGAAAAGACAACTCTCTTGCAACGTATCTGGGCTCAAGTTGCCAACGTGTTGGTCGGTATCCTTGTGTTTGTCGCTGTTGTGTCCGCCGCCCGTGCCGCAACTTCTTCGGGTGAAGACGTCGTTACCAATTGCATCCAAGTCGGTATCATCGTCGGCGTCATTGTGTAAGTCGCATTGGTGATGTCCATAGTGTTTGATCTTTTCCCCACCAACTTACTCAATTTTAATGTTTCATTCAGTATCAATACATGCATTGGTATCATTCAGGAAGGTTCTGCCGAGAAGGCCGCTGATGCCCTAAAGGCTATGATGTCCTCGGACGCTTTGGTCGTCCGTGACAGCAAAGACGTTAAGATTCCTGCGGATGAACTTGTTCCTGGTGAACTCGTCAAGCTCAGTTTGGGTGACCGTGTCCCCGCTGACTTGCGTATGTTGGAAGTTTCCAACTTGTCGGCCTTGGAAGCCGCCTTGACCGGAGAATCCGTTCCTATTGATAAGACCATCGATGCCATTGAAGTGGAAGGCGATCCGTCCCAAACTCCTCTTGGTGACCGTCACAACATGTGCTTCAGTGCTACGCTTGTGTCTCAAGGTGCTGGAGTTGGTCTCGTTATCGCCACTGGTGATGAAACCGAAATTGGTACTATTAATGCTCTCGTGAGTAAGGTTGAGAAGAAGAAGACGAATGTGTTGGAACAGATTGACACCGTGTCGAAGTGGCTCGCTGTTTTCATTGCTGTGACTGCTCTTGCTACCTGGTTCGTTGCCTTTTTCATCACTGATGAAAGTGGAATTGATGCCCTTACGACGGCCCTTGTGTGTGCTGTTGCCATGATTCCTGAAGGTTTGGAAGCTATTGTGACCATGACTTATGCCTGGGCTGTGAAGAATATGTCCAAGCAGAACGCCATTATCCGTGCTCTTCCCGCTGTGGAGACTTTGGGTAGTGTGACCACTATTTGCTCTGACAAGACCGGTACCCTCACAAAGAACGAGATGACTTTGACCGCCTTCGTTACCTCGGAAAAGCGGTATCGATTCGATGTCAATGCGTCGGATCGCACCTCCCTCAACTTCGTGGTGGACAACTCTTACTTGGCCACTCGTGCTGACCACACCAAGTACATCAAGGCAAGCGAGATTATTAAAAAGGGACCTTCTGCTCAGCGGAAGAGCCGTCGTGGAAAAACTACTACCTTCCCCTTTGGCATCACACAGTCCATGCATCCCATCAATGCCCCCGAAGCAGAAGAACCAGCTCCTACCCCTGAACCCGATGTTGCTGTCGAACAGGAAGAGGACACTCCCAAAACCCCCGAACCCACATACACTGGCGGTGAGAGCCCGGATACTCCATTCTTGCGTCAGGCCATGTGCGGTGGTATTTTGTGCTCGAAATGTGTACTTGGAGAAGGTGGTGGTCGCAAGGGTGAAATTGGAAACCCCACTGAACTTTCCATCCTTCGTGCCGCCTACTTTGGAAACGTCGATGTTACTTCTGTGAAGGACAGTGCCCCGGTTATCGCCGAAGTTCCTTTCAGCTCCGAATACAAGTTCATGGCAACAGTCCACGCTCCTGTGGCTGAAAATGATACTGAAGACTACATGGACAAGTTGATTGTTCACGTGAAGGGTGCCCCTGATCGAATGATACCTTTGTGCAAGTACCAGGCCAAGAATGGAAGCTTCAAGGAAGAAGATCTTGAACCATGTGACAAGGACTACTGGATTGAACAGATCGCCGTCCTCTCTTCCCATGGTCTTCGTGTTTTGGCTTTGACCCGTGGAACTCTTGAAAAGGGCGCTGTGACACAGGGAGAACAGCTCGGTCCTGAATTTGTGCAAGAACGTGGTGAACCTTGGTTGACAATTGTTGGTCTTTGTGCTATCATGGATCCTCCTCGTCCTGAATGTGTTGAAGCTATCCGTATTGCCCACGGTGCTGGTGTTCGTGTTGCCATGATTACTGGAGACCACAGAGATACCGCCCTTGCGATTGGAGGCATGCTTGGTTTGGTTGACAAGCAACATCCCAACGCCATTATCGGACCTGAATTGGATGCCATGAGTGATGACGAGTTGAAGGTCGCCGCTCAAAAGTACAATGTGTTTGCCCGTGCCTCTCCTCAGAACAAGATTCGTATTGTGAAGGCGTTGCAAGCTGAAGGTGAAGTTTGTGGTATGACTGGAGATGGTGTGAACGATGCTCCTGCCTTGAAGGCTGCTGATATGGGTGTTGCCATGGGTAAAGAAGGAACTGACGTCGCCCGTGAAGCTTCCGAGATGATCTTGGCCGATGATAACTTTGCCACCATTGTCAGTGCTGTCCGTGAAGGTCGTGTTGTGTGGGACAACCTTCGTAAGGTGTTGATGGTGAACACTCCTATCAACAACGCCCAGGGTATGTCTGTGTTTTTCGGTCTTTTGCTTGGTCTTGAGGAGACTCCGTTGTCTTCTATTCAAGTGTTGTACTGTAACTTGATTTGTGCCGTGACTCTTGGTTTTGTGGCTGCTGTGGAACCTGCCGAGGATGGTATTATGGACCAACCCCCTCGTCGTGTGGGAAAGCGTTTGATTGGTCGATTCTTGTTGTTGAGAATTGCCATTGGAACTATTACTTTGGTTGCCTGTACAGTTGGATCTGTTTTCTGGGCCGAAGACTTGAGTTACACCTTGGAAGAAAAGCGATCCCAGGCCCTCAACACTTTGTCCTTCGGAGCCATCAGTATCACTGCCAGTGCCCGTTTTGCCCGCAAGTCTGCTATCCACCCCCGTAGTTTCAAAGGAAATGCCTTTGCGTGGTACTCATATGCCATCATGGCTGTGTTGCAAGTTTTCATTACCTACACTCCTGGATTGAATGACACCATCTTTACAATGGACGCTATGGATGGTCCTCAGTGGGGTATTGTCGCCTTGTTTATGGTTGTTGTCATGATTGTCATGGAAACCGAGAAGGCTATCCGTGGTTATGTAACAGAACTCAAGTACTACGAAGAGGACATGGAAGACGCTCCTATTGTCAAGGACACCACTCCTCTTCCCGCCGAAGTCAACCGATTCGGAAAGAACGAACTCACCCACTAATTCGGTTTCTGCATTTGTCTAGGTATATGTTTTTGAACGAAGCATCGCTGCCTCGATTCAAGGTTTGGCCCCTTTGCAAACGCTGTTTTATTTAGTAGAAGTTATTTTATGATTCTTTCAATTTCCAAAGTTTCTACCTCTAGGTACTTTCGTATTATCTAAGGTATGTTGGTTAGATGAGGTGGCGTTTTATTGGGAGCGTACAAACAGAAAGTTGTCGTAGTCTTTAATAGCTTATGAGCTTTCTTGACCATTGTCATTTGCCTTGAGTGTTGACCTTTAGACATTCGAAACAAAAGAGATCTACATCATGTTCGAAGTCCGAACACCAGTAGCTTGATGAGGTATAGGGTAACCTTACAGGGATCAGAGATAGATGCATCGTTGAATCGAAGATATGCAAGCTACTTCGTGGCGTTCAGTACACCCCGAAGGCTTGGGATTTATAAGGATATAGACATGAGTTTCTCGTGGGGACTCTGGGAAGTTCTGTTTTTGCTTGACACTTGACACCACCACCTGCGTGCCCGTTGTAGATGAACTTTTGAGATCTAGACTCATGGAAACCAGATCAAGACGAAGATAGGACGAATTGAGAAGAGAAACCAGGAAAAATTTCTGTACGCAGCCATGTTTGTTCGTCCGTCTCTCTGCGTAGGTGTGGTAGTGACGTTCTTGGTGATTGCGGGTGGAATTGGCACATTGGCTGACACGGAGGCAACTGAAACTTTGGCCACTGTTGCTGATCCTGTTTTGGATGAAGAAACCAGTTCCGGCGAGCACTCATCTACTGCAAGTCGTGATAGAATCCCACAAGTAGACGGAGAGAAGGTTGGCGGCATTACTGGCGGCGCCCATGAAGATGATGACGGTGAGGATTTGTCTCCCTCCAGTTCGAACAACAGCAAGCGATTATGGGGCGGAGGTTCTGCTGGAACTACTGAACCCCACTCTGGTGCTACTGTGTCTTCCGCCGACCCGACATCCCTGCATATTCAACCTACAACAGAGACGTCGCCCTCTCATTTATCGTTTGGCTTTCACAAGACCAAGACACATCCACCGAGACATCCTCCACCGGAAGGCTTTGAAATATCAACACGCGTTTATATCGACCCCGCCGATAAGCTCGCACATATCGACAACGAAGCCCTTACTTTACCTTATTGGGATTGCGGTGTTTCGGGCTCCACCACTTCCCCAATCCTGGTGAAAGATGCCACGTTTCGACACAGTTTAACTCCTACCACATCTTGGAGGAGGACAGCCACAAGCAGCTCAACACGAGCATCCAATGCCGCCTCGGATGGCACACATCCATTGGTAGCGGTGGCTTTATCTCCGTTGACTATTGAAACCAATTCCGGAGAATCCAAATCAGTCACAGCTGGTGAAGCCTTCCTCTTAGAAGATGGCTTGCTTCCCGGACACAAATTGGTTCCAGTGTCCCACCATGAACTACAAGTTTTGTTTTTGACTCTCCGTCAGACGCATTACCATCCTGGTAAAGAGCGGTTCCACTTGCAAACCTCCAGCACTAAATCCGCCTCCAGTATTGATGACCCATGTCCTTTCCCTTTAGACGAAAATCTCCGCGATTCTTCGGCTAGTACGAGCCAAGGTCCTCACATGACGACGAACAACAACAACGGCAATGGGCGGATAGCGAATTTCATTCGCCGAGGTCTTTTTGGTTTGATAGGTTTGTCGTTTTCCACCTTGGTTGCTGACTTTATTGGCAAAACGGCGCCTTTGTGGCTGGCGGTCGGAGTTGGTGGAACCTGCTTTGTCGTGGGAGGGACTCTTATTTCCATTGTTGTGGGAGAGCATACGTTGACGACTATTGAAGTGTGGCTGGAGCAACAACGGCTGTTGAAAGCGCAACAGCAACAACAACATGGTGTGCCCCATGCTACAATCAATCCACAACACAAACCCAATACTGTCGGAGTCAATTCCAGTGGAACAAACATGCCCCCCGTATCAGAGGAGGAATATGGAGAACACCATGTGTCGGGAGAAAAGCCAGACAATTGAATTGGCGAATTGGCGATGGTTGGAGGATATGACCGGAAAAGGCGCTCGAATAGGATCCACCTTTTGTTGAAGTCGTGTCATCGCCTACGAATTTATGCTGTCCCGCTCGTGAAAGACACGGCTCCGTACAGTTGCTTTCCAGTTGAATGACTGGAAACAAGAGGTATTGTTGATCTAACATGAAGGAAATGCGACAGGGTACTGCATTGTCGTATGTGCAACTTTTTGGCGTTTGGCTTTAACCAAGCTACGGATGCGATTAACCACCAGAAGTAGGAATTTATTTATCCACCGTAATTTGTCGTAGTCCCTTGAATTATGTTTAAAAGAGCGTGGGTTTGGCCACCAATGATAGAAATCTCTGAATGGTGACCGGAACGGGTATTCAATACATGCGGAAATGAAAATCAGTCACCATCTCAGGGTCCACGTGACGGGCACCACAGATCCCATCTCTTCGAACGTCAATCCTCCCGTTCGTAGCCGCACCAAGGAAGTTGGTTCTGCTATCATTCTCATTTTTCAACCAATTGGTCGAGTGATAGTTACTTTCCGTTCAATGTCTTGGCATTGCGGAAGTTCTTCCCAAAAAGAGATGATGACCACGACAAGATTTGAGATCTTTCGGTGAAGGTATAGCGACGTCGATTCGTGACTGAACAAGGAGTCCGACTGAAACGTCAGAATCGCCATGCGACATGCGACAATGGCAGCAGAACTCTTTTCTTTGAGCGGTCATGGCAGTGGCACTTTGTGAGTAACGATTTTCCACGAAGTGTTGTTTAAGAAAAGGAGAGTAATAATCTGACGAGTCGCAACTGGAGCGACCATTGCTTGAAATTGAGCAACGCAGAAGATAGAACCAACGAATGCCCAGCGAGATGTGGGATGTGACTTTCTTCGCAGAACCCAACGAAAGCACAAACCCTTTTTCTCTTGGTCGACCCCTGTCTAGGGAAGCAAAAACACCTGAAGAAACTGCACATGATACATTATCTGACCTGGGATCTTCCCATACTGTGTCGTCCTTGGTGCAATGTACATGTGAGGCGCAAAACCTTTTTGTTCAGAACGAATCAAATGCAGGTGTTCTACCACAAAATGCCGACCTGCGCCTTTTCAATCTCAGCCCCATTTTGAACCAGTCAGGTCGATGTGGAAGGGTAGCGTTGGCCGATTATCTTTGTCGAATCTTCAGGGCTCATTTCCAAGGCAAAGAAAATCCAATGGACCATGAGGGTACGAAAAATAAGCCGAGAGTTCGCCTGGAACCTTTGGGACAAACCATGGAGCGCTCATCGTCGTCCGTCCACAATCAACGGTCGAGGCGACGACAAAGACCCAATCCGATGCAACAATCTTCTCTGACACCATATATATTGGAAAGAAGTGATTGTGTTTGTTCCGAAAATAATACAATTGAGATTTGGGCGCAAGCATCCTCACTCGATATGACGTCTGATTCTCAAACGACCATCAAGTTGGGGCTTGGTGATAAGGCCCCAAATGATAAAAACGAAAGAAGCGTCACATCTAGTCAACACCAGGAATCTTTTGAGAAAGACTCTATTCGCTCTCAAATCAACGAAATCCTTTGTCATTGGATTCAGACAAAATTTGACCTCAACAACGCAATGACTCATATTGCTGTCGCTGTCGTCCAGGATCTCCTTCGACAAGAGTTGAAAGGACCTCGTGTGGATGATCATGGCACAAACAAGAAGAACGACAGAGCCGTGGCCTTTGTGGCGAACCATGCCATTCTTCCCCGCAAAAACGGAGCAATCCAGGCACCCATGGCAAGTCCACCAGCCGTTCCGTTTATGGCTCCAGGGGCTGACAGCAACAGCAGTCCCATGCATCGAACAATCAGTGTTTCCATACCCTCAGTGTTTGTACCTTATCTTCCTTCGGAGATGATTTCAACACGTGGCATAAAGGACGCAACAAAGAGCAACGGTGATTTGAAAGAGTCTCAACAAACCCTTGCGGTCAATGCCTCCCTGAACGGACGCTGTCAAGTAAGCGTGACAGGACTTTGGATCCCTTGTGGAGTAAGCCTTGTAGTGGGCGGCGGATATCATGGGAAGGTGCGCAGTATAAGGGTCGGTGTTTCGCGTAGAGATTATTTCTCGCGTCGTTTCTCACTCCAATCTTTTGTCTCGTCCTCCTTATACTCGGTACTTGCAGTCGACTTTGTTGCGTACCATTGCGACCGGGGTATACAACAAGATACCTGGAGATGGTCGCGAATTCTGTGTTACCGTCGAAGATGCAGTGACTATTCGTGCGGAGGATGGTCGCTACGTTGACAACTGTAATATTAGCGCCTTTTTGTCCAATTTACCGATACCACCAGGAAGCGGTGGTGGTGGCAGCCGTGATTGTCAACATTTTTCCAGTGAAGAAGCATCCGGTTCGACCAGTCAAGCGGCCAATGTCATGGAAGCACTGGAACTCCAAGCCAGTTCCTTTCTCATTGACGAGGACGTTAGTGCGGCCAACTTTATGGCCCGCGATGGTCGAATGAGAGCATTGGTAATGGACGAAAGTATCACTCCACTTTTGTATCGCGTGAATGGATTATTTCGTACTCATGGTGTTTCGTCGATTGTCGTGGTCGGCGGTGTCGGTGACTGGTTGGACGTGGCAGACAATGTAATCTTGATGCAGAATTATACGTGTCACGACGCGACCGCCAAGGCTCGATCCATTAGCAAACAATTTTCTCATGGTCACGTCCAATATGCCGGCAGAGGTGTTGTTCATCGACTGGATTGGGATCCGAAAAAGTATACACCATTGCCACGTCGTCCAACGACCGAAACCGCAAGGCTATTTGTCCGAAACTCGACTACCATTGACTTTGTGGATGGCGGAAATGGAATGAATTTGGTCTTTGATACGACAGTGCCAGACCAGAACGACACTACCACGTTGGACGACGATTCCGAGTGTGGAAATGACCGATTTCTGATCGACATGTCTCGATGTGAACAACTGTTGGGAAGGAAACCTCAACTCTATGGTTGTGGATTGGCAGTTTTGTGGGTTTTGGAACAAAGCTGTCAGCAACCTCATTTGAGTCTGAATGCTCTGCTAGACCGTTTGGATCAAGCAATGGACCAAGACGGTTTGGATCCGATTCTGGCCTTGTCCCCGAAACCACCGACCACAACCATACATCATGGACAACAATTCCTTGCACAAATGTCTGGCTTTGTGTATCGACCACGGCGATTCGAGGTGGGACAAGCTATTTGTCGACTTCGCGGAATCCGGTTTCACGAGGTTCCGGATAACTCCTCCACAGGCAGCGAGGACGGTACGGAAAAAATGAGCAATGTGGATCTCATGGAGTTGTGGAAAAACAGACGTAAGAAATAACTGTTGAGTTACGATGAGTTGTAGATGCAGTCGACGAATGCAGAAACGCTAGCAATTACTTGTAGCAAGCAAGATTCCATATCGTCGCGGGGAGAACACCATTGGTATTCGCCAGGCTCATTATAGACCTTGCTTGACCCACTTGTTGCCATCTGGCCACTGAATACCTTCGGGATCCGAAGTATCATAAACACCCTTGAGGTTGGCAGGCCCACCCTTGGGAGAAAAGTCCACCAGAATTGTCGGTCCATCGACTGTACCCGACAAGGTCCAGGGTTTCCCACTGCCGTCGGGAGGACACCCCGGAGTACCATCGGTTCCCGAAACACGAGCTTGATTGGACGACGAAACTACTATTTCGCGCTTGCAATTGGGATGTTTGGGATCGCCATACTTGCCGGTAAAAGGATCGGACGACGTGGCGTCCACGGGAAGAGGCGCCACGGTCGAGGTGATGGCGACCGAGATGCCAGTGGCAACGACGGCAGCCTTTTGCACCATGTTCTGGCGAGTGAGGGGGAACATCCAAGCATGAGAGGAAAACACTCCCAGCTGCCATACGAGCAGCACCTTGATCATCAACGGTACCGATACTACCTTCATCCTCACTTTTTACGCTCTCTCTCTTGTCCACTCTTAATCTCTTTTTGTTTTGATGACTCGACTTTTGTTTGTGTTCTAGAATAGGTTATGGGTGTGACTAATCTAGAGTGTGGGTGGGGTGGTCCGAAACGGAATACGCGGCGTGGGGGTTGTATGGGTGGGGGAAGTATCGGGTAGCCGGGCAGACGGTGAAAACAGAAGATTTTTGGATACGGCTGATTTTTCGTCGTTGGGAGAGGTGGAGGTCCGTGGTGGAGAGAGCATCGAGAACGTGCTGGGCCAAGGCCGTAGTGATGGCATGACCGAGAGTGAGGGTGGCATGGCGTCGGAGAGACTGTTGAAAGGGGGCTGGTGTGGGTTGGGAGCGAGTTTGCGCAGTGTGGATGAGGTTTGAAGGGGCAAATTGGAGGAGGTTGTTAAATGCCAAAAAACCATCGGTGTGAGGAAGACAGCGGTCGGAGCGTCCAAGTTGTGGGGTGGGCCAGGATGGGGGGTTGGAGGGGGAGAGGGAGTACCAAGGAGGTGCGCCGAAGAAAAAGTTGTGGGCAAAATGACCGAGTCCACCAAGGTGGTCGATGGAAAAAGGCAGGAGGAGGAGGTTGTTGGTGTTGATGAGAGCTGTGGTTGTTGTGTCATGCGTGAACTTGTTCCGGGCAGCGTGATGGTGAATCTGGGAGGCATCGTTGGCAAGTGAATCGAACGATTGACCATAACGTTGTTGTTCGGCGGGGGAAGGTTCTGTTTGCGTGATGGCACATGGCACTGCGATCGGTCGTGGATTGGTCGCTCCTATGACATATCAACCTCCTTTCAACAGTCTTCCACCCAACTCTTCCTGTGATACGATACAAGTCCAGTCCAGTCCAGTACCCTCAGTCCCATTCCTGTCAATGGAAATGACAATAGTGGCTCTTCCAACGAACGTCGAGGTCACGGAAAAGGTGTTGACGACATTGAACGACCTCCATAATATTTGCCTCTTTGTGACTTGTCGACGACCCATGAAAACGAACGTCGACGTTCTTTTACTCCCAAAGAAGAATGCGATCGATTCCCTTTTCCCTGAAGTCATTCTGAAATCAGGATGTGGCCTTGTACAATGACAAAACAGAGAGGTAACATGTTGACTTGAACACTGGGAGAGTTGGATGCTGGAAGCTGGAAATCCAAAATTCCAATGTTGTACCGTTGTTCCCAAAATTGTGAGGGGCAGAAAAGATACGGTGGAGCTCGCAGTGGCTGCGGGCGCGGCATTTCGTCGGAGATGTCGCGCTCGAGAGCATCGCGGGACGAAGTTTGAAACCATGCAATCGTATTGCCCTTGGGATGGGGGCCAGTTTGGTACGATCCCCCGGCGCGATCAAACGGATAAGCCCCTTTGAATAATACTTGGATGTGAGATTTTTTCGTTGGTGGATGGTGGATGCGCCTTTTACGGGGCCAAATCGAAAAAATAAAAAATAACCTTCTTCATTCCATCAAAGGTGCAAGCAAGCAACACCATCATCATCAACAATAAAACAATAACAACGAAAAACAAACGATTGGATAGACCGTGCGAACGCATCAAAGGCCTTCTGATCAGCGGAGGTGCGCTTCCTACTTCGTTTTCATCCCATCCAAGAAAGTAATCACAATCCATTGATTGATCCATTGAAACGTGCCATGGCAAGCCATTCGGACAGCAACTACAAGCTGTCGGCATCGGACATGTCATTTCCGTACGAAGACGAGGTTCGTCATGAACCTCTGGATACTCACAAGAGCCCTGGTGGTGGTCCGACCAAAGAAGATGACGATGAAGCGACATCCAAACCCACACCCAGCACCGCCTCTTCCTCCTCTCGAATGGGTGGCAGCCTGTGGAGGGATGAGAAACAGGATGTGCGAGAACCTACACAGTACTCGTATCGCAGTAGTACTAGTAGCAACAATCGTCGAAAAGGAGGCAACGTCTTGGCGGCCAATCCTCATTCCTATCACTCGTACCAAGACGACGACAATGACGACGATGAAAGCAACAACGAATACCAGGGTGTGGATTATGGAGACCAGCGTGAAATGAAAACCAACGAAAACGATCGCAGTATGGATTTTGATTTGAGTGTCTTGCAATCCAACCAATACCAAAACAGTAGTCGGAGTATGCGTCAAGAAAGGACCGGCTCCACACGATTGTCTTTACAACGAAATGATCCCAACACTACTACGAGTGCCGGCAATGTCATGGTGGAGGAAAACTACAAGGACTCGGATTCGTCTCCCGAATCCTCCTCCATGGCCCAGACTCCACCGTACCACCATGATGACCAAGGCAAGGTCGTGGTGGTGGTGCCTACTCCACCCACCACACCGTGGAAGTTTTTGCAACAACACCTATCGACCTTGGAACAAGAAGAATCGGTTCGGTTCTGTTGTCAATCCTGTTTTTGGGCCGTTCTGGGCATGGCGGTTACCGTCGCTGTAATTCTCAGTGTCTGGAATTGGGCCGATTTTGACGATCAAAAAGTACTCGATTTGATTCAAGGGACGGGGCCCTCCAACAACCATCTCTTTTTGTATGGTCCTGGAAGCTTGGATGGATCCATGCAAGGAGCCGCACCAAGGGACGATCCCCTCCAACGCGTGATTGACGTTGAGGGGGCAAGATCGTGTCGGACGGCCATGGATACACCCATTGAGTTTCCCTCCTTGCGGAGTGGATATGCCACCATCTTGGATCGTACCAACAGTGCCGCTCCTCCCGATGCCTCTTCGCTTGTGTGTCAAATCAATGCGGCATCCCCCGCCCTTTGGTATGCGGTGCGAGGGGACGATGCTCGTTACAATGTCACGGTCAGTACCACTCGCACCGATTCGTGGAATCAAATTCAGGTTTCGGTCGTCCGAGGAACCTGTAGCGATACAGGAACCTTTGCGTCGGGCTTGCAATGCATGGCCAGTGTCACCAGTTCTGCCTCCAAGGTGCCAGAGTCGGACGCAACGACCGCCACGGCCCTCTTGGCATCCTCGTCGGAATCTTCCGAATCGGAATCGCTCATGGCAGGTGTGGAATTTTATGGCGATCCCGATATTTGGTATTACATTTTGGTTCAAGGTGTACAGGCGTCGGATCAGGGCGACTTTGTCTTGACGGTCCAACGGGCCTGGAATTTGCCTCCCGCGTCGGCGGGAACGGAGATTCAAGGCAGTGTTGTGAATGGCACATTTGGCATGTCGGTGGCCGTTTCGGCCGATGCCTCTCTGGTGGCCGCCAGTGCTGCCTTTGCGGACAATCTCAATGGACCTCGCGCCGGACAAATTCGTTTTTTCCAGAAACAAGATGCCTCGGAATCCCCCATGTACGTTGAGACACGGTCAGGAGCCCTGTTGGGACCCTCGTTCCGACCCTCCAACAATGAGCCATTGACTCAATCCCTGTTTGGATTTAACATTGCCCTCTCGGCCGATGGACGCACCCTGGCAGTCCTCCAATCCAATGCCCTGACCATTTATGAAGCTATTCAACAAGGTCCTACGGCAGCCTTGGCCTGGCGAGGACCGACGCTCTTTGTCGAAACGGATTCGGTCGAAACAGATTCCGCGGGTTCGGTGTCCCTTAGCGCCAATGGCAATACTGTTGCCTGGAATGTTCATGTGACAGAGGAATCTCGAGGATATGTTCAAGTCTATCAACGACAACCCTTTGAATCGGACAATGCAGAATTGATGCTCCCTAGCGATGTATGGGAACGCAAGGGTGACCGATTGACCTTGGGGACGTTTGCCACCGGCAACGTTTACGACAAGGCGGTGGCCTTGTCCGACAATGGCAATTCGCTTGTCATGGCCGGACCAGACAATACGGCAAGGCTCTATGATTGGAACGAGGATAACGAATTGTGGACCCTTCGATACAATCACGTTATACAGGACGCCACCAGTGTTGCTATTACGGGCAATGGCAACTGCGTTGCTCTTGGCTTGGGTGGCAACCAAAATACGCAAGTCAATGTCTTTTGTTATCGAGACGATGAGAGCAATGAAGATGGTGGTACTGTTCTTCAAGTGGGTCAAACCTTGACGGGAAGTTCGGCCAATTTTGGTCATTCTGTGAGTCTCTCGAGTACGGGTACGCTCTTGTCCGTGGGTGCCCCCTGGTTTGACGGAACTGCCAATCGACGTGATTCAGGTCGAGTCTTTTTGTATCAATACTACCCAGCTCCCGAACAGCAATGGCGATTGCAAGGACGAATGGAAACCTTGGTCGAATCAGATTTGTATGGCTGGTCAACTGCCTTGGCATCGGATGGGTCGGCCCTGGCAGTCGGTGCTCCATGGCATGGCCGGGGATCGGGACTCTCTCAAGCTGGATTGGTACAAGTCGCCAATGTCTATGCTTGATGGTGAGAATGACATCACATACACACAAGGGAGAATCCATCTTTCTTTTACACAAACCGCCGTTCCGTTCAAAACAGTGAAGGGACCTGGCTCGAGTTTACCATTTGTGAAAAATCCCTACAGAAGCAGTTTCTACCCGGGCACCCGAGAAACCGCCACACGGCTAGTACATTGCATGATTTCATTGGTTGTAGCATTGTTAGTACGTATCATAACTTGTTTGTCATTTCTGTTCTCGGTTGTGCATACGTTCTGTAAAGCAGAGGCTTGACCATAGACGCGAACTCGAGACATGAAAGAAATTTTATTTTCACTGAGAGTACGTGGATTTCTTGCTATGGCAAGGAGATGTAAAACACGAGGTGCGATCTCGCCATCATCAGTAATTTTTTCTTGTATAATGTTGACAACATAAGGACAGTATGCACTTGTACAGAGCGCAAACGATCGTACAAGTTTGGCTGAGGAAAGAAGAACACAATACTTTTATCAGCTTGTCCACTAAACACGCCGATGGTTTTGAAGGAGTCCCGTTTCCTGATGTACAACATCTTTGGACTCACTGTGGTCATCACACCCTTATGAATGGTGAGACTTAGAGTCCACTGATGTTAAATCCGTGATCATGGACCCGGCTCTCGTTTTCTTTTGCCAGCAATGGTAGTCTTGTTAGGCTTCTGTTCGCCGTCGGTGATATCATCGATAGTCTCTTCCTCCCTGCAGCCGGTCCCGGAACTCTGGTTGCTACTCAAGAGAAGGTTGTCATTCTCTTCCATGCCGTCTTCACTTTTTACTGGACTAAGATCCGAGGTATCTTTATCGCTGTTCTCGACGGCTTTGACATCCCGTCCATCATAATTACTTCTTCCACTCGTGCTGGGAGTAAGTGTCCATGGGAAAGCAAGCAAGTTTAGCAGATCGACACGTTTTTGGGTTGATGCGCACGAGGCATGATTGTTGCCATGAGATTGTTCCCCGTCAGCTAGCGGAAGACCCAAGGCAAACTTGCGATATTGTTTGCGCTGTTGGTCTGCCCATTTTCGAGTCGGATCATTCTTGTAGTAGGGCGGTAGTCTACCTAGCCCATGTTCCCTCATATACTTTCCGAGTTCGACGTAGGATGCCATCCATTTGGCATCGTAAGCATTCCATTCAAAATCCAAGCTTTCCAGCATCCGTATCCGTTCTAAAGAAAGCTTACTTGGCTTTCCTTCCATAAAGTGCTTGTACTGAGTTCTTTGGTTGCGAACCCAGATACCAAGGCTTGGATTGACTGAATACTGTTGGGGAACAAGGGTATCGCCGTGCTTCTGTTTATAGCCTTGAAGCTCACGAAACCTAACTATCCAGTCTTCCAACAACTTCCACTGGAAATTTACCTCTTGAAGTTGACTTACTCTTTCTTTAGTCATGTGAGAAGTCTTTCCCTGTTTGTACAACCGGTACTGCTGTCGTTCTGAAGTAAACAAATACGTTTGTTAGGTCAGGAATAGCGAGTTCTAGAGATTGTTTGTAATCAGTCATGAACATACGTGTATCAGCCCATTTTGCAAGACGTTCCTCTTGCGGGTTCGTGGAATTCTTGAGTGTGACTGCTGAGTGCCCATAGGTTTGAAAGTACGTCGCTAGATCCTGGTATCGTTCCAGCCATTCATCACGCGCTTTCCATCGAAAGTTTAGCTCCTCCAACAATTTGAAACGTTCCTCCGTCATATTGGACGGCTTCCCTTCCTTCCAGAGACGGTAGTTGGTGCGCTGTCTTTCAACCCATCGGCCGAGACTTGGATTTTCTTTCCAGTTGGACGTGACAGAACTGTGTCCGTGATAGTTGAAGTATTCCTCGAGCTCTTTGTAACGTTGCATCCAATCGCACTTGACATTCCACTGGAAGTTGATTTGCTCGAGCAGTTCAACTTGCTTTGGAGTCAACGCAGCAGAAGAAGCCTCCCCTTCTACGTAAAGCTTAAGCTTCCCTCGTTGCGTGCGAACCCAGTTTCCCAGTTTGCGGTTGGGAGAATAGTCGGATGGAACAGAGCAACTGCCTGTCGTTTCGTAGTATTCGCGAAGCTCATTGTATCGCTCCATCCATGCCTTTTCGAAGCCAGGTCTCGACGCATCGTCAACCTCGTCGTCCTTTAATGATAGTGAGCCGCTATCAGTCTCTTTTTGCGTTGGATCAGGTGCCATGGTTTCAGTTGTTCGGCTCATAGAGCTTATTGATGCATCGACTTCTTGAGTGCGGTTGTTTGTCCGATATGTTGATTTTTGTAATGATTTTATTCTTGTTGTTCTGGTGGACGTTGCGGTGACACGAGGGCAGGGGCTATTTAGATTCTTGGTCAAAATCCAGATTTGCATCATTGCCTTCCAGACGTTGATGTATATTGCCTTCGATTATTGCCCTCCCATTCTGGTCTAAAACGGTGTGATAGACAGACGTCATGTTTATAGACATTCAGACATTCCCAATGTCTGGTGCGACAGTCGACAGGTGTCTTTGTGGTTGCGTCAGCAGACCCACAGAACACATTTGCGCTCACAAAACGAGATTTGGCAGAACTCTCGAATCAAATCGACGACGACAATCCCAAACAGGAAGACAACCACATGAAGCTTCAGAACAACGTAGCTCCTCTTTTTCTCGCTCTCATTGCTTCCGATCCCTTTGGAGTGTCTGCATTTGCAATTCCAAATGGAGTTGGCGTCAATCACAATAACAACAACAGTAGCAATAGCAAGCGAAACAAGACGGGTCTGAATCAACTGAGTGTCTCCGAGCTCAAGCGTCTCTTGACGGAACGGGGGATTGATTTCCGGGATTGCTTGGAGAAGCAAGACTTGGTCGAGCGCTTGGAACAAAATTCGTTTCTAAGCAGCAACAACAACAATGGCAGCAATGGGGGGTTCCATGCTGCTTCAGGTGGTACTCCGCTTGGTCCAGAGGAAAATCGGCTGGTCCAGACGGTCAAACGTGTATCACCCAGTGTGGCGTACATTACCACCACGAGAGAACCTTCACGAATTGGACGGTTTTCGTTGGGTTCCGAGACTCCCATGGGAGCTGGATCAGGCTTTTTG
The DNA here is from genome assembly GCA_946965045.2 of Epithemia pelagica. Taxonomy (NCBI): domain Eukaryota; phylum Bacillariophyta; class Bacillariophyceae; order Surirellales; family Surirellaceae; genus Epithemia; species Epithemia pelagica. The sequence continues at coordinate 1,481,982 of OX337239.1, read as the reverse complement.
TGGGATAAACAAGGACATGTTGTAACCAATTGTCATGTTGTCGTGGCCTCGGGACGGTTGCCTGACAAGGTCAAGGTAAAGCTCCAAGGAATGCCGGAGGCAAGCGATGCCACTGTGATTGGTGTGGAACCAGAAAAGGATTTGGCTGTGTTGAAAATAGCTAACGTGCCATTGAGTAGGCTTCCAACTCCACTTGATGTTGGAACATCCAATGACTTGCAAGTTGGACAGTCGGTCTTGGCCATTGGTAACCCATTTGGCTTGGACAATACGTTGACCACTGGAGTCGTGTCGGCCTTGGGACGTGACATTGATGGATTTGCCGGACGAAAAATCAAGGGGTGCATTCAAACCGATGCTTCAATCAACCCAGGAAACAGTGGTGGACCACTCATGGATTCGTCGGGACGCTTGATTGGTGTTAATACAGCAATTTTGGGCAATGGTGGTCGTGGAAACATTGGCATTGGATTTGCCATTCCAGTGGATACGGTTCGTCGTGTTGTGAACCAACTCATTCGGTCCGGTGGTCGTGGTACGGTCCGGCCTACCTTGGGCATCCATGTCGTGGACGATCGAGTGGCTCGATCCGTGGAACAACAACTGGGTCGATCCTTATCCGGCGTGTTGGTTGCCGATGTACTGGCCGACTCTCCCGCAGAACGAGCAGGATTGCGAGCCATGAAATTGCGGTCGGATGGATCTACGGTGTTGGGCGACTTGATTACTCGTGTCAATGACCAACCGGTGGAACAAGTAGAGGATCTCTTGGCCGCCATTGAAGAAAAACAAGTTGGGGACATGGTTCGTTTAACTGTCCATCGAGGATGTGACCCTAGGCGGAGGGAACAAATCTCTGTTCCACTTGTTGCGCAAGACGGGCTGCGGTCGAGAACATCCCAGACTACTTATGCCAACCAATATGAGTCCCCTATGCCCATGCCATGGCGATGAACAGAGTTGCCTGAATCTGTTCTTGGTTAGTAAATGTTTTTAGTTTAGACTTAGATTTACCACGACGGAGTTGAACCTATACATGACAGCCATTTGGAGCGATAGCTGGGTTTTGAGAGTTCTGACAATCGCACAAGAGAACTTCTTTATCCCCCGACGCACTTGGATGCTTATTGATCGCCTTTCTACACAATTTTACTTGCAACATGTGGTGTGCGTGCCCATCGAGCAACAGTTTCTTTCCTATAGGCGAACCTTGAAGTCTCATGGCGTAGAGGTTTGGTCCATGTTGTGATCAAACTAGCTCGTTTGCGTTGTCATATCGTCGAGAAGTTCTCGTAGCTATCCCCTTTGTGTCGAGCGATTTTCTGTCACAACGCAAAGACTAAAGACTTGGGGTCACCACCGGTTGCAGAAGGGTGGGAAAGAGTTGATTGGCTCGTCGGTACACTGTAACATAATAGAGAAGTAAGGCAATACCGAGTGCCAAGTAGCCTGCGGCGGCATAAATGAAAAAATTGTCTGGTTTGTAAAAGATCAAACCCAAGGCAAACGAGGTGCATTGGAAAAAGGCATTCAATGATTGTTGTGTACCACCCACAACGCCACGAATACCTTCCGGAACGAGTTCTTGCATCATTTGAGTCACCGTCGTATCAAACACCCATAGTCCAATGCGACTGGCACATACACCAAGGATCAAAAGTGCCATAGATCCCGTGTAGGAGGGAACAAAGAAACTGGTAAAGGACGTCGTCAAACAGACAAACTCAAATGCAATGGACCAAAAGCCAGTTGAGACAAGCGATGCCCAAGAAACACTGACACGGTACGCAACCGTGCCAACCAGGCCCATGCCTCCCGAAATGCCTCGCAACAGTCCAACGGTGCCCAAGTCCATACCTCTCGACACGACATATGATGTCATTAGCGAAGCAAAAGTCAATGCATTGACGTACGTGAGAGCCAAACCCAGACCGGCGTACGCAATGGGCTGTTGAAAGTAAACTTTCCAACCCGATGGTAACAGTTGTTCTCCCCTGAATAAAAACGTCCATCCAGACGAGGACGAAACCGATGCACTGGAACCGGCGGAAGTATTTTGCTGTTGCTCCGATTCATTCTCCATGCTTTCCAGTTCCACTGGATCACACTCTTGCACGGTGCCGTAGGCACTTGCTGTCGCCTTGTTCTCAGATATTTGAAAAGAATCTGCGAAAGCATCACCTGCAACCTCGGATTCTACCGTTGATCTCGCAGTCAAGTAATCGGGTTCCTGCTCAAGTTTCTGAAAGGTCACGTGGTTCCGTGTTGTTGCTGCCGTCGACGAGGACTCCAGTGGTTGACTCATTTGTTGCAACGTTGGTATCATACAATAAACACGAGCCGTACAAACAAACTCTACCAGCACGGTCACGAGACTAATGACAGTCAACAAAAGTGTCGCAGCAATCAGATTGTGCGTTTTGTCATTCCCCGACATTGAGTCGTTTCCGTCCACGGACGTGGTACTGTTGCCGTCGTTATTATTCATGCTGGAATCAAATGCTCCAATCGCCCAACCAGCCACAGTGGGCGCCATGGCTTGGCACAGTAAATTCAATTGTTTCATTCGAACATTGGTTTCGGTTAACCAAGCACGATCTCCCGACGGCGTGGTCGAATCCTTATCATCGAGACCGTCCTCCTCTCGATTGGTTTCGCTCAATGAATTTCGATCATTTGTACTTGTCATCATGGTGACAATCCAATCACGTTCCAAGACGACCAGAAAGGCTACATTGAAAATCTCGGCCAAGGGTCCAAACACATGAATGAGTAAGACCAACAAAAACGTGAAGTGATCGTCCCACCAAACAAACGAGTCATCGACCGAATCAGTCTGTTGCGATGGTGACATGGATTCCTCGTGATTAGCAAACTGAGCTTGGACTCGAATCAAAACCATGAAGGAACAAAGTGTCGCCATTAGAATTGCTGCCGTCTGTGTCCCAAAGAAAAGTTGTGCGGTTCGCAAGCGATTGGTTTCATCGACGAATCGTCCTGAAATGGAGCCAAACACAATAATACTCAATTGTGAAACAATCCCATAACTTGAAACCAAAAACATGCTTTGGTAATTGGTAAAGGCCGTCAGAAACAAATTGATGGCAAATTGCCAAGTGGAATCGCAGAATCGAGCAAAGAAATGGCATAAATAAATCCAACGTCGAGCGTTATCCAGATTGACGTTGTGAATGATGTCGTGACTCCCGACTGATGCTGTGACTGGAATCTGGAGAGAAGGAACCGCTTCGTCTTGCTGCTCTTGGTCAAATGGTTGGGCGCCGCTGCTCGCGTCTCCCACCGTGAGGGGAGTCACTTCAATGGCTGGTTTCTCTGCGGATTGTGTTGGCTGCCCTTTCGTCATTGCTTGAGCTCCTGAATACAACGTTTCCGCCTATGATCATTAAACGCTTTTCTTTTCAGAGGACAATGTCTCTTTTATACCATGGTGATGGTGCTCCCACAGCCCATAGTGTCACAAAGTCCAAAAACAAGGCTGTTTTCTCCTCTAGCTAGCATTGCTATCTGAAGAAGAGAGGCTATGGGGGATGGGGGAAATGGACTAACCTTACTACCTGCTCCGACTCTGTAGCTATATCTGGCTAGAGGAGTACTCCCTCTGGACCCAAATTGTGTAGCGAATTGCAAAAAAATACTGTAACTTCATGGGCATATCTCCGTTTGTACTAAAAATTATATAGATCGGTCGGTCTTTCCAAGATCTACATTTTCATGTATAATTTATATGTTCCATCTCTCATTTTTGGGGCCATGAGAGAGAACTAAAGCGTAGCAAAAATAAATGTCTAACTTTGCCGTACCGGTTCATGCCCCCTGACCCCTCTCAAGACCCGGCCCATTTAGGGGAGGCCCAGAGGGGTCCATAGAGGAGGGATATGCATCCACAAGACCGTGGACGTGCCATAGTGCTTCTGCTGGCGCTGGCTAAAAATGGCAGACTTTCCCATGGTGCCATTGCACAAGTCGCCAAAAAATTTGGTGCTAGCAGAACCTCCATAAGTAATCTGTTGGCGCGTGCCATGCTCAGTCGTGCTTCAGTGCTTAATCAACTCACCAGATATTTGGCCTAAAGCATGCAGGCGCGGAAAAAAGCTTATCTATCAGTCCTTAGTCGTTATAGTTGACGTTAAATAGTTTTTATACTTATTTGAAGGCACGTGTGTCGTGGAATGTTCATCTCTAAAATTCGACTCCGAATGAGCCGGCCAGTTCCCCGTAGGTTTGTACCAGGGTCTACGTGATGTATTAAGGCGACTAATTTTACTTGTTGGTCGCGCGCTACACAATTACGGTCCGGAGGGAGTAGTAGGGGAGGTAGAACAACAGATCATTTTCTATTTTCCTGATACGCCCGAGTTCGAAGCAACATTATCCATGCAACAAACGGCAGTATGGTTATTTGGTACCTGATATACACAGGCTGTCTTGTCCTGTCCTCTAAAAGCGCGCTCTCTCTAGTAGATAGAGAGTAGTAGTACCAATATGGGTGCTTCAGAAGTTCCTGTTTCTCGCCCTCTGAACATGAAACACCGCTATTATTGTCATACGACAACCTGTGATAGGAGTAAAACGGCATAGGAGTAGCATTCAGGGTTGTGTGATTCTAGGAGGCATGATCTTCACTCTCACATCTCACATCAGAAAAAGTAAAAAGGCCTCTGTCGCCGTCCCTTCTGCGTACTGACAGACAGACCAGAAGCTGCTTCCGCGCTCCACTCTCCAAATAAGAAAATGGAGACGGACGGTGTCCCCTGTCCCCTGATCGGACAGGTGAGTATGAGCATGAGATGCCTTGTTTGAGCGCTACTAGTTCTCAAAGCGCAGACGATGCGGACGAGGATGGCGTGATGAGATCCGTGGAAGCCTCGTTTGATCGTCAATGGATGAACCTTTCGTCGAATCCTTCGACCTGTGATGGTCTTGTGGCTGTCCGCCACTGGCAACGAGTTGTCCTCTGTTGTTGTATTCTCCTCAATTTTTCCTTCTGTCGAGGTTACTCATTGACAAGGGAAACAAGGAAGATAGACACGACTACAACCACTTTTCTTGCCTAAACACGGGAAAGCTTCAAGCTATCAGACCTACAGTGGCTCGAACTGAGCCTCGAAACCAACCTGGATCCTCGCTTTTCATGTCAACGTCTCCTTGTGGATGCATCTACTGCATCTTCCTTGTTGAAATTAACTGTTCAGGATCCACATGTAGCATCATGCTTGTTACAGGGCAATCACGACAAGGCATCAGCTGGTTGCCTTTTGCCTGCGAGCCTCGCTCGCTGTGAATGGATAGGTCGTCTTTTGATACGCAACGAGACGGCACAGGGACTAGTCGAGAACATTTCACCAGCGGTGGCTAGCTGGGGGTTGCAAGGTTCTTGGATTCTTGACTATTTCTATTTGAGAAGTACAGCAGAGTCGTCCTTGACGTTGCACGATAATTTTAGTCATGCCTACACGGAGCAAACTCTCACGTGTGCGATTGCGCAAGCACTTTGGCCGTTACCCGCTGCCTTGAATTCCTCTTGTACCCTCAGCAATCGACTGCTCGTAATCGATACGAGCTCGATGGGTCTTTTTCTCGTCCATCTCTTACCACCTTCAGGGGTTGACAATTCTCGGTCCCCTTGTGGCAGCTTGAGGATGGATGTTGTCCAATGGTCTCGTCGCCCTTTTCAATACAGTTCTGCTATTCAGCCTGCCTTGGCAGAAATAGTTGTGGACCTCCTGATCAATCTTGTATACAGTCGCCGCAATGAGAACGAGATGGACAAGACTAGGACTGGGTTCCAAAACACCGATTCACTCCACCGTACCCCTATCGTCGTTTTGGATCCCACGTGTGGGAGTGGAACGTTTCTCGCCTACGCCTTGGATCGAAACTGTCATGTGATTGGTTGGGATTCCAATCCCAAGTGTATAGAAGGCACGTGCGCCAATCTTCAACATTTGTTCGAAACCAGCTCATGCCACAACGATAATGAGAACAGCAACGACGCAAATGAACAAGCCAGTTGGATCCCACTGTCATACGTTAACAGAACTGATATGTGGACGAATGAACAGTGCCGCTTGCTCGTGCGCGACAGTAGTCAAGTCTGGGAAGAAGCGACAAGAACGAGCAATGGCGAGGATCTGGTCCCTCCTATTTGTATCGACTGTATGGTTTGCAATCTTCCGTGGGGAGTGAATTCGAAAACCTATTCACAAGAGAATGAAAGAATCCTTGGATCCACGCGTCAAATCTTGGCCAAGGGAACACCTTGTGCTGTGATCCTCAAGCAAGGTAGCGACGTCAATAGCACCGAGTCCATGCGGCGCTTTCTTGCCAAACTGGGCTATCAAGTTCTGGGTCAAGCGCAAGTTCCTCCCAGTAATTTTCAGCTTCCTTCTTTATCTGTCAAGAAAAAGAAAGGTGTCAAGTCAGACAGAACAAACAATCAAGGTACTACAAGCCGAAAACGAAGATTAGACTGCACGATTGTCATTGCGGTGGCGGACTAGATCCGCATCAAGACTACCCGTGCCGCAGTTTTACTATTTTATGAAACGAAAGAAGTTGGAAGCTGATCAAAAGGCTTTTCGTGTCCTGGTTTTGTGGCGTTTGATGGAGGCCTATTGGTTGCGCAGGAGGCTTTTATTGCATGTTCTCCCCCACTGACTGTGCTGGTCGCACGTGGTGAAATATCTATCGCTTCGAGATATCGTTTCAAATGATGAAATTCACGTACGAAATCACATTGGACGCCAATACAGTTGGTACTAATAATTCTCACGGAATAACACACCAGGTGCTCACAAAAAAGCACCCATCCGCCGGACTTGGCGCACCGACACGGTCCAAATAGGGCGAGACTGCGTGCGCGTCAACACGAGACACACGACACACGACGGACGGCGAGTGACTGCAACGGACGGACGGACAGATTCATATTCTCTATTGTGCTGTAGCGGAGAAGGAAGACTTTCTCTCCGTAAACGACGGTGATACACGTGTCTCGACAGACAGGAAAAACTGAACCAGAAAATTTCAAAGGCGCACGGATTTCTCACTCTGATCTCAGATGCCGAAATGGGGACGAGAAGCAGTGCACAATGAAGTCTGTGGAAGTCGCCGCCTTTATCATTCCAACCGAAGACACGATATCATCCAGACAATGTGAAACGAGCTTGTCGTCACTGGTGGAAGGCGAATTAAAGTCATCGGACGCCACAGACGACTGTTCTACCACCTCGTCTTTTTCGTCGTTGAAGCAGTTGGACCATGCTCGATACTGGATTTACGTATCTCATTTCTTTGCCCAGTTTTCTGATGAGGCATGGCAATTCTCTCTCAGCTTATTTTTGGCGGCTTTCTCGAACTACCAAAGTTTGTTTCTGGTTTGCAGCTACGGTATTGTGTCCCAGTTGAGTATATGTGCCTTTGGTTCAACCTCGGGACGATTTGTGGACGAAACATCCTCTAATCGCTTACGAACAGCTCGTATCTTCTTGGGAACTCAGTCACTTTGCGTCCTGATAGCAACTGCTTGTTCATACTATGCTTTGCAACGTGTCCATGAAATGATGCTTGCGTCACAACCAACAAGAAGAGCAACAGGGAGTTCACCTGCGGAAATGGATGGTGAAAGTATCGAAGGCGACACGGAAGATCAGGCTTCGTTTGCTTGGTCAGAGGATAGCGTCACAGTCATTTTGGTGATACTTATTCATTTTTTCGGACCACTGGCTGAACTAGCGAGTCAAGGGTTTCTGGTAGCAATGGAACGTGATTGGATTGTGGCCATGGTGCCTGCCACCACTGCACCCCTTCAGGATGAGAATGACCAGACAGTTGCCTCCGTTGGTACACCTACAGAGTATGGCACAGCTTCGACTGGTCGAGTGATCACTGGGCGCGAATGGTTGGCGGAAACCAATGTTCGTATGAAACAGTTGGTTTTGACTTGCAAAGTCGTTGCGCCGGCCGTGGCGGGCTGGGTGGTCGGAGTGTTTGATCGCAACGCCAATGCCAGTGAGAACGATACGAGTAATCACCACTCCGCCAGCACAGAGGCAGCCACGGACACTCATGACAGTAGTTCACACAATCTCACAACGGCTGCCTTGTTAGTCGGGTTGGTTAACGTCACTGCGGTAGCTGTGGAGTATTTGGCAACTGCTCGAGTCTATTACATGGTACCTGCCCTCCATCGTCCCGCAAGCGCATCGTCTCCGTCTCATTCCACGCTTGTATCTCCAAGCACTATTGAATTGCCGACGGTACAAGAGAGTCAACAAAGTGGAGGTGAAGGCGCCATTGATTCTTCTGAAAGCTTGAGGTTAAACGATGATGAAAGCATCGAAGACAAACCAGGAAGCGCGAAGCATGAAGTCTTGGGGGATATGGGTGCGAGGAGTGATGCTATTGCGATGACTAACGACCCCGAAGTCACTGATAAGACCTCGTTGTCATCATGTCGATTTCTGCTTCCATCCGGTTGGACGGTATATTTCCAGCAACCTATTGCTTATGGGGGTTTGGGTCTGGCGCTTTTGTACGTCAACATTCTGACGTTTAGTGCATTAATGACGGCCTTCTTGGTATCCAGAGGCATGGCCCTTGCTACAGTCGGTTTGCTACGAGGCATTTCAGCCGCCTTGGGCTTGTTGGGCACTATGGCGTACCATGTGAGCGTTAAGTCAACATCACTTGTGACGACAGGGTTGTGGTCTATTGTGTTCGAATTCATGTGTCTGAGTGTTTGTTTTGCAAGCTTTTTTGTTCCATCGTACATTGGATCCATTCGACTTTTGGTTGGTGGCGTTTTGGCCAGCCGTATCGGCCTATGGGTCTTTGATATATCCGTGACACAAATGATGCAAGAATTCATCCCTGAAGGAATCCGAGGTGTTGTAGGCGGAACTCAACAATCTCTGAATGCCCTGTTTCAATTCATTCCAAATGTTATGGGTTTAGTCTTTTACAAACCGTCCGAGTTCTACGTTTATGGCGCAACCGGCTATTTAGCTGTGGGTATTGCAATGGTTTTGTACTTCGTCGGTGTTTATCAACGGGCAAAAAGGCTTTTCCCAGAAGCAGGTGGAGGCAGCTACTCACTACCTGGAGAAGTATGACTTCTAACTCAGTCAGTTTTGTTGACGGGTTAATGACAGGTCGAATTAGACCAGAGAGAAGATGAAGCCATTCTACAGGATTTGGTTTCTCTATTTCATGACCTGTTCGCCATCGGTTTATTATTGGCAAACAGAGGCTTATTCGAGATTTCTCCGCTTTTCCTGTGTCCTTAACAAGAAGGATGATGCCTTCATGCTCATGTCTACGTCTGGTTCTCGATCACGTCGATCGTTGTGAATCCTTTGAGCTGGCTCGGTGTAGCCCGCATCATGAAAGCAGACACTTCACATAGATTGGTGTTAAAATAGTGATACTAGGAGTGTCACTTAAATTGAAATTCATTGAAGCTTATGACCATGCAACTTTGGTAGTATGTAGCAACCGAAGATGTATGAGCAATACAAAAGTCATCGTTGAATTCACTGCGTAGACAACGGGCGGCGGCTGATTCCATTCTTGACTCTTCTGGACACCTGTGAGGTGAACACGTCTGCAAATTTTCCATCAAACCACAAGATGGAGCGTTGTCTTCTTGTTTCGATGAAGAAGTCCAAAAGAACAAGCATACAAGTATGGAACTGTGATTGTTTGTTCTGCCATTTCAAACAGGTCCTCCACACCGTTCATCTCTTTGTAATCATGGTACATGGACTTGTACGATGCAACACCATATGGAATATCTATATACAACTGAAATATTGTACAGGCACAATGTACTTGCAATCATCCACCCGATTCGGGAAACAATTGATCGGCCCGTTGGTAAACCCCAGCAAAATACAGAATCATAGCGATGCCGACCGCCAAGTAGCCAGTTGCAGCATAAATGTGAAACTCAGCAGGTTGGTAGAATATAAGGCCCATGACATATGGGATGAATTGAAAGAATGCATTCAAGGATTGTTGCGTGCCTCCCACAACACCTCGAATTCCTTCGGGGATGAGTTCTTGCATCATTTGCGATATGGAAATATCAAAAACCCACAGTCCGATACGACTGGCCCAAACACCAGTAACCAAAAGCGCCATTGATCCAAAGTAAGACGGAACAAAGAAGCTTGCAAAACAAACACTCAGACACATGAATTCAAACACTATGGACCACAACCCTGTAGTCACGAGTGACGTTGACTTAACGCTTACGTCGTAGGCCACAGTGCCCAACAACCCCAGGGCGGCTGAAATGCCTCGTAGTACCCCAACGGTTTGCAAGGCCATGCCTTTGGATACCAAGAAGGCTGTCATCAAAGCGCTGAAGTTCAGAATGTTTACGTACAACAGCGCCAGGCCCAAGCCACCAAAGGCAATTGGTTGCTGGAAAAATATTGTCCAACCAGAGAGCAAAATACGACAGGAAGAAGACAGACTCGAAGAGTTTTCTCGAGTGGACGACGGAGATGGGCTGTTCAGTGCCATCTCACAACTGTCGACGATCAGATTCTCGTTTTCTCCGTCATCGAAGTGGCTGTCCTCGCCAACTGAAGCATCATGGTTGGAAAGCTTTCTGGACAAGCAACTATCGTTTTCCTCTACTTCGCTGTCCGATGTACCCTCTGTTTCACGTTCATCTCTCGAGTGTATCGCGATTCCTTCTTCCGACTCTGTCAACGCCAGCGTTCTTGCAGTTGATTCTGTCGTGGATCTTGTTGCTGGTGTTTTAGATACCTGGCATCCTCGGAGAGCAGGCACCATGTAATAGACATGGGCGGTTGCCACGTATTCCACTATTACGGCCGCCACATGGACCAGTCCCACTAACAAGGCCGCAGTGGTGAGATTGTGAACGCTATTGTGCTCCTGTGGGTTGTCCTCGCTACTGCTCGAGGCGTCATCAAAAGACCCCACAATCAAACCAGACACTGCCGGAGCCACGACTTTGCAAGTCAAATCCAGTTGTTTCATGCGAACATTCGTTTCAACCAACCACTCTCGACCACTCCGTTCTTGGCCAGTCGACGTGCGGTCATCGGGAGAGTTGCTATCTAAAGAATTGTCGTCGTTGTCGTCGATAGGCCGTGCTTTCGGAGCAGCTGGCATCATGGTAACAATCCAATCACGTTCTATTGCAACGAGGAACCCTCGATTCAGGATTTCGGCCAATGGTCCAAATAGATGGATAAGCAAAACCAAGACTATTGTCACGATATCTTTTGACCACGGATGCGAGGCCTCAACAGAACTTTCTGAAGGTTCAGTTTGTTCGTGATTTTCAACGACAGACGAGGTATTGCCTTCAGAAGATGCTATTACCGAGATCATCATGATGTGATCCACACGGTGTAAGGCATAATAAGAGCAAGTCGTGGCAATCAGAACGCAGAGAGTTTGAGTTCCTAAGAAGAGCCGCGCCGTTCGTAAGCGATGGGAGGATGTTTCGTCAACATAACGTCCAGAGATGGAACCAAAGGCACAGATGCTTAACTGGGAAACAATACCATAACTGGAAATCAGAAACAAGCTTTGGTAGTTGGAGAATGCCGCCAAAAACAAACTTAAAGCGAATTGCCACGATGCGTCCGAAAACTGAGAGAAAAAATGAGACACATAAATCCAGCGACGTGCTTGGTCCAACTGTTCCACCAAAGGTTCTGAGGAGCACGGAACAGCGATAGCTGAATGTGAGGACCCATTGCTGTTGTAGTCTTCGTTTGTCTCTCCCCGAACGATCAAGTTGCCAGATTCGCTAGACTTTGCAGACACCATTGTTCTACCATCATCATAATCGTACTCATCAACCATTGCCACAACCATGATGCAAAAGACACTACATCAGAAGTTCGCACCAACCAAAAGTCCAAGGTATGTACTGTGTACGTATAGAATGACGCATTGTGAGTGACTGAAAAATGAGGGAGTAGAATAACAGTATGGGAAGAAGGAGGAGAAGGAGTACTCCTAGGAGTAGTTGGTAGTTGTCGTGCTCGTCCGTGCTCTATTCTATCTCATCTCTTCCCAATAATCATGCTCCTAGGAGTAATTTCTACTCCATGCAAGGCTTTCCAGAGGTAGACACAACGATGAGATCATTCCAAGCTAACCCCCTGCCTTCAACCTCCATCACGTCACGTCGCCAGCAAGAATGGGGCGTCCATCTGCTCCGTGTGTCCCGAGGGCGGTGCCATTGACAAGCGGAGAGGAGGTCATCCCAAATTCCGTTGACGTCATGGTTGCTAAATGATCATGGCTTGGAAATAATCATGAAGAAGAGAAACTGAACTCTTGTCGTGGTCGCTTCTTTCCTAGAGAGAACCAACGAACCATTTTCGAGAGAACCAACAAAACATCCATTTCTAATTCCTACAAGATTGAAACACAATTGAAAAAAGGCATAGCGGTTGGTTTAATAACAGCAAGTGGGTATGTATCCAACCTCTCTCCATGATTTCTGGCCAACAGAAACACAGAAAGGGCCTGATACAATGGTTTCACGCCCACCATGTCAGGAATATGCACAGCATGTGGTTCACGTGTTCCCTACATTGTTGCAGTCGCCGTCGCAAGGGATACCAAGGTGGCGGTCGCAGAAGAATTGGAGCGGGCGTGTTGCGATGACGACAAGTGCTGTTGAATCCATGGATGCTCCATGAGTTGACCAGCCGTCATCCGTTCCTTCGGATTCACAGCAAGCAATCCATCGATAACGTCTTGAACGGCGTCAATTTCTCCCGGTTCCATACTGCCGTTGAGGTAGGACGCAAGGCGCGGCGGCGATTGACAGGAGCAGATACGATCATGCACCTCATCGTCGGTCAGCACGCCATCCGGATCAAAGGGGTGCTTGTTGGTGAGAAAAATAAACAGAATAACACCCACACTCCACATATCCATGGCCGGAGTTGGTGTAGTACGAGGCTGAAATCGTTCGGGAGGCCAGTACGCGGTTGTCCCACTGTAATGCAACGGGTTGCGCCAGTGCTCACAATCTTCTCCACGTCCCACATCCTGGGCATCCATGGCCACGGCACATCCAAAGTCAATCAAAGAGAGATCGTTGTGATTCCCACTCTTATACTTGAGAAGTAAATTCTCAGGTTTTAGGTCAGCATGAACCATTTTAATGTCCGAGTGCAAAAAGTGCAAGGCACTTGCTAATTGGAAAATGAAGCGAGCCGTCAGTTCGGGTGCATACGGGCCACGTTGTATCAAATCCTCATAGACTTCGCCACCATGAGCCAAATCAAGCACCAAATAGTAGTAATGCTCATCTTCATAAATATCTGTTCAATAAAGGTAAAGAAAAACGTGTGAGATCAGATTTAATTTGTACTGAACCCCAGCTATGGCATATTTGTGTTTGTCTCAATTTCCCTTACCTCTCATGGCCATGATATGATTATGGCCACCCTGTTGATGAATCCGGAAAAATGCTGTGATTTCTCGTTGAAAGGTCACTGGATCGGTCAACAACTTGTCGATTCGTTTCAACGCCACTCCGCGACGGAGTTGTTTGTCGTGCGCCCCATGGACACTCCCAAACGCACCGCGCCCCAAGGCTGGAGCATTCCAATCCACATGGTACTGGTCATAGAGGCTCTCGGCACTGGCGCAACCATATGCTCCCACCACTGCATTCAAAGGGTCTTGTTCCAAAACGAGTTTGCGCGGGTGTTGCCGTTCTCGTGAGGGAGCCATTAATCGAGAACTTTTAGTTGTCGTTGTATTTGTCGTTACGTCTGGCCTGGTCCATTGCCGATTCGTTGCCGAAACTGAAGTCGTGGAATTGAAATGAGGCCAGAGACTGGTGCGGGGAGAGGATTGTGTTTCGGCTTCATCTGGCAAGGAAGGAGGAGGAAGAACTCCCAACGAATAAGCAGCCACTGCCATGGAAGAAGCCGATACCAAAACTGCCGTGGCCCATGCTCCGACTGGAGTGCCTCTTGAAAAGGTGGTGGACGAGGGTGAAAACGACTGAACCAATCGAAGGCGTCGTCTTCGACGAACAGCACTTCTTCTTGGAGGTGGAGCGGCAAACGAAGAACCAAACCAACGCAAGGCTCGTTCCGAAGTTGCAATTGCTGCTCCATTGTTCCTAAGGAACGGTTGCGGCGAATGCAATATCAATGGTGATTGGGACTGTGGTCCACAACGTCTCTGGTATCGTAAAGATGTTGCCATTTTCTTATCAGTTCTGTCGTTTCTTTTTTGTTGATTGATGCTGCAGATGAACAATCCTGTCTTTCGGGCTGTAGACTGGTTTTCTGCACCACGAGAAAGAAGACAGAAACGATGCGCTTTTGTTTTCTTGTGTGATCAGTGGTCGTTCCGATGCCGAATGCCGATCCAAAGCGAACAGAAGTGTGTCTGTCTTTCTCGCGCGGCCTTGTGTATCATCCACTGCAACTTCCGGTAAATACACGTGAGTAGCATATTCTGTACCAATACCCAACGGGCGAATCCAAAAACTAAGATCGATATTTTTACAAAGCACGTATTGTGTTGCCATAGAATATGGTTTCCCATTCTCTAGTATGGAACAAACGGGAATGTCGTTTGGTATGTCGTTTGGTATGTCGTTTGATGTCGTTTGATGTCGTTTGATGTCGTTTCGGGCTCGCGCGGAAACATGGTTTGTTTCAAAATCCAGCGGTGCTCTTTCAGTAGATGGGCCCACTGTCAATAATTGACTTGTCACCGTGTGATTTCTCTTGACGAATTCCATCTGCTGGAGAGTAAAGATTCTTTTGGCGATAAAAACATCCGACATCCTCCGACATCATCCGACATCCTCCGACATCATCCGACATCATCCGACATCTCCCAAATCCTCCGACATCCGTGACTCAGTATGTTTACCTCATATCTAAAGAATCTGAATCTAGTATGATCATATCAGAGGTACTACTGTATGAAAATGAAGAAGTTATATCGTGACGATACTCTGAGTAGTAGAAAGATTACCCACGTTTTGAGTCCATTACCGGGAGTTGCTGGTCTTGGGTGTTGGGTCGTTGTCGTGCCGGGTGTCTTCGTGGTGCTTTGCACTTTCGTTTCTCGGATGGAAAAAATGTGCGCAAGCCGACCGACCGTGCAGTTTGGAAAGTTGAACTTGGTTGGAATGTATCATTTCTTCTGGGTTTTGCAGTAGCTCGGACACGTAGCCTTCTCGCGCCGGCCCGCACTGGATCGTGGGGGAGGGCGAAGCGTACCACGTAAAAACCCAAACGTAAACTTCCCCCAGGACAAAGAAGTGCGTCACACAACGTCGATAGGTGACGTGGACAAGTCATATTGCAGAATATCGATGACTGTGACCCAGTTTACTTAAAGCACTGAAATGACCACGACATGATCATGACCAACATGCCCGCCAGAAGGCGCAAGGCGCGCTCGAATGTCCGGGCGACCACAACAAAATCGAAAAACGAAACCTTTCTTGTTTGTCTTCGTTTGTACGAAGGCTAAAGCGTCACCATTTCTCAACACGGATACGGGAATAGGCAATAGGAACTAGGAATGCTCTATGAAACGAGAACAAACTTCTAGGAGTAGGAGTACACGTAACACAACCTCATGTTACACCATGCTCGCTCCAAGAGTCGAATAGCCTCTTGCGACATTCTTGGTGCTCTTCTCTTGCCGGGGCATCCTAACGTTTACTAGTGCCTCAACTAATTGTATCATACGAGAGAAATCGTAGAATCTCGTGATCGGGTCCCAACTCAAGCGACAAATAAACCCGGCTCATTCCATTCGAGAGTATGAAAACACCACTCACATGCTACAAGCCGGTTCCTCACTTCTATGCACTAGCTAGCCTTGGAGTAGGACCAACTAGGAGTGTTTGGTGCTCTCTAGTAGAACGAGTCTGTCTTTGACGCTCATACAGTTTAGAGAAAGTGAGTAGGTTTTGAAGTATCAAAGATCGCCTGCTTATTAATGCTTTTTCTAGAAAGACGGAGAGCACTGCGGAGCACTCTCTGCAGGAACGAGCACCATTGGGAAATGGAACAACAATTCCCCTTTCTTCCTTTTCTCCGACTGCTTTTCCAATATTCTTGGTTCCCCTGAAGAATATTCTTGGCAGGGGAATTCCCGCTGTGGAATTATTAGACGAACGACAAGGGCAAACGATCTTTTCCTCTTGCGCGCGGCTTTCTCCGTCATGATCAAGATCGATCATGCAGAGGCTTGGGACGAATAGGTTGGGTTTTAGTGTGTTATGATTTTGAAGTAAAGGGAACGAAGTGCTCAATGATCGGAAATAATCAGTTGTCTTTATTGTATTCTATGTCTTATTCTTTATGTGTATGCTAATGAAATCCGTACTGGACGGCCTTCCCAACTTCACACTGAATCAAGAACCCCCGGTCTGACCCTCAATGCGTAAAACGAACACTAGCATTCGCCAAGCAGGTATCAACATCAGTGAAACGAAAGCGTGAAGGACATGGTTCGATGGCTGGAAATCAGATCCATAGCCCGCAAGGCATTCCCTCCCAAAATGTTCACATCCGCAAAGTGGGACCCGGGGGGAGACAAGTGGAATTCAACAAGACTTCCGCCGCAAAGGCAAAGCTCCATGCAGATCATTTGCGGGATGGGATTTCCATCATTCGCAGCAGGCATCAACTTTTCCATTGTCTCCCGACACAGAAAGGAGTGAGGCGACGCAGTGTCAACAAGAAAGAAGACGTTGCGATAGGGAAGGGCCGACCGGGGACTTGTCTGGTCGTTTCGGCGGCTAGAACGTCGACAGGGAACATTGATGATAAATCGCAAGTTCCGGTCAACAATCTTCCCATCCAACCGCGTCTGCGCCGCAAGCATTGCTTCGTCTTCCTCTGAAACGGCTGATAAGTACTCTACCTGAAGCAAGTCGGAAAGGTCGCCATGAAGGTAGGTGGAGTCGATATCGGTAAGGACAATGTCCATTTGGGATGGCTGGATGTAATTAGGATCGTCCATGACAAGGATATCGGCGCTTCCCTTTGAGGAGACGGGACTATCTGTGGGTTTGGTCATCGATGCGGTTTCCATACGATCGATTTCACTTGGCGACTCGGGCGACTTGGTCGGAGTTTTGGGATCGCTGTCAGCACCAGAACCTTTCTTTTTATGAACACCGGAATCTACTTTCTCCATGTTTGCATTCCTTTCTTCGTGCCTGTTGATGCTGACGAGTGGGTGCGGTTTTGTAGATGCTTTTCGGGTTTGGTTTTTGGTTGTTGTTTTCCGTGACGACGGACAGACTTAAAGGCATCTCGTTTTGTAGACTGTTGACAGGTGAACAACGTTACGGTGTCTTATGCCTCGTATAAGTCCACTTCTAAAATGATGCGAATGCCAATGACGACAACCAGGATGGAATGGTGGTTTCCTGGAATCGACAATCGGAATTCAATATGGGCGATTGCCGTACATGTGTAGCCGAATCGCCTCGTACCTTGTTGGACGATGCCATGGTCCCCTTGGCACAAGAGGTGCATGGGGTGTGGGCCAGCCTTGGTGTGGTGGGAACCAGTCTGGTTTGGTTGCTCCTGGGATTGCCCTTGGCCAAACAACAACAACAACAACGACAACAGACTTTGCCCGATTGGGCCTGGAAAACCTTGCAATAAAAGAAGAATAACCAAGGACAACCACAAATGAACCTTGACGACATGAAATGGACAAGGACTACAGCCGGTCAACGCCAGACTTTCCTTGTTAAACCCCGATTGATGGTCACCGTCAAGGACTTGTCTATCATTTTGCCATCCTCCACAACAACAAAACCAAAATGTTTGTGCAATATCAACAATTTTCTTCGGTACTTGAAGAAACAAAGAATTGGCAGAAGGCAATACCTTCTGTCAAGTCTCAAAAGGTGTTGCCTACCCCCAATTCGTTGTTTGTTCCAGTACCGGAGAAAACACAGTGGGTCATTTAAAAGTAGCTGTTCGCAGTGTTCATCCGGCCAGTGTTTTGATCGTAAAAAAGGCCACCGACCTCCCTGTGTCACAGCCACGGCGGGGATAAAACAAAACTACTCTGAAGGATGGCAGGAGCAGCAGGTGTGACCAGCCCAAGGCGGTCTACTTTCCTGATCCCGTCCTGTTTGACTATGGTCGCCACATTGTCTTTGGTGACCATTGCGGCTCAAATCTGCGTGGAAGCGACAGCAGGGGCTTAAGTCTCATCAATCTCATTACAAAACGCAAAAAAGTGAATGATCTGTCCAACACTCGAATGACCTGTCGAACTTACCGACCAATCATTCTCTTTATTTCTTCCCTTTTCGAATGAGACTGCTTGTTTCTGACACGGGAACCCACGAAAGTAGAGTAAAGCAGTAAGCAGTACGCGGCATCTTACCTATGCGCTGCGTTCTGAAAAGGGATGAGGTGTTTCTTTTTTCTTCGTTTCAACAGAACATCGTAACATTGTCCTTCGCAATGAAAAATGAAAGGCACCAGGACACAAAATCCCCCAAAAGAGTAAGAGTAAAATAGTAAAGCAGTAAGCGGCATTGAGTGTCTGTGCGACCGGAATTTATGAGAGGAGTCCGTTACCGATTCGTGTTGGGACAAGTCCCCCATTCTTTTTCTTTTCGTGTTGGATGGAGTTCTTGCGCGCACGCCACTCCTCGGAAAGCACGACTCCAACCAACGCTATCATCTCGTCAATTATGTCTTCCACGTTTTGTCTCGACAAACGGCTCTCGAATCCGATTCAAACGACTCCACACAATACATGAAAAGACAACAACGAAAAGGGAACCGCAACAAAAACAACATCTTCGACCAACCATCAAAAGCAACTCAAGTGCAAGCAGACACCCCCGAAAACAATAACAACAACAAGAACTACCAAGCCAACAACCTGGAACTTTTGGTTTCTACCATGACTGAGACATGTGTTCCCTTGGCTGCACCGCCTGCAACGACGACAACGACGACGACCAACACCACGGAGCCCCCAAGCGATTCCTCGTCCTCGTCTTCTTCTTCTGTTCTTGCGCGATGGTGTTCTGCCTGTCTTGGTGCCTGTATCTATTCCAATTCCAAAGGTCGGACATCTTGTGACATGGCTGGTTTGGCGTGGACGATCCAAGGACTGGTGGTGGTCCTCATGTGTCTACTTCCGGTACGAGGCAATCCGGTGGATTGGTATCCTCCCTGTACCATTCTAGCTGGTCTGTGGCAAGTTTGTATGGCGGTGTGGTTGACCCGTGCCTTGTTTCACCAAGCGGCCTTGGCAGCAGACGACCAAGACGAATCCAATAAGGAGGCAGGTACGAAACCACACAAGCCTACAACGACAACGACGACCAACAAACGGCAACAACTGGTACAACCATCGGCCTCGCGCATTTACGAATACAATGAAATTCAAGCCAAGAAATGGTCCAATGTCTTTGTCCGGATGCGCGATGCCACTGAGGAGGAGGACGACGATCTGAAACCAAACAAGAACACTGCGTCCGACCCGCAAACGACCACCGTTCCCACTCGACCGGCCCATTCCGGAGGAGCTCGTCGTTCCTTGTTTGTCTTGGGCACTGCCTTGCCGGTATCGTTGCAAGTATTGGGCACCTGTACCTTGCTCATCACATCCTGGTTGTGGTGGTATTCCTATCGTCGGATTACCAAAGTGCCACAAACCTATGGATGGACCAGTATTTCACGATGGACCTCGACGCGCGATTGGTTTCGTACCTGGTTTTTGTTGTCCTATGGCTGTCTGGCAACCCTCCTGATCTTGTATACGATACCCACTCTGGTCTTGGTGGTGCAACAAGGACAGTATTGGGGACACCGTCTGGTGCAAGCGGTCCGCTCGTCGTGGACCGGTTCTTCCCAAACAACAACAACGTCGTCTACGAATGGCGTGATTGAATTGCCCAATCACAGTCTCCCACCTCAAGAACCATTGGTTTCCGAAAACCACGAGGCGGGTACGGTATCCAAACAAACACCAGCTACTACCGAAAATGAATCATCCGCATCGTCCTATACACCTCCACAACCCCTTGTGCAGGGATCGCCGGATGTACCACCGACGGCGACTGCGGTTGCTCCCGTGTCGGCTCCTCGTCCAGCAGCACCGCCGATTCGGACCTCACGACAAGCGACCGTGTCCACAAAAGTGGTGGCTTCCGTGATTGCGGCAGCAGGGTTGGGACTTGGTATCGTTTGTGCTCATGCGTGGTCCCAAACCTCGCAACGACTACAACCCCTCGCCTCATCCTCGGCCTTTCAAGGCAATGCCTGGGTCACGGGATACGAAGTAGTACAAGCGGACGACGGCAATGATCCAAATGATGTGCAAAACCAAGTGTGGTGTCCCAATGCACCCCAAGCAACCACCACCAACAACAATGGCGATGTCACGGTTGTAGTATCCTCCAATGGAATGGACGACAAGGACGACGAATCGTCGTATATTGCCGTCCAAGTGTCGGTCGCATGGGGTGGTGACTGGGCCTGCCCCAATCAACCCGATTCGTATTGTCAAGATACCATGACCACACACGTGTCCTGTGTCTTGGCGACACAACCTCTCGTGTATCAACAAGAACAAGCACAAAATGACGACCAACAGGCAGTACAATTTGTCACAGTCTACGATTATCTCAATTATCGATTTCAAAATGCCAATCCAGGACAAAATGACGATGGTGGTGGTGGTGTCGATTTTTCGTACAATGCGGATCAAGCACCTTCTTCGGGCTACTACAATGATGATGCGAATGCCAATGACGACAACAACCATGATGGAATGGTGGTTTCCTGGAATCGACAATCGGAATTCATTATTGGCGATTGCAGAACCTGTGTGGCCGAATCGCCTCGTACCTTGTTGGACGATGCCATGGTCCCCTTGGCACAAGAGGTGCATGGAGTGTGGACCAGTCTTGGGTTGCTGGGAACCAGTCTGGCCTGGTTGCTCCTGGGATTGCCCTTGGCCAAACAAAAACAACAACGACAACAAACGTCGCCCGATTGGGCTTGGAAAACCTTGCAATAAAAAAGAAAAATCACCATCGAAGGACAACCACAAATGAACCTTGACGACATGACTCCAGCAATTCTGGTGACAAAGTGACTACCACAAAAGTGTTTGGGTCTCAAGGAAAAACACTGACCAGACAGCACTAGCAGATTGATTTTGGTTCTGTCTGTCTCCCCCCGGCGCGTGAATCCACCGAGCACACACAGATCTTATCTGATTTGAGACTTTTCTGTGAACCGTGAGGTTGTTTCAAGACCCACTCAGTAATTGGCGCTAAAAATGTACTCCCCTGCTTTAGGATCTGTCTGAGCCGGGTTTGCCTTTTATATTCCTGAAAGCCAACAGCAATGAAGGCGAATGATCCAATCCTGTTGATACTGGGCTTTTCCAAGTTGCTGGTTCACGTGCAGGGTCGCTGTCAAACAGAAGAGCCCACATGCCGTGGCCGCTGTTGTATGTTGGATTGGCACTGCGATGCAAATTTCTTTGGTGTCACTTGTGATGTCAACATGCATCTGCCCTACCACGCCGACTATTATCATCCCATTTCTTCATCGTGGCATTGTGTGGAAGGAAACTGCGACGAAATTCATTTGGACTCCGCTACTGCGCATTGTCGTGTCGAGGCTTTTGGCTACCAGCATTTGTCTGCAAAACTGTGCCGTGGTCCCTTCCAAGAGCCAGCGTCGAATCCTCGCACATTGTCGCCATCCATTCGCAGCGAATCAGCAAGAAAGCTTCCCAGTTCCAAGCCCAGTCGATCACCAAGCCTACTTCCCACCAGTGCTCCCAGCTCCAAGCCCAGTCGAACACCAAGCCTACTTCCCACCAGCGCTCCCAGCTCCAAGCCCAGTCGAGCACCAAGCTGACTTCCCACCAGCGCTCCCAGCTCCAAGCCCAGTCGATCGCCTACAAAACTACCAACCGCCATGCCAAGTAACATGCCTAGTGAGAACCCCTCATCGGAACCAAGTACATTTGTTCATCATTGCACGTTCAAGAGATTTTCGTCACAGCTATGCAGTGAGTCCTTAAAGCCAACGTCGTCCTCCAAGACTGGCTTTGTCGTGACTGTCCTTGCGTTTCTCGGTTATGTGGCCGTGGTTCTCTGGGCGATGGTTCAAAAGACATTGAAGCGCTCCAGAAATATCGCGCATTTCACACGTTTGTCATCCACCCACGTGATTGTGGTTCACCAACATGGCCTGTTTCGCGACGAAGAATTGCAGCCACTGATCATGACTTCCTCCTTACCCTCATTTTTGTCCTGTTCTGTGATCCTTGTTGTATCTACTGATGAAGATTGTCTACCTGGCCCATGACAGCCCGGTTGAGCTCACGAGTGGTTATTTGTCATGGGTGTCGATTGTTCCATAGAAAAGAACCAAGGACAACCCAGAACGACAGACACAAATGACAAAAGAGCCCACAGGCTGTGGCCGTTGTTGTACGTTGGATTGGCACTGCAATGCCAATATCTTTGGTGCCAGTTGGAATGTACACTGCCATCTGCCCTATCTCCCCGACTATTGTCATCCCATGTATTCATGGTGGCATTGTGAGGAAGGAAACTGCGACGAAATTCATTTGGACTCCGCCACTGCGCAGTGTGGTGTCGAGGCTTTGGGCTAGAAGCAGTTGTCTAGCCAGCGTCGAATCCTCGTACTTGTCGTTGTCATCATCGTCGTCGAGGACGCAAGTTCTGTTCCTACACGACTGGACATGAATGTGTCTGCATGCCTGTGCGTGAGTCGGAACGAGTGGTCCATCACGTGTCGGTAGTGCAAGCACACGTCCAAATCCTCTAGTAGAGACCTCTGTAGAGTCAGTAGTATCACACAGGCTTTATAGTTGATTGAAAAGTGTGTATATACGTCCTTGTTGTTGTTGTTGTTACCTGCTGCGTCAAACAGAGAGAGAGAATGATGGTTGTGTTGAGTTTGGGTTTCCAGTGTCCAGTGTATCCAAAGAAGCTCCACAAATACCGAGAGCAGAGACAATATCTGAGATTTTTTAGAGAATCATAGTCGCATATCAGACGCTTGAAAACACGCCATCTCATATGCATAAATATGCTCGCTTCGACTTTGACGCGCGATCTCATATGCATAAATATGCTCGTTTTGAGGCTGGAAAACAAGCGATCTCATATTGCTCGTACTCGTGCTCGTACTCGTAACTCGTAAATATGCTCGCTTGGACGCTTGAAAACATGCGATCTCATATGCATAAATAATATGCTCTTGCGCCATTGGCACTATCGGAAATCGGAACGTGGGTCGTGGGACGTGAAGACACAAGACCACGCACAAGACCCAAGACCCAAGACCCAAGACATAAACACTTTCCACCTTCCACAAAACCCACAGAAACAAAAAAAAAGACGAAGAACAGCATCAACCTCCCTTGGATACGGCAAAGAAGCCCCTCGTCATGAACAATAAGAACAATAAGAATGCTCACCTACCAGCAGACACGAACACGACGGTCCACACCGAATGCAACACGACGACGACCAAACGATCTAGTGATGGTTTCACTGCAATTCATTTGACTTGGAGACGGATCCTATGGCATTTCGTTCTAGCAGCGGTCGTGCCATTCGCCCTTTCCACTGGTTTGCGCCGACAAACAAGTCTTTTTGCTTCGTGGCATGCAAGCGTTGGAAAGGAGGAACAAGAAAAGGTTTGTAGAGTTTGGCACAACAATGAAGAATGGTCCAAGTCGGAGTGTTCTTCTTCATTGGAACTCTATCACGAAACACTGGTTCATCCGGCCTTGCTGTCGCACAAATCTCCTCAGCAGGTGGCCCTGGTGGTGGCCAGTCCGACGATCAGCCGTGACATGGTGGTTGGGAGTCTCCATCAAGTCTTGAAACACACTACCGTCCAACACTGTCATGTGTTGCACCTGGTTCATGACAACGAAAATGAAAACGAGAATAAGCACGGGTCGGACCTGAATGACGATTTATTGTTGTCGTCTAATTGGAAGGACGATCCACGAGTGCATTTGACCACGGTAACGAATCTGGAAACCGCACGGACTTGGTTCCTCGATCACTATGGTAGTGCAGCGAATGATAACGAAGAAGAAGAAGAAGAAGAAGAAGATGATGATGATAAAGAGGAAATATCAGACAATAAATTGGATGTCATTCTTTTGGATACCCTGCTGTACGTACATGCGCCGGAGTGTCTGGTTCTTTCACAACAACTGCTCACGACGACATTTTTCTGACACACCTGTTTTCTTGCAGCGACATGGATACACCATACAAC
Source organism: Epithemia pelagica (assembly GCA_946965045.2). Taxonomy (NCBI): domain Eukaryota; phylum Bacillariophyta; class Bacillariophyceae; order Surirellales; family Surirellaceae; genus Epithemia; species Epithemia pelagica. The sequence goes on along the minus strand of OX337239.1, from coordinate 1,457,632 downwards.
TTGTTCTCTCATCCCATGTTGAACGACCAATCGTTTCTGGACGCTTTGGCATCGGCACTCTCTCCGACGGGAGTGTTGGTAGCCCATGTCGGAGCCGCGACACCAAGAACAACAGGTGATGTGGATTCATCCCCCCTCGACCCTTTTACGAGTATCTGGGCCAATTCCGAGGCTATCAAAATGGCAGCCTATTCCGAATCAATTCTCCTTGGTGGTCGCCGCTCGGATCACCGTGTCCACGAATTTCGTATCATTTTCACGGATGAGGATGCCTTGGCTGAATGGCATGCCGATGCCTCCTCCATTCAGGTTGACGTGGCCAAGAGGATTTCAAGTGCTGCAGGTGGACCACCACCACCATCCTTGCGGTTTCTAGACGGAGCCACCCAACAACACTATCAAAACCCCAGCCGCGTTCAAGAAAATCACTATTGTCAAACGACGAGACAAACATCGCCGCATTGTACCGTCGTTCGGGGGTACGACCCCGATGTGCCCAATTTACCCGTTTCGGCTCTGGAATTTGGACCCAGTCGCGTGGCCAATGCAGGACGGGGCGTCTTTTTCAAACATGCCTTTGCCAAGGGAACGTACTTTACCCTCGAAGAGGCAGTCCATAGCATGCTTGTCAAACCTTTGACTACTGAAATTATGCAAGAACTATTGGAATTGGTACCAGCCAAGTGGAAAGCCTTGGACAATTACATGAAAGGCTACGGATTTCCTGACGATTTTTGGGGTCTGGAAGCACACATAGTCGATCCAGGCATTACCACCTTTGTCAATCATGGATGCAATGGGACCAACAATATTGGAGTGGCCACCAATTATACCGAACTCACGGCCACTGTAGAGGATATGGATACCATGTTTCCCCAGTTTCAGTACCTTTTTGACCCCGCTGGAGATCGGTTATACATGTCCAAATCCTCCGCCTCGGATGTGCTGGTACACTCCGTCCAAGCCGGAGACGAAGTCTTGGACAATTACATGGCCTTCAGTTTGAAGAAGGATTGGGAAAACAAAATTCAAGAATTAAAGTCGATTTGCCTTGGACAGCGGACGGGTTTGGTGGTGGCTGTCGAAGCGGCGGGGAGAAAAGTGGACGAACCAGATTCCAGTCCTACAGCAGGGAATCAATGTGATTTTAAAATTTTTTCTTCAGCTGGCGGAACCTCTTAACACCGTAGCAGAATATCAGCCTCTCAATTGAAATCTCCTATCAACGGCCCTAGCTAGAGATGATCTCGGAACAATTCATTGCTGCTATTGTGGACTACATATAATAGGCGTTGTATGAGAGTTTCTCAAACCATGGGCGTATGCTTGTCGATGCTCTGTAAATGAAAGACCCTTGACCAAAAAATAAAGAGACAAAACGGCGATCAAGAGCCAAGAGGTCTCTCCTCGAAGAGTCATTTGTGGAAGGCACATTGTCTTTATCTCCCTTTCCCTTGCGTAGTCAACATCCATAGATCTCACCACGGACACTATTCTCAATGTTAAGCAAGCCATGGGAGTTTGTGTACAGTGTACAGGCCTTTGCGCCATGAAGCAATCCAATATCCAATAAAAATTGTCATTCTCACCACCGTTACCATTCGGTCCTTCCTCAATGACAGGTTCTATGTTGTTTATGTTGTTTAGTGTTTACACTTCTTGGATTTTCTTGAGAAACTACTCATCTTACTCCTACGAGGAGTAGTTAATGAACCCCCAAGTTAGATTGCTCCCAACAAACATCATTACGACTGTATTCTGGTAGGGGACTTCGATATCGAAAGGGCAGCTCTACATTTAAATGCGACCGAATCTTTTCCAGTCGCTGCATAGACACACGCACTTCCAGTTTTCATCGGAGAGAAATCCAAGTCCATTGACACACACTTCTCTGCCACAAAAGATACAAGTGTGACAGTGACAGATCCTCTTGTCGTCTCCTGTTTCTTGGCGTAACGGTAATCCTTGCCATGTCTACCATGGATTTTTGGCAGAAGCACCTGCCAGTAAGGCTCGGTATTTGTCGTCGCGCTGTGCTGCTTGTCCTTTTGTCGCTCGTGCTCGTCGTTGACAGAATCCGTGCCTTTGCATGGTATCCTTTACCACAACAAGTCCGCACAAACACACGACCCCGACGACGACGACTTGCACAACCGCCACTTGATTTTAGGCTCCCACATCAAACGACACCAAGGGCCATTACCTACGACACTGGTTTGTACCAGAGCCCGAGCAGCTCGACGAATATTCAGGATTTAGCTCGAGAATGGGCTTGGCGGAATCGAGATCAAGAAGAGGACCATGCAACCAACGACGATCACAGTACCAATAATAACAAGAACCGGAACAATAGCAATCTGCAAAAGAGAACGACGACGACGTCGTCAGTATTGCAAGCAACCATTGTGACGCCACAACGACAACGTCCCCTATTGATTGTAGGCGACTGGCAAACCGAACCGGCCACTTTGGGTGCCGCCATCAATGTTTGCAAACTCTTGGCCGCCAATTTGGCTCCCCATCATCATCATTCTACTTCCCCAGACGTCCAAATCATGGTGATTCCACCTCTGCCCTTTGTCTCACATGTCGTGGATGGCTTGCAAGGAAGTGGCATTCATGTGGGGGCACACTTGTCGTCATCCTCCGATCCAAATTGGATTTTGCAAGTACAATCCGTAGGATGCGATCATGTGCTACTCACACTCCAAGTGGACGACGACGAGGACAAAAGCGACATGGTCCAAAACTTGGGTCGTCAACTGGCTACGTGTTTGGCACACAACGAGCGGTTGCAACTCGTGCTCTGTGTCTCACATTCAGATGATCTTTCCCAGGTTCTCAAGCAAGGAGTCGTTCAGGAACGGGACTGGGAACGTATTTCCGTAGCTGTGGAACCTGCATCGAGTATGTCACTGTCCGAGATACCAGAGTGGTTGGAAGCACTGCGAGTCGACGTATTCGACACGGATCTTTCCACCATACCTCGACTACTCTTGTGGTGTCGCGATTCCAACAGCAACACCAATGTGTCACCTCGTACCATTACCGACTACACGTCTCTACCAGATATCGACGGCATGGTACTCGACTCGTCCCTCTCCTTGTCGGCCGATGCCTTTACCCGAATCATTCATGGAGCGTCCATCTTGCCCTCCAAACTCTATTCCCAAGAGCCGCAGGTGAGCGCCTCCTACTAGTCCGTCGTCCCTTTGTATTTATGTCTTTGAGGAATGAAGGCATTTCATCAACCAGAAATGCAACAACAACGACACTTGTAAAAAAGATATCGATCCATGGATTTCTGTGGTTGGTTGTTGAAATCTTGGTCATCTAACCTAGTCATGCTTTTTGTTTGTGTTTGCTCGATTCTGTTGCAACTTGCGTGTTCCTTGTCATCGGGCCTTTAGCGTTCTCCCCACGAATTTACGGCTCGCGAATGTCTACCCACCTCCAATACCTTGGGAGAAAGTCCGGTATGGTCTGTCCGAGATCAAACCTTACATTGGATTGATGCCCCACAAGGCTTGATTTGGACCTGGAATCTCCATGATCCAGCCTTTTGTACCAAGGTTGCTTGTACTACTGGTGGAACGAATACCATTGGATGCATTGCCCTCTTGGCACCATCCCAAGAATCGTCGTCAACGTCGTCGCAAACACTCTTGGCCGCTTGTGAAGATGGGTTTTGGCACATTGATTTGGTAACCCCTTCTGCTGCCACCGAGGAGGAGGAAGAAATCGACAACCACGCCTCCCATGGTTCGGGAACCACTGCGCCCCAACAAACGTGGTTGTGTCCACCTCCAGAACCACGTCTTCCCACTCGTCCCAACGATGGACGAGTCGACCGAGAGGGTCGGAATTTAGTCTTTGGTATGTACAACAATTATCATCGATCGCCGGTGAATCAGGCCGATCCCAGTACGCACTTGTACCGACTGGGAGTGAATCATGATGCAACGACCAAACTAACCGTTCCACCCTACCGAGTCTCCAATTGCCTGTGCTTTGCGCCGTCGGGAAAGACTGTGTACTTTTGTGATACTCCCACACGCAAACTATACGCCTTTGATTACAATGGCAATGCCGCCGCCGTGACTGGTAACCGCCATGATACCACAACAGGAAGCGTCTTGTCCAATCGACGTCTTTTGTGGACCATGCCATGTGAATGGGACGGAGGTCCGGATGGAGCGCAAGTAGGTACGTATCAAGCAGTGTGTCGCTGCGGAACGAACACTAGAGCTTTACATTGCCAAGAGTTGGATTGGTGTATAGTGTACAGTTTTTTCCTCCTCACAAACTTTTTTGTTTGACTGGTCGATCTCGTCAATGTTTCTCTCTGTCTCTCTCTTTCCCGGGAATATGGCGTACACAGACGCTGAGGGATTTATTTGGGCAGCCTTGAGTGGAGCCGGTCGTGTGGTGCGGATTCATCCCGAATCGGGAAGAGTGGACTTGGTCGTGCATTTGCCTGTCAAGAGTCCTACCTCCTGTACCTTTGGAGGTCCGGAACTGAATACCCTCTTTATTACCACACGTGGTCCCGATGGAGGAGGATTGTATTCCCTGGTCTTGCCCTTTGGCATTCGAGGGTTACCAGAACCCGAACTGATACTAGACGAGGAACACATCTTTTTGGCATCGTGAATGCAGAACGAGTAATCAATGTCATGCAGAATTGCACTTCCCCCTCAGAAAGTACTTTTCCAAGACAAGAGTTACAATATGGTACTTCGTGCTTACTAGGAGTAGGCCTCAATGTTTAACTAAGGTAACTACTCCTCGGGAATTCATCAAAAACGCGTGTGTAGGGGACATAGTGTATAGGAAACGGAACTTTAAGTATGCGGAGTAACGATACGCTGCAGCAACATCTATGTATACTATAAGAAACTGTGCGAGGGGATCGATCGGATGATACAAGGCGAAGCTCATGGGCTATAGACAGTCTCGTTTGCTTTGATTTTCATCCGTCGTACTCTTTGTGTATGTCTTCCGCCACATTTATATCCAAAACAGTCTCCATAACCCCAATGTATGGAAACTGTCGCCCCCAGCATCATTGCGTAGAAATAAAAGGATTCCGGTGCGCCACAAGTTACGTCTTGCTTGGCAGGAAAGCCAGGGGCATTCGAGAGAACGACCGCTCCTTCCGCGGGACTTGTTCGAACTGGGAGATGTGTACCATGAACCTAACCCGGGTATCTAATGAGGGCCCTGAAAGCGTAACCCCAACGTCCAGAGCTGACAACTGAAGCATGAGTGGCTGCCTGGGACACTTGAGGCCGCCGCTCGTCAATGGAAATGTCGAAAAGAAAACTAACCTTCTTTGAATCCATCCATTAATAACACACAAGGGGCCTTGAGGCATTCCCTCCATTGCAGGACATGTGTGTGAAACAATGACATGGACGGGACCGAATTCCCGAGCCTCTTCGGTCCAATGGACCAATGGTCTGGTCTTGAGGTCTTGCGTTTCTCAGGCATCAGTCTTGTTCCGGTTCGACTTGTGCAGCGGACAGGGCAAAGTACTTGGGATCTCCGTTGTTGGTATTGGTCAAGGAAATGGTAAAGGCCAGCCGTTTGCCATGCAGAGAAATGACCGACCCACACCAATACAAAATATGATGCGCCGACAAAGACGACGACGAGGCATTCAACGTCGCCTTGTTGTTGTTTGTCTTGAGGTGGTGGTTGTCGGAGGATTCGGGAGGAGCCACGTAAATGGCCGTGCCCCCACCCGGAACCGTGCTGGGTGGAAGGGCCGTGGTCGGAGGTGCTGTTGCTCCAGCTGTCGTGGTGGACTGGGGGACTTCAGTGGCCGCGGAGGATCGTTTCAGCAAATCGGCCATGGCTTCAAAAATATCTTGATGGTTGCGAATGTACACAAACATGGATTGTTGAAAGACTTGATCTTGTTGAACACCCAACAAACCTTCAAAACAGGAATTGCAAGCCAACACGCGTCCGTCCAAGGAGGCAATCCCCAAGGCGGCGGGACACTTGGCAAACACAAGTGGATACATATCCTTTAACAGAGGGGACGACGATAAGGCCGAGGAAGAGGAGGATGACAAAAACAAATCCAAGGGTCCTTCGGTGCTAGTACTTGTGTGGTTCTTGCTGTTTCCATTGCTCGTTGTGAGTGCAAAGCCTCCCTTGTTGGAATTCCCCATTCCTTCGTCACCCGTCTCTTCTTCTTCTTCATCCGCCGCATCCGATCCACTATTGCTCTTATTATTATTATTGTTTTGTTGCTGTTGTTGATGGACGAGTTCGGTCGTTTGTCGGACCGTATCCATCAACCGGGCATGTTCGGAATCCAGCATAATGGATCGGCTTTGCAACTGCTTAATGTATTCCACCACACTGACCAAAATGGAAAATTTGTTGGGTTTGAACGGAATCTTGTTTTCTTCCAAGACATCGCGCAATTGTTTAATTTGTTGACTGATCCGATAGGAGCGTTGCTGTTCGCGCATGTTGCGTTCGTACCGCCGTCGTTCCGAGGGCGGTACCCCGGCCCCCAAGTCTCCCCCATTCCCCAGAGCCGCGGACGAAGCTCCTCCAAACTCCAACATGGAATCCATGCCCTCCATCATCCAATCGGCCGTGCTGGTGGGGGGAGGGACACCTGCCGTCGGGGCACCCCCACTCGTTACTCCCACCGCCGTAGAAGAAGTCGAAGACGCCAAGAGGGGAGGAGGTGCCGGTGGCACGGCCAAGGCCGTTGTGGAGGAGGATGCTAGTGGTGGTGGTGGTGGACTGCTCCGCGTGGTGGCGGTGACACAACTGGAGCTACTCGTACTGGTCGATGTTCGAGGAGCCGCCGTGTCACTGGTGGAATACAAGGAAACGACTGAAGACGCGGCAGCCGTATTATTGTGGTTGTTGTGGTTTGCAGTCGTGGTGGTGGTGGTGGCGGTGGCGGGGGGACGTGTGGCAGCCGTGGCTGGTTTCTTGGCGAGCGGTTCTCCCGTGCTTGCCGTTGTACTACTAGTTTTGCCGTTGATGGAGGGAAGTGGAGCCAAGGGTGCGTTGGTGGGTGCTTTTCGTTTGCCATTGGATCCATTATGATTGGTGGTAGTAGTCGTCACGGCCGAAGTCGTGGGTTTCACCGATGGTACCAGAGGATTGGTCACCGCCGTGGAGGCCGCCAAGAGATCCAACGAGGGTGGAGCGGTGGCTTGACCCGAAGCCGCCAAGGCGGCTGCAGCAGCGGCGGCCGCCGCCGCCGGAAAGACCACCCCTCCTCCCGCAATGGCCAAGGCAGCGGCTGGATTCATGGCGGCCGTCGAAGGCAACAAAAAGTTGGGAGTCGCAGCAGTGGATGCTGTTGTGGAGGGAGCTCCTCCTGCGGCTGCCACAGCGGCCGCTTGTTGTTGAAAGGCTTGTTGAATCAAGGCTGGATAGGCGGCTGCCGCAGCTGCGGTGGAAAACCACGGTGGTACCGTCGCTGGAAGAGCCAAGGTGGGAGCCGCCAGGCCAGCAGTGGCAGCTGGAGTGGTGGCCGTAGGAGCGGCTCCGGTAGACAGAGTGGGTACCAGACTGGTGGAGGGGGGAGCCGCTGCGAGGGGAGTCAAGGCCGAGGGAGGAGCTGCGGATGCTGCTGCCGTGTTTAAGGCACGGTTCATGTTTTCTGCCAATTCTTGTTGTTGTTGCTGCTGTTGTTGTGTTTGGAGGATGGAACTGTCATTCTGTTTCACAGCACTCGTGGGAGGGGGCACAACCGTGGTGGCAAGAGGAACCGTATTGGATTCCAAGGAGGTGGGGTTGGTTTTGGTAGTGTTGTTGTTGCTGTTGCTGGCAGTCGCAAGATTGTTGGTATTGCTATTGTTGTTTTTGTGGTTATGATGATCCAAAGTGGTGGTTTCCGGGAGAGGAGGAGGGTGATGATTGTTGTTACTGTGGGTATGCGAATCCATGCTTCTCAAACCCAAAACGTCTCTCCCCTCACTCACTCAATCGTGATAGTAATGACTCTAGTAGAGGTTGTTGCTGTCGATAATGCTATCCAGTCAACCCGTCCCTACGCACAGACACATAAGGAATGGACCAAACTACACTCTCTCTCCTCAAAAACCACAATCAGTTCTTCACGTGTGTCGCAATTGTGTTTGTGTTGGTTGGTTCGTTCCGCCTCAACACCGAATGCGAAGGCTTCGTATTCCAATCCTTGAACTGGGGATGATGAGAACCAACTACTAAGCGTGTTCCTCTTTCCAAACGTTCAATGCAAACAACGACTCCCCCAACTGAAAAGGCAATGCCAGAGCAACAAGGAAAAGGCTGTGTCCAAGGACGAGACCTCGTTTGAGATTGGTCACACGAGTTGCACAATTGGCAAAAAGACAGCACCAGGCCGGCTGGTCCTGCTTGTTCCCTCTTTGCGCTCGTAGAGCAAAGACCTGATGAGATGATTTTGATGTGTGTGTGTGCTACGAATTGCGACACCACTTGCGCAAGTGCGTATTGGCTTCCGGCACTATTGGGCCAACAACACCAACAACACACGAAACGACAAAGAGAAGAGGTACCAACAACCAACAAGCCGATCGAGTTGAGCCTCTTGCCAAAAGGATCAAATTGCCGAGAGACAGAGAACAGAGATACAATAGAGTACATTGCAGATTGCACCTATTCAAACGCTCGGAGACGCGGCCGGGAACGTCATTGAAAAACGTGCCACGTAGATGGTTTGTCAATGTCGTCATTTCCATTTGACTCGCCCTATCATCTAGTTTTCCGTAGTTTGAATACGGCGCATATATGTTGGGATGCTACGTCAAACCACGTAACGCGAAATTTCATGATCTCTGACGTTTTCATTGGCTCCCGCAAGTTCAACCATGTCAGCTGCTGTAGACGTCATTCCAATTCAGGAGTCAAACCATTTCGCAAGACTCAGACTCAATGTCCGTCGTCCGTCCGTGATCCAGTGAGTCATGACTGATTCACTACTACAGCGGCCTTTGTGCCATAGCAGTATGGGATGAGGCCATTGCCATAGCTTTCCTCTTCGATGCCGTACTTTCGAATGGGATTGAAAGAATGAGGAGTAGTTAAAAACCAGTACTTACTCCTACCAAGACTATCAGATATCAGTCCAGTAGAGAAAGCATTCTAGGGAGATTCGAGTAGCTACTCGGAGTATGGCAACTTTCTTCGGCCTAGTGGCATGGAAGTCTCTGAGAATGATGCAATCAAAAGCAAGCAAACAGTCTGTGGGTTGGTTCCATGATGGCCGAGTCAGGCACAAGATGCCGACAAATATAGGTAGATTGGTAGAAGGAAGAGAGAGAGAAAACAGAGTGGTTTCGTTTTGGTTTTTGCTCGATTCTGTTGGTGCTCCTCGTTTGCTACTACGTATTCTTGCGCTTGGTCACTGGATGGTCGTCGTTGTCATCGTTCCGTTGGCTAGTAGTAGCAGTCTCATTGCCCTGCTGCCGCAGGCGCCTTCTTGTACCCGCAGCAGCAGCACCCACGACGACCTGGACCACACCCTTGAGAACCAGAATGGCCCACCACACTTGCAAGACCATCAACAGACTAAAGGCTGTAATCGAACCAATGGTCAGCCATTGGAACCACCCCGGAGGATGATACCAAATATACCAGTAGCACAAGGAGGCCACGTCCCAATATCGTGGGACCAAGGCTCCAATGCGCAACACCAAAAAGGAGACAGCAAAGCCCATGCGGACCCCCACAAACAGTTTGGGATAGTGGGCCCGCTTATCTTTGAGGACATTGTGGACGGACAAGAACAGGGTACTGAATTCCACCAGACCAAAAAAGACGGGAGAATACAGGCGAAATCCGGATCGACAAACGGCGGTCCGAAACGCCACACACAGGGCCGCCCCATGATGCAATCCCATGACCCATGTACCCAGTGGACTGGATGATTGGGTGTCGTGATGGACAGACGTGTTGAGCCACAAGGCAAAGACTTGTTTGCCGGCTTGCATGGCTGGTAAGGCCACATCCAAGGCGTGGTCGGTATTCTGTCCCATGATCTTGTCGTAGGGAGACAAGGATGACACAAACACGGAATTCGCAAACGTATCGTCCTATGGTCCCCAAAACAAAAAGGCAAACAGGCCGCCTCGTCCCAGACGGACCGTCTCCAAATAACATCCCAATAGTAACATGGTCAGATTAACCAGGAAATTGGTGATGCTATACGATGTACGATGAACGTCCAACTGTGATTCTTGTTGTTCTTGCTGTTGCTAGTGGTGGGCGCTTGTTGATGGTGTTTTAGGCGAGGATGTATTGGTGGTGCAGGCGTTAACTCCTCCAGATCGAGTAACGTCCTTCGTTGTGACTCGCAGCGACCATTGTTGTCGTCGTAACATGGTACACACCAGGCCATGACAAGCGAGACAAGCCACGGTCGTTCCCACCACGACAGGGACTACCGAGCCCCAGATCAAGTCGTCCGACACCCACATTCCACTCGTCGCCAATTCGGCATGGAGAGATTTGATTTCTTGGACCAAAACATGGCGGTCGATATCCTGTCGTGGGGGGAGCAACCATGAAACATACCTCCACAATGGACGACTCATGGTGGTGATGCTGATCATGCCAATGGACGTTCTAGTGACCCTCTGGATGGATGTACCACCGAGACATGCAGGAATTGTGCCATGGAACAAAACTTGGAGTTGTGGATTGTGAGAATGCCGATGTGGATTCGGTATCTTCTAATGGAACGATCTACCAAAAAAAAATGCAACGGAAAATATTTTTGAAAAATGCAGTGGAAAATACGTCATAAAATAAAGGAAAAATACAGATTACTGATACTCCTACTCCTAGGAAATATATCAAAAAACTACTCCCACTATCCACACTAAACCGCCGCTGGCACCCTACTCGTACTCCAACATCATGACCAAAAGGACGACGACCACTCGTGCTAGAAACCTCAATCAATGGAACAAACCTTCTTCTTGTGGTCCCTTGGTTTCACTACCTAGACTTGATCCTACGCTTGCCATCATCATCTCTAGAGAGAGAGAATGTGTGTGGTTCCAATGACAAGTTCTTTTGGACCTATCGTTTGTACCTCGTTTTAACCAATGATAAATTGCAAGTTTGTGACACGAGAACGAAAGCATCATCTTCCTTGGACAGGGTTCCCACTGCATATTGCTGTCGGCTGCTTTCGGTAGATTGTCGAAAGGTTATGCCAGTACTCCTAGGAGAAAGGGTCCACAAACGACGAGTACCAATCCCTACCAACATCGCCTTACTAATGTAAAAGGGCAAGGCTAGCGAAATACGAGTCTCTTAGCGTAGGTTTGATGTCTTGTGTGTTGTTCACCTTCTTGTCATTGCGTTGCGTTCTCGGTCCTCCTGCTTTGCTTGGTAGGAGTGTAGGTAGAAGTCGTACAATCATGTACATCCATTTCTTCCTTTGGAATTTGTCCCCCCAAAGGATATCGATTCCAGAAAAGAAGGGCAAGACCCATTTCCTCGTGTAGTCTGGAAGCATTCCAGTTTTGGGTCATGTGTGTGGGCAATCGACTCACACTACCTTTTTGCTTGGATGGTGGTAGCTTTCGGCGGTAGTAGTTGTTGCTGTCTGGATCCTCTTGGTAGATGCAGAATCATTGTTCTTGTCACCACCAGCCATTAGGCCTGTTACGACCTTGAGTATGCCCTTGACAATCAAATATCCCCACCACAATTGCAAGGCCATTAAAATGGAAAAGGTACCGAAACAAAACATGTTAAACCATCGCAACCATCCGTTGGGATGATAGACGAGGTACCAATAGCCCAAATAGGAAATATTGACAAAGCGTGGTATATATGCCACAATCCGTAAGGCCAAAAAGAAGAGAGCAAAGAACATGCGAGAATACCACACCACGGTGGGATAGGTTTCCCGTAAATGCGGAGGAGCATTTTGGACCGTTTCATAGACATCCAAAAAGAGGGAACTCCAATTGCAAATGCCAGTAAAATAGGGAATGTACCAACGGAATCCTGTCCGAAAACAAGCGGAACGAAATACATTGCTCAAAGAGGCCATATGATGTAATCCCAAGAGCATCATACCAAGTGGACCCATCGTGTCGCCATCTTCCAAGGAGTGGAGAAGGAGCATGGCAAAGAGTTGTTTACCTACTTGCATGGCAGGCATGGCAATGTCCAACGGATGATCGGCAAAGCCCATAATTTTGTTGTAGGGAGAAGATGCTAGGAGGGCATTGGAATGATGATCGTTCCACAAAAAAGAAAACAAACCATGCTGTCTCAAGTGCATGATTTCCAAATATAAGCCCAGCCCAAACATGGACGCATTGGCCAAAAAGTTGACGACGCCATAGGAAGCACGACGCAAGGGCAACGTTTGTAAAGGCGATTTCGATCGAGTTTTGTGGGGATCCTCTTCCACCAATTTCAAGGGTACCAGCCACAGCTCGGGATACCGACATCCTACACCATAACACAGGGCACAAAGAGCAAAGGTTCCCACCGCCACGGACATGACGACACCCCAAATCATAGAATCTGGTAACCATATGCCAGTAGTTTCCAATTCGGCTTGCAAACCTTTCATTTCCTCGGCCAAATCCCACTCGCTGTAATCGTCTGGCATCCACCACTGCCCGGTATTCCACATGGATGCATTTTTCATGGTGGACTAGTTTGTGCTTTCCACAAGCTTTAGTGTTTGTGTCTTGGAGAGATGAAGGTGGCGACGAGAGAATTGAATGTCGTGGGTCGTGGGGTCTTTTTTAGAGAGGTGTCCTGTTCGGAAGATGTCGAAGATACCTCTCGCCACTGACAGAGGGATGTACGTCCCAGCGCTAAATATTTATTACCTCACAACAAATGTATAAGCGATCTACGTGCTACCAATTATACCCGCTGGAGACACAAAGCTAAATCCACTCCAATGTAGATGTCGTGTCTATCTTTGTCCACACTCCAATTCCTATTGTTCGTCTATAATATGATCTACTAGGAGTAGGAGTATGAGAGTCTTGAGATAGTCGGTTGTCTATGCGGGTAGGCTTCAAGGTTCAAGAACCGTTAGGTAAAGCCTTTTCTGCCATTCGTCGTACGTTCTCCAGTCTGCCGTTCCTTCACCAAGAAGGACTCTTTGGGTCTACCCAGGAGTGCCATTGGGTTTGTTTCATGGAATCCGTCAAACTGGTTTGGTTTTCCACCAACCGGTACCCTGGATTCCTTCCAAACGGACTCGTGCCCAAGGACAATCGTTTCGGTGGTGTGTATTGTGTTCTGAGTGGCAATCCATTTCATGCGGTTACCACCGAAACAGGTGCCGTCGCAGACGTAGGGCAATGTTGTGAACTGAGTTGCTCTTGCAAGACGTGGCCGGAAACCCACCTCCCCTCGTTTCGCTGGTGTTGCAAGGCATTCCAGACCTCATAATCTTGATGATACAAGTGTTGGACCAAGGCCAACAGTTCTGGTGTATAATACTCATCCATTTTGTTTTGAGATCCCGTCGTGTGACCATCGTTCTTGCCCCGACTGCTTTGTTGAAAGCCAACAGGAGCCGAAACACCCGGTGACATCAATCTGTTGTCTTCCTGCCTGCCATTGTCGTCGAATTCTTCTGGTAACGCTCAGTCATTCATTCTCTTACTAGTGCTGATAGGGTGCCATGGACCGTACTCACGACAACAAGATGTTGTTGAAGAAGAGTACATATTATCCTCATTCTCCTTTATCGAGAAGGGCAAATACCCAAACCGAATGGTGATTGAACCATGGAGTCCTTACTTTGCTCGACACAAACAAAAACTCTATTAGAGCGCGCACCCAACGACCTTGCTGGGTACTTTACACACGTTTCGAATGCGCCGATATTCGCACACTTTCTGTGGTTACCATCTCTTTGGAGTCGTGCGGACATTCCCAAATGCCAACCAAAGAATTGTTGGATCTGGCACACTGGTAACGTGTGGCGACATAAAGGTTATAGGCCGGTCCCTTTCGTTGAACATGGTAAAATTCCTGTTCCTCCTTTCTGTAAATTTTGGGAAAGGTCAAATTGGTACCACTTGTGAGCAAGGCCCGATACTTGCCATTCAACCAACGTCTGCAGAGAGACTTTTCCAAGTGATAGCCGATCATGTTGTAATCCACTGCCAAGCTGGCGGATTGATGGCCACAATATTGGGGAAAACAAAAATCCAAGCCCCATCCACGGCCAGATGTGTAATGCAAAAACGAATAAAAGCATTGCCAGCTTTGCTTGGTAAAAATTTGAGAAAAAGTTTCAATAATAGTCGGACGGACCAAGCAATCCCGTGTCGAGCGGCCTTGATAGTGTGCATGGCGACGCCCCTCGGCATTCATCACAGACCAGTAACTACCCACGATTCTCGGTGATATCGACGACAAATTGTATTTCTCTATAGATTCCAACAATTTGGGAATGCGAATAGGATGAGGTCCGGATGTGGGCAAAAATACATCATCCAGCATGACAGCAATATACTCGTATTGTTGTACCAAGGGCGGTGCCAGATATTGCAAAAAGACACCCCAGGTGTTGAAACTCAAACAAGCCGTGCCGTAAAAGCAACTCTTTATAGGCTTATCGAACTACGTATTCTCCTTAGAATGAGCTTCTTCTTGTTTCGTTTGTGTTGCTTTTCTTTGGCCACGTCGCTTCACCAAGATCCAATCTGCATCTTCTTTCGCCTTCTCGCCAGTCGCCTTTTGGTCGACTCCTACCGTTTCCTGATCTTGCCACAACACACTCCTTTGCGATGAGTGAAAGGGATCACTCGGAAGCACATTCATGATGGCATCACGTAGACGGTAGAATGCTTGACCTTGTAGCGGTTTAGTAAAAAAATCGGCAATCATATCTTCAGTTGGACAGAACTGAACTTGTAGTTCTTTGCGCTTAATACAATCTGTCACGTAGAAGTATCGTAGGTTGATGTGCTTGGTTCGTTTTGAGCTGGATAGTCGTCCGTTCTTTTCGAGGAGTATACTACTTTGGTTATCTTGGTGTAAAATGACATCGGTCAATGGGTACCCTTGTGCCTCCAAGAAATTTTTACTCCAAATGATGGATGGCAACACGTCATGTACTCCTATGAGCTCGCACTCCGTCAAACTGCGAGCCACTAGCTTCTGTTTGTTGGATGCAGTAATGACGGCTCCTTTGCCCATGGTCATGCATCCTCCTGTTTGTCCTTTCATATCGGGGTGGGTGGCATAGGAGGCATCCGCCCACCACAGAACCTTCCCATCCTGGTCGCCTTCCAGACGCAGGATCAAGTCATATGTGGATTGGAGGTACTTCAATACTCTGCCAAGTTTACGATGATGGAACATCGCGAAATTGCCTTTTGCGCCTGATGGTCAGCAACGTCGGCAACATGACACTCATAGCAAAGGCTCGTAGCAGTGGTAGCTTACCAAGTCAACCTATAGATACAATCAGTTGGCATACAAATAGACAACTAACATTCATTAGTCATTAGGCACTAGTCTTCGTAGTCAACCTGAAATAGTTGTTCGCCGTTGTTGATTGTAAGCTGGCAGACGATGGCAACAGCTCTGAAAACGTCCGCATGCTGGTTGAACTCGTGTCGAAATGTCTGGGCGAGGCAGCCCCAAAGCTTGAACCTCTTGTTGATTGTTTCCTGACGACTACGGACACGTTGTTGCATTTTTTTCTTTTCGGGTAGATTGGTGAAGCCCTTTGGGCATTTTACTTTCTGGGGATGTTCCCCGACGTATCCATCATCTGCTTCAATGCGCTCGTTGGGTTCGAGGTGCGAGAGTAGTGAGTTGCGGAAGATCATAAGATCATTCCACAACCCACACTCATATGGCCCGTTGATCCACACAATATCTCCGGTGCGAATACAAAGGCCCACCTCATACCGAAGACCACTCTTTTTAAACTTGTACGAAAAAAACCTGCGGCCATGCTCGGGGACACGAAAGTCCGTCCCATCAACTGACATCAGGCAGTCATTGCCAATATCTGTCTTAAACCTATTCTCAAATATTATCTGAAGCAATCTGGTTAGATAAGAAAAGACAGACATCACTTTCGCAAAGTAGGAGCACCACTTACCACTAGGGGTTCTAGGTTTGCAATCGCCGGAATGAATAACCACGTCCACTTGCGGAAGGTTTCCGGGTCAACACCACCTACAAGGGCACACAATGACTTTGCATTTGAGTAGACCTTCAGAAATAGAAGGGTCCACAACAAATGAGTCATTGTACCCCCTGTAGGTATGGTGTCGGTGGTTCCCAGCAAGGACCACAAAGACAAAAACACTGCCACCGAACACCCAAAAAAACTCCGGAACTCCAGATCCTCAGTCTCTGGAGAGCGCTGTCTTCGACCATCACGTCCCCAGATCCGACGAGCAATCCTGAGCACATCATTGGCATCAGGTGGCTCGGGCCGTGGTCGCTTTCGATCTGGTTCATTCATCTTTTGTTGTGACACAGTTTGGTATTTGATGTTGTCTGGCTGGGGAGCAGGGGTCGTGTGAGAGTTGCACCAACCGACACTCAAGACCCCAAACAAGTTATGCCCAATCATTGATTACACATGAAAAGCAGGAAGGGTTAGGTGAGTCATCTACTATATGTTCAAAAAGTTCTGTTGGTCATGTCACATGGACATAAAATTATTGGTACATAGCCAACACACCAATCATAGATCATAGTTAGGAGTAGTCATAGCCCATGGACAACGGACATTCCTCACAGATCATGCTCATAACCATAATAGAGTGGCAAGACAACAACAACTATTGTAGGAACTAGTTAACGATTCTACCGGGACCCATTTGAACTTTGAAGTCATTGGACGTTGAGTTTACTCTATGACATTGGATTCGGGGAAGCACATGAACAAAGAAATCACATCTCTGTTGTGTGCTCGTTTCTGATCTTCCATAGATTAATATATGCCCTGTATGTGTGATTGAATAATTGATTTTCTGTACAGGTTTTTTGTTTTACACTTTTTGGCCGTTTTACACTTTTTGGCCGTTTTGCGCCTTTCGGCCGTTTTGCACTTTTTGGCCGTTTTGCGCCTTTCGGCCGTTTTGCGCCTTTCGGCCGTTTTGCGCCTTCCAGTACAAAATCCTACGTATTTTCTCGTAGCACCGGCCGTTTTGCGCCTTTTGGTCGTTTTGCGCCTTTTGGACGCTTTGCGCCTTTTGGCCGTTTTGCATTTTTCGGCCGTTTTGCATTTTTCGGCCGTTTTGTGATTTCCGTAGTTTTGCGATTTCTGTAGTTCTGCGAATCAATCCTACTCGCTTAAGCCCATCTAAATTGTGGTCACTAATATGTAGCAGCATAGCATGGATCTGCTCGTCACCGTCACACTTACTCGTAAACCATTAGTTTACTCATCACATAAAAAATTGTTACTATACCCCTAGTTATGCCTGCATGATTTAGTATTGACTTGCTGCCGGTTTTAAAGGTAGAAAGATTCAAGCCTATCAGTGATGTCTCACGAGTTCCCATGTGATACGTCTCCCTACCGCTCTGAATTTTGTTCCCGCATGGCACAGGTTGTGGGTTGTTGCTTCACAGGACTGAAGCCTGTTGTGGTTTTTCAAAAAGAAAATCTCGCCACAAAACCACATAATGTCAGAAGTTGGAGCAGCACCAAAGTGGGGCAAACAAGACGACGCCAAACTAGCAGCGTTGTTCCGGAAGAAGTTGTCCAAGGGTGGAGTGTCACCACAGGACTTGGGAAGAGATAACATTGAAAAGGTGCGCCAAACTCACTTTCCTGAGCGTGCCTACCGGAACTTTGCACCTCTGTTCCGCAGGAAAGCACGTGCCTTCAACGTGGAAAGCTCACTTGCTGGTGCAAGGAAAGCCCAAGGTACGTACTGATTCAATTGCGAATATCTTCTGCTGACCAGTTTCTAACTGGTTCTTGTAACTGTTCAACAACAATGGGTCGAAACAAAGAAGACGAACGCGAGGAAGTCGAAGAGGAGGCAGAGGAAGTTGACGAGGCTTCTGCAGGTGAAGAAGAAGAACTTGAAGTAGAAGAAGAACAGGCAGGTGGCGAGGCCCAGGACATTTCAGACCTCTTGGGAAAAATGAGTATTGGACGGGCATCCACCAAATCACCTTTTGGAATGGAAGTTGTCTTCCCTTACTTTCTCTACACGTATGAGGAAATGGACCAAATGCATGTGAGTATCGATTTCCTTGTCTTTGGATTCAAGGAAAGTGCATTTCGTCCGCAGGTTGCTTCTGGTGGGCAAGAGTTGGAGCTCGGAACCATCATCCCTCCCATGTTCGTGCACCCTGATAGACTCTTCCAAGCAAATGAGGAAATCAACGACAACACACACAAGGCAACGGCCTACAAAATGATGGTGGATAGCATCCAGAAGAAGCATGGCGATGGCACGTCCGAACAGCGCCTATTTGGTGAACCACAGAGGGTCAAATTGCCGTTCACATGCGAGCAGGAGATCTCAATGTGGGAGGTTCAACACTTTCCTAACATTGACAGGGACTTTGACCCGATGACTGGTCATACACACATGGTCTCCATCTTGGCAATTGATCTTGTTGCCACGGAGAAGCGCGTCAGGAAGAGGAATGGTGGAGTTCGTGTCTTTGGCTCACCCTCTGGGATCCGCAACAACAACAATTATCGCAACAACAATAACAACGACAACTACACCTATGATGATGATGACAACGCCACTATGGTGCGCGCTGATGAATGAATGCTATTTGACCATGGCGAGGAACCACTCTGGCCTGATGGTGCATTCAATCATAATCTTAGTTATTAATATATTTACCTAGTTTAGCAGTTTGTTTCCACATTGCGGATGTTAGCTAACATAGGATTGGGGATTTCCCAACTCT
Organism: Epithemia pelagica; assembly: GCA_946965045.2. Taxonomy (NCBI): domain Eukaryota; phylum Bacillariophyta; class Bacillariophyceae; order Surirellales; family Surirellaceae; genus Epithemia; species Epithemia pelagica. Next base: position 1,438,735 of record OX337239.1, on the reverse strand, counting down.
TGACCAGGCCCAAAACGCAATTTCGCGATGTTCCTTCACCAAGATCCAATCTGCATCTTCTTTCGCCTTCTCGCCAGTCGCCTTTTGGTCGACTCCTACCGTTTCCTGATCTTGCCACAACACACTCCTTTGCGATGAGTGAAAGGGATCACTCGGAAGCACATTCATGATGGCATCACGTAGACGGTAGAATGCTTGACCTTGTAGCGGTTTAGTAAAAAAATCGGCAATCATATCTTCAGTTGGACAGAACTGAACTTGTAGTTCTTTGCGCTTAATACAATCTGTCACGTAGAAGTATCGTAGGTTGATGTGCTTGGTTCGTTTTGAGCTGGATAGTCGTCCGTTCTTTTCGAGGAGTATACTACTTTGGTTATCTTGGTGTAAAATGACATCGGTCAATGGGTACCCTTGTGCCTCCAAGAAATTTTTACTCCAAATGATGGATGGCAACACGTCATGTACTCCTATGAGCTCGCACTCCGTCGAACTGCGAGCCACTAGCTTCTGTTTGTTGGATGCAGTAATGACGGCTCCTTTGCCCATGGTCATGCATCCTCCTGTTTGTCCTTTCATATCGGGGTGGGTGGCATAGGAGGCATCCGCCCACCACAGAACCTTCCCATCCTGGTCGCCTTCCAGACGCAGGATCAAGTCATATGTGGATTGGAGGTACTTCAATACTCTGCCAAGTTTACGGTAATCGTCCTCGTCGGGATCTGCCACTCGTGTGCTGAGGAAATTAACTGCCATCCGTATGTCAGGCCTTCCACGTTGTGCCAGGTAGGCCAACTGCATTGTGATACTATGATACCGGTCAGCTTTTTCCGGGTCTAGTTTCCTTGTGTTCTCGTCTGTGTGATACAGGTGTTTGGCAGCTGGTGATCGTGCCTTGCCTTTGAATTCCTTGGGCAAATCATCCAATTTAGTGGACAAGTAGGAGCGCATATCGACTTGTACCACACCATCCTCATTGTAATCAAGGAACATGCCAAGGTAGTCATGTCGTTTTCCTTCCGATACAGATATCTCTCCCAACTGTCCAAACTCAGCCTTGAGATCATCAACAAACTGATCCACGACAGCTTGGTCCACGTGAGAGATCTTAAGATCATCTATATGCCAAGTGACCGTTAGTTGCTTGCCTTTTACCGTTTTATTGGCCACACATGAATCATACGGGTTGATTTCAAAACCCCAACTCTTGAGCACACTTGACAGTTTTTCCCAAAATAACCGAGCGGCTCGCAAGGTGCCGTATAGCGCCTTCAACATTTCGACATAAATTACGGGTTGTCCCTTCTCATAGGTCAGGTAGGGTTCATAGGCGGCCCGATCCACTTCTAACAGTAGTTCTGCCATAAGACCGTCCAGTCTCATGTACACTTCCGGATCCATATCCGAGTGCATGAAGGCACCCGGGATGTCCGCAACCACAACGACTCGCCTCTCAAGCGCATCAATCACCGCTGTGATAAAAACAGATTCCGATGCCACTGTAGGCGAGGCTGATTGTTCCTTGTTAATGTATGCTCGTTGTTTTCGGCCATCTGCGCGACCACGGCCCTTGATTTTACCACATCGTTTGCGTTTTAAAAACATGAGATATCCAAGGGCTTCCTTGATTTGATCCCATGTCAGATCAGACTTGTGTACGGCCCGTAGGACCCCTCTATCATGTAGTTGTTGTATTTCTTTCTTGACGGCTGCAACACCTTTGTCACCAAATAGTTTAATGCCCTTTTTCATGGACATTTGGGGGGTAGCCACATTTACTTCAGAATTGATAAGAAATAACACCCCGTCAAGCAAGTAACCGTCATATCGGCCACTTGGTAAACTGTCAAGACATGCAAAGGATTGTCCGTAGCGGTGTTTGTAGCTACGTTCCCTGTTTGGTCTGAGATTGTAGCGTGGGTTTTGATTGTTGTTGTCTTGATCGGTGGCGATGTCATCTTGATCGGTGGCGATGTCCTCCTCCTCTTCCATGATCACGTCCTCTTGTGCATCCGCATCCTCCAACTCCTCTCCTCCGGCTAGCTCCTCTCCTACTGTATCCTCATCCTCATCATCCACAATTTCCTCCTCCTCTTCCATGATCACTGGTTCCTCGGGTATCGGATCCTCTTCCACTCCTTGGATTTCCACTCCTTGGATTTCCATGTTGTCCACTCCTTGGATTTCCATGGCTTCGTTGTTCTCCTGTTGATCCATAGGGACAGGCAGTTGGTTCACCAACCATTCAATATTGCCCGGGATTGGTTGGTTGACAGGTGGTTCTGGTTCTTGCTCGAGCTCGTGTTCTGGGCCTTGTTGGTTTGGTTGTTCTAATTCTTCTGCAATGAGGTCGTCATCATAGCGTAGGTCCTCATCAGGGTCATCCTCATCCCTATATGATTCATCATCAGCTTCGTCATATATCGGATTATCGGGATCCATGAAAAGAATCCTGTTATCTCGATTCCCGAATACCAAGCCAGGTTGCATCTGCTGTGCCATTGCCAGATTCTCAACTCTCGCAAGGACCTCTTGAGGCATGGGCAAAGGGGTTGCATGGTTTCTGGTGATAATGCGACCGCTGTTCAGACTCAAGAAATAGTAGCTACCTTGCCTGTTCCCTGTTGGGCGTAGAGCTATAGCTCCCACAGTTCTTGGTGCCATTGTGTTGTCATGTTGCTCATGGCACTGCACGTACTGTCCGAACTCATAGCGACAATGTTTATTGTAATCGATGTTTTCGCCAGTTACAAGGCGTCGTGGGCTCTCAGTTTGAGAGATTCCCAACGGGTGAGGGAAACTGTTTAGCCAGAACACTGCGAACTTGGCCATTTCAATCAACATTGCCTTAGGAATCTGAGCAAAGTGTAGCGTGTTATAGACACACCTCATCCTCTCTTTGATTGTTCGGATGTATCGCTCGATATCGCCTACGTGTTCGTCTCGTGCGGTTGGGTTGAGTGAGACTCCGAGCATCTGTAGACTGGCTTTCATGTGCTCACTTGTGAATGCTCCATCGGCCAAGACCATTCTTGGTCGCAGGCCGCCACGCCGGTAGATGGCTATGGTGTTCTTTAATGCTTGGAGGATGTTGACATCATCGGTGTTTGACAACGCAGCGATGGTTCCAAAGTGTATCTTGCGTGATATAGTCGCCAAGAACGCAATGTTATTCACATGCAATACATCGATGGCGATGGTAACTTCCTTGTACTCGTCTGCAATAGATGGCGGGACAACATCTCTTGTATCAACATATGGAGCCTTGCGCCTTGTTGTCTTTCCTTTCAGTGTACCAAGATCAGGACCGTACAGTAGTTCGGCCCGCTTCACGTCGTTGACAGTGACTGCTGCATTGGGCAACATGTTCCCTTTGAGAATCTTGATGTAGTCTCTCGTTGAGGGCCGTCCTATTTTTGCTAGCAAGGATCTAGCTGCTTTTGCACCATCAATCTCTGCTTGGGAATAACGGGCTTCGTTTTCACTAACCGTAGTTAAGAAGCTACCTTGGAGACTCCCAGATTTCATGTAATAGAGGCCTTCAGGACTGGCGTTGAATTATTGTTTCAGTCTACCTGACGACCAATCGTGTAGTGTAAAAATTTTGCCATGGTCACTGTTAAATTTGACTTGGAAGCGTGTCTTGGCTTTGTTTAATGAAAGGATGTTCGCTGGACACTGCTCATTGAACCAGACTATCCCATATCCTGGGAGTAATCCTTGTTGTTTCAATATGCGGGTCCCAGCGTGGCTTTGAATGGTGATTGGTTTGTCGGAGGTGTGGATGTTTTTTTAAGAGTTTTTTATCGTGAATGATGTCTACAGTTGACTGGTTGTCGAGCAACAACCAATCTGTTGGGATGGTGCTAGCCTGGGAATGAGAAGAGAAAACACAGTCGGGTGAGGTTTGATGAACATCTCCTGCGTCCTCAATCTGCCTGTTGTTCCCACCTCCATTACTGTTACCGTTATTTTGGCTGCCTCCATCTTGACTGTTTGTGATCGTAGACGTGGTACTGTTGGTCGTGCCAGCTTCGTGAGTGGCGTAGGCGACTCCGGTTGCATTATCTGGTTGCTGTCCTTGCGGTGTAGGATCTTGCTTGTTTTTACTCGTCATTCGGTTGTCGATTATGGCGCGAGCATCAGCTAAGGACGCTGGATATGCTGCATGCCCATCCAGGAACATGTTCTGTAAATGAGCTTCGTATTCTTTATTCCCGCAGGAACGAATGAAGCGAATTGCAATGCATCGTTCTTGTGCTTCCTCGAAGTCTTCGGCTGTCGGTGCGTCTTCGCGTTTGTGCCCTTTGGCAATGTACTTTACCAGGTCCGTGTCATAAAGTTTCACACCGGCCTCTTGTAACACTTTGACTTTTGCTCGGAAGACTTCGTAGTAGCTATGCATACTCTGATTGTTGCGACGCTTTACTAGGGAGTAGAAGTCCTCTTTCAGCTTATCGCGTCCCACCAGCTTGTAGATTCTACCCGAATCAAACGTGAATGTTGTCTCCTTGATCAGACTAAGTAAGGCAATGCCGTCTCGGCTGCTCTTGATCGTGTTGTAGGATTCCTTGGCCTGTAATTTGTCGTTCATAAGTGGCGTACACTGGCCCCAGATGACGCTATATAAAGCTGCCCTGAAGTTCTCATAGGCCATCACCTGTTCTTCTCTTGCCTTGGACGCCATTTTCCATTCTTCGACTTGGATGATGTCTTTCGTATCCTTAGGGATTTCTGGCTTGTCGGGGTCCTTCAACTCCAGGTCCTCGAGAGCTTGCTGGTACTGGCGATTATGTCGGGTGAAGGTGCTGCCGACATAGCCAATGAGGAGTTCCACGTTCCTCAAATATCGCCGCGATTGCGGATCTTCTGTGTAATCAAACGTACACTCTTTGAGGGTGGGCTCTTGCCCGTGGAACTTGTTTGATTGTTGGCCGGTGTTTTGGCTGTGTTGTGAACGTCCTCCTCGTCCACCTCTCCCACGGCCACGTCCTCCCTGACTACCTTGACCACTGTTGCGAGAATTGGATCCAACGGTATCGGGCCGCGCTTGAGATCCTGTTTGTGACGAAGACATTATTCAATGATCGCTAGGTTCTCGCGGTGCCTTCGATGCTCCTCGTGGCGATTTGTCACAGGGTTCCAGATCTTCACGAAGTGGTACAAGGACCCGTGACGAGAGACAGTGCCTTGCAAATGGGTCCGGGGGATCGCGTCCTTGAGTTTTAACGGATTGAGAATCCACACGCGAGTTCCTTTTGGAATCCACTTTGGGGCCACTCCTCGTTGCGAAGGGATCCGTGGGTAGTTGGTTTCAGTCTCGATTTGACCGTCTGCGGTTTCTCTAATGACGTCCACAAGGGCAACAGGAAGCTCACTCTGTAGCGTCTCGACTGGTGCAGCTTAGTAGAATTCCGTCAGTACACGCTCTAGAAGAGCCACAATCGATTACCAACTGATACCAAGGTTCTCCACGGGTCAGAGAACAAAGGAAACCCAAGGGTTCTATCGTAGGGATAGTCAGGACACTGAAGACGTGATGATATGGTAATGTTAATGATTGTGAGCTTACTACTAGGTTTGGTGTGTGAGATTTCCATTCTTGTTGTCGATCGTGTGAAATAGGTTCTTGGCGGTGATAGGTCTGGAATGGTTGGAGTTGATGTATGTGAGGTATATAACATGTATATGTGTTTGTATATCATATACAGCCTCAACGATTCTTGGCTAAAGTTGGTATATGTAGTTTTGTTGGCGCGTCCTTGTTTGCAATCTTGAAATAGTGGGAACGATGATATGGTCTCGCGTGATCGTGATTCGTGCCTTGTGTACTTAGACCGTTGGGTCGGATACATGATCGCCACGCTCGGATAGTTCTTGCGCGCATCTTGACGAATTTGGGCGCGCACGCTTAGGGCATAGGTCAGGCTCGGATGTTCAACGGATGATCATCCGTTGATGGGATATCAAGACCAAAGTTGATTCGTGATAGCACGTTCGTCAATCTGTTCTCACTTTTTGGTATATGCGACCGAAATATAGGTTGAGCTAGCGCGAAGCTAGGTATGTAGTGTGGATGTAGGTGATGTAGGTGATGTTTGAAGCCACGGGACTCGACTAACCGATGAGGTGCCGAACCTAACCGATGATTTTCGGTGAGAGTTCTACTACTCCCCACAGCTCGTTGGTTCAGCCTTGTCATCGCTGGATTCGTAGAGATCTTGAACTTCTCCTCTCCAAAACAATAGGGGCTTGAGTAGAGGCCAAATAGTTGCAAATTCCCAATGCTTGCTGAGGATGTCGGCAGGGTTGGTCTTCCCATCCTTCCAATAGAATGCAACGTATTGCGCTGCTATCGCTTCTCGTACCCGGTGATATGAAAGGAGATGATGTCTCTTGGACAAGATAGAATGAGGCATTGTTGCATTAACAACCACAGATCGATTGTCTCCAAACAGATAACTGCGATCCCTGATTGTTACTCCAAGGTAACAAAGTGAATGCCGTAATTCAGTGATTTGGTCGACTGCTGTCCTTCCTGCCACAAATTCTGATCCATATGTTGCCGTTTCCACAGTGCTCTGTCGTTTGCTGTACCAATCAATTGGTGTCCCATTCAAGAGATGCAGGATGGCTGTTACAGACTTTCCTGTGATCATGTCGTGCATAAGGTTAGCATCAACATAGTGCGTTGTCGTCACATATCGTCCAAGTGGTTCTGGGCAATCATGAGGGATGTATTCCTTGGCATCTGAATAGACCGTACGACTCCAATCAAAGTCTTGACTTGGAATGCTTGAGAAATCGGGCTCTCCGATTCGGAATCTGATTGCACCATCAGAAAGATTGAAAAGGTATCCATAGATGCGTTTAGCTCTGTTGAGATGTCCCTGTCTTGGAGCTGCGCGGAACCTGGAAAGGGTCATCGTAGCAGTAAAAACATCAAAGCGACCAATTGTAATCACCCATTGAAGCTGTCCAATCAAGGTCTGGAAGTGCTGTGTACCTTCTTCATCAAGGAGTTCGGTGTCGTCCAATTCCGGGTGATCACCAGCAATGAGAGGGGTTTTAGCCTTCTTGGGCTTCTCTTTGAAGATACGTTCGAAGGTGTCCATCATTTTGCTAATGTATCGGCGTGGATCAGAGACTAGGGTTCCGTCAGGGTCCTTGGTGTACCGGCATCCCAGGTGATAGTCAATAGGTCCATCTCCCTTAAGCTTGAAGTTGTACTTTTCCTTGAAGACTTTGCAAATGTTTCCAGGGTCAGTAGCTATGATGGCTAAGTCATCCACATATACGGCGATGTATTCGTAGCAATCCTCCCCAGGTGCTTTTCTCATCCAAATGTCAGGATCTGCCTTGCTTGGTGAGAAACCCATATCGGTGAGGACGTCAAAAAGGACATCATGCCATCGTGCGCCTGAAGATTTGAGACCATAGAGGGCCTTGTAGATGATGAGGATGTGACCTTCTAGCTCCTTGAACTCGGGTCCTGCCACAATATATAACTTCTCCCCAGTCAATGCTTCAAGATACGCATTCCCAATGTCTGCTCCCCATACTTCTAGATCGTTCAGAGATCCAAGGAATAAAGCAATTCGTAGGTTGCGAATAGAAACAACTCCAGAGTAGATCGTTTCCACAGGTTCCTTCGTCAAGTGTCCATCTGCAACAAGTCGTGCCTTGTGCCTACCATCATGTTTCACATCAAAAACGAGATGCACTCGAATCTTTTGATATCCCTCAGGTGCATTTGATACCTTGCCATTTGTGAAGATGGCCTTCCCATGGTCCTTGAATGTCTCATATGATTGTATCTGAGACAGTTCCAATTCAGTTGCGTCTTGCCACCTTGTGGTACCATTTTGTTTGTCAAGATTGACAGCCTCGGCGTAATCTCGAGGGACTTGGAATCCAAACTTATACTTGACTGATCGACGTACTTGTTTGATCCTTGATTGTTTTGCAGCACGTATCAGGCGTTTACTCGTCTTGACGTAGCGTTTCAGGTGTTTCCATCCTGGTTCGTTGAGGAGCCCATGCTTCTTTCCATATATGGCAACGGTGATTGGGTCGTCGTTGGCAATAAGGGAGAGTGGTTCATAGGTTGTCTCCCCAGTTTCCCAATCCACAAGCAAGTTATACTTACTCCCCTTATAATCCGGGTCGGTTGAAGACAGTGGGCCTTGATGTGCAATAACATCCCTGAAACGGAACAAATTATCTCCCGAGGTCTGCGCTTGATTGTCCCTCTCAATATACTCCATCAACTGGTTATAAGAGATCATTTCATCAACGTCAGAATTTGTCTTGCGGTAGATGTACTTGATGCGTTCTTCTTGCTTGAGTGATTCTTCATTAAGATCTACAACTCGTTTGACAACGCGTGCTCGATGACGCTCCCCATTTTCTTCAGTGTCGCATAGGAAAGTGCGTCCTATCATGTCTTCGTAATCGATTGTAGGCATTGGTTTGGATGGATCTTCACTTTTACTGCGAATGAAGACAGTGTCAGCCTGCTTATCAGTGTCATCTTTCGGAGACGTCTCCCCTGAAGGTCGATCCACACGAAGGTTGGGTGTAGTGGAAGCGACACGGCGAACAGCGGAACGGTAGAGGATATGGTTGTCAGCAGACAAAATCTTCCATGTAAAAGCATCACCAACGTTGTGAGCAAAACCAACCCAATGGCCAAGTTTCTCATCGGTCGAAGAAGGGTAGGGACCAGACGACGGTTCGGAGGGGTCAACACGATAGTAGACTTCATCCCAGAAGGGAAAGAACAGGAGGTGCGAAATGTCGGGAGGGTGACCGGTGAGAGCCTCAATAGGAGTACGTCCAGAGTGTGCATGTGAAGAAGAATGATTCAATAAGTCACAGACATATTCAAGGCAAAGTAACCAAACATTGGCCGGGCATCCAGTTGCATTCATGATAGCGTTCGTCATTCGTGTAACGGTCTGATAACGATTCTCGGCTTTGTTCTGATGCTGGTGGTATGGTTCAGAGCGATACTCCCCGATGAGCAAGGTGCGAAGGATATCCTTAACCTTATGGGAAATGAGAGATGAACCCCCATCACTAATGAGTGTCTCCATAACACCTCGCATGCGTATATTGTCTTGAAGAGTGTTCACAAATTGCTTGGTAGACTTGATACCGTAAATATCAGTGACAAGAGTATCGCGGCCAACAAAAATTTGAGCCACCTTTCCACCATGATCAACAGCAGGTGTATCAGAAAAGATCGAATCGGTAGCAACGGGTTCATGACGACGTGGTAGATTCAGGATAGGGTTGCGTGCCTTGAAATGTTTCTTGAGAGTGTCACAGTCAAAAATCACATTAGCATGTCGTGTAGTATGTTTGAAAGTATCGGCAATAACTTCCTCGGATTGCCAACCAAAGAAGGGACGAAATTGTTTCCAATCATGTTCTTCCACATAACGACGATGGACAGATGCATGTTGAAGGGTTGGGTCTTCACCATTAGCATCAGCATAGATAGAGAAATATGTGGTGTTGTCGGGTCCGTGGTCATAAGGAAGGTCAAGGAGAAGATTGAGATTGCAGACAACACGATCAGTGTACTCCCCATACGTGTCATATGGATAACGTGCCATACTGCCGTCGGTAGCAACCTGATGCCATGTAGTAGAAGCATCATGCTGTGAATCTGAATGAGTATGGTCAAGAACAGAGGGGTCCCAAGTAGATGGCGAAGTAAAGATGATTTGCGGCAATCGGTCCATGTCATCATCAGAAGGGATACCTAATGAGTGGATAAAGGCAAGTCCATCCTTGATACACAGAGGTAAAGCACGTCCATCAAGGGTAGTGATACGTTGCTTTCCATCCACCTTGACAGAACGTTCATCCACAGATAGCCCATAATGTTCCAATTGACAAGGCGCATGTATAGACTGTCCTTTTCCATAGTATGCATATTCGTTGAAGATACCAACGATTGGTCCATCATTAGTTTCAAACTTGGCAGCACAAGTGACAATGGGGAGACCAGTAAGTTCATGGTTGTCGATTCCCACAATCGTGATGTTACGACCTGTCTTGGAAAGGATACGCATATCAGCTCCGGCTAAACCACCATTGGCACCACGATCAATGAGTTGATTCCCAGTATAAGTCGACTTTCGAGAGAACATATATTGAGTCATGTGGACCTTCTGCTTGTGCTCATTCTGTTTGAAACTAACTTTCTTGCTCGTCTTAGATGCGGCATTGGATAGAACATTAGACAAATCAGAAGCTGGGTGATTGAGGTCGGTTGACGTCATTGCTTGATGGATGAGATGGGTGGCTGGATCGGAATCATCCTGCGGATATGTGGGGTTGTCCAGGTCATCGAAGACATCTTGACCAGGGTCAGGATCAGGTTCAGGATCAATGTCAAGGGAGTGTTGCTGTACTTTTCTTGGACTCGGAGTAGAAGCTTGCACGTTCTTGTTATACTCAACAATCATCTTGCGAGCATCCTCAGGAAGTTTAAACCATAGGTCACGAGGAAGACTGGCTTTTGGAGATGCCGTGTTATCATCTTGGACATTGGTATTGTTTATCTGATATGCATCGTCTTCCTGAAGGGATCCCTCAATATCATGTTGTGTTTCGTGTTGCTCGTGTTGCTTGACACTACGACGACAACCAGTTGCAGAAGATTGCGTGACTTGATCATGGTCATATGCTGCGTCCATCAAAATGGAGAAGTACGACTGATAACATAGAGACTTTGCTCCAGACTTCGTGTTGACGACGTTGTCCAAGATTTTAACTCTGCGAAGGTCAGGTACCTTCTCGACAGCTTGCATAAGAAACGTCATCCTAGTGTGATCAGGTATGCGATCAGAGAGATCAACAAGGTTGTCGAGTAAACGTAGTTTGTCTTGGAAATGAAGCAAAAATTGACGTGATGATCCACGCCATGTATCATCGAGGCGAAGGTTGGAGATGTAATTGGTTAATCGTAAGACCTCTCGTTTCGCTAAGTCTGACTTCGTATGCAATGTGTGAAGCTTCTGTAACACTGCTCGTGCGTCTTCATCATGTTCATGTTCGCGAACATAAGCTCTTCCTTGATCAGTCTGGATGATGCGCACAAGGACGGAGTATAGGAAGATTTGTTGCTCTTGGAAAAGTTCTGTTACATACGTATCATTCGTCGGCGGCTTGTATCGGAAGTCAAGAACATTAGATAAACCTTGGGCTTTTGCTGTGGTCTTGAAAGTCCTCCAGAACGTGTCGTAGTATCGTTCATCCTTGAATGTTTCATATGCCATAGCGTCACGCTTAGTTCCCTTCTTGAATGCGGTTAGGTCCAGTTGGGACTGTGATGCAGCAGAAGTAGTACTAAACGATTTGGGTGACGTCAAATGGGATGGAGATTTCATAGGTGATACTGGGTCGTTGATAGGGCTTCCGGAGCGAAAGTCAGTGTTTATCCTCCATAGATCAAATTCTGCCTTGGTCAGATTCATCCAGGTTGCCTTGGAAGGTATACCCTGAATGTCGATACTCGTTTGTCGGAACCAATGGGCAAGCAACTTGATCTGCTGGCTTGTATTGACATGTAGGTCATGCATTTGTTTTCCTGACTTGTATTTGGTCATACTATCCATGTTCTTCTCAGGGTCAATTGCCATATGTTCAATGATACTAAGGATATCATCAAAAGCATGATGGTGCATCCATTTCACGAGTACATCGACCCTTTCCTTGGAAAAGTTGAACAACACCTGAGTAATATGATCAAAGACTTCTTGATCAGATATACTTTGATTGGTGTTGAACTCTGGTGTGGTCGGTGTAGTTGGTTCCATGATTGCTTGACTTGGTGATAAGATATGTTGATATGTGTCCTGTGATGTCTTAGTCGAAAACTTTAGTTAAGTTTTGTAACCCGGATGTGTGGTGTGCCTTTTGAACCCGGATGTGCCACGTATGTCCACGTGTGATGTGATGTCCGAAAGGTAACCCGGATGTGCGGAACTCGGTTTTGTCTCTGGTTTGGTGTGAAAACTACTTAAAATTACTTAAACGTGGTCACTTCTGGGCTCGTTGTGGTAATCAAGTTGAATCGGAGACTCAGTAACAGAGGTAGCTTCTTCGTTGCCGTTGTGGTCCTCAACTAGGTGGTTCACTGGTTGGGTGAGTAGAGGGAAGATAGTGGCACGGAAGTCCTGGTGCAACTTGATAACTTGGATGAAACCAACGTAGTCGTCGAGACGGGTAGTCAAGGTAGGAAGAGGTTGGTTAGTCTTGTTCACGACCCAAATGGTATGGAAGTAATTGACCGGACGCTGGAAAGTAAGGAAGCGTACCCGAAGGCAGCCTGATGGGGTGGCCGATAGGGTGGTCGCTATGTATCGGTAGCTTGGAGATTGGTATAGCAAGTCTAGGAGTCGTTGGATATCCTCTAGGTCGACGACGGGTTGGACGGACTCGAACGAGACCTCGTGTTCGAGCGTCGAACGGATGTGGTCCGGGTTGCTCTGATACTCGGATGGCTCGCGGAAGTAACGGAGGTGCGCGTTGATGAGACGGCTCGTACGTCGGGTGCGAGTTGGGTTCGGGCGAGGAGGTGTACTCGGTCGGCGTGCAAGGGTGTTCGGCGGGCGATTCGGATCGGACGGCGGAGGGACGACTTGATCGGGAGTCTGGAACGGATTAGGCGCGCTAGCCTTCTCCGGGGAGTTAGAGGGCGTCTCGATGAGGAATTCGCCAGGGTGGACGGCAATCTGCTGTGTTGGGTCACCACTCTGCTGGAAAGCGTTGTAGATCCGACGGACAGGAGTATTGGAGTCACTGGACATGAAAACTTTGGGGAAATGAGACAGTTGAGACTGTTAATCTAGTAGAATTCCGTCAGTACACGCTCTAGAAGAGCCACAATCGATTACCAACTGATACCAAGGTTCTCCACGGGTCAGAGAACAAAGGAAACCCAAGGGTTCTATCGTAGGGATAGTCAGGACACTGAAGACGTGATGATATGGTAATGTTAATGATTGTGAGCTTACTACTAGGTTTGGTGTGTGAGATTTCCATTCTTGTTGTCGATCGTGTGAAATAGGTTCTTGGCGGTGATAGGTCTGGAATGGTTGGAGTTGATGTATGTGAGGTATATAACATGTATATGTGTTTGTATATCATATACAGCCTCAACGATTCTTGGCTAAAGTTGGTATATGTAGTTTTGTTGGCGCGTCCTTGTTTGCAATCTTGAAATAGTGGGAACGATGATATGGTCTCGCGTGATCGTGATTCGTGCCTTGTGTACTTAGACCGTTGGGTCGGATACATGATCGCCACGCTCGGATAGTTCTTGCGCGCATCTTGACGAATTTGGGCGCGCACGCTTAGGGCATAGGTCAGGCTCGGATGTTCAACGGATGATCATCCGTTGATGGGATATCAAGACCAAAGTTGATTCGTGATAGCACGTTCGTCAATCTGTTCTCACTTTTTGGTATATGCGACCGAAATATAGGTTGAGCTAGCGCGAAGCTAGGTATGTAGTGTGGATGTAGGTGATGTAGGTGATGTTTGAAGCCACGGGACTCGACTAACCGATGAGGTGCCGAACCTAACCGATGATTTTCGGTGAGAGTTCTACTACAGCTGTTCTCGGGTCCGGTTCTTCAGGATTGGCTGCCTCACTGTGGTCAGGATAGGTGGCCACACAAGTGCTTGGGAGTTGTGTTTCTTCGGCTTGTTTCACTTGCGCCAATAAGCGTTCTCGTTTTGCCTGCGTATCTTCAAAGATGATCTGCTTCCGGATCTCGCACTCGTCGTAGTCGTTATCCCTGGTAATCTCCCACTGCTGTTCCAAAGCAGCGACCGCTTCGCGGTGCTGACGTTCCTTGCGACGGTGATTCTCTTGGTAACGAACTTCAACCGCACGTAAACTGTCCTGTTCGGCAATAGCGAGTTCGGCCAGTTGAGTTAGAAGATTCTTTACACTTGGACTTGCTGAATCTTCGCTCATGCAGTGTAGTTCACGTCAAAAACTGAATGGATGTAATGGTTATTTTCTAAGGAGAATATGTTGAAACTCAAACAAGCCGTGCCGTAAAAGCAACTCTTTATAGGCTTATCGAACTACGTATTCTCCTTAGAATGAGCTTCTTCTTGTTTCGTTTGTGTTGCTTTTCTTTGGCCACGTCGCTTCACCAAGATCCAATCTGCATCTTCTTTCGCCTTCTCGCCAGTCGCCTTTTGGTCGACTCCTACCGTTTCCTGATCTTGCCACAACACCAGGCTACACTGGGTGTCCGAATTACAGTGCAAGCCGTCGAGTCGTTGTCGGTGGTTTGTTGCAATTGCATCAAGTGAAAATCGTCTTCCGGCACACTCGTTTCGTTGACGTACAAAAAGGCAATGCAATCCCAATCCGCAAAATGCTGACGTTTGTGAAACCAACTGTATTGAATCGCTTCGCGACGGCCCAAGGCATTGAATACCACCAGCTTCTTCTTCAGCTGGCTCGATGGTTGCGGTGGTAGCATCGCTGTGTCCAAAACAGGAGGTAGGTGCAGGGTCTCCGTGTTCCAGGGAGTGACGCTGAGGGGCAATCTATATTGGACCAAAACGGTTACCTGAATAATCACGAGAGAAATCACGAGAGAAATAAGAGACTTCCGACGACTAAACCGAGACTTGATGTCATAGCCACTTCTACTGTTAGACGAGGAAGAGGAGGAGGAGCTTGTCATGGCGGTGGTTTCTCTGTATCCACTCTAACATTTTTATTTTTGTTTGTGACTTCTGACTGTTCTGAATCTTGAAAAATGTCTCTTACTACAATACGAGTAGGAGTCCTACCTTAGAAGGCTTGTAATGGAGGAGTGGGACGGTAGAGGGTTAGCAAAAGACACATGAGGTTCTTTTCCTTCTCCTCTGTTGTGTAAATACAACGACCATGTCATAGAAACGAAAGACTCTTGTCGCGTTGGCTTCACATGTTGGAACATCTATGGAGAATGTACCAACGACAATTCTAGACGACATTGAGAGATCAAAGACGAATCACCAGTCGAGTCTTGATGGTGTACCATATATTAACTAAATGGGGATGATTCGATTGCCTCTTCTCGTTTCATCTAGTCCTAAGTCAAGGAGGTGTTGACTTTTCTTCACATATCTCCCTTCGAGGGTTGGACTCTTCTGGATTCCTATTTCTTGCGGATAAATAAAACAACCATATGAGTCGCACAATGAATCTCTTCTCGGATCTGTTGTGAGCCTTTTTTCATCAGAGCCAGTTCTGCTGCCTCTAGGGTTGCCAATCTCCAGTGCCACGGATTCCATCGTTTCGTGAGTTTGCGGTGACTGGTAAAGTAGCTGGAAGTGACTTCTTCGAGTGCCCTGTCGAGTCTCTTGTCTCTTCCTTTCCTGGCGGAGTTTCCCAAAACGTTTTGCGGCTACTTCTCATTGTCTGTATCCAAGTTCTTTGCACGACGAACGTAAAAGCTCTTTCCTCCCGTGTACTTGGATGGCATTTAGGGATTCTCTCCTTTTCCCAATAGACAATTGTGATTGGATGGAGCGATGATGCTACCTTTTCTCCATTCGAGATATTGTACGGATGCTTTGGTAACTTTCTTTCTCTCTTTTTATCCCTTTTCTTCCGCCGTTCGTGTGGAGCTCTGTCGAGCTTCCAGACTGTGTCAAAAATACCCAATAGGTTGCTGTGACCAGGCAATTCATCTGCTATACACCGTCATGCTCTCAACCACCACCTTCCCCTCGTCCTCCTGAGTTGGGTTCCTCCATCGTATTGATCGTCCCACATGGCATTGAGGACAAGGATGCCCTCGGTGCACTCTCTCCTTCTCTCACTTGGCCACATCGTTTATGTGTGACTACGTGTCGTGGTGAGGAGGACATTCCCAAATACCGACCAGAGAATTGTTGGAACTGGTACACTTGCATTGTTGGGCGACAAAGAGATTGTGGGCATGCTCTTTTTTGCGTCTTGTGAAATTCCATATCGAAATGTCCTTGAATCCAGGGAAAGGTCAGATGGACAGTATGGCCACCAAAACCAATGTCTTTTGGAGAGCAGCAGCACATGGTGGTAGTTTCTTCTTGAGTCTATTTGGCCAGTAGAACACCTTCATCATTGTTCAGACCAACTGTGCTGCTGGTGGTGGTTTGTTCATCGAAGTTGGCAGTATTTTCCAGGATCAAACAGCACGCGCCGGGCAGGACGAAGAACCTCCATCTCCATCACTTGGCTTTCCACCAACCTTGGACTCCTTCCAAACGGACTGGTGCCCAAGGACAATCATTCGGTGGTGTGTATTGTGTTCTGAGATGCAATCCATTTCATGCGGTTACCACAGACACATGAGCCATGGCAGACGTAGGGCAGTGCTGTGAACTGAGTTGTTCTTGCAAGACGTGACCGGAAACCCACCTTCCCTCGTTTTGTGGGTGTTGCAAGGCATTCCAGACCTCATAATCTTGATGATACAAGTGTTGGACCAAGGCCAACAGTTCCGGTGTATAATACTCATCCATTTTGTTTTGAGATCCCGTCGTGTGACCATCGTTCTTGCCCCGACTGCTTTGTTGAAAGCCAACAGGAGCCGAAACACCCGGTGGGCGGCGAAGCAGTGTGTGGGGATTGGGTGGGAGTGCTTTACATCGTCGTGCCTTGGGGGACGAAATGTAGTGCGCACCATGGTCGTCCCACAATCCAACGTTTTGAAGCAAGGCCTTGCTGTGATTGGCAGCCTGCGACAAACTTCCGACAAATTCAAACAGAGGCAAGAGAGAAGAATGTGTCGTGTGTGGTTTGATACCACAGGAATATACTTGGGGACGCCAATGGGGATCCCAACACCACGACGGACCACGATGGTCCGGACAACGCTGGGACGTTTCGTCGACCAAGGACTTGACCCATTGCGCAAAGCTGGGGGTCGTGATGTTGTTGGTGGTGGTGGCGACGTTTTGGTCATCTTGTCGTCGCTGCAATCGATGGGTGGTTGCCACAACTTTGTCCAAATAGGCTGACAAGAGACGTTCGGCTGGATCTCGAAAAAAGACGGCCCTCGTCCATTCTGGACTGCTCAAGACTTCTTCTTGTCGATGTCGGGGTAGTTTCTCCAAGAAGAAGGGAGCCAAATCATGTTTGTTGTAGGGAATGCTCTGATAATCGGCGGCACCCAAAAGGAATCGGGCAAATTTGAACCATTGCGTAATGCCCACCTTGGGAATTCCACAAATGGCAAGCTTACCACGTGGGATGAGCAACGTACGATCAAAGGGACCGGATCGTCCACCCATGGAAAATTTACTACATCCCATGGGAATCTTGGAGAGCAAATCGACTTTGTTTGTGGATGTCATTGTTGCCGTGCGGTTGCGATCGGTTGCCGTAGTGGAGAAGGGGCACCAATCTGTCGTCGTCATCCTGCCTGCCATTGTTGTCGTCGAATTCTTTTTGTCATTTTTGGTTGGATGGTCAGGATGATGTACCGGGTCCTGGTCCATGTACTGTTTGCAAAAGAGTCGAAGTCCCGGTCGTCGTCCCGGAGCGGGTTGCAACCACTCTTGTTCCGCAACCGAGGCAAAGGGATACAGAGACGAATCGTCACAGGCTGCTTGGGTATAGCACGTGTCTAAACAAACATGACCGGTGGTATTGCAGCAACCAATCTTTTTTGCCTCGGTATGATTGAAACGAAACCTTGGTTCGCCATTATTAGGTGCAGTACGACTAGCATTCCAAGATTGGAAAGCAAGGGCATTCTCGACTGTGGCAGAACGAACGAATGATATTACCGAGTGGGATTGAGACGACGGGTTGCGATTGTTTTTCGTGGTGGTCACGTGAGTGGAAAGTGAGAACACCGCCTCATTGACTAGTCGGTTGTGGTGGTTTGTCTTGTTGCGGTTGTCAAGCGTCATTCGATGTGGTCCTTGCGCCAACAACAAGTAGGTGCCAGTGGTGGTGGTCGTGTCGGACCAGGAGGAAACGGTTGCTAGCTCGTGTGTCATGACTGAGGATGCCTGCAGTTGAACCATCCAAATGGACAGTAGGGCCACCAACACCAATGCGGCCAATGTCTTTTGGAGAGCAGCAGCAGCACATGGTGGTAGTTTCTTCTCGAGTCTATTTGGCCAGCGGAACACCTTCATTATTGTTCCGACCAACTGTGCTGGTGGTTTGTTCATCGAGTATCAGTCTGTCGCTGGTTTTTCTTCTTTGTCCTTGGTCGGTTGGAAGAAGGGGGTCGTTTGACGAATCGTATTCATGAGAGACTTGTCAGTCCCGAGCTTGTTTCATTGGTCGCCCTGCGCGAAAGAGTCGTCTTCTCTCCTCTAACGCATCGATCCTCTGTATGTATTTCATAGTTGGTATCATTTTGCGGGATCAAACAGCGCGCGCCGGGGGAGTAGAAACAGCTCCATATTTCTCGAAAGATATAATATGAAGATCTATTCTGGAAAGGTTCGTTCGTAGAAGCACCTCTGGCTGCGATTGGAGATGGCTCGTACAAGGCACCGGAACACGCCTTCACAAGTATAGTGCCAATTTTCATTTTCTCTAGTGATCCAGCTCCCGAAAGAAAGGACGTGTAGAATGAGACTGCCGCTGCAGTCCACGAACTGGACAAGAGACGAAGCCAACCAAAAATAAGAACAAGAAAAGAAGCTGACCGTAAAACTCTTCTGCCACATCCAGCGCAGCAGAGTGTTTCTGCAAATTGAAGGATCATTTCTAGAACAACGACCATACTGAAGCCATTGGATCATCAAATAATGGAGGCACGGAAATCAGGTTTGGCAGTTCCGCAACAGGGGTGACAAATGGACCGAACCCTGTATCCCGATTTTGGCTATCAACCTCGCGCGCTGCATGCTTCGGTGGTATTGCCCGACCAACAAAGCATTGTTATCATGGGAGGAACAGCCAATACCATGACAATGGATCTTTCCGAGGGATATTCGGTAAAAATTTACAATCCAGCGAAACACAAGTGGGAGACGGGTCCCCACTTGCATCGGCCACGAGTAGGTTTGTGTGCCGTGCTCTGCAATGGGCATGTCTATGCCATTGGCGGTGGACCTCATTCGATGGAACGCATTCTCGTTTCAGCCTTGGATCCTACACTTCCACCTGCTACCTTCAAGGCCATGACATCCTGGGAGAAACAATGGCAGCCAATGCCCTGTCGATTTTCCCATGGTCGGTCCTTCTCGGCGGCTACAGTTGTCCAGGATCGGTGGATTGTCATTGTGGGAGGATCATCATCATCTCCCAAGATGGATATTGTAGATACGGCTTCCAAAACTACCGCAACCTTACTGCGAGCGGGGCCCGAGATGCCCAACACCTGTCGTAGTTTGGGAGCAGCCGTGATTGGCAATCAATTGTATCTTGTGGGAGGATTCCAACCCAAATTCAATCAAACCTTGAATCGAGTTCGATCTATCGAACTTGCTACAGTCCAAGATGTTGCTGAAAAAGAAGAAGAAGAAGAAGAAAAGAATTTGGAAAGTAGGCCAGATTATCGCAAGCCATGTCCTCTCTTTCCCCCATCCATATCGCCGTTGGTGGATGGAAAGCTTTGGAAGGAGCATCGAACACTGGCACTCCGTATTCCTCGTTATTCACGTGCTGTCGTGTCCGTAGGACCATCCCATTCTTGTTTGGTAGTGGCGGGCGGATTTGATGGTAAAAGCAAACAACTGCAATCGGTCGAAGTGATTGATACCAAACGACGAGTCAAGTATTATTTCCCCGATCTGTCCGTGCCACGGCGATGGCCCTCCATGGTATTACTACTGCAGACAGGAAGAAATGACAAGGATGCGGATGAGAATTTGAGGCTGGTGGTATGTGGTGGTCACAAGGAATATTCGTCGGTGGAATTTCTCAATGTAGCTCTCGTTGACCCTCACGAGGGAGAGGCCGACGACACGAAAGGTCAAGAGATAAGACGATGAAGATCGCGCCAGAGACGTGTATATGCCATCAAAATTTATCTGCTCTCTCACTCTCTTTTTTCCTCATGTGGTCTGTTCGCTATTCTCATGTACTGACTGTAGATTTCAGTTGCATCATCGGACGAGTCAAAACTGTCTTTGCGGGGCAGCCAATCGGTTGGCGAACTCCGCATCCGATATGCGACACGCGCAGATTTAGACCATCACATTGAACAATTAAACAAGGACCTGGGATCGGTGACGCTCGATACACATGACATTGAACTTCTGGACCGCGCAGCCAATGCACAGGAATTGTTGCCGCAGCTGGAAGCCCTTTGCGACAGTGAGGATTTCCCCTCCTACCATGAACTTCAACTACAGCTTAACTCATTACATGCCCAAAAGGCGAAGTGCAGTCTACGAGAACGGATTCCCATTGTAAAAAAGATCAATGAGGTTCAGGAACTGTGTCGTAGAGAGTTGGATTCTCAGAAAAAATACCTGCGTCCTAAAGAATACGAACAAAGCCGCCAAACACTGATTGAGGCATACAAGTCGTCTGTACCAGACAACGTGCAGGAAGTTGCTCCTTCCTTTCTTGTTGCATCAACAGAAAACTTTTCGGAAGATCGGGAAGTAGGTAGGGGAGGTTTTGCTTCGGTATACGTGGGTCGAGTGAAAGACAAGGATGATGATCTAGTCTTTGCGATAAAGAAGCATTTTGCACATGTTGTAATGGAAAAGAAGGGCAAACTAAGGCACCAACTTGTTCATGAAATCCAGGTAAGATCGATGCACTGCCACGACGCCTAGAATTTCTGTTTCAATTCTATCTGATGTTATTCTCTTGTCTGGCATTAAGGGTCTCTCAAAACTTCGGCATGACAATATCGTTCGTTTGTTGGGGTACTCCCTTCCGGAAAATGACCCCTCCATGTGGTGCCTAGTTTATGAGTATGCAGGCGGTGGCAACTTGGCAGATTTGCTCAATGCGTCAGCAGATGTAAAAATGTCTCAATTTGACTGGAGGAAACGGCTTGATGTTGCTCTATCGATTGCATCAGCACTGGAATGTCTGTGGAAATCAGGTTGTTCTCACCGTGATGTGAAACCACAGAACATTTGTTTCACGGACGATCTAGAACGTGTCATGTTGATTGACTTTGGTCTTGCCAAGTTTGTCGACGACTCTCGGTTACACTCCTCCACTACTACAAAGATGCTTGGGTGGTCCATGCCTTATGTGGCCCCCGAGTACATGGATGGTCAACATTCATTTGATGAAAAATGTGAAGTATACTCTTTTGGGTTTGTCCTGCAGGCTCTTTTGACAGGAAAGCTTCCGTTGCCCACAGATGTACCGCTCCCATTCGAAACACTGGTGAAGAAAGCAAAATACGAAATCCCAGGGTGGAAAGCTACGATTCTGAACGAGGTGGTAGAAATGACTATGTCTTGTGTTTGTCCCAAGGGACGGCGAGACGAACGCATAACATTTTCAACTTGTCTTGACCGATTGCTGGCTCTGAAAACCCGATGTGCTCAAGAAGCCACATCCGAGCAGAGATCGACCATTGAAGTGACTTTGACATCCAGCACAATAAGCTGCATCTCGGCTTCAAGTACATGCAAAGGAGGAATATGTCAGTCCTGTGGACGAAGTGGTGATCAAGGGATAAATTGCAATCGAGCATTCAGGCCCCATTTCCTTTGCAATCACTGTTTTGCCCAACACGTGAAAAGCAATCTTGGTTCGCCTCAGATTATTTGTCGAAAAGGTGACTGTCTATCGAACCCCTTTACAATGCATCAGTTGGCGGAGATCCTGGAACCCGCATTGGTGGCCGATCACTTTGCAGCGGTATCTCAGCATCAGCGAGATATAGAACAGAAGGAGCGTGAGCAACTCGAATTGCGGTATCGGGAGAAAACGGTCGACCACGTGTTTCAAACGAAAGTGTTTGAAGTAGTAGACTCACTGGCACGGGAGCAGAAGCAGTATGCCTTGGCTGCGGCCAGGGCACGAGCGCAGCATGCAGAAGGCCAACTTAAATGTCCCAATCTCTATATTCTCACCCTGCCAAGGGAATCTCGTGGACCACGTCGATTCAATAGAGCACGTTTCCGAACCAAACGGATCTATATTCTGTATTTTTTATGCTCCCACGACCAATCAAAGGTTGGTCCAGGAATTGTTCTGAAAAGAGATACAAAGTGGTTGAAGACAGTTGCTCCAGCTTTGAGGGCGTCCTTGTTTTTGACTCGCATTTTCATTCGTCTGGCCGTTGGTATGTCGCTGGATTTACCGGATTGGCTGTCACAGTTGGGCACAGCTGGTGGCATTTCGGACGAGAACGGTCTCCGAATTCTTTCTGAAGAGATGGATGAGCAGCTCGAGAACTTGGAACAAAAGCTTTCCAGCATTCATAAAGATTCGTCTTCTTCTAGCTCCGATTTTGATTGGAATAAGATTCAACAAGAGGTCCATCGTGTCAGTCCTCAGGCCTATCGATATATTGCCCAAGTTGCCGAAGAGCATTTAGAATGGCGAAACCACATGATGTTTTGTGAAAACCGTAGTGGCTATGGTGCTTGGATTAAGAGAGAAAATGAGGAGCACTGGAAATCTCGAAAGTAGTTTTATTGTCGTGAATCTGAACGATTACATGTACAAAGATCGTTTCCTCCTCTTACTGGATCGAAGTGTCAGGTAGTTGAGATCATGCATTTCGTTAAAGAACCGATGTTATAGCTATAGAGGTATTATTTATACATGCACATGCACACGCTCTGATGGATGCAGCTTCTAAAGATCATAATGACGCGGAGCACATTTACGCATGATGTCGTTCGAGTGTCGCTTGTCCTCTCTCACATTGGAGCAGCCATTGCCTTCGAACCGCTGAACTTTCTAGACGAAATAGCTCTGGTGTTTGTAGCTGGAGATTGGTCTTGAGTCTTTTGTTTGTCGGTTTGTGGTGACGTTTTTCTGTTGGCCTGAGTCGTCCATCGATGTTTGTTTTAATATTTTTTCCGAAACGATTCAGTTTTGTTTCTGCTGTACACAAATGGGCAAAAACCAAAGGTGCGCCTACTGTTCACGGCGGTTCCGACAACACTGACACAATGTTCATGCGTGAGTAGGAGTCAAGTTGTGGATTTTGGAAAACTCCTCGTTGTTGTGGTTTTGTAATCAGAGCTGCTGTAGAATCTTCGAGAACACACTTGGTTGTTAACACTGGCGGTGGTGGTTCCACGACAGTGACTTGATGGGGCAACAGGAGGGTTTGTACAAAGGCTTGCCAGGGTGTCAAATTGTCCCAGCTTTCGACATGATGCGTGATGCGCCCCGTTTGGACATGGGTATAATAGGTAGTTGTGCCATATACCAAGGGTAAGGGTGGATGCCAGGGCAAACGCAAGTGCGCTTGCAATCGCCAGGTTGCCATCAACGTAGGACGACTCCGCGAATCTCCCTGCGCCTTGTTGTGCTGCTGTCCTTCTTGTGGGTCTTCCGGATCCTTTGTTTCTGTGATGGCCTGTAGCGAGAGCAATTCAGCCCAGCTGGTGTCGAAACAAAACAATTGAGCGGCAGCTCGCGCATATTTGCGTACTCCCCGAATGGGCAAATCTGGATCTGGTCCTTCAAAGGTACAATCGCCATGATAAAGTGTCGTATTGAGACGCCCCGTGATGTAATATCCCTTGTTGAAGTGCTCTTCTCCAGTCGGGTGGTTACTTTCGTCGTTTGTAACACGAGGTACCTTCCAATCCACCAGTAGGGCTTCTTGCAATTGTTGCGTGGTGAGAGGTGCCAATTGAAAGGCACGTGAATGATAGTGATGTTGCTGGTGTTGTTGTGTGGCTTGAATGGCCGGACCACGTCTCCAAGCAATAGGAATCCAGTCCATGGTATTCTGACTCTTCTTGTTGTGATTCAATACAAGTGTGGAGGACAATGTCGAGCTGCTTCTCCAGACCAGATGGAGTACCTGATCGATCAGGTCCAAACCATCCGACGCTCGCCGTCGCAAAAAGGGGCAAGCCAAGGCCAGTGCTCGACGATAGGATTGTTCCTGCCACATCCATATGGTATGCCATCCAGAAGCATGTTGTACGGTCGCCGGTTGGATCAGCGACAAACTGGTTTGCTGTTCTTTTTCGTCCTTTGTATCTTGTTGTTGTTGATGATCTAACTGTTTGTGGCGGTGTATTCTCGTGCGGGCAAAGAAACGAGAAAAGGGACATTTCGACGAAACCGATGAAGGAACCAAGAGTTGGGTGGAGGATGAGGAGGACAAGAGACAAGGTGCCGATTCGATCGCCGTGGTCGCCGGTGGTGGACGGACCGATGAGACGGACAATTGGGTCAATGGTGTTGTTCTTGCTGTTCTGGCAGGGTGTAAATGTCCTACAAAGGCCGTCGAGATGGTGGTTGTCATGTCATGAGATTGGGCCCTTCCGAATAGAACAAGTAGGAATGCCATTGCCAGCAACCACCGCCACGAAACGTGGTCTTGGCGCCGTGCGAACAAACTCCGTTTGTTTCTCTCCATTGTGACAAATTCCTCGCTCGCCATTTTACCCTCTTTTCTCTTATTCTTGCCGTTTATCGTTGTTTCCACACTTGGTGGTTGTCGTTTTCGTTCAGATCAGCCACTAAACAACCAAAGGATGCGAGCACTACGAACTACCAACGAAGAAAGGCTTTCCCCGTCGGCTTCCTTTTGCAATGACCACACAGTCTCTACTATCTCGTGAAGGGGAATCCTGGTGCGTGCGTTCCAAGGACAAAGGCTTCAATAGTGGCATTCACAAGACAAGAACATGCACAAGGCAATCCCAAACGAAGAATGAACCATCCAGAGATCAATCAATGCAATCAACTCGGAAAAAAGAAGACCACAACACAGACACGCTCGACATCTCCCGAAAAGAGAACAGCAGACATGACTTCCAGCAGACGACGACATCACACGAACGACACCATCATAGGCCGACTACTCATTGATCCATATACAAAATCTCCGCTTTCCGAGAATGAACAGCTTCCTTCTCGGAAATCACTGATGCATGTGCTCGTCGGTCTTCCCTCTCTTCCTGTACTACCCATCGATATAGAAGTAGCCCATATTTCGAACATCCTATGAAACTATTTCTTCGTGAAAGCTAAGAATTAATATGGCGTTCAACACGGCGTCCAACACGAACCGTGTTGCGTCATGGCCACCCCCCCTCTTTTTGGGTCGCTTTCTAATCGCTCTTATGCTTCTCTCGTCCGTCGTCCGTCTTTCTCCGACTTCTAGGAGTACTACACCTACTACAACTACCTAGTACCTCCAGCTCCAGGTGGTGACCGAAGATGGACCATGTTCGAAGGTACTCCTAGAAAACATTAGATCTACTAGAGGGTTCGGCTGGATGTACCGACGAATTATGGTCCTACAACAAACCTCGTAGGAGAAGAAAGGTAGGAACCCGATGTACCTACAAACACATTTGTGCTGCTTTTATCAGAGATACGGATACTATGGCTCTCACTCTGATAGGCGCCGACTCGATTGCGGGTCCAATGATGACTAACGTTCTACAAGGTAACAAGCGCATGTAGACTCTGTTGTGGAGAGCTCCAGCCTGTACTGTATGAGGTGCGAGTTCGTGCTGTCACAGACTCACCGGGCACTACGCAAAGATGAACTGTCTTTCCGGAATAGGAGATTATAGATATGCGACGAAAGGCTCATTGGCACCAAGCAAGTGGATCGATGGTGAGAGGAAGGTGGAGACCGACCCAAACCACATCAGTTCCACAACAACGGAATGACAAGTGACAAGAGAAAATAGAAGTCTTTGATCATCGGTGGATCGTCAAGAAGTAAAATGGTATCTTTTTGGGAGGACATGTGCATGTGCAAGATTCCGTGAAAGGTCCGCGTCATCGTCTACACTCTCGCGGCATTTGCCAACTCATTGTTTCTATTACCACCACGTTTCTGGATTCATGCGCACTCGCTTGGGTTTTTCGCCTCTTTCCACGTCACCCCCGCTTCCGAATGACTATCGGAGGCTGCCGCCATCCATCATCAACTGCACACGCACACATTTCTGTGGTCGATGTGGTGGTTTGGAAAAAAGAAGCCAACGACTACACACCTTTGCTACCACCTACTACTACCAGTCAACCGGTTCCAAAATCGTTGCATTCCATTCCTACCCCCATAAGCCAAACAGAGCGATCGACAACGCCACCGTTGTGTTTTTCTGTTTTTGAATTGTCTTACGTGAAGGTTAGAGCTGCGAGTCTCATTCATATCAGTCTCTCCAGTTGTGCCGATACAACGTTGCCGAATCCACACCACGTACCCAATCCGAACTGCTCCCTGTTGCACATATCAGTCCTTTCATTTTTCTCACCCGTAACTAAGTTAGAGCAAGCCAACCAACCAATAACATGTGTTGTCCTGAAGCCGTACAACAAGTCCAAAAATCATCCTCCAATGCTGCCAAACAACGTCCTGAGTTGAGCAAGGACCAGGCATGGATTGAATCGTTGGATCTGAATGCATTCCGCAGTGAAATCCAAGCCTTGGGCAAACGTTTGGAGAAAGAACAAGGGCCTGCCGATGTGGACCACTTGAATAAAATGATTGGCTGGTCCAATGGTTTGGCCGCTCTTGGTTTGTTGACTATGGGATTTGGCATTCACCTTGTTCCCATTGTTGGTCTCAGTCTCTACACCTTTTCTCGATGGACCATGATTGCTCATCACACTTGTCATGGTGGGTACGAAAAATGCCATCCTCAAAGTAAGGGTAGATGGTCCAGATTCAAGTTTGGCTTGGGAAGTCTGTGGAATCGATTCAATGACTGGTTTGATTGGATGATGCCTGAAGCGTGGAATGTGGAGCACAACAATCGCCACCATTACAACTTGAGTGAAACCACTGACCCAGATCTGGTGGAGCAGAACTTGGAAACGGTGCGGGACATGAATGTTCCAGTCGTCTACAAGTATATGGTAATCTTTGCGGCCATGTTCACCTGGAAGTGGTTTTATTATTCCCCCAACACGTACAAGGAACTCAAACTTGCGCAGTTGCGTCGAGAGGGAAAGAAGGTTCCAGCCGGAATCAACTCGGATGAACCGGTTACCATTCGTTCTTGTCTATCGGGTGAAAATCCCTTTTATTCCTTCTCGGAATTGATGATGATGGTCCTCGGCCCCTACTTTGTCATCCACTTTTTGCTCACTCCCCTCCCCTGGCTCTTGGTTGGTCACTACATGGAAGGTTACACGGCAAGCACCATGTATTGCAACGCCGTCTGCAACTTGTTCTTGGCCGAACTCTTGACCAACGCTCACGGCTTTTTGGCGGTTGTGACCAATCACGCCGGGAACGACCTGTACCGGTTCCGCAAGCCGTGCCGTCCCTTTTCCGGTTCCTTTTATTTGCGTCAAGTCTTGGCCTCGGTCGATTATGACTTGGGAACCGATGTGATTGACTTTGGTCACGGATGGTTGAACTACCAGATTGAACATCACTTGTGGCCCAGTCTCAGTATGTTGAGTTATCGCAAGGCGGCTCCCCAAGTTCAGGACATTTGTCGTCGTCACAAGGTCCCCTACATTCAACACAATGTCTTTTGGCGGTTGAAGAAGACTGTGGATATCATGGTGGGCAAAGACGATATGCAATGGTTCCCCGAATATTATGAAAACAAGTTTTTGGAGTTGGACGCCTTCACCATGGAACAAGACGCCCAAAAGCAAAAGGATGATATGGCCAAGCGGCGGTAACAATGTACCTCCAGCAGTGGCGACATGGTTCTTGCAACTTTGACCCCTCAAGATGCACACAGTTTTTGATTGTCAATGGCCGCCACTTGTTCTTGAAGTTTGACTACTGTTCCACACAACTGCACCGACTCCTATTCCTTATAACGATGACCAAACTATAGCTACTACTCCTAATGCACAGCATAGTTCTTACCCCGCGCGATCGTCATTAAACTCCGTAGCAAGTATATGGGAGTTTGCAGGTTATCACTTCTAGGTATTTCAAGAGCAGACCATGGAGAAAAAGTTGTCTGGGGAATGGGAAATCTAAGCACCAGAGAAATGGGAATGGACAGTGTTGAGAAATGGCAATTCAGTTTCCAATAGGAAGTATGAGGGTTATACTGTTCGGAAGTATAAAAAATCCGATGGCCAACGGTTGCTGATCATTCTTCCAAGTTGCGCGCCTTTTCAGCAACGCCACTCGTATGCGTAGGGGTACGGGGAAGCTGTCTTTCACAGCACAAGCTCCGTGAATGTTGTGCACGTAGTCAAGGTTCCCTTTCCATGTGATTTGAAGCTTTTCCACTGATTTGATACTTTGTTGTATTCATTTGAGTCCGGTCATACCGACCCAAGAAGGATAATCAATCATTGCGCACCTGGCATCAGATTCACGGTGCATTAAGTCGAAGAAGAAAGCAACAAGGAAGAAGCACCTGAAGCAGGACCACCGTTTTCATTTACATGAAACACCTTACATTTCATGACATATAATCGATTCATGAGATGCAATGAAGTCGCCGCTATCTTCGACTGATGGTGCTGGGAATCGTTTTTGTAAAACAACAGCTGGTGATCAAACTTTGAATGTCCTTTGGCCGAACTCCGCAAAGTAATATGGTTGTTGATATCTTTTCAAGAACTGCTTCAGCAGATAAGTCAGAATATCAGTTGACTGATAGGGTGTTCCTGTTCAGAAAAGTATTACAGTCTTTCCATACCAGAAACGGGCGGCGACATGGGGAATTTATTGGGAATCAGTTTTGAGCAATGCAACGATGTAAAGGAGCCAGACCCGGGCCGACATGGCACTCTTTTCGGGGGTTGACTGGTTCACTTTTTCACATCCAAAGGCACTTTGTATTTCAATATACTGTTCGGATGACCGTTTCTCAACAAGCTACAGATGGTTTGTTTCCACCCATACATTGGAAAGACGTACAGGAAGGTATGGAAACTAGCGGAGGAATCGCTTTGGCGAGAACAAAAACTGTGGTCGAGTTTCATTTTTATTTTGTTACCTTCCCTCCCCAAGTCAAGGTTGAATCTTTCGTATGCATGGGGTCTTCTTGTTGTTGGAATGCTGACTTTCTCGTATCAAACTGGAAGCCCCTGATGTACAGTCTTTCTACTAGGAACTGGGAATGTTTCCTGATCAAAGAGATCTACAGTGTAACACAGTCCAGTTTCCTCCCCTTACGTTTCTTGGTCGCACGAAGCAAAGTGGTTGGGTTGTGAAAAGACAGAACGGCGACTTTTCGTCGCTAATTCGGCCGATCACTCGAAAACGCAATTTGTTTCTCGTCCATGGAAGATACACGTTCTTCTTCCTCACTGCCCGCACCAGTGAACGCGCTTCCACTATCCTCGTCTGGCGACAAAGATCCGCGCAATTCCTCATCTTCGGAAGCGTTGGACAAATCACCAGAAAAATTTCCCATTTCCAATACTCTTTCGTTTGGTACAATCCAATAAGTTGACAAGGCTCCTTTTCCCTTTGCCATTACAGTCTCGTTACGTGCATGTAACCAGTCGGCCTTGCCAAAACTCTGTAAGGACATGGCAGTTTCTTCCGAGGCGTGAATTCGATTTGCTGTTCCAGTACTGCTTAGACGGGCACTGGTATTCACAGTATCACCAAACAATTGGAAGCGAGCCATTTCGCCACGCAAAACACTGGCAGTGATTCTACAAAGTATCCAACCGCAACCGAGCGAAAGTGTTGTTCATTGTGAGGTACAATTGAAAATTAAGTGATTCACACATCTCGGCCACAAATTCCACTTACGGTCGGTATGGAGCCCCATTCGAAGAGCCATGCTTTCAGTGTCAGGGCCGAAATCCCTGGTGAGAATTGAGCAAATTCGCCCACACTCGACCATACAAGCTGCGGCAAACTGGGTCATGGCCAAAGCGTGATCAATGCGAAGTTCGGGAAGGCCAGCTACGGCCACATAACAGTCTCCCACCGTTTCCACCTTGAAAACCTTGTGGCGACGGGCCAATTGGTCGAAAGCACGATACATCGTTTCCAGAAACTCGAAGACTTCTGATGGCTGTCTCAAAGAGTTCCATGCACTAAACCCATCCATTTCAGCGAACAATACGGTAGCATCCGGGAAGAGATCGGCAATGGGCTTGGATGCATTCTTGTATATTTGTGATCCACCAGCCAAATTTTCTTCATCTTCTTCCTTCTCCTGTGCTGATACTGGCTGAATTCGGTACAAGGTTGGGGTCTTAGATGGCCCCATCGTCATATTGACTTGATTTTTTATGCGAGAATCCTCCATAGCGACATTGTCCAACAGTCGCCCTCGCACATTTTTGGGGAAAATCGATGACACGATGGCCTCTGTTTTCTGGACGGTTAATACAACTCGCTCTTTTCGCCTTTTGATGGTCCAATCGTAGAACATGAAAATGACCGCCGTTAAGGCAAATATCGCCGGTACAACCAATGCATGCAAGAATGGATCATGCGAGGTGAACTGGCCATGCAGTTCTCTGGTCGGATACATACTTAGCACATAAGTGCATATATCATGTGTCTGATGATCATCCTCGCCATCTTGCTCAGAATCAAGAATGACAGTTCTCTTCATATCGTTGTACGTGGTTTCTTGCAATGCGCCCTTACCTCTGAACTCGAAACCGTCCCCATGGAGCCGATATGTGTACACTGAACCGCACGAGTCGCTAATAACTAAATCCATGCCATTTGTGCCCAGTGTCACAAGACTTTCTACGAAGGTCGTCCAATGAAAGATGAGCATGACGAAACCACGAACAAAATCTTGTTCTGCACTACTTTCAAAGATCGGCGACAAGATAAAACTTGCTGGTTGATCGTGTTCGGCATGCTGCTCTTCATCATCAACCTGATGGTCCCCTTCATCTTTATGCTCATGTTTGTCATCATGGTTCGCCTCTCTATCTTCTCCATCGTGCTCAGGGTGATCATTTTCGTCATGGTCGTCATGTTCATCGAGATCCTCATCCGTATGGTGATGATCATCTTGTTCTTCATCATGATCGTCATCTTCATGATGGTGATCTTCTTCGCCGTCATGTTTTTCTCTTTCTTCATGGTGATCGTCATCATAACCGTCATCGAGATCGTTCCCAACGAGACACGCTCGTCCATGAGTATGGGAACTGGAATGCTGTTCAACACCGTGGCCATGACAAAGAAGGAAGTTGTCGAAAAGTGCATCCCAGGACCTCATGGCCGATAATTCACTTCTCTTCGTATCAAAAACACTTTGCGACAAGTCCGCATAACGACGATCGAGTTGCAAGTCCGCATTGATCACCGTGGCATTGATCGGCGCTGGCCATGTTTTCCTGAAAATTTTAGCAAAGCGTAAAAGAAGCGGAAAATGGATTCAATCAGTTAGAAGCAGGAATTTCAACGGTATGATCCGCTGACAAACCGTACCATATAGGTGAGGACACTGTCGACAGTTGAAAAGCATCAGCGTCAGCAACAACGCGTTTCTCCCTACGATTTTGCTGATGCTGGTCATACAGGCTGTGTTTTGCTATTTCGCTTCCGTTCTCTTGGCCATTTTGTCTGTATGTTTCTTTTGCTTTCCCCGGACCACTGGTGACGGATGTGTACTTTGGCATTCTGTTCGTGTTCGTAAGAGAACTGGTTCCTCTGATGCCATAAATTCCCGATGGGTCATTTATCTTCCGGGAATCCCTGTGATCAGCATGGTTCTTCCGAAAGAAGAGGCGATTATTTTTGTCTCTTTCTGTCATGACTCGGTGATGATCGTGGTGGTCGTCGTCATGGTCAACGTCATGGTCATCATGATGATCTACTCCATGATCGTTACTCTCATCATTATCGTAGTCTCCAACATCACTATTTTGTAGCAAGTCATGAAGCTCATGAGGAATCGAACCGGGATCAACGGAATCTTTTCCTGTCTGGAGATGTAAACTTTCCTGAATCCAGGCTACTCCATTTTCCTTTACAAAGTTCTGATACTGCTGCGTCTGATTCTGGTATACTACGGGCACAAACAAAACTATCTCACAGAAAGCCATGCGGCGCGCTTCTTCCGCCATCCGGGCAAAGTGAGGCAAGGGCAAAAAGGGAAAAGATTGGCCACTTGCCTCCTTATACGATGATATGGTCAATGCAAGACTCTCTCCCACTTCATATTTACGATCTCGCGTTCGCACAAAGAGGGGTTCAATAGCTGTTGCTTTCAACTTAAACTTTTGTTGTCGATCAAAGGGATGATGAAGAGAATGGCAAAATCAGTGGGTGTACAGCATTCATGGGAAAGTCCTCGTGCATCGCTCAGGAAACTTACGTCGTTTTCAAAATCCTGCTGCTCTTGATTTGAAATATAAACATACGTGAAGATCGCTGCAACGGCAGCGAGTACAATCAGAAAGGCGTAAAATGCTACTTTGGATCTCCTGATAACCCTGGATAGGCCATTGGTTTCAGAGGAAACACCATTATTTGTTTCCTGCGCAGATGATAACGAGCCATCTTTGTGGCGGCTATTTTCAGTACTTGGTTCCCCTGTTGGATGACTTCGCAGGTCCTTCTCTGACTCGGACCGTTGCTGCTGTGGCATCCATGCGGCTGGACCACTGGTCTCATACAAGAAAGCTTTCTCATTTTGCACAATCTTTCTTCTTCTTTTATACTGGAGGACTGAACATGCTTTAACTCGCGGAGCTTCTACAGGAAGAGTTCCAATCACAATGTGAAAGAGGAATCCAAATTTGTGGGCATCGTGCCCCAAAAAACCTCAAACCGAATCCACGATCCCATTATCCCTTTCCCCTTTCCCCTACTTCATTTCTTGATCAAAGTGAAAAATTTGAAATATGCCCCGGTCAATAACTAATAACTATCAAATAATCCGAGTTTCCCTATGGGCTTCTAAAATTGTACTCTCTGTGCTCTCTGCAGTGTGCAGTTTGTTCTTGTGGGGAGTAACTCACAGACAAGACTCTGCTGCCTCCAGATTCCAGATTCCAGATTCCAGATTCCAGATGGTACTCCGTACCCGTACTCCCTCTAGGAGCTCGTACTCCTACTCTATCACTACACCCAAGCACGTGTGAGTCTCACATGAGTCGTATGCACGATAGGCATTAGAAATGGCTCTTTTTTCCGACTCAGGCGGGATTCCTCTAATCCCCCGCGCTAGGGAGTAATGATACACAATATCCGTAGTAGGAGTAAAAAGGCTAATGGGGGTAAGCCCCTGGCAAAACTACTCCTAACTTGTAAGAGCTCTAGAGAAGAAGCATAACTCAGTTCAAACACTATACTTAAACTTTCCTTGATATGAGCTGCGATAGATCGGAAGGCGAAAGGTTCGGAAGTTGCCGATGAGTGGAAGTCGAGATAAAGTGCTAATTGCCAATGGTTATTGGATGCTTGGGATAATGAATAACATTGCTGGGTGAGAGTGATAGGTGATCAAAAGCGTACATTCTGGTCAACGATAAAAATGGCAAAATGCCTCTGGAAATCAGGACGTGTCTATTCGTGCAGTTTTTGACAAGAATTGTAGCCGATGGAAGTTGCAAAACACAAGTTGATGTTTGCTTGGATGTTTACCAATAGAACAAACGGCGGCGATAAGAACTTTCACGATGCTCGGAGAAAGCTGCTCTCTTTGTTGCGCTTAGAAATATTCTCATTGATTATAAAAGTGCTGCACTAGTGGATATTCTATTTAAGTTTTGCAGCCTTAAAACATAGCACAACAGCAACGCGAAGTATCCGCAAACTAGTCAATGGTACTTCTGATGACTTTGACCTAGTATGTTGCAAGAGGAAACCTGAACAACGAATCGGCATTGTTGGAAGCTGTGGCCTTGGTTTTGGCCAATTCTTCTGATCGCCTCTCAGCAGCGGATTTTTTAGTAGTGGACAAGACCTGAGAATCCACGAATTCGGTCACTTCGGATACCAGCTGTCGCGCAGCCATTCCCAAGAAGTACACCGTCGATTTGCGTTCGGTTTCGTGCTCCGATGTTGGCTCTGTTTCTTTCTTCTTGGAATCAACAGCTCCAGGCAAAGTAGGTGTCTCGTCGGTTGCAGAGACATTATGAGTCGTTGCCTCCTTTGATTGCGGTACCTTTTCTGCTCGATTTCGATGTGATTGCGGTTCCTTTTCGTGTTGCATCCTTTTCATTTCCTTGTTTTCGGAAGATTTAGTTTTTCTTTTGTCCTTCTTTGTTCTCTTGTCATGATGGGGAAAGCGTTCGTTTTCCACAAAGGTTCGTTGTAAACCAAAAGTTTCTTGCGCATCCAAGTTCTTGTCCAACTCAGAGAATCGTTTAGGCTCATTGTGATCTGCTTTTCGTCTTGTACGATTCTTATCGGCCCTTGGTTTCAACATTTTCATCCTCGCCATGAACTTTTGTTCTTTGTCGGCGGTTGAGGATTGTTCAGCACTACTGGAATATTCATCAACTTCTTTGTCTCTTTGTTCTCCACCAACTCGTTCCGAGTCATTATGAACGATCGCTTCGCCTTTGCGATGGCGAGGGGATTTCACAATGGAAGGTTCTCTCTTCATCATGACAATTGATGTCGGTATGGCCACTACAGAAGGAGGGGCTTCCAAAGTGTTGTCTTCGAACGTGAAGTCGCCGTTATACGAGAGTGCCGCCAAGGAGGACAATTTAACGTGCATAGAACGTGTGTCGACCCGACTTGGCGACGCCGATGAACCACGGAAACTGTCTCGACGTTGAGCATCATTGCGAGACCTTTGTGACAGTCGAGCTTGCATGGCATGTTCTAGTTCCATCTCAGGTTTATTGTATTGTTCAGGTTCATCGTATTGCTCTGGTTCATCATATTGTTCCGGTTCGTCGTATTGCTCTGGCTCGTCGTTTTGCTCTGGTTCATCATATTGTTCCGGTTCTTCGTATTGCTCAGGCTCGTCGTATTGCTCAGGTTTGTCATATTGTTCCGGTTCTTCGTATTGCTCTTCGTATTGCTCAGGCTCGTCGTATTGCTCAGGTTTGTCGTATTGCTCTGATTCGTCGTACTGCGTATTTTCCGGTGATCTCCCACCAAACAATGAACCAAGAGACCCTCTCCTCCTTGAAGCTCGATGCTCATTTTTTTTCGGTCGTTCCGCCTCTTCCTGGGTCAAGTCGTACAACTGTTTACGTGAAGTCCGGGAACCCATGGGAAGTCTCGTTTCGAAGTGGGCTCGACAATACTCAGTCCATGTGTCCTTCGTTGACGGCGTGTTCTCTTGTCGGTCACCACCACTATAGAAGCCGGATACCTAGAAGCGGGAGGAGGTACTGTACCCGTAACAGGGGACGAGTTTTTTTGTTTGTGGATGGTTTTGGTTTTGGTCGATTGTTTTGAGTTAGCGTTTGTCTTGGATTGAGGGGTTTGTGGCGGAATGTGGTCACTATCGCTTCCACTATGACTGCTGCTTCGACTGTGATTGTGAGTGCTGTTGATGCTCGTACAACGAGGAGTGTCACTGCGTCGTGCGCTTCGGCTTTTCGGCAATGGGATCTTTTTAGTGCCGTTCTTGGCGGGGGGAGTCTTCCTTTCCAACGGAGACATTACTGCCGCTTTGTGCTTTTTGGCCACGATCACGCGCGGAATTCCATCTTCTGACATCATGTTCTTTTCAAGAGGATGCACAAGTAGCTCTGCAAAAATCAAAACAAAAGAGTTTTGTCTGCGTCTCCTTGATTGACGATTGACTTGATATGATATGACGTAAACCAAATGAACAAATGCCAATCTCCAAGTTTTGTTACCCGCAAATCACACGTCCATGTCACGGCCATCCGTTTACGAAACTGTTTGAAATAGATAGAAGACAAACAAATTCAATAAAAACCTTGGGCGAGTCCATGTTTGTGATCAACTTAGAGTGACCGATCGCAAACAAAAAGCATTCCAGTACCGAGTCATGTCGTTGGAAGGTATGCGGTTCTTGTCTCGTGTTATCTGGATATTTGTGGAGGGATCTTTCCGTTTGGATTCTCTACAAAATCTCAAATACATAGGGCCTTGTCGCGGAATGACACGCATACATGGAGCCGCCGTTAAAGTAATATGAAAGGTCGCGTCCATACTATCTTTTCTTGGCGAGACCTCTCTAAATATTTGAGCGTCGTCCCAGTTTCTACGTAGACAATAATATGACAATGACTCGTAATAGTATTTTACGTACCTTTATCAAATCGGGCCCAAATACGAAGTCACGCAGTGTGGTACGTGTGGAAACGTAAAATAGACAATGTCATCAAGACCAAGAGTGATATATACTTACTTATAGATATGTCGCCTGCATGTCTGCCTCCACTGATACGCGGGGGAAGACATCCTGAAAGTTGTAAGACTACTTCACGGCGTTTCAGTCCTTTAGAGGAGGGTCGCCCGGCGCGGAGGGTAGAATGACGAGGAGGGCATATGTTCGAGGAGGGCGCATGCCCGACAAGACATATAACCGTCGAGTCATTCTCCCGACAAGCCGGGCGCCCGACGAGGAAGGAATGAGAAAACACAGGGGAGTAATCTGCTTACTTTATATCTAGATGTGTAGGTAGTGACTACCGCCCGGTTTTATTAGGAGTTGGGATGTCGCAACGACATAATTTTCCTTACACGGTTCACCCATGATGTCGCGCGATTCGCACGATTACTACTTCCCGGCTCTACAATAAATTCCAACTGTAGTATAAAAAAGTGAGACGAACTACCTGCATAGCTAGGTATAGAGTTATCGATGCGACTCCCTCATAATATAATGTCTGTCTCTTCCCCATTCCCCATGTTTCATGTCCTCCAACAAACTCTGCGCAGAGAAAGAGTAAGCCCGTACACCTATGGTAAAAAGATAATGCATGGATTTTCATCTTTGATCTGGATGGATATAATATTCTAGCTCCATGAATGGCCATGAATGGAAGGTGAACATAATGTAGATCATTTGAACAACATGATTTCATGGTCCAATCGAAATTACTTCGGTTTCCATGGGAGCTGGTATTTATGTTGCTCCTATCTTGACCTTTTTTCTCGACTTTTCTCGATGGGCCACACATCATATCACCCATGGAAGGTATGAAAAGGTACATCCAGAAGGTACGGGATGATGACCACGAGCCACGACTCAAATCACCTTGAGCCTTTCATGGAATCGATTCAACAAATGGTTCGATCGGATTACGTCGGAAGAGTGGCACGTGGAGCGCTAACTATAATTTGAGTGAAGCCACCGGTCCCGATTTGGTGGAACAGGATTTATTGTTTCTCCGAGTCATGAACAAGAACAACCCTATGATAATCAGCTAAGTTTGTGATTTCATGGAAATGATACTACTCTGACTTTCTAAGTTTCACTCCGTAGCAGTGGTTGGGCCAAGTGTTTCTTTTTCGTACTTGTCTGCGATCGGAGATTTGTCATTGTCCTTATCGCCCACCATCGTCGGCTTGGAAGTGATATCCGTGTTGCTTGGCAGTAGAAGTGCCTTCTTGGTTGTGGGTTTCGGTGGGGACAAGAAATTCTTGTCGACAAATTCAGCCATGCTATGGATCAGTTCACTCGTATCAGCCGCAGCTGCACATGCTGCCCTGTACCACAGCTCTGCTGTCGATTCTTCGAAGTCGCGGGATCGTCCTCTGCTTCGGCTTCGACTTCGTTCCCGGTCCCTTTGTCTTTCCGATGACGTACTGGACGCAGAACTATTCATGGATATGTCAGCCACACTTCCCGGCTGTGTAGGGTCATCAACAAGAGGCAGAATGCCTTTGCCTCGTCGACGGGAGTACTGAGGTTGTCTGTGTTCTTCAGGTACGTGCGCTTGTTCCTGGTGCACCTCATGCTGAAGTTTTCGAGGTCGACTCACCGATGAATCAGAATTCTGACCATAACGGCTTTGCTGGTACTGGTAATAACTGTAGCGGGATGGTCGACCAGCCTCCAACCATGAACTATGATACGAGTCAGCACTCCGGGATCTAAAAAGCTGGGCATTTTCTCTATGAGTTCGATTGGTTGCGGTCGGTGGTGGTCCATTTTGAGAGGCATGACGGTGCCCGGATGGACGTTCGCGGGTCGGCGAAAATGATCTCGAGGTACGAAGAAGGGGATCATGACGATAGATCACTACCGGCCTTCGGATGGGGGACATACTGCGTACATGCGACTGTCGAGAATAGTTAGAATATACTGAACCGGCAACAGAACCAGTGACCGAGTCGTCATCCCGTCCTCCTCGTGATACACCACGACGACCACTGCTTCTGCTTCTTGCACGGGGCATGACAATGGAAATGGCCGAGGTGCAACTTCGATCGTCGTCGTCGTTAGGTGGCACCATGGTCAAGGGCGACGACGAAACAGAGGCATTATCATCCGCAAAAGACCCCGCAACAGAACTTCCACCTCCCATCCGATTTAACGAATAGGACGAAGTGTAGACATTTGGAGGCAAGTTATTACGGAATTTTCGTGCCGCCGCCAACTTTTGGGATCGTAGTCGTTGTTGGTGTGTACGAACTCCTGCATTACTGACCACGCTTTGGTTTGAGCTGTTCTTCTTCTCCCTCGTATCGAAACGACTACTGCTTACGGAGGCCAATGACGAGGCCTCTCGATGACTGCGCAAAGCCTGCTTCCACATAGTCATGACTTTCTTCCTGCTAAGCACAATAGTCAACATAAACTCGTTTAGTCTTTCGTCATGAGCGTATCGACACGTTGCAGCCGCAAAGCATTACCTTCTCAATTCGGTAGGGGTCTGAGAGTGGACAACTACGATCCATTACGAGTCGAATCACTTCCTTTCATCAGGAATGATTAAACAACAAAGTTTGCGACAAGATTGTTGTTGATGCACGACGTTTCTTGTGCGCAACGGAAGTCGACGAATGGGAGGTGCGCCTACGTCCGAAGACCGAAGAGGTAAAGTAGGAGAAGCACATGAACAATCAGAAACTGGTTGTCTCAGGCTGTTAAATAAGAGATCAGAAGAGATGCAAAACCATACCGCAAAGCTTCATGTAGACATGATAGATCTGTTGACGGTGCGCATTGCGCACCCCTAGCTTGTCTTTTTCAAAAAATGGCAGTAGGTGCGCCATAGCAGAATCGTGGAACGACAAAGGGCAATTGTGTAATACGTCGACTACCCCTCAACCGATAGGTTTTACCGTGAAACATAGTATTGAAAGCTACCTCTAACAACACTATCGCTACTTCTAGGAGTACTAACTATATACCTAGCTGGGTAGGTAGTTCGTCTCACATTTTTATTTTACAGTAAAATTTTATTGTAGAGCCGGGAAGTAGTGATCGTGCGAATCGCGCGACATCATGGGTGAACCGCGAAAGGAACATTATGTCCCTGCGACATCCCATCTCATAATAAAACCGGGCGGTAGTCACTACCTACACATCTAGATATAAAGTAAGCAGATTACTCCCCTGTGATTTCTCATTCCTTCCTCGTCGGGCGCCCGGCTTGTCGGGAGAATGACTCGACGGTTATATGTCTTGTCGGGCATGCGCCCTCCTCGAACATAAGCCCTCCTCGTAATGCTACCCTCCGCGCCGGGCGACCCTCCTCTAAAGGATTGAATCACCGTGAAGTAGTCTTACTTTGTCTCGAAAGTAGAAATATTGTGAAATAAGGAGGAAAACGGTTGTCTTCTTAGTAGAGACTCCTAAAATCCCAAACTTTTTGGACGATTGAAGCCTGATCCAGGAAAAAGTAGTCGATCATCGTAAAAAAGAGTCCTTACCATCACCATGCTAGTAATTTGTCTGAACGTCATACGATTTGGTGATTTCTGATCGGTTAGTTAGAAAAAGGATTTTGGGATTAACCGTTTTCCTCCAAAAACCTACCAGTAGGCATGTTGTCCCTTTCAAACGAACATCCCCATCCAGGCCCTCAGATGTTTCAAATTTTTGTTAGTCCTTCCAGCAAGAGATTCTGTGTACATCTGATTTATGATTGTACGTGGATTCAGTCTCTCGAACCCCAGACTCCTCAGAAGTGTGTCTGACTGATATATTGTTGGCGTTTAAGTTGCACTAAGCTTGTTCTTCACGCATATGTTGTTGAATGTACAACTCATCCATATTTTGACTCAAGTCGGTCAACTCGGACATTATTGACAAGTGCGATTGATTGGATACGGATCGTCCTGGTGTCCGAGGTGGTAGGCGACCATGAGAATGAGCATGATGAGATATCCCGTGGTGATGCTGCTGTGCATGGTGATGATTTGGTGAATGGTTTAAATCTTCCGGTGTCCAATTGGAAAAAATGCTCAGAGACGTGGAAAACGATGTAGATCCTTGCTTGGATGACATGGTAGTTTCCGCGTCTAAGCTCATCATACTGGCATCCATGCCGCTCTTGTGTCGTTCAACTCCACCTCTACCACTGCGCGCTGCGGTCCCCGAAGGAGTCCGGTGCGGACTCTTACGATGATAAGGAGAGTGATAATGTGTTGATGGAGTTGAGGGTTTCCGTGTCCCACGACCACTTGTAGTTCGACTCACGCCAACGGTTGTGCATTTGCTCGTTCGTTTGTCTCGTTCTTGCTCCCAATCATCTTCCAAATCTGAGTCCGGGGCATCGTTCTCTTGGTCCTTCTCCGCACGGGTTGATAACGGAGGAGGGACCGAACGACGACTTGCCGGAGTCACACCCACTGGGCTTTGTAACAAGTGGTCGGCCGAGTCGCCGTAAAAGTCCTTATGGGCCTGCGCGTCGTCGTCTTCGTCATCTTCATCGACAATTGTCTCTTCATCATCCATGGTTTCACCGCTCGGGGTCAATGACTGGTCCTTCTTGCTGTGATTGCCCGGACCATATGTGTTAGATGCAATGTAGCGTTCCAATCGTTGTTGATAGTCTTCCAACGTAGCTTCCTTATCATTAACCAACTCTTCGTCGTCGTCATCATCATCCGACGAAGATGTGGAACGAGGGAGTATTGGGCCAGCTTCGTTACGATGAGCATCCGTCCTGCTTTCAAAACTGGCAATGCTCATCATTCCATTGGAAGGATTCCGTTCTGGTACAGATACACCGCGAATCGTTCCCGATAAACTTCTCTTCGGCGGTTTTCCCGGTGCCTTGTCCTTCGACAATCGTCTTGGAAGCGCAGAGGAGGAATTGTTCATACCACTTTCTTGGTCGCCCACCACTGTAGGGTTCTCGTTATTTGTGTCGTTGTTCTCAACTCCATGTTTGTGTGTGGTTACCATTGCCGAACGAATCGGTCGCTTCCGGAACAGAGCCTTGGCATCCTGTTGCTCTTGTTGCTGGGAATGAAGCAACGACTTGTTCTGAAAGAGTGTCGCAGCAGAGGACGGCGTAGTCTTGTCACAATGAGGTGTACTCGACGATTTGCGTTGCTTCTTTACCAGAATCTCATTTTCGTGGTTTCCGTTCCTTTCGTTACCAATGCCCACATGCTGTGGTTCGCCATTTGCTTCTTCAGGACCTTGGTGGTTGCCGGCTGGTTCAGGTTCCTTCGCTTTTGAAGTGTCCAGCACAACCTTGAGTAAATCCGCACGGCGTTGGACGTCCGGTGGCTCACTAATTTGA
The DNA here is from genome assembly GCA_946965045.2 of Epithemia pelagica. NCBI lineage: Eukaryota > Bacillariophyta > Bacillariophyceae > Surirellales > Surirellaceae > Epithemia > Epithemia pelagica. Next base: position 1,397,118 of record OX337239.1, on the reverse strand, counting down.
GCGTTAGGCGACATGATTCCAGGATGGCGACTCAGGAGTGACCGAGCATTGCCGCTCCCACGCATACGACGCATGGGAGATACCAGAGAAGACGACGAAGAAGACACTGAAGATGACGTGGACCTGGACACAACACCTGTCATGTTACCGTAACTTGGATCAAGCTGATCGACTCCTTGTTCTTTCGTCGCTGCTGGTGCTTGAGAGTGGTACGCATCCATGGGAGGTGGAGGTGATGATGAGGGTGGCGTACCGCTGCTGTGGCCACTAGAATCTTTGTGACGAGCTTGCTGAGGAAAACTATGCGGAGGAGACACAACCTGTATAGTAGATGTAGTCTCTCCTACCGGCGAATCAACTTTGGGAAGAAGATTGCTTCCCTGTCTTGAGTTGTTGGTGGCCGATGCTCTCCGTCTTGCTGTTGCTTCTCCAGTTACTTTGTTCAATTCTGGTTGAACCCGTCTCGAGAACTCTCCTAGGTTCTCATCTTCCTTCTTCCCAACATTGGAATTTCTCGACATATTTCCAGGCGTTGGTTGTAGATAATCTTGTCTCATGCGTTGTTCTTCTTGCATGCGCTGCAACTGAGCTTGCTGTTCTTGCAATTGCCGCTGCTGTTCCAGAATCAACAAACGCTGCTGGTACTCCACTTCGGTCATGTTACTGTGGGATGGGTGAGGATGGGGAGAGTGGTGATGGCGGTGATGATGTGGCATACTTCGGGGAGCACCACCATCTTCCAAGGTTGAAGAGGAATGGCTGTGACCGACAGTTCTGCTACCGGTGTGACCATCCAAATACATATCGTCTTGTCGGTTGAGAGAAGGGGGATATGACATTCCTGAAGGCATTGGTGGTCCGCTGCTGGAAGCATCACCATTCAAGACGGGCATATATCCGTTGCCTCCATCTCCCGATGCAGTCATCATATTCTCACTACTACCACGGAACTGAGTATTAGTATGTGGAAAAGAATGCCGTCCCTGGGGTCCTTGGTGATACATGTCAGGTCCATGATAGGATGTATGGAGTTGCTGCTGATGGTGGTGATTCGAGGGAGTACTCGAACCATACGGAACTGCAGGAGGCGATCGGGCTTCAGAAGAGAGAAGACTGGGATGAATTCCCATGGATGATGACGATGAATGTGGCTGACTGGGACCTAGACCATGAGATGGCTGTGGTTGTCGTTGATTCTGTGGATCGCGCATGGTCATTCTTCCTCTTGAATCATGGGTTGTCGTAGAAGGAGAATAGGTGCCATGCATGTTGTATTGCACAGTCATCATGGATTGCAAAGAGTGAGGTGGAGGACGTGAGGGGGCGGATCCTCCTCCGTTTGGAAACGATTGCATTTCTTGTTTGCTGGCCCCTGAGTGTTGAAGGAAAGGTCCTGCAATCCCGTGATTATGTTTCTGCTGCTGCTGCTGCTGAAAAGCACGCTGTTCGTTTTCTTGCTGCTGTTGATGTTGTCGGATCCGCATCATTCCCTGTTCAGTGGTACGATCTTGCTCGTGTCGCAGTTGTTGCAAATAGGGTACAACATCCGGTGTTCGCTCACGCAAACACTGCGAAGCCTTGGCATTAGCTTTCTTGTCTCCAACATCGTACCAAAGAACACGCCCCATCCCTGTCCTGGACGTGGTTACCAAAGTAGGATCGCTTGTGGCCGTCTTGCTAGACTTGCTCTTCTTGGTCATTTTGCCACCCTTCTTGTCCTTGTCGTCCGCCACCACAGCTTCTACCAATTCATGTGCTGCACTTCCGCTTCCACTCTCTTCCGTGTCATCGCCTTCTTCGCTGTTATCCTCTTCCTTGCGGGCCAAAAACCGGCCGGGTGGGTTCTGCTGATGGCGCCAAATGTAAACCACCTCCTTGGCTACCTTGGGTTTATCCACTTTCGGGCATGCCAGGTATCGTAACTTGTGTTGCTGCACCAACTTGCGAAATTTGACATTACCAATGTAGTTGTTAGTCCCTCCACCTCTCCCCATGAGGACATCGTGTTCCCTTAAACGGGTAATGCAATCAGAGGGCTCTTCTGGTTCATTGTGTTGATCTAGTCCATCATGGGGAACAACAGGTGGAGGATTTTGATTTTCTTGCACAGAGAAGGACGACGAAGACATCATGGGAGGAGGGGATGGGCTGCTCTGGGAAACTACGTTGGGAATTCGTCCTCCAAGTACATAGGGCGCACCGGAACCTGAAGGGGTAGGAGTGGTAGCAGCTGTATAGGGCATTGGTTGCAGGTGCGACGATGTTGCCATGAAAGAAGAAGAAGAAGAAGGAGACTGTGTTTGATGGGATTGTGCAAGTGCAGATCCTGATGACTGAGGCGGGGGAAGGTATGGCAAAGAAGAACTGTGCGTCATCATTCCCTCTGTTCGAGTACCAGCTTCTGGGTGATACGGAAATTGTGGTGGTGCCTGTTGTTGTACCGGAGAATGCCCTAGTGCTGCATGTTGCTGCTGGTGTTGGTGATGGGAAAACGAAGGAGATACCATGGTCGTGGCCGAACCTGACATGTTGAAGGTGACTTCCACGATTTAAAAAAGAAAATTCTCGAGTCTTGTTGCAGTCAGTCCAAGCTACGAACTGTTGTCATGGTGCGTCAAAGGTAGACAACGATGGAAGACAACGAAAATGTATCCAATGGCGGGATCATTCCAATGAAGAAGTGAGAGAAAGCACAGGAGGAAAAAGTGTGAGATAAAGAGGTTCCCATGCGTTTTCCATAGCTGGGGCGTATGGTTGGTTGGGCCGTTCCAAACAGCACTACCACGGGGGAAACTTCTGGGCCCCTCAAACAAATCGATCCATTGAAACCTACCACTTTAGTAGTAGTTCCTTTCAATGCATCGAACTACGGGACGGACTTGGTTTGATTTGTTTGTTGAGTAATGGGAGAGAAGCCATCAACTTCCTTCGAAATTGAAACCTGCCGTGCCGAATGACACAATTCAAGAAGTTGTGGAATGCGTTTGTGAGTGTTTTGTGTGTTCTGATGAGTTGTCTTTTTGGAATGTGGTACAATGTTAGATGTTGTCTTACTCAACCAGTTAGGCCATTCCTTTAGCTCAACAAAACCAATCCGTGCTGGCCGGGCCGGATTTGGTTTTGGAAAATGTGCCTAAACGCCGTCCTTACGCATTCGCAAAACAAATCCAAAAGACCGCACCTGTCCCCCATCCTGACCCCCATCCTCCCCCACTCTTCACTTAGAAAAATTGAATACTAAAACTAGTGGGTACTAAGGAAGCGAGAATACCGTTAGAGTCGAACGCCCGCCCATCATGTCGAACGCCCGCCCAACATATTCGAAACTGTAGGCTGGCCTCTACACTAGCATGAGTAAAACACTATCCCTAATGAATTTCCCGAACCAATCCGGGGTCCTGGATTGGTTCGAACAAATCCAGAAATGCTGTTTTACCCGGATATATGACGTAATCGTGACGCAAAATGCTGACGTGCACGCAATCTCGATTTGGTTTTGCGAGCTAAAGGATTGGCCTTACCAGTTACCAGTTACCACTGTAGACGGGTTTTGTTGCAATCTGTTTGGGTGCGAAAACTGCCCCAAGCTGTGCTGCTCTTTTTGCGCTACCCCTACGAGATTCGAATCCCCTACTCGTAGCTAAGATAATGAACATAATCGCCTTTTAAGTTTGTGAGCTCCTTTGGCTACTGGGCTTATCATTTTGGGGGCGAATTAAAATGCATGCAAGGAAACCACGATCAACTCCCTTACCCGTATCTCGTTGCCCATTGCAGGTAGCCTCCGGGGCCCAATCATTGGCAATGATCGAGCGAGCCCGTCGCCAATGCTCCCCTCATGACTCACGTTTCAGTAGCATCTGACAGTACCGAATGCCGTTGAATTATAACCATTAGTTGCCATACTCGAAGTGAGTCCGATGCTAGGGACAGATTTCTGGTTGGGAAGTAGAACACCGGCCATTGCATCCGAGTTCAGGACATTTTGTTCGAAAAGCTTGACACTTTCAGCGGCCAAATCATTCTGTTTTCACCTGTATCAGTCTTGTAGGGACTCGTTTCTGTTTATGGACCGCATTACTCCTACCAAATCCATGTACATTCAAATTACGGTCATGATAGTGTCTCAAAATCAAAAGAGTGACTATTAGGAGCCTCTAACCTAGAGGACTATGTCTCGCTAAAATCTCGCCCATTCTCGCGACAATACCGCGACCATTTCTTGGTCCCCTCGCGATTTACTGGCTATTTGCTAGGGTAATCGTGTCTCTATACCCAATTTCACCATTCCATTCCTTCATAACCTGCTTAAAGCCCATTCACAATGAGTGCAGGACGTACCCAAACCCGACACGTCGGCGGGAAACGCACTTAGAACAATATCATTGATGCCAAACGAGTCCTTTCCGTTCCTGTCTGAATCTTGGTTAAAAGATCTGCAAGGTTAGTACGAGAAGGTTCATAAGCAATACGACAAGTACCATTCGCCACATTCTCACGAACAAAATGATATGCTATCGCATTGGACTTCTTTCGCAGTACTGACTCGGGCCTTGAACTGTTCTGGACAACTGACATGTTGTCGACTCTGATATGGGTATGCCCCTCCAATGGGACACCCATCATCCTTAATTTGTATCGGAGTCCTTTAATCATCTCCACACCAACTTTCAAGGCCATGAACTCAGACCCAAATGTAGATGTTTCTACGCTCGTCTGCTTTTTACTGTACCAATTGATGGGAGCTCTGTTCAAGAAGATCAACACTCCTGTTCTTGATCTCCTTGTGACTAAATCGCCAGCATGATCTGAATCGACGAAAGCGGTCATTTGTACTGCCTTGCCGAGCGGTTCTGGTGCATCAGGGGGAATCTCCTCTTTAGAGTCTGGATAAAACCCTGTCCAATCCGCTGAAGGTTCTTCCCCATGAGTGATGTACTCTGGGTCCAGTACCAACCTTGACCGATCGTGTGTATTGATGTACGCGAATATATGTAGCATAGCGTGCACATGACCTTCTCTTGGTGCAGCCAAGAACGCTGCCAGCATTGATACTTCCGCCGTGATGTCTATACGGCCGAGCTCAACTAACCATCTTAAAACACCGATCTGTTGCTGATAGAAGTTCATCCAATCAGGGTCACAGTAGGAACTCGTGTCCAATTCTGGACGATAATTAGAAGGTAAGACGCCGGATGTCCTCGTCTTGAGTTGCATCCCTCGACCATCCATCCATGTTTGAACATTCCTGATCGCTTCTTTGGCGTATCTCCTGGAGCTTAAAGCCCAACAACGCTTCGAACTATCGTTGTCGATGTCAAACGTCTCCACCTGGTTGCCGAGATATATTTTAGGAGGGCCGACCGAATCAGGTTTCAGCAAATAATGCTGATCCAACATGTTCAAGATCTCTTTCCCTTGGTTCGAAATCATGAGTACATCATCAATGTATATGAATACCAGTTCATAATACTTTGTACCATCCGATTTTGTTGACGGACGCATGTAGACGTCGGGGTCTGCCCTACAGGCTTGAAACCCAAGTGACTCCTGCAACGTTGTGGACAGGTGTTCTCTCCAGGCGAATGCGCTCGTTTTTAAGCCATATAATGCTTTGGTAATGATGGCAAAACGGCCTTCAAATTCTTTGCCAAACTCTAATCCACATTTCATGCAAATCCTTTCATGGCATGGAGCATTCAAGTAAGCTCCAGCGATGTCTGCAGCAATCACGTCAATACCATTCAGAGCGGCTAAGAGGAAGCCAATTCTGACGCTTTCCCTTGACACAACGCTCGCATAAGTTGGGGTCTCAGGTTCCTGAGTCTTATGGCCTCCTGCGACGAACCTGGCCTTCCTGGTGAAGTCCATTTTAACATCAAAAACGATGTGACATGGAATGATCTGATGACCCACGGGATGTGGGACTCCCTCGTCCAAGATCTTCACTGCTGGTACTATCTTCGACATTTCGAGACGGAGTGCTTTCGCCCAAAAGTCAGTACCTGTCTCCTTATCGATTTGCAATGCTCTCTCGACCGTCTTCGGGATTTCTATCCCATACTTTTGCCATTTTCTCATGTACCTTGTTGTTTTGGCAGCTTTAATGAGTCGGTCTCTTCTTTTCAATGTGAACCCGACCCACCATGCAAAAGCGGGTTCTTTGTCGATCATATTGGCAACCGCATACTCTGCGACCTCAAGAGGGTTTGATTCCTTTAGGTCCTTCAAGAGTTCCCAACTTGTTGAGCCATCGCGCCATTGAACACAGAGCGACCATCCTCTTGTCGTTCTTTTCTTGTGTTCGCGCCCATTTAAAGTGATTGTGCTGTCCGACAAGGGGATTGCACGAGCATCTTTCTTATGATCAATTATTTGATCAATGAGACGATAACGATTGCCCTCGTCGTCTAATTGTTCGTATATGTTCTCGGCAATGATATTGGCTGCATAAGCCTCTACATGCCCATCTTGGAATTCTACCTCATACATGGAGGTATCGAGGTAAGGATTCGTGGATGCACGACCAACCAAATTACCACTCGCATCCCGCTTTCTCCTTTTAACTTGACCGGCCCTCAGGGAATCACCGAGTGGAAGCATTACCTTGGCAGAAATCAACTTGTCATATGAGTCCACCTTGTGCTCATCCATCTCGGGCTTTCTAACGTCCCCTTGCTCGTCGTCTTCATAGGGTTCATAATGCGGAGTTGTGGTGTCATATTCATCTGGGTCGTCGTCTTCATCTGGTGGTAGACCTTCCATTCGTGCTCCCAGTGCCTCTCTTAGGGAGTCGTCAAACTGGTCCTTCTGAGCTGCGAATGTCTCATCATGTGATTTTTCTATGGACAACGGCCAGACAGATGTTCTGTGCACGATCTTCCCTTTTGCGGTGAGTATTTTTGAACTCATGGCTTGCCCTACACTGTGGCTCGGGCCTAACCATCTTCCCAGTTTCCTGCCTTCGAATCCGGGATTCGAATACCAAACGGGGTCATACCATCGATGCTCCACTAAATGCGAAATGTCTGGTGTGTCACCAGTCAGGACCTTCATTGGTGGGCCTTCATCATACGGACTGGATGTCAACACAGTGTGCGACCTTCTCCGTGCCATTAGTTCGAGACAATGGTCCCAAAGAACTCCAGGGCAATTTGTTCTCCTCATTTCTCGCCTGTACATGCGCTTTAATTCTCTGATGTTGGCCTCCGCTAAATTTTGATTTGGTGTCCATGCCTCTATGGGCCTTATGCGACAACCAAACTTATGGGCGGTCTTCCGAAACGTACCACTGGTCAACTCCGGCGCATTGTCGGGGATGACACTGTTGAAAACTCCAAAGTCATTAAAGACTTGTTCCAACGTACGATGAGCATCTTTCTTCTTTTGCATTGGGTAAAATTGTACCCAGCCAAATTCGGTGGCATAAATCTGCCCACAGGTATTCTGGCCGAGGGACTTTATGTCCGAAAAGAGAGTGTCGGTGTAAACATCTGCTCTTAGCCTCCTGTGCTTGAGTTGATACGAGGTATGTTTCAACCTTCTGCTGCCAATTGACTCTGAGAAGTCACGGATCCCCAATTGAGTCGTCGCAGCACAAGTCTTTTCAGCTGTTGGGATTCCTATTCCCCATCTTGTTGACAGAGTTATGGGGTCAATGGTCCCCTTTCGACGATGACGGATGTCAGCTATCGTCCTTGTATTCACACGGACCATCCGTGCCATTCGTTGGTGTAAATTTCTTGGTTCTTTCTTTCTGATCGAATTACTACCCAAGTCAATCCGGAGTTTACTTTCATCAACATCATCTGTTGAGTCATTCGGACTCCATTCTGGGTTTTCATTCGTCATGTGGATTCTATTGGACGGATCGACTTCTTTTATCTCGTCCCATGTTGGTTTCCTTACGGTGAAACTACTCATGACTCCCACAAGATTGAAGGGAATAATGAGGTTCTCGCTTTGTCCGTCTATTGGAGCAACAATTGAATGAGAAGTTGCTTCTCTTTGTTCCTCTTTCAAGTACTTCAAAGGAACATCATTCACCACGATGCCTGCATCCCTCATTTGATTAGGGTTGAGAAGGCATTTGTCCATCATGGGAAGATGCAATGACTGGTGAAAGTACAGAAGGTACGTTTCTCCTGAAACAGGATCATCGTATGCAACTACCCCTGTGATGATTGGGGTTTCTTTGATACTGCCGAGCGTGTTGGTGAAGCCGCTCACTTCTGCCTTGTCCGTCTCGTAGAGTTTTAAACAGATACTGCCAAGACAACACGTGTCGGCATGACTGTCGAGCTCACAGGTGGATGTTGCTACTTCCAGGTCTTTGGAGAGCATGCTGATGGACCGTCAGATTTGGTCCTTTACTTTCTTTCTACGACTCATGATTGCACCGATTCCAGAGGTTTTGTTCTCTTCTTCACAATCACTGCAGGAAGAATCTTCAGTCGTCGTGGTGGAATTGCTTTCATTCTTTCTTTTCTTGCCTTTCCCTGTCTTAACAGCCGAGGCGGTCCTTTTCTTGGTACTACTGTTCTGGGAGTCTCGTGCTGCCCGGACCATAGCTTGTTGCTCTTTTGTTAACTTGATCCATTTGCGGAAAGGGTAATACTTGTTGGGGTTGAATTCTGTAGAATCATCGTTCCCCTTTCCTTTGTTGCCATTGCCATGGCCATTCTGTTTCTTCTTGTTAACATGGACCGCTGAAATTCGTGCCTTACGGGTCGTAGCACTGTACGATACCTTATTATCCAATACTTCAGCAAGGTAGTTGGATGCCGATTCGAAAGTGACACGCAGATCCGGAGTAGCCAATATTGTGTTCTTGGCACTTTCCAATCTAGGATCGTGCACTCCTGTCATTAAGATACGGACTTTCCTTTCATGACTGACGAATTCTCCAGTGGATTCCAAGTCAGCAAATGCTCTCTGCAGAGTCTCAATGTACCTTTCATAAGTGAAGTTTCTTTTGGTACCATCATAGTAGTTCGTTTCGAGGATTTGATCTGCTTTAGCCCTCAACCTTGTTTGGTAAGCGTCGCCAAAGTAGTGGCTTCTGAGAGCCAAATACGCTTGGCGGCCATTCCTGGATCTACTGAAGGCTTGGACCCAACCCCAACCCGGCCCATCGTGGGTTACATGTCGAACAGCATCCCAAACTGCCTCGTTGTCCGTCAAAGCAGTGGGGCCAGCATGTGGCGCACGTCGGATCAGTTCCCTGATAATGCTTGGGGTGCCAAATCCTGGGTCCACATCAACTTCAGGGATTGCCTGGATCGTCCTCGTATAAGCGGCTAGAGGGATTCCTGTGCATCCTCTCTTCCTTTCGAAATAATCGTCGAGATCCTCTAACACAGTCCGGATGTTATCAACCGAGGTCAAGCGTTCAGGGAGCTCGATATCGTTGTCATACTCCTCCTCGCTTGTTTTGAAACGATAGAGGTCTTGTAACTTCTGCAAAGAAGCATGTGCAGCTGCCGGGTCAAACTTCCTCGAGATCTTCTTTAGATGATGCACATAGTAGCGTAACATCTTAAGTCTTTTCTCGATTACATGGCCAACTAAGACGCCTGGATTGGTAATCGTTGCAGGTACACCGGCCACTGGATTTGCCACGTCATAAGCAGGATTGTTGATTGTCCCACCTGGCTTCCTTGCATTAGAGCAGATTTCAGCGATGTCCTCCTCTGTAAGGCCTTCGAAATCGCTAACTGAGATCAAGCCCTGAGCATTCAAGGCATCTCTTACATTCTGCTGTCCAATCAATAACGTATTCTGCAAGTAACCATTCAACTCATCAAGCAATTCTTGTGCAGTTGGAGGAGCTGGAGGTGCAGGCATAGCCATGGTGCTCGATCTTTCTTCTCTCTTTCGGACTCTTTCAGACTTTCAAGTATTCGGAAGTGTGATGCCTCACTCATTTCCCGATCTCACACTGGCGATCCAAAAGGTAGAAAGCGTGCACAGCTGCATTCGTCATCGTCCAGCGTCACATATGTGTCATAAACGCTTGGTCGCATGGCAGGCTTTTCTTTTCAACGGCAAAGAGTGGCGCGTCCGCCATTGCCCAAGGTGCGCGCATACGCAGACCGCACCTCTATACTAGTCCGGTCCATTCCCCGTTGCAGGTTGGATAATTCTCGAGACTAGTATGAGACCATTTGTGTCTCTTATGGGCGGATCAACTTTGATCCAGATATTTCACGACCTTCCCAGGCCCATTGTGCCATAGCTTTTCCTTTCGAACCAGAGTCTTGGGTCTGATAAACCAAATTACGGTCATGATAGTGTCTCAAAATCAAAAGAGTGACTATTAGGAGCCTCTAACCTAGAGGACTATGTCTCGCTAAAATCTCGCCCATTCTCGCGACAATACCGCGACCATTTCTTGCATTCCTTCCACAAAAGCCAATCCCATAATCACGTCTCACAAATTCATGTACGAAGATCGGAAGTTTTGGTTCCGAGTTTGATCTTGCCATCTCTTTCGCTTCATATTTCCTTGTTATTCAATGGCCTGTAGAGGATCTACGAATAAAGGATCAGAACCATCCAAACCTCGTCCGTGCTTGCCCTCCTCTCCAATACCGGCTACCTAGATCATCGAAAGCAGTGCATCCAGTATCCAGACGCGAATTCGAAGAATCTCTAGTCCCCACTATACTCAGCAACAGCGACGGCATCCAACATCCAACCGAAAGTACCTCGCCCTTTTCGGTGTTCGTTGGAGAACTCTGATAAATGATAAAGGCTTGGTTGGTCGGGTTCACGACCACTCTTGGTCGCTGACTGCTGAAAAGAAAAACAAACTCATTCGATTCGGAAACGAAAGCGACACTGGTGATTCAAATAATAATGGGCAATACAGCGTCTCTTTTTTGTATCCATGTTGTTATTCGATCCCTCCGTGAAAAAGAAGAAGAACTGGATAAGCCCATAGTCCATAGCCCATCCTCCTTCTACCATAATATTATTTCCTTCCTATGAGATGCAAGTTACTTGTATACTTATAGATGGCGACGATTGCCTCCGCCAAATCAGAGGGCATCAGAGGAGGAGAGCCAAAAGCAACGACTTTTGGTCTCATGTGATCAGATCTCACAAAGCCATGGACCCGAGCCAGTCTTGCCCGATCGAATCTATCGAAGCTTCTTTTCGCCGGGTTCGCGTCGTCTTACGTACTCTCATTTTCATTATTTTTTATTTTTTACTCCTAGGAGTACTCTACATCCACTTTGGATTAACAACTTGACTCCGTCTACCTCCTACCCTCAACTACCGTAATTTTCGGATTCCTGTACCCCCGGAATGTGCATGGATCAGTGAGGGGGGTACAGGACCAAGAGATTTTTTACTATTTTTTTTTTGATTCCATATGCAAGGTACAATTAACTTCATAGTAATAGTCAACTTCAACATCGGAGTAGTAGAGAAGAGTTGGTCGCACTATTCCAGTTAGGGGAAAGACCGTGCTTCAACGCGTAGCCTTAGCCCTAAGCATAATACCCATCATGCTGTATCTCTTGTTTCTCCTCTTTGATTCACTCCCATGGAATGTCAGGCAGTGTGATAGAAAGCTCGGAACGTGAGGAATGTGGGGGTAACCCTATCACCAGGAAAAAGCCTGCAGATAAAAAGTTATGGGGACATGTACATCGGAGGGGGTGGGGGGTACGGGAATGCGAGGGGTACAAAACACCGAAAATTACGGTAGGTAGGTGAACTTAGCTTTTCTTTTTCGAGTCGTCTCATTATTCACACGACGCCCCCCACGGAACCCACGCAATCGTCACACGTCTGTCGTCTGTCTGTCGGCCAATGTCGACGGACGACGGGATCAAATTTTCTTGAGAAGCTACATCCGTTGTAACGGGAGACCTCAAAAATCGATGGACTTAATGTCCAAAGTCCAAATACAATCGTTCCGCTGTCTATCAGCCTACCCTCGAGAAGGGTCTCTCCCAGCTCCCACCCGTGAAACGTCAAGTTACCGCGATCGGTGCTTCAACAGATGCTGAGCACATACTCATGACGTTCGATGTGAAACCCTGTGGATTGCTTTCTGACGGAGACTTTGACGACATCACGAAGCGAAAAACACTTCTGGAGACAAAGAAGGTTAAGCCGATTTTCTTTGCGACAGCAATCGGCATCGGTGGCCTTGTTGTTGTGTTCCTACGGTCGAGTCTGACCAGTGTTGGCCTTGACGATTATACCATCGGCTTCAATGAGGTTTTATTTTCCGTATTCGACCAGATGTTTAAGTTGTATCTTTGCAAGGTGAAAGACGCCAAGACTATGATTGTGCCGAGTACAGGAGTCTCCCATCCCAGTGGCGCGGCTGAATCCAGTTTTGGCTTTGCCCGTTTTTTGCAACATCAAACTTCCGTGACCCAACACTTTTCTGCACGAGATGGACCTGACTGGAAACGCGTCTGAACATTTGTCCAATCCCATTAATAAAGTCCGACGAGTAGCGAACGATAGTTGCAACTATCCTGGCCATTGTCAAGCAGCTACCATGGCCAAAACGAACAAGATGTTTGGGAATTTGGTCCCCACAACAATTTTTCCCCAAGCCATTCCAGCTCGCTGGGGAACACGGGCGAATATTGTCAATCATGCCTTCCTCAATGGTCCCTTTTCGCAAGTCGGGGCGCCAATTTGGAATTGGCCGCCTTACTACCTAGTCAATCTCGTCGTTCAGTGGGAATTTTTCCTCGCCGTGGATCCTACAAAACCGATAAGCTCTCCTATACGCTTTTAATTAGCACAGCCTATTTGCCCACCATGAACATGAAGGTTGTCCCCTGACGACGAGCACAAGACACCGTTTGAGTAGCATCTTATTGTTGTCCTCCTTCCAACCATCAATATACGCAACGAGCACTCGCAAACGACAAATGTAAATCCTGTCTAATTGTCGATGGAGAAGATGATACGATAGAGAATGGTGGTCACTTTCAGATTAGACAACCCAAACCCATTTTAGGCTGGCTTACGAATATCCCCCACTATGTTGACGCATCAGGTCATGTCAAATCATAAAGTCACGTTGCAGTCCCTGGTATTTGAATTTACCATGAGCTGAGCACTTGTTTAAAGTTCAGCTTTTCCGTGAACCGTGACCGGTCAACATCCCTGCGAAAAAATGGAGTCCAATGAACTTATTCCCCCTCGCAGTATCCCCTTATACTGCCATAGAGTCAGTTGGATGCATATTTTCATGACTCGGGGTCTCTGCAACGGCGCTCCCCTGCCCTACGTGGTTATGATCTGCACTATCGGCATCTTTTCTTGCGGTTGGTGCAAAATCGGAGGCTGTCGTTTTCTCCCGTTCGGTTCTATTTAGGGGACTTGCCTCGTCTGAGGTCACCTCCGGCATTGCGTCGTCATCCTCCGTGCTTCTCTCGGTGCTCGGCTGATCCTGCAAATCACCACCGGTGGGTGGGCGGCGGGAACTGACCGAGAAGTCATGGGTTCCGGTAGGTGGAGGACTAGTCGGAAATATTGGGTGGCGGTATGAATAAGACGGTGGTGCCCAAGGTGGAACTGGAACGGAAGTGGATGATGGACCTCCATGGTAACCCCCATATGGTGGAGGAGGATAATACGCAGAGTAGGAGTGAGGGGACACATGGGGGCTGTGATGGTCGCAATGGGACTCGGAATACGGTGCTGGGTACGGAGAGACGGAATCTTCGTTGGTCTGTGGATTCTTGTTTTCCGTGACAAGACCCATCAATTCCGGTGGAAGAGGTCCTCTTGCAGTTACTCGAGGTTTCTTATTACTGCTGTTGTTGTTCAAGGACGAGCCATCAATGCCATACTTTTTCAAACCCAATAGCTTGAGTCTTTCCCGACGCAAGCGATCGCCTTCATTCTTCCGTTTCTTTGCCGCCAAGGACTGCTCCAAAAAGGCCATTTCCAACTTTGTTCGTTGGGATTCCGGTTTCGCCAAGATTTGATCAATTGTTTCTTTTTTCTCCGACGAACGAGATCTACTCCGTTGATTCTTGTGACTGCGTCGCTGCTCGTACAGGTCCAACTCCTTTTGTTCTTCTTCTGTGCGTTCTTCCACTGGTTTTGCCATGGTGCGTTCTATGCGTTCCTTATGCTTGTGTGCACGCATTCGGCTCTGTGAATTCTTGCGTTGTCGGCGATGCAAAATCCTGTTGAAGGCACAAAAATGCAATGCAAATGAGAAACAAGAGGGACGATTCAAACTGAAATGTCAAACATCAATCCACCAAAGTTCTCTATGGCCGCATGTCACGTACTCTTTGTTTGTGGTAGGAGCTGCTTTTAGGTAGGTCCGAATGTGAGTGCTGGTACTAGTCCGTTCGTCTGATTCCATGTTATCCACGTCGCGGTTGTGATTTTTGTCCTGATCGTACTCTTGATTTCCAGAGGGTGACAATCGCCCTGATGCTAGCATGGGTGACGTTGTCGGTACTTGTGTGTCGGTAGCTTTGTCGGGCGCATCTCCGTGCTGCTTCTTGGGGACATCGGGGAAACTGGGCATATATGGTGGTGGCGGTGCGTAGGCCGGATGATACGGCGGTGGTGCATAGGGATAGGAAGAAGGGTGATACGGTGGTCCTGGTGGCAACGGCGACTGAGGAGTGGGACTGTAGAGTGGATGTTGCAGCAACTCGGAAGGAGCGCTAGCATTACTGGTGCCAGGACCAGAAGACGAGTTGCCTGGTGCGGGGCCACTTGTGCCCTTGGGAGACAAAGAAGTCAAAGTCGTTGTTGTAGTAGATGGTCCTCGTCCCATGGAAGGGTAATATCCACCGGAATTTCCATGGGGAGGGATGTACGAAGGGGGCATTGCTGGAGGATAATAGGGAGGTGGATAAGGATACGATCCAACAGGAGGTGGTGGTCCACTGCCCGGAGCAGGTGGATAATAATACGGTGGGTAGGGAGGTGGATAGGCATATGATGGTGGGGGTGGACCGTGAGAGTGCTGCGTCGGGACAGCCGAAGTGCTGGGAGAGGAATTTGGCATGGAAGGATGTGAAGAACTCTCTTCGGCAGTATTCATAGGTTCTTTGTCGTTCTTCTTTGGAGAGTCTTGATTTTCATTCTTCTTCCCAGTCGGATTCGTGCTTGGTGGTCTCATAGGGCTGGACACTAAACTCATAGCTGCTCCTTCGCCATGTGGAACATGAGTACTTGATGGTGGTGGCGGTGGGCCCCAATGGATCTGGTACGGGTAAGGGCCTGATGGAACCGTAACGTACGAGGCGGTAGCGGAGGCATTCGCACCACCAGAAGAGGTCGATGGATCCCCAATTTTAGTCTCCTTGTCACTTCTTTCCTTCTTG
The DNA here is from genome assembly GCA_946965045.2 of Epithemia pelagica. NCBI lineage: Eukaryota > Bacillariophyta > Bacillariophyceae > Surirellales > Surirellaceae > Epithemia > Epithemia pelagica. The sequence goes on along the minus strand of OX337239.1, from coordinate 1,381,780 downwards.
TCATCCATAGTATCGGTAGAACGAACTTCCTCGCCCGTTTCTTCTTGCCTGGCGTCGACTTTGCGCTCTTCCCGATCTTCATCTTGTTCCTTGCATTCTTCCTGACTGGCTTCCTTTCTTCCCGATATATCTAGGAGGTTCTCGCTTTCGTCTTGGCCAGTAGCTGACGGTGCATCCTTGCCATGCTCCGCATCGTTCTGGTTTTCAATATCACTATTTGTTACTCTCGATTTGTCACCGTCATCATCGACCTGGGTGTCTTCTTCCTTGAGCGTGCTTTCAGTCTTTCCAGCTGGGTCACCACTCGAACTTGAATCTTCCTTGCCGTTGCCATTGTCGTTGTCCTGAGATTGTGACTCTTCCAGCGATGCTGGTTTTGGTTTTGTTGCGCTTGGTTCCTCATCCATCCTATTTGTGGAACTCGTTGGGCCATCATCCGCTACCTTAGCTTCCTTTTTGGCTACAACGTTTGGGTCCGTGTCATCCTTATTTTCCAAGACCTTTTTGTTGTCCTTGTCTACCGCATCAGCAATATTATCATCACCCGTGGTAGACGTTTGTTCAGATTCTTCTTTGCCTGCTGCCATGATGACTGGAAGCAGACGAATGACCCCCAACGCTTCAATCGATACGAATCAAGAATTCCGCTTCGTGAACTTCGAGATCCCAAAAAGAAGAAAAAGAATGACAAAGAGGATGAGAACATCAACAACTGCAACGACGACGACGACATGGTGTGTTGGAGAATCTGAAAGTTTCGACATTTTGTTGGAGGATGGAGTTGCGTTCGGGGGAAGGAGGAACATCGACTTGCGTTCGCTTACCTTTCATGCGTTATGGCAGTGGCGGCATGTGTGCTCCTTTTCCGTGGTTCTTGAGTATTTTTGCGCAACGCTCGCGCCCAAGGCAGAAAGAGTTGTGCTCCCTCGTCCCGCTCCATACTCCATACACGATCTACTACGTAGAACATCGTACATATTCTACGTCGGACCATTGATTACATCCTGTTCGTATTCAACTGCTTCCCTTTCATACTATCTGAACTATTGTGAGGTGTCATGGCTTTTGTATAAGTTCCATCAGTACAAACACAGGTTCGCAAATCGCAATGTCGGCGCGTGATAGATATGAACCATGACCCAAAACTACCTCCCTATCACTCCTCTAGCTAGCTACTCCTAGTAGAAGTAGTAGGTCCCGGCTCCAGCTCTGGCTAGCGACCCTAACCACCATAGAACAAGTTCTTGAATTGAAAGCATGTCCGATTATCAATGACTACATGCTTTGCTCGAACAATAGCGGCTTTGTCTCTGTTTTCGAAATGTTTGGTGAGATGCTCTGAATCCTTGTCTCTAGAGAAAGATTCTCGATGGTGAGGAAAGTCTTCGAAGCAAGGGCAGATTGATGAATCAAGGAACGGAATATGGATATCCCAGTCGAAAATTGGATCTGGGCCGCCATACTTAACCATTTCCTCTCTCACTGGCTACAAGAACAAGACCGGATGAGATTCAAGCTCTTGAGAAACCTTTGGACGAATCCGGTCACCGACAAATTTAAAGGTGGCGAGTGGCGAGTGGCGAGGCAAAAGAATGAGAAGCTCCATGATGATTTACGATTTGATTGATATTGTCAATCTTGCGGGGCATAAATCTTGATATTCATGCGAGTAGATGTATCCAACAAAGAGGGAAAGGTACCTTCTTGCGTTAACCTGGAGACTTGTTTTTTGGTGGAGGACAAGGGACCGAATGACCGAGTTCGTGAGGGTGGGCCAGAGGAACTCGATGAAGTTGGCCCATCGGTCATCGGTTTCTTCGTGTGCGAGGTACTCCTACGAGTATCGACTCTCGTAGTTGTTGGAGTTGGCTACCAACCAATACTAGTACTCTTACGAGCAAAATCAAATTGAACGAGCAACCAGTAATCAGTACGAGTAGCCATACTCGTGGCTCGTGGCTCATACTCATAGCTCTACTAGGTATAATATAGCCCTTTCCCCCAAGTCCAACCATTACCCAAAAATTTGTTGTTGGTGGCAATTCTTTTTGCGTTCAACAGGATTCTTTCTTGGGGGGAGGTATGATCACCGCCTCCCAACCACAAGCAACAAGAGAGAAGAGAGAAGAAAGCTCTTTTTTCTCACACATCTACCCGGACAACCGCCTCCACCAAGCGGTAATACGCAACCATGCAAACAGCAGAATTGGAAGAGGCACTAATAATCATTCCCATTTTTATGTTTAGAGGCGTATGACGATGAGATATCCAGGACGATCCGGAAACTTGCATGTATGTGCCATGGCACGAACCAAAAACAAGAAAGGAAAAATACATCAGGAATTTATTTAGAGGCACTCCAACTACGGTGTTCACGTCAAAAATGCAATACACATTGCTACTCGTAAAAGTGATACTTACAAGAATGAAGCAAGACAGCAACAACAAGATCGATGATGAGAAAGATAAACCAGTACACCAGGGGAGCAGGATCGAGTGGCGCTCGGCACTTTCAAATATTCCATTGTTTTTCTCATAATTGTCTTTCTCTTCATGCTCAACAAGAAAGTCCTCCTTACCGCAAACGACAATGGGCTTTCTCTATACAACACCCTCCAACCGCCGTTCTTACCATTTCATGCTCTTCGTCTATGTTTATTGGCTTTACAGTGTTAAGAGTTGGTTTGACTACGACAAGGATGCACCTCCTCCCAGTCCTTTTCGGGCAGTGGACGCGTGGGATATGAATTCTCCGGCGCGCAACAACAGGAACCATCGGCCTCGTGATTTGTTGGTCCAACAAGTGACATTTCGCGACCTAGAGGCCTTTCGCAAAGAACATCCCGGGGTCTTGCTTTCCGCTGAAACTGTGACAGCCCTAGACGAATTGGAACTTCATGCTGTGGATGGACTGGAAATTGAATTGGAACCAAATCAATGGACATCGTGCAAGCCAGAAGATACATGGCCCGCTACCAGTGTTGACTAAGACACCTACTATAGTGTGGATGGGGAACGCCGAGAATTGACGGTCGGCATTGCCCGCGGTCGGGACGATCCCAATCTAATGTGTGTGATTCATCAGACTGCACAACAAACTCAAATTTTGCAAAAAGTTGTCATGGTTGTGGAACATGCTACCGTCCAGTCCAATGGTGCAGGACCGAGGAACTTGAACACTGGTGCAACTACCCGACGAACGGAAAAACTATGCTATCCCCTCGTTCCGGAAAAAGTGTTTGCTTGCATTTCTGAGCCACAATTCGACCCAGACTACTTTGAAGGACTCCTTTATGACTATGGTGGTATTCCTCACGATGGTCACGACAACAACCAGAGAAGAACGAATGCCAAAGACCATGAACAAGAGGAAGAACCTACAGCACGAGAAAAGCGGTTCATTCCTTTGTTTCGCCCAACGCAAAAGACGAACTTTACCTTTCATGCCAGCTACAAGGAAACCCCGAAAGCATCAGCAAGATCCAACCATCCTCGCTATCTTCAAGAACAAGACAATGAATCACCCATATGCAGCGATGGATTCCGAGCCATTGAAATCGCTGTTTTGACCGATTCTCTGTATTGTGAAACGGTAGCCACCTCCAATACAAACAACATTATAACTGATTATGAAGAAAAGGTGGCGGCCGCAACCAGTGCCGCAATGGCCATTGTGGAAGAAACAAGCATGGTTTACTTTCAACCTCTTTGTCTGACTTTAGTTTTGCGGCAACTAGAAGTCTATTGCGATCCCGCGGTTGATCCATTTGCCGACATGAATGGTCCGAGATGCTCCGACTTGTTGAGAAACTTTCGAAACTACATGACAGACGAGCGGGCCGAATTGTCGGACCTTGTCGATAATTCACACTTGTTTCATGGCCATGTACCAACCAATATTTCATTTGCCAACGCTATTGGATGTGCATATGTTGGTTCAATTTGCATTGATGGACTTAGTACGACAGTCGACCGGATGGAATTGGACTTGACCGGAAATGCCAAATTGCTGGGTCATGAAATTGGTCATAATTTGGGCGCTCGTCATTCTAGCAATCCCTTGGATCTTATGTTTGCCAGTATTCGAAGAGAGGATCAATCCTTTCTTCCGGATACTGTTGAAGTCATTACCAACACCCTCTCGCAACCCTTTGCATCATGTGTTGAAGAATATACGTTTCCACCCAGCAGCAGTCCCACAACTTTATCGCCGACGGATACACCGACAATTTTGGAACCGGAACCACCCAGTGACGCGCCTACCGAAGCACCCACAAGCGAACCATCAGACAGGCTTACCAACGAGCCCTCTGACCATCCCTCCGACAGACCTTCGAACAGTCCGACGGAGCAGCCAACCGAAAAGCCTAGTGATAAGCCCACTGATCTACCATCTAGTGATCCTACCCGCAAGCCCACTGGCAAACCTTCGGATCAACCCTCTGAAAGGCCGACTAATCACCCTACCAACGACCCCACAAGTCGACCCACTGGCAAGCCAAGTGAAAGGCCCACTAACCATCCGACCTTCAGTCCCTCTAACCATCGGACCTTCAGTCCCTCGGACAGACCAACTAACAACCCTACTTATCGGCCGACTGTCAAGCCTGCTGACAAACCTACCAGCCAGCCCACAGACCTGCCGACTGTTCAGCCAACGAGTAAACCGACTGGTAACCCCTCCGACCAACCCACTTACCAGCCTACCGACAATCCCTCTTTCCAACCCAGTAAGAAGCCATCCAACAGACCCACGGACGAGCCGACCGCCCCTCCCACGTCCGTGACTCCTTTCGATCGCACGGACAACCCTACCAACCAGCCTTCTGATAAGCCTACTATCGCACCTACGGACAAGCCCACCGACCAACCCACGTTCCAGCCTACGAGCAATCCAACCGTCCAACCCACCAGCACACCCACCGACAAGCCCAGTGACAGGCCCACCGACAAGCCCAGTGACAGGCCCACCGACAAGCCCAGTGACAGGCCCACTAGCAAACCCACGGGAATTCCCACTGGATTACCAACCGAAGTTCCAACGAGATCCCCTTCATTTGCTCCCACCGGTACACCGAGCACAACAAATCCCACTCTTTCTCCCAGCACCCCATTTCCCTCTTCGAATCCCACATCGAAGCCTTCGTTCAATCCTTCGTACCTTCCCTCATCCCGTCCGTCTTCCATTCCTTCCTCTCATCCTACCGAAACACAGACTACTCGACCAACCAACGGACCCAGTAGCGCCCCAACTCAACCCCCCTTAGTTGCTGTCACCGCCACACCGACGACGAACGGCTCGACTGGTCTTCCATCAGCCCCGTTTAACTCGTTGACTCCTACAACCCGACCGACAAGCGAGATTTCCGAGACATCCAATCCTACAGAACGACCGTCGCGTCGTCCCTCAAATGGCATTTGTTCCAGCAACCCGGAATCACGTCGTCGATACTTTCCTCGTGGACTGCAAAAGCGAGGAGGATCCGAGAATACACTCTAAAGAATCCTAGTCCTTAGCCGAAGGAAATTGTTGACTTTCAAAACTTATCGAAAGACACACCAATGATATACGAAAAATAAATAATCAATACCCTGAAATACCATCTTACTGCGCATCCATTTCATTCTACGAGTAGGCATGTGACATGTGGTCCGCAAAACCAGTGGACTTCGTTTTCTAGTTAGGGTCGGTCGGTTGGTTGGTTGGTGGACATTGGGAAGAATGATAGGGTGATCATAGTCTCAGAAACAGGAAAGAGGTAAAGGCGTGACGGAGGAGCAATGAACTAGACCGAGAAAATCGTCTGGCACTCATCTACTCCTAGGAGTACTCAACAACATCCTCTTTCCAGTATGCTTTCACGGACTCGTAGTGGTGGGGTCCCGGTAGCTACCGTAGCTAGCCGACCTCTCCTGGGACTGGTGAGTCCCATGAGAGTGAGAGATTGCACACACAAAGATACGCAAGATACACGACGACCGACGACGACGACCGACGACAGCAAACACTTCTCGTTGTGTCCATGGACGTACATTCCTCGACGAAAAGGGACTACTGAACTCAACAGGATACGAATACGACGCCATGAATGAAATACAGCAATTGCAATCACTCCAACGACGATATCCCTGGTCGTGGCTCTTCTTGGTGGTTCTTTTACAGGCGTGCTTTACCAATATTCACCATCAAGTCCAGGCCTTTTCCGTTCTCCCATCCGGAGGCAGGAGGTCTACGTTAAGTTCGTCGTCTTCATTGCTGAGAAAAGCAACCACGCAAACCCAATCAACGAGAACCAACAGGGCATGGTTCCTCTCGTCCAAAAAATCTAGTGTGGAGGACGAAAAGGCCGTGTTGGAAGGACGGTTGCAAGAATCCTTGCAGCTTTTGTATGTGGCTGCCGAAACCAAGACACAAGATTCCGATGCCGTCTTTGAAGCCTTGCAATCCTTGGAACGAGACATGCGCAAGGCCGCTCAATTGGACTCCACGATTACGGAGCGTCTTCAAGAGCAATTGACGGGTGATTGGCGATTGATCTTTACGACAGGCACCGCCAAAACGCAGGCCCGTACCGGACGCATCAATTACTTTCCTCTCAAGGCGATTCAGTCGTTTGACAATGACAGTCGCAAGATTGAAAATGGCATTTATGTAGGTGATTTCTGTGTACTCAAATTTCTGGGAGACTACGAATTCGACCAAAAGAAACGACGGGTCAATTTCGATTTTGATCAATTGCAATTGTTCAATGGCTTTGTTCCGATTAATTTGAAAAAGGGGGAAGCGGCCAACTTGGGCAATTCGTCTGGATTGGGCAGCAATGCCTCTGCCAAGCAAGACAAGTCTGCTTTTTTCAACTGGATTTCGGCCGATGATCGCATTGCGACCGCACGTGGAGGAGGTGGTGGCTTGGCCTTGTGGAAACGTATTCATCCAGAGCAAAATACGCAGTAAACAGCGCACAATTCGAATAAGGACAAGAAAGAGAAAATACCAAAAGGGTGCATGGTCAATGACAAGGAGAATGATCGCTGTCAACGCACCCCCCAAGACAAGAACAAAGGAATGCTGACAATGTTACCCGTAAGAGACAAATACAAACATGTAGCGGAAGATTCAACCGGAATCTTATCGATACACAAGAAAATAAGCAGCCTTCCACAATACCCGTTCATGGCCAAACACACGCCTCTCCAATAGCTCGATATCAGCAAACACGCCGTGGACAGAAGAATTCAACTCTTTTGCACAACTGAACTATAACTAACCGAAAGCGTCATCTGTCACACGCGCATATTCCACAGTTTAGTGATAGGAATGAACGTGAACACCTCCCCGCACGACATTTCTCTAAAAAGTCAGTAAAATGGCTTCGCCATGACAATAGTTGCAATTCGTAGAGCATCTTACTACATCAAGCAGAACGGCGCAATGCCGCAGGTACCAACAGAATATATCGTTCAAGCAGAGCTGAGCAAAAGCACAGACCAATGAGATAGATTGTTCGAACTAATAAAGGGTTACAGGGCTCACAACCAGGCGGAAGGAATACGAAAAACACACTTGCAAACACCACGAAGCATCGCCGGAAAAAAACTCTGGTGGGCCCACATCCACTACCATGAATAATGTTTCTTTCTATCATCCACACATCCGAACTTAGGATCGCTCCATTTGTTGCATGGTTTCGACTTGATTCTTCAATCGTCGTGCGACATCTTGTCCGACATCCTTGTGCAAGATCAAGACTTTTTCTCCTTCACTACTGGTTTGGATCTTGACATGCTCCAAGGTATCACCACAACAACAGACTTGTTGCAAACATCCCGGTGGCACACCTTCCACGTCCGTATCGGTCACTTCGCTCAAATCAATATTGTCAATGTCATATCGTTCACCACAACAGCAGGTAATGGGACCCAATCGACAGGGATGGACTGTTTTGATCTCCAAATGATTGCTTCGCAAGGTATAGGTGCTGGCATCTTGTGGACAACAGCCACCGCACGTAGAACAACATTGATGAAACCACGATACATACAAGACTTCTTCGCCTTGCCACACTACCTTTTCGCGGTCTTGTTGGGCTTGACTGGCCTTGAGTTGTTGCAAGGCTTGTATAATACGCAATCGATCCCCCACGACGGAAATGCCCATTTCTTTGAGATTCTCATCCGTCAGGCTCGGTGCTACTTGTCCGGTAATGTTGTTGGACACAAAGACTTCTGCATAATCATCCAAACCTTTTGTTTTCAAATAGTCCGCCAATTGCGTGGCCGTCCAGTTGGACCAATCGCGTGTGGAATCCGTCGTGACAGACATGGCGTGGTTTCTGGAATGGGAAAGTTATCGAAGGAAGAGACAATGCCAAACGACAGGAGCCTTGGTGCTGCTCTTCTGGAGAGATGACAAAAAAGAGAAGAAAGAATACAACAGTCACACACGCCCTTGCTTTGTCGACTGTTTGTTACGAATGGAAGTTTTCTTTGTTGTTGAAAGATCTCCCTTCTCCGGCCGACCCTTAAGCCTCTACGAAACGAAAGTTGAGAGCTGACATTTCGTTTTGGCGGGATTTTGCTTCCTTACGCGTCTGCGAAACGAAAACTAGAACCGCGCCTTGTCCCCCATTCATCCCCCATTCCCCCCCATTTTCACTTCAATGAATTGAATACTAAAATAATTCTCATAGAATTGTGACGTACACAGGACGCACCGACCGTTGGAGCTGAACGCCAGTCGATCAATACTCTTGAGCGTTATGAACAACTTCACATTCATACATTGTCTAAACGCTTTGCACATCTGGAACGCCTTCTACTTTCGTTGGCCTACGAAAGTTGGCGCCAACTTTCGTAGCCCCGAAAGCTGAAAAGCAAGAGTACCCGGATAAAAGAGGTAAAATGATGACGTGTCAGCTTTCAACTTTCGTTTCGTAGAGGCTTAAGGGTCAGCCTCCCTTGGTGTGTGCTGGGCAACGCACAACGCCCACCAATCTGATCCAACGGAACAAACGGTGCGCCGCGCTATTATTCGTATGGACCGTGTTGAGCTTTTTGGTCCCGGCGAGGCCTGCTTGCTGAAATGAAGCGCGCATACCGTCCCTTTCAAGTCTTGAGTCTCGTCCATACGGCACAATGACGCGGACAAAACCGACGGCAAGAGGATCCTCTCTTTCGTTATCATCAGGAGAAATGGCATGTCACAATCGTTGCATCCCGATGAGGACGCCAAGGGAACGAGAGAAAATGAAAACCGACGACGGCGTTCCGATTCCATTTCATTAGAAGGATGGGTAACTACTCTGGGTGGCGTTCCGATTCAATTTCAGTAGTAGAATGGATAACCACTCGAGTGAATCTGGTGGCACCGTACAAAATGGCTTGGCAACATTTCAACCTTGACATACAGAGTGGGTGTTGTGGTGAATCTATGTGGAAGACTTTGATTGGGACTGTTTCCCCGTGGCAATTCAGTCGGTGAAGAAAAGGATCGGAAGACACACGTTCTACCTGTGGATGCTATTTGTCTTGAAACCATCATCACCATCTAGATGAGATTGCTGTGGAAATGAATGGACACAACTCTTGTTTTGGAAAAGCTAACTGTTCGAAGTTCGAACCTACAGTGAGTGGAACCACGTTTCTGGAAATAGTGTCGCACGTCAGAGGACGAAAGGGGAAATGCGAAATGCAGTTTGTATCAAGAATCAAGAAATCTTCAATGTCATTATGGCGATTGCCGTCCTGACGCGATGGGGTGTATACGTTGGAAGTTTTGCGGTGAAACTTTGCGTTACACTTGTAGCGAAAGGAGACAAACAAACGAACAAACAAACGAACAAACAAACAATCATCATGGGCCCTAAGAAGAAGAAAAGGTTTCAAGATGGTGTCGGTGCTGCACAGGGGAGAGGTGGAAGAGGTCGGGGGAGGGGACGAGGTGAACAAAGAGGCCTAGCTGGTTGCGTTGCGCTGTTTCATCGGCTATTGAAGGGTTCATCAACGGAAGCATTACGAAACAATCATCAAGCAATGCGCTTCTTGCAAGGTATGGATTCATTTGACTCCAAGCCGGAACTCTTGTCCATGATGGTGGATGAACGAAATCAAGGCCGATTGTGCCTGGAACGAATTGTTGGATTAGTTGCCACACCCAAGGACGTCACCCTACTGGTTATCCCCTTACTCCAGCATGCGCTGAACGATTTCATGTCAAAGCCCCTGTACCGAGAAGTGCGAGATCAGTATCTAAGTCTCCTATACCACATTCCTCATGTTCTCACCTTTGCGAATGGACCCAACGTGATGGCAAGCCTGGAGCCGGACTCCGCGCGTGTCATGGCATCCTTTTTGCTGTGCATGGTTCCCGCGATTGCGGAGGCTCGTCATTCTGCCACGGTCCGAGAATTGGCCCAAAAACTGCGCGATCGCGAGGATGTGGGCAACCAAGCTCAGTTGCTTTGCGCCATGTTGAGGTTACCACGCAAACAACAACAAGAAGTAGAGCCCGCGACAGGTCGTCCCACGAAGCGACGTCGACTCGAAGCAAACCACGACAGTTCTAAACCGAGCATTTGCTGGTATACGGACACAATTCCTCCTGGAGGTCGCCACGACAATGATCTTGCCAACTTTCGCGAGATCAAGATTGTTCCGACGGCCGAAGAATTGACGTGTCAAGTTCCACCCTACCTTCCCTTGGCAAGTGGTGAAAATGCCGTCATTCAAGATGCTCCGGTAGATCGGTTTCTTGATGCAAACTTCCGGTTGTTGCGAGAAGATTCCATCGGCTGCATGCGCCGAGGCATAATCGAACGCAAGTCGACATGGCGAAATGCTCGCATCATTGATGCTGATCCCTGTGGAGAGCATTCATTTAGCTTTCTCCTTCAAGTAGATCCTCCAAGTTCGCCGGTAGCGGATTGGGATACTGCCAGGTTCTTGTTGAAGGGATCCATTGTGGAGTTTCTGGACAAGGACGATCACCGGTTGGTCCGGACCGGCACTGTTTCTATTAGAAGGAAAGAATGGTTGTGCACTGCAGATGGTCCTCTCTTAGGAATCGAGTTTGAAGACCCTACTGCAGTTGTTGAGTCGTTCCTGGAACTGGCCAAAAACTCTAAATTTTATGACAAAGACACTAAGGGTTTGTTGAAGAAAAACAATCAACTTGCCGCGGAATCTGTGGCAAACATGACGACCTATGAAATGGTGGAAATATCCAAATCCTTCTTTGCAAATAAATCAGTTCTCAAGGCATTGCAGCAAATGGAGGACATTCCATTTTCCGAGGAGTTGCTCACAGCTCGCCGATCTCGCGGTCGAAAGAGAGTTTTAGATGACACCGATGCAAAGGACGATAAGGAAACGGCGAAGGCACAAATAGATTACATGCGACCTGAACTAGCATTTCCTGAAGATCATAATTTTCATGGTCACAAGTTTGATCTAGACAAGTTATCGGCTGCGGATATCAGTACCCACACATCACTCGACGAGTCACAAGCTGAAGCGGTAGTTCACGCTCTAACACATCGCGTGGCATTGATCCAAGGACCGCCAGGAACAGGTATGTATTACTGCACCAAGGGGTAACAAGATGGCTTTGCGTAGCTGGTTAGCGTATTTGACTGGTTTCCTTGTCGTTTTGCGTTGAATGCAGGGAAGACATTCCTCGGTGGACTTCTCGCGCAGCTTGTCATGACAAACTCAGATGAGAAGATCCTTTGCGTCTGTTTTACCAATCACGCTTTGGATCAGTTCCTAGAGCACATGCTGGATTCTGGCGAAAACCGGATAGTCTGGTTAGGGGGGAGGTCAAAGTCAGATCGGATTGGCAGCTACCAAATCGAAAATATTGCTGAACATAATGGAGTATTGGTTCGGAAAAATCGTGAAATTGAAAGCTCGCTCAAAGTTCTGAAAGAGCGCGATTTGTGGAATAATTTGAGCCTTGTTCTACGGAAGAACTATCCAGTCCAGTACAGGTATACGCATGTTCCTTCGGCCTGCGACGGGAGGTATGAGTCGGACTTTCTGTGGAACGAATGGAAGAAAGGAAAAGAATTTCCTCCTTCCATGCTTCCATTCATGGACGATTTTCCAGAAGGTATGGATGAATTTTGGAGACAACCCCAACAACAAAGGGACGAGTTTGTCTTTCGCTGGAGGAGGGGGTCATTGCAACTACGTGTAACGCTATCTGTAACATGGTGAAGGAGCGAGAAGCAGCAAGGAACGAAACTTTCGTAAGCACTCTTCGGGATGCAAGAATCATTGGTGCAACAACCTCAGGTGCCGCGAGATACCGTGAAGTATTGTCTGAAGTTTCTCCGTCAATTGTATTTGTCGAAGAAGCTGGAGAAGTTCTGGAGGCGCATGTGTTGGCTTCACTTTCCACTGCAACAAAGCATCTGGTACTCATTGGTGACCACATGCAGCTGCGTCCGAAAGTTGAAACTCATCATCTCCGAGCCGTTTTCGGTAACGGATACAATTTAGACGTGTCTTTGTTCGAGCGACTTATACGATGTGGTCTCCCTTCAGCTACCCTTGCTGTGCAGCATCGTATGAGGCCATCAATATCGAGACTAATTCGAGAACAGACATATCCAACATTGGTCGATCATCCGTCAGTTCAGGAATACCCTAACGTTCGCGGGATATCCCAAAATCTCCTTTTCATTGATCATGACCACAAGGAAGATGGATCACCACTTGATTCAAGAGATAGTGGTCGTCGCGTATCCACAAAGTCCAATAAATACGAGGCCATGATGTGTGTCGAGATTGTAAGATTTCTCTTACTTCAAGGCTACAAAACGGATGATATAGTAGTTTTGACTCCTTATCAGGGCCAGCTATTCAAAATCGTTACTGAAATGAAGCGCCACTTACAGGATGTCGAAGCGAACGTAAGTGATTAAGACCTGGACAAGTTCGATGAACAGAAGCACGAAAGTTTCCTGTCGAAGTGCTCAAGAGAGCAACGAGGTAGTGTCCGATGCTCTACAGTTGATAATTATCAGGGTGAAGAAAGCGATTTGGTCGTTATTTCTTTGGTTCGGTCCAATGCTAGTGGGTCTGTTGGTTTTTTGAAGGAGCCTCAACGAGTAAATGTGGCTTTGTCCCGGGCTCGGAAGGGTATGATCCTTGTTGGTAATGCCAAGACCTTTTCAGGCGGCGAAGGGAAAAGGACATGGGGCCCTATTCTTGAGATGCTAGACGAGGAAGGCCATATTGTTAGAGGTCTACCTACCACATGCCAGATTCACCCTGCAGATCCACCGATGGCCTTATTTTCAAGAAAGGATTTTAGAGACTATCGTCCGGATGGAGGTTGTGGCCGGATATGCATGTACCGTCTCGAATGTGGACATATTTGCCCGAAAGTAAGACTCCCCAAGTATTCTTGTGTTTGGTCGATTCTACAACTCACGCTGTCTTTTGGTTGATTCTACAACTTACGTTGTCTTCGAATTTCAGTTCTGTCACCCAACAGGCAGAAGTCATAAGGGAAATAAATGCATGGAGGCATGTTCGCGGGTACCGGAGCAATGTCCACGTGGTCATAGGTGTACAAAACGTTGCTATCAGGAATGCGGTTCCTGCCAAGTTGACGTTGGACCATTGAAGCTTTCATGTGGTCATATTGCTGAAAATATTGCATGCCACGATGCCCGCAATGACTAATCCCTCCAGAACTTTGTTGCCAACAACTGCGAAAAGCTTATAACTTACCATTTCGAGAGTTGTGGGCACACACGCCAACTAAAATGTGGAGACTCCAGGAAAGGTAGTCCTCCGTGTCTAGAATTGTGTATGAAGATTATGGACTGCGGACATCCTTGTCGACAAAGGTATGATATCTTGTCGTTGACTTTGATTTGTTCGTTTGACTGACGACTTTGCTGCGATATCAGGTGTGGATCATGCGGGGATGAGTGCGAGAAAACGTCACAATCTTGCCAATTTAACATTGGACCACTGGAGCTCCCGTGCGGTCATACTGCCGAAAACATTGAATGCCGAGAAGCCCGCAACGACGAAGCTCTCCAGAACTTTGCCAACAATTGCGAAAAGTTGATAAGCTACCGTTTCGAGAGTTGTGGGCACACAAGGCAACTTAAATGTGGAGACTCCAGGAAAGCTAGTCTACGATGTCCAGAATTGTGTATGCAGATTATGGATTGCGGACATCCTTGTCAAAAAATGTACGGGATCTCGTCTCCAATTAATGTTGTCTACTCCTTTCAGTTGCACTCACAGTTTTAATCTGTGGCCGGAACAGGTGTGGATTCTACGATCATTATTGCAACAAAAAATGTGATCGCTATCTGTTTTGTGGACATTCTTGTTTTAATACGTGTCATATGGGTAGCTGTCCTCCATGCACGGTTGAAAGCTGCCAAGCTCGATGTAGCCATTCAGCTTGCTCCTGGATGTGCAGTGAAGTGGTAAGTTCTTTTCGATGCATTCCGAGCAAGTCTAATTTCCTCCTCATAATACCGTGCGCGATGACAGTGTGCGGCATGCACAGAACCATGCGACTGGCAATGTGAGCACCAAGGAATATGTCCTCTTGTGTGTGGTGCCCCTTGTTCTCGTTTCCCTTGTAACAAGGTAGGTTTGTATTTGCCAACATTCACATGGGTACCGTTGTCAATTCTCAATTTCGTCCTGTGCAGAGATGTAATAAGATGCTCGATTGCGGTCATCAATGTCCCTCTCTTTGCGGTGAAAAATGCCCCGACAAATCTTTCTGTAAGGACTGCGATACTCCGGCAAACAGACAGATGGACGGGAAGCACGTGAATGGCAACGTAGATTGCGACCCCATTATTGTTTTACAGTGCGGGCATGTTTTCAGTGTCTCGACTCTGGATGGGCATGTTGCTATCGACAGTGTCTACGTCCGTACTGGTGACCAGTTCACGGCTTGTCTGCCACTGTCGCGTCATGAGAAAAATACACAACAAATGCGGTGTCCTGAATGCGGGACACTTGTGCACTCAATTCGGAGATATGGTCGAATAATCAAAATGACTATGCTTCGTAGTTTGGAACGAAAACATTTGATGAACGTGAGAAAAGGTCTCGACGGATTCTCACGAAGAGAACCAAAGATGCGCAGTATCAGAGGACTGTTAGAGATGAGACAGTCAATATGCACAGGTCCGATGAAACAGGTATTCGAAGCTTGCGGCAACAGAAACAATCAAGCCCCAACTCCACCTTCAAAACCGCTGATCGAGTGTCTGCATTTGCTTGGCCAGAGCTATGCTGCCCAAATTGATACCGTGGAACCGAACGAGTAGAATAACGACTCCGCGGAACCGAACGAGTCGAATAACGACTCCTATGTGGAGAAGTTATTGAAGTGCTATGAGGAAGCAATTGAGGTTGCTGATGGCAGTCACAGCTATCACTCCGCTGCAACCATGCGGATCGCGATGGCTCGATCGCTAGGCTATTGGACGAGAACTCTACCAGATTTAAAATCGACGGTTCATGGGCACCTGAAATGGGTGGTTCAGAATACGGAAAATCGTCTTTCCAATGAGATGGTGGAGGAGGCCACAAAACTGGAAACGCTCTTGTCCAGTGATGGAACAGAGCCTGAACCTGTCATGAATGTGGCGCGTGGTTATGACTATGGCGGCGACGCTAGTGACGACTGGTACCAATGCCCGTATGGACACGACTGTTTTATGGGAGAATGTGAAGCCATGAATATACCATTGTGTGTGGAATGTGGACAAGAGGTTGGTGGGGCAACGAAAAAAGCATCACCCATCAACAATGGGGAGGATGTGAACGTACCACCCGCTGGTAAAACTATCGGCTAGAGGTTCAATCACTCAAGCAAAGTTGCATGGTATGTTCGCTAGACAATTCTAAAGTAGATTCTAATCGCAGAGGAGACCGTGCTCCTATCGACACATGGACATGGTTTGTACGAAAAGCTGAGAGTGTCTGTAACAGTTGACAATTAGAATAGATTCATTTACCATTGCAGTCAAGGGTGTGGATCGCGTTTTGGAGTGTGGAGGGCCAATGTTGGTAGCTGCTTGTTGGACGGTCCTGCAGTAGCAGCAGCAGCAGCCGAGGATCGTCGCTGTGTGCAGTACTGGTCCGTCTGGATCTTGCGCATTACGGCCACGAGGTCAAGTCAACGACCTTGAGCATAATGGGAATCCCGGAGGACACTTGCCAGGCAAAAAAGGCCAAACTGGCCAAATTGGCCGCAATGTGTACCGTACGGGCCGTATCATTGCCCTTTTGCATGGCGGGTACCGTGGCCACGGCCAAGCCCCACAAGACCACCAAGGCGGCACCACCGTACAAATGAGGTCCGGGAAACAATTTTCCGGCTCGACTAAAGGTATTCAAACAACCCTATAACACGTAAAGCACAACAACAAGAGAGACCCATGCAAAGAATAACCGAAAAAAAGAGAGATTGATTCGGTCAGTACATCCCCATGAGCAAGTTTCCACCACTGGAGTACAAGCGACCACAACGATTCACGAGCCAGCGACACACAAACGTACCTCAATGGCAATGGCGGTCCCCAAAAAGGCCAAAAAAGAGCCTTGCGAAAAATGCTTGTCCCGAGGTTTGGCCGCCGCCAAATCTTTGCGTTCTTGTTGCAAGGTTTCCAGAGAGGTTTCCAATTCAACTTGGGCGGCCGTCTTGACGGGAGGTGCTTCTCCCTCTGCGGCGGCAGCAGCCGGTGTGACGGCGGCCAAGTCGGCCTTGACTTGGGTAATTTCATCGCCCATGGTTCGTTGACGACGCCATTGAAAGCCCAAAAAGGCGGTATAGGCAGAATACAAAAAGAGACCTCCCATGACGACGGGATGAATCAAACTACCCGTGCGGCCTTCAAACAATCCCCAATCGGGACTGTCATTGGCCCAGGCCATGCCGGGTGCGGTCGTCCAGAGGGTGGTGGCCACCGTGGTCCAAATGGCGGTTGTGGTGGCCAGGTGATTCTTGTTCTTATTGGACGGCTGCTCCGGGAGGTCATTTTCCAATGGCTGTGGTTGTGACTCATGATGGTGGTAGCGACGAGACAGACTGGCAATCTTGAGGGTCGACGAGGACGACGACGATGGAGAGGGAGGAGCAAATGCTTCACCCGACAAGGACAAGCAAAAGGCAATGGCAACCACCAAGACAATGGTGGGGAAGCGAACTTGTACGACCTTCATGGTTTCCAGTGCAATGTAGATTTTTTGTGCAATCTCCAAGGCACGTGGTGGCGTGTGTCTCTGGAGAGAGAGGGAGACAATCGACACAACAGATCTCGAATGACTCACCAACCAGCACAAACCAGACCAGCAAAAAAAGAGACGAATGAGCAACTTTTCTGCTATCATGGATCATGGTAGTAAATGCGTCAGAAACATCACAGATTCGACGCGAACAAACGTCATTGTGATGGATCTTGTACCTACAGGAGAGGAAGTGTCGGTAAAGGGATGTCGGTACCTTTTACTTACAAAGAGAGGAGTCGGTAGACGTTCCATGATTCGCCCCCTACAATAATACCAAGTATGCATCCCCCGTCCCCATCCACATTTTGAATTGGGGGACGGCGCAAGCCGGGCCGGTAGTAAGACTACTTCACGGTGTTTCAGTCCTTTAGAGGAGGGTCGCCCGGCGCGGAGGGTAGAATGACGATGAGGGCATATGTTCGAGGAGGGCGCATGCCCGACAAGACATATGCCCGTCGAGTCATTCTCCCGACAAGCCGGGCGCCCGACGAGGAAGGAGTGAGAAAACACAGGGGAGTAATCTGCTTACTTTATATCTAGAGATGTGTAGGTAGTGACTACCGCCCGGTTTTATTACGAGTTGGGATGTCGCAACGACATAATTTTCCTTACACGGTTCACCCATGATGTCGCGCGAATCGCACGATTACTACTTCCCGGCTCTACAATAAAATTCTACTGTAAAATAAAAATGTGAGACGAACTACCTGCATAGCTAGGTATAGAGTTAGGGAGGCGAAATCCTACTCCAATAAGAAATAAAAAGTGAACCTTTGCAGAACAGGAACGACCACGGGAAAATCGCAACGCGTTCTCTCTAAGAAACAATGCAACCAACCAACTTTGCTTCAAGTTCCATCGGTAGGTCTTGTCTCTGTGTCCCGTGTGGCGCTTAACAGTTTGCAGTTCCTTTTTCGCAGACAACATGCTCTACTCGTAGGGGAGAGAGGGGAAGCATCTTTTCTGTTCAAACTGTGGGGCAATCCAGTGTCCTGAATCTGAAGGATTGATTGGTGTAAGAGTAGAGTGCAGCTTGATCATCAATCTCTCTTTGGGTGTCCCAAACTTTCTTGGTTGCCTCTCGATCGGGTATCTGTCGAATCTTTCGAATTGATTGATTGATTGATTGGTCTTATTGAAGAACTCGAACGAAAAAATGAAGCATCTCAACAATGACACGTCTCGTCGCACCGACCCACAAGGCAAACACCACCAAAAAGACAACGACAAGGACAACAACAACGACAATGAAGAAGAAGAAGAACCATGGGATTGTATTACCACCTTGCGTGAAACCGATGTCTTGTTGGGACGAGGAGGTGCGAGCAACAACCACGTGGGGAACATTCAGTTTCGCCAATTGGTCCAACAACACAAGAAACAATACTTGGCGGCATCCAAGGTGGACAAACCCAAGGTGGCCAAACAAGTCGTACGCATTTGGCGGGTCCAACATGGTGGACGATTCTTGGCCCGCAAGGAATCGAACGACGACCACACTCCTCCAAACCACAAGACGACAACTACAACTACAACCACAACCACCACCACAACGACTCGCCAAATTCTCTGGTACGATGTCGGTAATACCAAGGCACAAGCCAAGGCATCGCAATGTTTGCGGGAACGAACACCTGATGTACTGCCCTATTTGCAACAATTGCGACACGAACAAGATCAAACCACACAACAGGGCATGAAGCTGATTCGACAACAGCAACAGCAACAACAACAACAACTCGAACTGGAACAAGAACAACGAGAACAACAAACGGAGCGACTGGCACACACCCAACAACAACAGCAACAACAACAACAACAACAACAACAACAACAACAACAACAACAACAACAACAACAACAACAACAACAACAACAACAACAACGATCACACGAAGCACGACAATCACGTTTGCCACACTCATGGCAACCAGCCGAACCGCAAAGTGGAGGTACCGACACCAAAGAACAACAGCCAGAACGACAACATCTCGAGGACACTGCCGACGCAGCATATCACCATTCGTATGCTTCCTATCCACCCCACTTTGGAGGAGGACCACAGGGGGCCGTATATCGAGGAAGCAACAGGACTTCGCCCTCTTCGTATCCTCCTCCTCCTCCTTCGCAGTTGTATCATCATCCTCATCAGCATCCTCCTCATCATCACCACCCAGCTCCAGCCGATCCGCATGCACCACACCACCAGCCATACCCACCTTCGTATTCCATGCCGGTCGCACCCTCCCCTCATGCGTATTATTCGCCCTATTACCCTCCTGCCGTTTGGTATCCGCCACCACCACATGCGTCCTCTCACTCTCACACGTACCATGAGCCCTCCTCACACCATGGTTCGTCGCACACCACGACCCATCCTCGAGGTCCACCGTCACCACCACCACAGCATGGACAGCCACCCTTTGTTCCACACATGTCGTCGTCCTCCTCCTCCTCTGCCCTTGACACAAACAGCCGCAGCCGCCGCACCAGCGACAATCACCACTCAATGGAACCGAAGAACCAGCCCACGAGAAGTTGCACTCCCGTCACGTCCACATCCACAACAACGACAACGACAACGACAACGACGACAACACCAACAACACCAACCCTTCCTTCCTCCTCGTCAGTCCAAACGGCTGCGTCGGTTCACCAAGACCAAACGAAACCAACACAGGAGCATGACCCATACACGGATTCGCAACACCATCAACACCAACAACAACACCATGCTCGATATGGTCCCCGTAGTACCGCTTCTCCTACCACCACCACCATGTCTTCTCGCCGTCCCTTGTTGTCATCTTCCTCCGCCTCCCAAGTGGCTGCCGTGTCCCCTGCTTCGGTCGCCGTGCAAATGTCGGACGACGACGAACAACAACAACACGAAGAAACAGACATGGAAACCTCTCTTGGTACTCGAATCCACAGCCCGGAAAAAGGGGTTTTGTATCAGTGCAGTTTGTCGTCTCCTCCTTCACAAAATCATAGTGTTGTCCCATCCAAACCCTCTCCCAAACCTCCAGGCACCCCTGCCACAACACGAACCACAACCACCACCACCACCACCCGGACGACGACGGGTGCATCTCCTGCCATGCCACCCAACCGCAGTGGTACTACTACTCCAACAACGAAACCGAGTAGTACCAAACAAGACCGAGCCCCCGTTCCCCCACCCAAACCAGGAACGGTCGAACCACGGGCCCACTACTCGAGCGCTTCTACGGCACGCCATTGGGCGGCGGCGACTCCTTCTCTGGGACGTGTCCCGTCACCTCGTCGTAATCATCATGATAATAATCATACTCGAGGAGACCACCACAGGAACCACTCCCAACAGGAACTGGAACGAAGCAGCAGCACCAAAGATACGCTCTTGGAGGATTACCAACAACGATTGGAAGAGTATATTGCCACACACATGTACGAACCCTCTCCGTCACCATCCCCCGACGCGGAACACCACCTCCGCATGGACCACAATGAAGAAGACGACGAAGACACGATTGTACAAGACGAGGATGACCACAGTTTTCACACCAAAAAGAGTCACTATGCTCCAGACGTCTTTTCCAATGCGGACCATTTCCTTCAAAGTCCTACCCCAGTGGGTCCGAGACGACAAAAACTACGACAACAAGAAGGGGTACGACACGATACGAGCCATGCCCGGCATCCCGAAGGAGGAGGGCAGGGCGACATGGCACAAGAGGACTCGGACTTGGAGGATGATTGGGAACAGGAGCGGGATAAAACAGCCATCAAGAGAGGAGGAGAGGGAGACGCAGCTCCATGCTTGAAGAAACTACAGTCGCCTCAGTATACTCCTTACCACCAGCCTCACCCTCCGTTCCGCAAGAGTCCCAAACGAACCTTTTCGGCCACTTCGTGGGGACGAATGAGTCATCCCCAACAACAGCAACATCATCATCATCATCATCAACAACAACAACAACAATCATTGTCGCATCAACAACCACAACGCGGTGTGGAACGTCATCGAAGTGGTATGGATGCGAGTTTGATGAGTTTGGACGCTGAAACGACCATGTCCTCCATACATGGTGCAACGTCCTTGCAAGGATCAACCTCCTTGCATTCCACGTCCTACAGTGTATTTTCCAACCTGACACCACTGGATGATGCACTGGATGATGACGATGCCGATGAGCACGAATTGGTCGGCCTCTCCAATGACAACAACAACAATAACAACCACAATGGCATGTATCACCTCCATCCCTATCATCATCACAACCATCATCATCATCATCATCATATTGCTCATCATCATTCCTCTCATCGGTCTCCTCCGCGCCGAACACCGGGACGATCCGTGTCCAATCAATCTCATTTGTCCATCATGTCAGATATTACGGATCTCAGTAATACCATGGACGACTTGTTTATTCAACAAGAGGAACAAGAAGTGTGAGGGAGAGATGGAAATTCCATAAACTTTTTGTATCATATCAGATGAAAACTGTATTGGGGTTCTAGAGGTGCGTGGGGATGAACCACTTGATTTTAAGTTCATAAGGATTTTTTTATTTCTCATTTCTCATTGGTCATTTTTTCCGAATCCCAGTAGAAAAGATACTGTTTCTCGTGCTCTTTTGCGTAGAAGGACGAAGAATGAACGTGGTACTGCTTATCATTGCTTGCCAGTACATCTATTGTTCCAGCAGCCAGCAAATAGTTTTTCTCCCGATAGGCCATTGCCCGTTTGTTGAAGACGAACGATTCCGACAAACCCAAGCAGAATGCCGTAGCACATAAAGATATAGGAAAATTGAGGATTGAATCTAATGTAGAGTGTGGTAACTCCTACAAGGGTTACCTTGTAAGGGTTCCTATGCATTTTATTCCATTCCGGACGACCGTGTCCGTTTGTATAGTATCATCAGATGACTTCCCTGTTTTTCTTTCTTTCAAATTTATTGTCGCTTGTTCTGTTTCTTGTTTTCCTTGTCATGGTATACTTCTTTATCTTGCTTCTCCTTTGCTGTTTGGTTATTTGGGAGTTTTTGCACAGTCCTGTTGTACAAACACCATGTCCATTACCAACCCAACCCCCCGACCACGTTCCAGTTGCTTTCCAACAGTTTAGGTCTCAAAGCCGATAAAGCCCAGAACGCGCAACATTTCTTCCACTTGTTGTGGAAGCGAATATCCCGTCCAATATTCCGTCAAGAGTCCAGTGACAATAAAGAACATGGCGAATCGTCCATTGGCCAATTCGGCCCCTTCTACAAATCCCACTTGTTGCGATGCTTCGTATTCTTCCACCAAGGTTTGCTTTCGCCAGGTTTCTTCTAATTTGGTCAAGGCCGTGACCTGTTCCGCCAATTCCAATTCATTCAAGACAATCTTGCCCGGAACACTGTCCACAATCCAATCTTCATCACTGGCAAATTTGGCATCCCAATCAAAATCACCCTTTAATTCGGGCAATTCGGGACGATCGGGATTGCGAGGAGTCTCATCACTTGCTTCCTCACTGGCTTCGTCTTCTTCGTCATCAAAGGAGGCAGCTCCAAACCGAGTCAACGAGTTTCGTCTCGCGAGAGTGGACGACATGGGTTGGGGAGCAAAGGCCATCACGGCCGTGATCAGTCCCAACAAAACCAAAAGCTGCAACAACTGATAACAATGCCGTGAAACCATGGTCACAATGATCAATTTTGGGTTGTCTCGTGTGGATCTCGTTTTGTGTTGAGATTGATTGTTGATGGACCAAGTTGGAGGTTGGAGGTGGTGGTGAACACAACATTTGCATTTGCTGTGTGCACAATCCTGACTTTGCGAGACTGATGTCATCGTCTGATGGGAGGGAAAGCACGGTCGACCAATTGGCGACTGAACATACATATATCACATTTTGGGGCAACACCCCCCCATTTCATAATATTACGGGGCTCATACATTATACTCCAGTTGCACGGTACTGTGGGGTAGCGACGCGCTCTGTAAGCGCGACCACTCGAATATGGAAAGTCAGAGCAGAAAGTGTCAGACTCTGCCTATATTGCCGTAATAGTTCCAGATAGTCTCATAAACTACCTGAAAGTACTCCGCTCCGATTCCAATTCCAATGGAGTTCCCCTCAAAGCATGAAAACAGATACCGATGCAATGCCATTGCTGCCCATGGCAGTTCCCCAGTGGTTGTTGCTGCTCCATCCTTGTTTTGCTGCTCTTTGGCAAGGTCTCATTACACAGAACAAGGCCCCAAAACGAAGGACAAAGTTTTTGGATTCTTCTTTATTCATCAAGAATTATTCTCCAGTAGTACAAAAGATCCATCCAAAGAAGAAGAGGAACCGCAGTAAAAGAAAACGAATGGCCGGCACCGTGACGGCGGCGCTGTTCTGGGTCTCGTCTTCTTTTTCTTCCTTGTTTGGTGCTGGAACGATGCGAGGAACCAAACATGGAGGAGGACTGCTGATACCAAGAGGAGCGTTGGCATTTACGACGACGACAGCCACAAGGACGATCCAACGGCAAAGACAAAGCATCTTTCATGGCAAAAACGATATTTCTCCTCGAATAACACGGACTGCAGACATTTCCATAACCCGGTTGTGGTCTTCTTCGCCCCAACGAAGATATACATCGTCCAGTGGTAACAACAACAGGAATGCGGGCCGATCGTTTTCGTATCGAAACGTTTGGGCGAACCAACGACCCCGACACGAGTGTTACAGTGTGAATGATTTAGTAGCACCACGACAGCGAAATGGTGACAACAACAGCAAAGGCCTGTCTACGGAAGCACGCAACGAGCGACCCTTGCCTCCCTCCATTTTGATGGATGAGACCAAACTGGTTTCTCCAAGTACCATTCACGAAAAGCAGCAGCCGCCACAACAAACACAAGAAGAGGAAGAAGCAGAACTAGCCTATTGGAACTTGGTGGACCAAGAAACACATGGTTTTAACTATGAAGATGACGTGTCCAGCAATCGAGCCTCTACTTCGTCCATGGTGGGTGAGCCACGAGGGCCCTCGTTTGAACATGAAGAACTCGAAAAGGAAGAAATGAAACCGTCTCCTGCCGTTTTGAATGCGATTTCCCCCAGTACCAATTCACGACCAAAGCCGTCTTCCTGGTCGGAGAACAACACGCCAGATGAAAAATTGCCCGTACACTTGCGCTCACAGGAGGAGTTGGAAAAGGACTTGGAACAATGCCAGGCCGATATTTTCCAACAACACAAGAACGTGGAATTCAATATCAATTCGCCTCAACAAGTGGCTAAAGTTTTGTACGAAGGCAAAGCAGGCCCTACGGACAAGGCAACCTTACAAGCCATGGCATCGACAGGCCATCATCGCATGGCGGAACTGATTCTGGAGTATCGAAGCATCAAGTACCAACTGCGCAAACGAAAGACGCAAGAAAAGATTGTAGAAGAAGGCCGTCACGTTTCGTCCCTCTTTACCAAACCACAAGTGACTGGACAAGACCAGGAAACCGCCACTGAGACTCTAGGGGACGAAGGACCAGTTACAGCACCATCATCATCAGCCACCACCACCATGGTCCCCACAGATCCGCTCTTGTTGGTGGATGCCTCGGCCCTGATTTTTCGTAACTATCATGGCATGCCCGCTCTACATAGAGCTCCCGACGGCATGCCAACTGGGGCCGTCTTAGGTGTTTGCAATACCTTGAATCGATTGTTGTTCTCGCCCTCTCTGGCAAGGACAACAGCCAACTCCAATGATCCATCGTCTCCTTCTTCTTCTTTTGTATGTCCCCGAATAGTCATGGTATTTGATTCCAAAGACGCTCCCACCTTTCGTCGAGAAATGTATCCCGACTACAAGGCCAATCGTCCAGAGTTGCCCATTGATTTGGAGCCTCAGTTTGATTTGGTCCGCCAAGCTTGTCGAGCCTATGGATTGGTCCAAATCGAAGCTCCAGGATACGAAGCGGACGATGTCATGGCAACCTTGGCCACCTGGTGCTACGAAGCCGGTACGGATACCTATTTGTTGTCCGCCGATAAGGACTTGATGCAACTTGTCACGACACACGAACAAGAACAAGACCAGCAACACGGTGGTTGCATTCACATGATGGATCCCATGACCATGGCCCGTACGACACACAAGGAGGTACAGGAAAAATGGGGCGTGGCTCCCACTCAACTGGGAAATCTCTTGGCCTTGGCGGGCGATGCTTCGGATAATGTTCCTGGTGTACCTGGTATTGGTCCTAAGATTGCCGCACAATTGCTGAACGAATTTGGTTCCCTCGAAGGTTTGTTGGAGAATTTGCACATGATTCCCCAACCAAAGCGACGAGCAAACCTGGAAGCCCATGTTGCAGACGCACGCTTGTCCCGTCATCTCGTGGACTTGAAATGTCACATTCCCTGGCAAAAATTAAAAGTCACGCTGCCGACAAATCATGGAGGCACTGAGAGTGATACGGTAGACGACAACAACTTGGCCCAGGCACTGTCGCAAACGTTTGAGCAATCGGTCAATGACCTTCGCATGCAACCCGTCAATGCAAATCGCATTCTGGCCTTTTATCAAGAATTAGGATTTCGACAAATTCAACAAACCTTTCAAGATCTCTTGTCCAAACTTGAGTCAGTCCAGGACGATTCAATCCAGGAAAACACGGACTTCACTCCAACGACCAAAAAGTCTAGCTATCATCGTCGTCGTCCCAAGGCAACGGTTCCCAAACCACAAGATTATGAAAATGTTCCCTTTTGAGGATCTATGACTGAAAGCCAAATCATATTCACGTTTCTTCTCGCTCACAAGGTTTTGATCGCATGTGATTGCAGAGAGAAAAGATAATTATACCCGAAGAGTGTTGCAAGGAACTTCTTGACGCGAAATTGCCTCGCATAACTGGGATGCTGTTGGCTGTTGGGTCGTATCTTCGTACTCCTAGAAAGGGCCACTGCCAACAGATCCTTCATTGACAAACTGTACCTCTAGAAGCACCTCAAATGGTCGATATGCACAAAAGAAAGGAACTGGTCCTCTAGAGACCCTCGTTCTCGTCCCAAGTTGATAAGGCAACAGAGATAGAGAGCTTGAGGTGGAGACCATTAGGTAGCTATGGCTCTACCAATAGATTTTACGGACTTAAGTCGCTGCGCGTTGGACATGGCACACGCTGGCGCATTATGGCTCGCCAGGGACTGGCATGCTTGCTACATCTGCAAGCAGGAATTGCAGGCGCCGAGCCAGCAGGCCAGAAACCAGCAACGAAGTGTCATTTCGCGAATTGCCAACAAGCGGACAAGTTGTGTTGGAAAAGTTGGAAAGCATCAAGAACACTCCAAAGAGTCGAACAAGGACGACGATCGACGATATTGTCAAAAGAATGCTCTAAGATACCATCAGTGCTATCTGCGTCGAAGGAAAATCTTATCCTACCGACACTGTAACATCCGTTCTTTCTACTTCGACAACCACAACCAAAATTCCGTCCTCCACCACCACCGTTGTATCGTCGTCGCCCCCGTCGTCCTCTTCTTCCTCTTCGTTGTTGTCCAGTGTCTGGGAACAAGCTGTCACGCAGTGTTCGGGCCTGGTTGATACCACCGCAAGCAGCAATAGCAGCAGCTTGTGTCTAGCATCCTCGACCACCGCTGCGATGAAACGACAGTCTTCGTCGTCCTGGCGGCGAAGTTCGAGCAATAGCTTGGCGCCACCAAACAGCAATGGACTTGCTGAATCGGAGGATCAGACCAATGCCAAATCTACGCAACAAATTTCACGCGCTGCTTCCCAATGGGCAGGATCCTTGTTGCAATCGACGAAACAAACGGTGCAATCATGGACGGTTCGCAAATATACCTTGCCGGACAAGCATGTGGCCAGTCAAGTGTTGATGTATCGGCAATTGCTACATACGGCGTGTCGTCCTGGATTGACACTGAGTCGGCCCTATCAAGGAACACCAGCGCAACAAGCCGTTTTGGATATGCCCTGGTGGACCAACCGCCATCAAATTGTAGAAACGGGCAAAATGGTAATTAGTTATCAAAATTTGTTGGCTCGATTGTGGATCTCTGGTGCTCTGAAACCCTATGGAGAAACTGTTGATTTATTAATGGACAATGGTCCCAATTCTCCCAACCATGAATCACAAACGACGAAACACGCACCAGCATTTGAAGGTGGCAGTACAACTACAAGCACTGCACAGGATGCCACGGATCTGGATAGTACGGCTGCGCTCAAACAAGGGCAACCCGGTCATCCTAGAGACACTCCTCATGAAGAGAAAAAGGATGTGGATGAAACCGAGGCGGCACAGTCTCAGTCACAACCCTCAGGACCACAGCCCTTTCGTGCACCCGTACCCCATTCGTATTGGGTGACTCGATTGGGTTTTCAACAGGATGATCCAGTGACGGATTTCCGATCCGGTGGTATCTTGAGTTTGGCACTCCTGGTGCACTTGGTGGAATCCTGTCCAGTGACGGTGGCTCGCTTTGTTCCAGGAGGTGAGGCCAGTGTGTTGCCTCTGGCCTTGACTTGTATCAATATAACGGACATGATGGCTAAATTTCTCATGCTCAGTAAAACTGTGGATCGGATGGATGCCCTCTTGTCGCAAAAGCCCTTTTGGCGCATGTTCGCCAATCCCCATGCCCTACTCGTCTGTCACGAAGTGGCAATGGATTTGGTGGCCATTGTGGTAGTGGAATTGTCACAAAAACGTCAAGTCACCGTCTTTGACTTTGCTTATGTCATGGAAATTGTCGAAGAACGGATGGAATACGATTATTTCATGGCCGGTCCCACCACTGTGGAAGAACTACGACAGATTCACAAACGCAACACTCTGAAATATAAACAAGAACAAGAAGCACAAGCACTACAGAGACAGCAAGAGCAGGAAGCAGAATCCACTCCCGATTCCATGGATCCGACCACTGCCACCAGCGATTCAGCACTTGACGCCAGTCGCGCACAACTACAAGAAGCACAACCCCATTCGCCGTCGAAACAACGTCTTCAAGCTGGTGTACAAGTGTTGAAACAACGAGCGGCTTCCGTAGCCGGTACCGTATGGCACAAGGTTCAAGAAACAACAGCGGCAGCCAGTCGAGGCAGTCGTCAGGTAGTGGGCAACGAGGAACAAACGGACGAATCCACGGTACCAACACAACAACCAGAGGAGAATCCTCCCGCCTTTGCCGTTCAGGCACAAGAGCCGTCGACGTTTTGGTCCGGCGTCGAAGACTTGGACGATGCCGATGATGTTGATCTTTGAAGGTACAAGAACATTCACGCAAACTAGGTTTGAAACATATAGTATAGCAGGAACCATATCAATTAGCGTCTCATACCAATCCCGAGCAGCTGAGTAGAAGCAATTTCCACGTTGCTTTTAGGCATGCATCCTTCGTCAATGGCTGTACATTAGCATCCTAAGTCTACGGACTGGTACGAGAACACGATCACGTTGAATCGCAACAAGAACCGACGAAACGGAAGGGCCAACCGGTGCTTTTTGCATGGAGCCGTGAACAGAGGATAGAAAACCATCTCCAGGTTTCGATCGATCTTTTAGAACCTTTAGGAGAGTCAGTTTCCGTCTTCTTTCTACACCAACAAAGAGTAGGGGAGGAGATAGTAAAACTACTCCTATGCCATATGCCATATGCCATCATAGATTCTAGAGGAGTAGCAACCTTCGTCAGTCCGCCGTCCGCCCATCTCTCCTTCCGTCCACATCCACAGTCTTTGGATGGCCATGGCAATTCTGCCAGATCGATCAACCCAGAGAGGAAGTCCGAGGGTAGGCTCGACTGGCTCCTAGAAGAATAAAAGCAACCCAAAGGATGGGAATCTTGCAGGAGTATTGAAAGGAGGCGATTGCAGGCAGAGTTCCTAGTTCTCGCGAATGAGCTCTGGATTTGCACCAAACAAGAACAAATAGCGGAAGCCCTTCTTTGGATCCTTGTAGATGGAAAGGACCCTTGAATCGGTAAGAAAATCAGATGGGCAGCACCAATCCGTCGCGCCACAGGATTCCATACGTTAGATGACGAGTCTGAAAGGGACCGTGTTTCATTCACACAGTTGCTTGTCAATACATGACGATTAAGAACGAGGCATTTGTATGATGGTGTTGCGTGCGAAATGCAAGCTACTTGTATTGTCACAATCGTCCTCTTCTCACCGTTTTATGATTTCGTTCTTCCTGTTTGTTTATGCAGAGGAAAATTGCATCTGGGCAAAACTCGCCTGGTTGCAAGATGACTGCGACATCACTGTGGTTAGTACTGGTACTGCACCTTGATCTACTGTTCGTGGCGAGGAGCATTCCTAGTGATGGCGTCTGTGGTAGATGGGACCGAGGACATTTGGTATCCAAAACAGCAAGAACAAGTATGGTGGCCGTCACCGGTCCTTGTCACATGCTGCATAGACGAGACGTTCTTGCCTTTGTTACTACCACTCCGACAGCCACTCCCAGTAGAAGTAGTAGGATCCCTTCCCAACAACGAGTGCTGTTGCATGGACTGTGGAGCAATAGGAAAGATCCGCTTCCACCTCTGTGTGCTGGAGCGACTTCTCACACCAGACCGAAAGATCAAAAGGAGGAACCTGACATGACGACAGAGGTCGATGCACCCAAGCCAGTGGTTGGTGGTCGTCGGCGGCGGCGTCCACTTCGATTTGGCTCTACTGCTGCACCCCATTCCTCGCAAGATGTGTCCCAGAGTGTTGCCTCAAAGCCTGCAAATTGGATACCCCCTGGCCAAGATCCAACTCTAATGGCCCACTCTTCGTACTCCGATTTGGCCCTTGTTGACCACGATGACATGTCCATAGACTCGGTTGTCAAAAAGGAGGAGCGAAATGAGCAAGAGAAGTCGTCGCACAATATTGGTGTAGGGACATTGTCTCCGGCCACTTTAAGTGCCTTGAATGACGTTTGTGGAGTGAATCAAATGACCTGGGTCCAATCTTCTACATTTGGAGGGGCTCGCCAAGGATGGTCCTTATGGATTCGATCCAAGACGGGTACTGGCAAAACCTTGGCTGTTTTGGTGCCCTTGATAGAACGACTACTGGGGGATCCTCAGAGTACCTTGATTGTTCTAGCGCCCACAAGAGAATTGGTCCAGCAAATTGAAACTACAGCTCAAGACTTACTTACCTTTCATCGAAGTGCTTCGTTACTGTCTTCGTCGGTTCAAGCTCTTCACGGTGGAAGTACCTTGCCCCGTTCGGTCATGCGGCACTTCAATCAATCACCGCATCATCAAGCAAGCCAAAACAACAATTATCAAATGCCTCGCATTTGGATTGCCACCCCGGGTCGCTTGGTAGATTTGTTGTATGGACCCCAGACACAACAGAAACAACGACATTGGCGACCGCGACTCTTTTCTTCTTCGTCGGTCATGTTGTGGTTAGATGAAGTTGACGTGTTGTGCAACTCTTCCTTGGGTCCGCAACTGGAGCGTATCCTGCAAGCCATGCCACGAAAACGGCAAACTGTATGCACATGTGCCACTCAACTCCCAAACAACAATACCGCAGCAGGAAACGAACGTGATGACGAACATAAAAAGACAGCAAAAACATCAAGAGTGGACCACATAGAGTCGAAGCGTGTGGGGCCTCATCGTGTGGGCCCCTTTGATGGATTAAGCTTGTCGCAAATTGTGGGGGAGCCAATTGTCGGAATGGAAACTTTGGATTGTATTGACAAGGCCAGAAGTTCGATCAAGAATAGCAAAACTACCTCTCAAGTCAACCGCAACACCAAGTCGTCACTTGTCAATCAGAATGTCGACGAATTTTGTTATGTGCTTCCAGGTATGAAGGACTACGTCTCGGCACTAGTCTCTTTGCTCAAACAAGAAATATGTCAACAAGAACAGGAACAACAAATAGCCAAAATTGTGGTATTTTTCCCGGCCGCCAAACTTGTGGACTGCATGGCACATCTTGTAAATCGACATGTGGAGGAAGAGCAACCTCACCCTCATAGTTGCTTTGTCATTCATACCATCCATTCTCGCATGTCTCAAGGGAAGCGACAACGCGCAAGTCTGGGTTTCCGAGAAGGTGCGTCACGCACGTTACATCCAAATCCTCGGGCCAGGGATCATCATGTCTTGTTCACATCGGATGTATCGGCTCGAGGAATGGATTATCCGAATGTGACTCTGGTCATTCAATATGGCTTGCCTCCCAATCGAGATTCATATTTGCATAGATTGGGACGTACCGCTCGTGCCGGACAATTTGGAAAGGGCTTGTTGGTCGCCTTGCCCTGGGAAGTACCGCATCGGCAGTCGGATACACAGACAAGCAAAACTCACCACCATCGCCGCAAGCAAACATGGAACTTGGGAATGACCGAATGGAAGATATCTCCGCCGTCAGTACAGCAACAACAAGACCTTGTGTATTTGAAAAACGCGCATCATGTTGAACTCGCAGAAGGAGCCTACAAGGCGTTTGTAGCCTATTATATCGGACAGGCATACTCACGACAAACGATTTTGGATGCCGCTCAAGAATGGGCCGATAGTGTTGGCATGCGGGAGCTCCCAGAGTTACCCTCTGCACTACAACACGAGAAGAAAAAGAAGAGTAGGAAGGTTTGATGTGGAAAAATAACCTTCGTATCTTGCTATCCACTTTTTGTCGCAACTCTCAAACAGAAGCAGTGGGAGACTATCCAACCACGGTGATGGACAACTAGAATTTGGTTGCTTTCGATGTTCGTATAAGGACTACAGCATTGATGAAGAAAAGGTTTGAAAGACTGCTCAGTTCTCAGAATCTGTGAATTTGTTCTCACCACAAATCGTTAGAACCCTTCTTTCATGTTGCCCGCGGATCTCTGAATTGGTCGAAGTTATTCATCTTAGCCAGATTCTGTGGAGCTTGTAACTTGTAGGAGTAGCTGCGTGCTACCTAGTATGTCCGCCCGAGTTCGAACAACAGGCACTCGTCAAACTACCTAGAACTCCTAACTCGTTCATTATAAAATCGATTGGTTGGATGCTTTCGAAACCCACCTGTTGGAGTCGAGAGCTCTCGTCGTTTTCAAGTTTGGGATCTTGTATCTTGTATTGCATTGACTAGGACGACTCCTCTAGGAGGTTAAAATGTATTGAAAACTTCTTGAAAAGTATACTCCTACTTCCTACTGGCTGTTTGGTATTTGGTGTATCAATCTGTGGTCGTTCGATTTGTCTTTCGAAATGTCGTCGTCAACCACAAGCTAAGAATTGATTATGCTATTTTCTTCATCTGCATGTCGCATAATTTTTGCTCAACGCTACGAATCTAGCACTTCAGAAATGGTGCGCGCAAATGTTCTGGGCCCGTACCAAAATTTCATGGAAAAGTCCCAAGAAGGGACGGTGCATCAACCAGTCATCGCACAAAACAGAAAACGCAATGTTTTCCAAAACATCGACTTCATCCACGCGCCTTGTTTTCGCAGTGGTTGGTGGTTACCCATCCCTCTTCACTTCATTTGTCTGAAAATACGTCTCATGGGTCCATGAAAGAGGACTAATACATGAGAGCCGCGTGAAGTTATCCCACATCACTGTCCTCTTTTCCCACGAAGTTGATTCCGTGGGGAAACGTTTGTCATCTATCAGTCAACGTGCCACCATGAACCTCAACTACCAGAACCCGCGAAACTTTGTGTTGATTGGTTCGTGGATCAGGACACTATGTACGCGGCTTTTCAATACGGTAATCGTGCGTTGTAGAAGTCGACCATGGATGAATGATATGAATAAACAAGAAACTACAACCATGGCGGTGAAGATTGTTGATACCGAGTCGATATTTGCAGTTTGGTAGTAGACTGGAGTGAACGCTTAATTTTTGTCGATCGGCGCCGCGGGGAGCGAAGGCCATTGATTCCTGTTTGAGGATGGACGCAGCTAGGTGTAATGGTGACCCGTTATGGTAACATCCACGTCAAACGAATCAAAAGGTCTAGAGATCTACTCACATGGCCCCTTTAGAGTAGTCCAAATAGGAAAGGAGCACCCCCACTGATTCATTGCCATGATTGATCGTCCCACCTCACTACATTCTGTCTCCCGCGGAATCCATTGAGCTGCTCTCGATCCAGAAAGAATGAAGCGTGAATACCAAACCCGGCCGTTCCACCTCTCCCTTCGACAATCACGAAAGATGTGGCGATGAATGAATGATATGGGATCCTTATCTATCCAAGCATGACTCACCAACCGAGGTCGGAGGGCCCAACGTCCATCCGTCCCAATCGATAAAAGCAGATGGCACGAGGACAAATATAACCCAACGAGCCCTATAAGGTTGTAAATTTGTAAATAATTTTGAAACTGTCTACTCTGGGGGAGAGCGTGACAGGGCCTATCAAAAATTACCGTTACTTATAAAGTTGTCACGTGCAATGTCTCGGGGTGACGGCCTAATTTGGGACTCCCCAGATTTTTCATGATTTTACAATAATGAAGATCTATTAATATTAGATGTGACAGGTATGCTGGAGAGTGTAAATTCGGGACCAATCGGGTTTAATTGAACCATGGAAATTTCTGAATATTTCATAGGGTTTAATTCTTGTATAGCCTATACAAATGTTTAGAGTAGCATAGATGGCCGGCGACTGTCAAGTCTCGGCAGGTGCGCATCTTAAGAATGTCTATGACTTGGGGGAGATTGCTTGGTGTCTACATTACATCGTTCAACCCCCAGATAACGGCCCTCTGTCTAAGTGGAGATTCGTGAATCGGCCACTTCGAGAACGGTCCAGCCAGAAAACATGTCGTTGCGTGCAGTTCCCCTTTTCTCGTTGAGGCGCTACTGTTATACATTGTTGTGTTGACCCAGGGGTCGTTCTTTCTCATTCTGGTTTGGCAGCAACCCACAACCAAACGACAATCACTTTTCAGTTTTGGCAATCACATCCAGCGAGGCTTCTCCGGTTTTTGGCCTCCCGTGGGATAGTGGTGCTGGTCATGTTTTGCGAAGAGCACGAGCTTTGTCAAGACTGCAACCCGAGGCAACGGATCCATGGTGGATGCTCCTTCATCTATCCTCTCGTTTTCGTGTTTGTCTCATTATCATCATAATATTTCAGTGATCTGGAATAGTACCCGCAAGCAACGTATCTGGAATTACCGGACGACAGGACTCTTCACATGGGCGACGAGTGGGAACGACACGCGAATGCACCTCATCCAGGGGAAGAGGACCGAGACCGAAGGCGCTTGTTATCAGCGACTCCCATTCGAACCACCGTGTTTCGATCCCGATCCGACTTTCCTCAAGGAGAAGCAGCAGGAGGAGAAGGAGACCCACAAACACATCCTCGTCATCATCGTCGAATCCATCCTGGACAGCCACGGGAGCCATCAACCCAAGAGTCATCTCAACGGCAACATACACACCGACGCCGTCCATCCTTTCAGTCTTTTCCTGCCCACCCTCATTCTTCGGCGCAGCAGTTCCAACCGCCGCAATGGGGACCACCGCCTCCTCATCCCTCCACTTCGTATCCAGGACAACAGCCCTATCCGATGCCTACCGTTGGGCAATTTGCCGCCACTCATACTCAGCCATCTTCTTCTACTACAGCTGCTCATACTTCACAACATCAACTGCATCCGCAACGTCAAGGTCATGCGCAGCTGTCCTACTCTCCCATTCCCCACCATCCTCGATCATACTCTCCTCTCCGGACCGCACAGTCTCAAGGAGGAGGACCGACCGAGACACAGTCATCGATCAACCGACAGTATTCATACCCTCATTCATATTCGCCCTCCGATCCTTCCTTTTCCTATGGACAGGGTCATGGTCAACATGCACAACAGCATCCACGAGGACAACATCCTCACCCGGCTGCTCCCACAAGTCAAGGTTTTTATGGGGCCTCTACTCCTGGTCATCCACCACATGGTCCTTATCCTCACCATCCTCATCACCATCCTACTCCATCAGCACACGGACATGATTCAATGCAGCCACTACCGCCGTACCACTATCCTACACCGTCCCATGCACCGTCTTCAGTCGGAGGCATTTACAGGACCTCGACTCAGGATGCCGCCTTTACACCACCTCACCCTCACCACCACTACGATCCTCCCCAGCAGCGAGTCTCGTACGATACCAGTACGCCGTCTCCTCCCGAAATGGCAACCAGGGCAGTGGGCGAGGAGGTACATCCTCACTACCACGGTGCTCCTCGCGAGGAGGTACATCCTCACTACCACGGTGCTCCTCCACATCCACCAGCACCGGTAGGAGTGGGCGGAGGACCACCCCACGGACACGTACCACCCGAATATGTCTACCTTACTGGTGAAGAGCACGGTGCAACAGAGGAACAACAGCAGCAGCAACAACAACAACCTGACGACTTGATTCTGGAACTCCACGAGGCTGATGTTCTTTGTGGACGGGGGGCACCCACAACTTATCATGCCGGCAATCATTTTTTCAAGGAGCTCGTGGCCAAGTATCAGCCCACCTACATTGCCAGTCGCCGGAGTGACAAGCCACAAATTGCTGCCCAAATTGTCAAGTAAGTTATCATGATTGCTGCTTTGTTCGTCGCCTACTGTTCTCTTTGGTATGACGAGCTCAGTCATGTACTCCTGGATGATCCCAACACTTGACTCACAACAACTCGTCTGCTTTTCTCTTTGTTTAGAATTGTACGAGAACGAGGTGGTCGGTTTCTGAAACGCACCAAGCGTCCAGGTTTGGGGCCCTCAGGGCATTTTGCTTGGGAAGATGTGGGGGACCAACGTGCGTATGAAAAGGCATGCCAGGCGCTACGGGAAAACGCGCCAGAGATTCGACGTCGTTTGGCCTCGCAAGAGTTGGCGGCAATTAGTGTCGATAGTGATCAACCATCCGCTGTTCCCCGAGTATCGGATGAGAGCTCCAAGAAGCGAAGTCCTAGTCATCATCCTGGTGGAGAAGATGACGATGACGAATATCAGGGACGACAATCATCGTTGGTGTCGCCGCAGGATCAAGGGGGAGTAGAGCGCCGCAAGAGGGCCCGGTCCGATTGAGACTCGTCAGGGGTTCCGAATAGGTGTTCTATTTTTTCGTTGTTCATAACTTGTCGTATCTATGATCGGATACACAGGCACGACAAGGCAACATGTCATACCACATCATATTATAATAGATAAAGAAAGTGGCAGTGGTTGAAGTTTTGTACACAAGGGGATGTACTTTGGTCTTGGGGTTTAAAAGGTTATCATAAT
Organism: Epithemia pelagica; assembly: GCA_946965045.2. Lineage (NCBI taxonomy): Eukaryota > Bacillariophyta > Bacillariophyceae > Surirellales > Surirellaceae > Epithemia > Epithemia pelagica. The sequence goes on along the minus strand of OX337239.1, from coordinate 1,345,239 downwards.
GTTCGAACGTTCATAGTACTTGTCTCTACTGCTCCAATCACATACTACGACTTTTATTTCACGTTTCCTTGAATGGACGAACAATGTCATCCCAAATATTCGCAATAGATTGTTCAGGGTTTCCTGGTGATTAGAAAATGTGCATGTTCGCGGAATTCCGAGCCGAAGATTGGACGCCACGCGAGATGATTGTTCCACGTGCCAAGGGGCCCGTGCCATTTGCCTCAGCACGCACCACATCAAGAGACTAATCAGAGAGAAGCAGTCCTTTGTAAGAAAGGGAAGCAAGGAACTTTGAGATGAAGCGACAGTCTCGACTATCGGCAATCGGCAACCCATACACATCATAAATCATAATCATTCACATCAAGGACGAGTCGAACAAGCACACAATGCGAATAGGAGTACTAGGAGTAGGAGTAGGTAGGAGGGTGAGTAGGTAGGGGTAGTTGTTTTGGTTAGAAAGACCGGTGCATTCGACATTCGACACGCTCGTGCCGGACCGTCAGGCAGACGGACTGATGAATAAATAGAGGGAACTGCGTGCCTATTCGCGATTCGAACACATGAATGACCCTTGCTACTCCTATTAATTCCAGATCACGACGATGAGGGTCCAGTGTCTAGAGTTGCAGTTGGAGTTGGGGATTGGGGATTGACTTGAGATTGGATATCTTGCAGCGGGATCCTCGCTAGGGGTAGGAGGAGTAAGAGTTCTCCTAGTCCTAGAGAAGTAATCTCGTTTTTCTCTTTGAGGAGTAGAGCAGTGCCCTTTCTATCTAAGTGGTTCAATGGGAGTACTCCTACCTACTCCTACCTAGCTAGGCGTGCATTGGTGTTCAGATTTAAGATCATTAGACAACAATAGGATAGAGGGGTTCCTTTTTTTACGAATAGGGTCATTCATCATTCAGGAAACAGACAGTACTATCTTTCCTTAGTCCCTTCGAATATTCTCAATAGGTTGTATCCCGCAAAATGATAACTATATCCTTGATGTGTACTACATCATGAGTCACGAGTCAGAAAAAATCAAAAAGAGAACAAAATTCGCTCTCGTCACTCGGCATCGTCACCACGATAACACGTAAAAAAGCAGAGCGACCTGTGAAATGGCGAATTGCGACGGACAGTGAGAGAAGTGATCCATGCTCCATGCCCAAAGCCCCAAGAGACAATAATTGGCAGCTACGACAAAGCGAGAAAGAAGTCTCAAGTCTAGACAATAGAGACACCAAGAACAGTAGCCACATCGCAAAGAGATTTGACTTTTGACTTCTCTTTGGAAAGAACACAACTATGTCGTCTTGTTCGTCCCCCGTTGTCTCGTCCTTGGATATACTTGAGGCCAGCTGGGATGCCATCTTGGTCGCCGACGAACAGGGGCGTGTTGTTTTGGTAAATGAGGCCGCCCGTACCTGTTTTGGGGGTGACCAGAACACAAAGGATGAGTGGAAAATGGAAGGACAACACCTGTCCTGTTTCTTTCTTTCCCAACGGTCGTTCAAACGAATGATCAGCATACTAGTCCTGAGAAGGACGATTCGGTAATGACTCCCCAAAGTCTTTTGCAGCACCAATCGGAGTGGCGTCGTCGTTCCAACTCGAACAACAACAAAATGGAACTCTGGGGAAAACGAAAAAACCAGAGCCAACATGAAAGCGCTCCGACCGAGGTTCCCCTATTGGTTAAGATTCAAAAACGTGGCCGACAAGGAGGCATTTCTGATTGTGTGTCGAGAGGCCGAGGCGACCACCGGCGATGAACAAAATCCGACGCAACCGACATCGCAGTCATTGCAAGCTACGAACAATAATACTAAGAAGAACAAGCACGACGGCCATAGTACCCCAACCAACAACAATACGAACGACAACAACAACAACAAGAGCCCACCGCGTCGCTCCTCCTCGGCTTGTTACTCGACGTCGTCGTGGTCGTCCTCCCAGTGTTTGGATACATTGGATGCGACAGTGGTGACTGATGGTGAGGGTCTCATTGTTTCTGTCAATACCGCCTGGGTAGACCTGTTCCTGGGAGAAACTCAGAAGGACATCGCCCAAAAGAATGAACCATTGTCACCATCACTTGCCGTCGTCGGACAATCGATATCCGAATGGATCGATGGCCAAAACGACAACAACGCCGAAGGAGCAAACCCACAGACGCCCTTCTTTTTACAGCAATCTCTAATGAATCATCCGCATCAACAACCCTCCCATTCTTATCATCTCATGGCTCGACGATTGGATGGTACCGAATTTCCATGTCGTGTCCGTGTCACAACACTGGACAAGGACCTTTATTCGTGTGTCATTCAAGATTCTACCAAAGAACAAGAAGCCCTTTGCTTGGCTGTGGAACAAACGGCTGCACAACAACTCTTGTTCAATATGTTGCCTCAGGAAATTGCCCAGCGATTAATTGACAAGGATCCCCAGAATGGCAACGATAGTGCTCCCCACATTGCCGATCATTTTGGTCAAGCTACTATTTTGTTTGCCGACATTCACTCAAAGGAGCACACATGCAAGTCCAGTGCAAGTAGTAACCATGCTCAATTCCATTTTTTCTCGCTTTGATCAGCAATTGGACAAGTATGGACTCAACAAGGTCAAAACCATTGGTGATTGCTACATGGTTACCACCATTCCCTCCGACGAACACGGTTCTTCAACGAATCCGCACAAGAGATGCGCTGCTGTCTGTCATTTTGCCATGGACATGCTCAAATGCATAAAAGACTACAATCAAGACGAAGAGAAGCAGTTCTCTTCCTCTCAAGAACATGAAGCGTGGACTCCATTGACCATGCGTATTGGCATCAACACGGGTCCTGTCGTGGCTGGTGTGGTGGGCACGAAACGATTCTTATACGATGTATGGGGGGATGCGGTGAATGTGGCGAGTCGCATGGAATCGACAGGCGTTCCGGGAAAAGTACAAGTCACCAAGGCAGTAGTAGACTCGATTCTTCAACACGATCAACAACAACACCGACGACAATCGAACAACGAATTTGTCTTTGAGCGCCGGGGCATGGTCCCGGTCAAGGGAATTGGAGAGATGGAAACCTACTTTATTCAAGAACGAGATGGATCTAAACAGGTCAATTATCATTGGGGCCTCTTGCGCTCGTCTGTACTTGGGGCAAAGAGACAACACGAACGGCAACAACGGCAAACCTTTCAAATTCTTAAAGTCTTGAAACAATTGGAAGAACTCAATGGCTCGCGTGCTATTACTACTAATACCACTAGCAGAGGCAGGACAAAACAACAACAACAACAACAAGAAGGTGGAGGTGGTGTTGGGGAAGACACTGCGAGAACCGAGAGTGTCAGCACCATTTCGATTGACTCCGTGGAGGGATGATACATCTTGTCACTCGCACGAGTGAATCGGTCTGACTGAACCAGCAACTTCTGTTGGATTGATTTCCATGGAAGATTGCGGTCGGGGCACTGCTAATACGTACATGCCACGCAAGTTTCTGGCGTTTATGTCAATTCATTCCAACCATGTTGCGACGAGACTTCCTTTAGCCAAGGATTACGCATGACAAGCGATTCTTCAGTGGATTGTGTGCAGTGTTCAGGAGACATTTTTTTTTCATTTGAGACAAAGCATTTTAGCCAAGTCTTCCCGACCTCGTAGTCATTGTTTTCTGTGTATGTCTTTTTGGCACCGCTTCGTGGCCAGACGAACGCCACCTCTTTGCCCCGCTAGAAAAGTTATTTCAGCTACGCTCTCAACTTATTCGTACCATGGTGTATCCTTTTCCTATGTTTCGTTTACTCGGAGTGGCATAGGTCATTGTCTTTTCTCAAATGTTTATCTTTACGGATCTGTAGTAACAGCCTGTGAGTTATTATTCCCCCCAAGCAGGGGTGCATTCAATCACGGTGGTCCAAACACAGCAAATGAAAGCCTCGTCGGGTTGGTCCAAACGCTCCGAGGCAACAACAACAATCGCGACAACAGCAAACAAGGAAGCAACAATACAAGATGACTATGCTTGACAGAATGTAAATTGAAATGGAGTCCGATGGCTGGAATCCTTTGGCATAGATCAGCAATGCATGAAAGAGTGTTTACAGCAAACACGGCAATCACACGGATCGCAATCAACAACAAAACAACAACCGAGTTCCGAACAACAACAAGCAACATGGATGCAACATGCAACAACTCCCCAAAGTCCTCCTACGAGTCCACTCTTGGCAGGCAACCTTTTCAGCTCTGAAGGAGTCGGCCATGGCGTCAGGAAGTGACACGGTGGACAGCAAGGTGGTGGCTCATGTCCTTGAAGACACCAAGACGGGGATCAATTTCGTATACACCCCTGCCCGAAAGAAAGTGCGTCTCCCAACACCTTCTGATGACACTCTAATTCCCGATGTTGCGTCAAGGTCAGGGGAGGATTCAATGGTGGCGGATACTCTCGCAGCCGTGAAGATGGAAAGAGCCGCAGCATCTGTGGCATTCATCGATGTTCCAGAGGATTTGGGGAATCAACCCACGCCCGCGTTTCGAACTCTTTCGCAAGGCGCGTGGCGAGACTTGCTGTCCAATGTATCGGCGCTCAAGTCGGCTGTTGAGGAGGAAAAGGTGCTGCGTCGAAGCTTCCGGGGGAAACATGATGAACAGTTGGACACTGTCCATATGAAACTGTCGGTACTTCACGAACTCCTAGGGGAGCGGCCCACCTTGTTTGGAACGTTGTCTGCGTTCGGATTGATAGACCAACTGACTTCCTCAACTCATACTTTGGCCTCCATGTTGGAAGATTCAAAGAAGGCCGCGAGTTCCACTCCCTCAGCTGAAGTACTGGGACGAATTTCAACCATGGAAGGACATCTGGCCAACCTGAAGACAAACGTGGAGAAGATTGTCTCGGAACAGATCGAACGGTTTATGACTACCGGAGATTTTCGGCTTCGATTTGTAGAGCCCACGATGCGACTTCTCACTCGGTCTTCCTTGACCACGTCTAACCCTGGAGGAAAATGGGATGGTGAGTTACGCGACTTGAAGCGGCGGATCGATATGTTGGAATCAAGAGGAACGGCAGTGGCTCCTTTGGGCCAACCCACAGCGACATTGATGTTTGCTTGGGGAACGACCGGAGTGTCGGCTACTCCACTCTCCCCACCAAATGCAACCGCGTCAACAACAAATGGAGGATCCGTTATCACGGCCTTGAAAGAAGAAATTGAGAAGCTCAAGGCGGATGTCAAGGATTTGCAAGATCAATCCGAATCGGACGCCATCGTTGTCGGCTCGATTGTGTTCGCTTCACGGAAGTTTTGCGACACCTGGCTCACTCTGCATTCGGCGGTTGGCGATCCTCACGTGTTTATAGACGCCATTTCTTTACTGTCTCTTGCTACTTCCGACGCAAGCACGGATGAAGGTCAGGCGGCGAATCAACGCGCAACCACGGCAAGAGTCAAGGACAAGACTCCTTACCACACCGCTTATATTGCATCTTTCATTCTCGAGGTGCCCCCTCTCTTGGGAAAGGGCAGTGACTCGTCAATGACAACTAACTCTCGCGCCTTGGCGGGAGTCCCAAAATTTGTCGACTTTCACCCCCCTTCTGGTCGCGAGGGCATACACCAGCGAGTGCTCGACTATGCAAAGGACGGACGCAAGACCTTAGAGCAAGCTATCGGGGATTTGTTCTCATTCGGGTCGGAACCATCCAGTGTGGCTCGTGAACTTTTGCTTCTCAGCAAAACGTTCTGGGACGAGCTGTGTCACTGGATGGTTCGCTACCACCGAGAAATCAAAGAGGAAAGTGACGCGACGGAGCATGAGGTATGGATACTCATATCTCACTGCGTTCGTGCTGTGTTTAAAAGCTTGCGGGACGCCCGAGCCCCAGGCAGAGCTTCCAATACGCCGGGTGGCATGCTCTGGGGCACCTTGAAGGCTCATGAAACCATGCGAGAATATCATTCTCATGATTTCAGCGGGCACCCTCGCATTGCGTTAATTCTCCATGAAAATCTCATTCGCTTTTCCACTCCACGATCGAAGTTCGACGAATTACGCAACTCGTTCGACGAAAAGCTTGACAAGATAACCCGATCGGTGAATCAAGCAGTTGCGTCCGTTAACAAAAAGAGGTCGGGAGGAGGAAGCAAGGCGGGAACGAGTGGTGAGGCCAAGAAATGACAAAACGCAAGAGATCCCGCTCACAGTACTAAACGCAAATTTTATGAAGACGAAAACAATCAGGAAAAAACGGACAAGGTATCAACGCTAGCGGTTAGCGATGTTAAGCTAGCGAAGAGACGTTGCTCCGAATCGCCTCTTGAAAGCGATGGCGTTATGGAAAGCAAACACTCGCGTTTGCCAGTAGGAACAAGTGGATGCTCCCTCGGTCTGATATGTAGAGAGATTCCATTTTGGTTCTGGACCACGGCCTCGCTTGGATCGGTAAATTGGATTGATAGTATCTCAGACCCGCCAAAGGGCGAGGATCCAATACATCGAGATTGGGTTTTACTCAAGTTGGCAAAACCAAGGGAGAAGACGTGGGGAAGAAAAAAGAGGGGAAGCGAATACATGGTGAATAATAGCGATTCAACCATGAACGTCAACGACGATTTGTTTCGCTATCCGGCTACACGCATTGTGTTGTTCGACGAAATGGCACCTGGACCTCAACACCCAGTTTGGAAAACACCGAACTTACAAATTGTAGTGTGGTGGAAGAGTCGACCCAATGCAGGACCGCCTTTGGACATGGGTTGGTGCACCACCCGATGGCAAATGGACCATGGCATTCTGGGCGGTGTGACCACGCGGATTGATTGGTTCTATATCAGCTCAAGGACACCGACTGAAGGACCGGAGGAAACAACATTCGAGAATTGGTGGGATGGGGCCATTGAGGCAGGTTTGCAATTCACGAGCGTGCGCGGCATCATTGATCACACGCTCCATGGCAGAGTCAAAGCGACGGAGGGCGACGCGACGTCAATGTTAAATCGAAAATTGAAGTGGAAGGAAGACAAGAATGCATTCCATGTCTTGCCCAGTGTATTCTCGCCAACGGGTTTTGTCTCGAGACGGTTGGGCGCCTGAGAACTTTCCCTCGCTCTCGACTTTCCAGCAATCATAAGCAAACAAGCATCGGAAGAAGACCTGAATCGTTGGGTCAATAAAGTGGGCCCCCCTTTCAAATCAAGAATGCAAGTGATCCATTTGATTCGACGGTTTTTGAGTCAACCACTGAAGAATGATGCAGAACCTCCAAGAAATGAAAAACGACCAGCGACTATAATCAAGAAGGAGAACTCAGGAATGACAGAGTGGGAGGAACCGTCCACTCTAGACGACATGGACCCTTCTTTGATTGTTGAGTTGGCCGTTGAAACTAAAGAGGAGGACCGAAATTTGAAGGCCACGAAATCCGATGACGCGGAAATCCCGTATCATCTATGGAATGATCGGATCCTTTCAAAGTTCAAACCTCAGGCGTTTTCTGATGTGCAAGAAATGATCAAAGCGCTCGACAGTATTCGGAAAGGCGCGTTGAGATATTGGAAGAGGAATATTGCCAGCGACTTTTGGTCATGGTGGAGACTCCATAGAAAAGGGTTGGATGATAGGGAAAAGAAGGCCTCAATTGAGGCAGGACTGAGCGCTATGCATCATGTCTCGAAGGCGTCCTGGTGGGATTGGGACTCTGGTTCCTCGCCGTTCTTCTGGCGCATGTCAGATCGAGTGTGGCATGTCGAAATGCGGGGCGGGGTAAAACTCATGTGGATAGGACCTCCACCGAGATACAGAATCCCACAGCGGAACAATCCAGACGAGAAAAGCCGGGAGTTGGAGAAAAAGAAAATCAGCAAGGTCAGAAAAAGAGGGTACATTGCCCCACAAGTTGGCATCCTCTCGCTTACCAGTTTCTTCTCAGTCCCCAAGGGTCCTACCGACATACGGATGGTGTATGATGGAACGAAAAGCGGACTCAACGCTTCTCTCCATGCCCCCTGGTTCAGTCTAGCCACGGTGGATTCGATGTTGAGATCAGTCGACGTGACAACCTGGTCCGCAGATAATGACTTTGGTGAGATGTTCCTAAATTTCTGGATTCATCCAGAAATTAGGAAGTACACGGGGGTGGATCTCACAGCATTGTTTCTAGAAGAAAGTGACGTCGGGTCTGGGAAGAAACGAAAGTGGGAGGCTTGGGTCAGATGCGCCATGGGGATAACAGTATCGCCATATCAAACTACCCAATGCTCCCAACGAGTCAAAAGAGTAATCTTTGGTTGCAGACTCGACAAGAAAAACATTTTCAGGTGGGCTCGCGTAGAGTTAAACTTACCTGGGAGTGTTGAGTACGATCCTTCCAAACCGTGGATATGCAAGGTTAGGGAAGATGGTTCAATAGCCGCGGATATTCACACCTATGTGGATGACCTGCGTGGAACCGCACCCACACGCGAGGAAGCGTGGCTGGCTTCAAGTGCAATGGCCAAGGGGGCATCGTACTTTGGCCTTCAAGACGCAGCACGAAAACGGCGTCCCCCAAGTCAAACCCCGGGTGCATGGGCCGGTGCAGTAGTCGAAACAACAGGAGATGCGGTATTCAAGACAGTCTCCGAAGAAAGATGGAACAAAACGAAGGGCCACATTCAACGACTGGAGGAGTGGGCTGCTTCAGACGAAGAAATTGATCGCAAGGAGTTAGAAAAAATCCGAGGATTTCTGGTTTATGTCTCCTTGACTTTTCAGAGCATGGTACCTTACCTCAAGGGCATTCATCTGACGCTTGAGTCTTGGCGGCCAGACCGAAATGAGGAGGGCTGGCGGTTGTCTCCAAAGGAACGTGATGCATTATTTACAGATGAGACTCTGAAGGCAGTCTCTCAAGGACCTGCCCCAGCGCGAGTAAAGAAAGCAAGACGATTCAACGACGATGTTCAGGCGTTGGCACACCTGACAGCAGGTGATTCACCACCTCGACTCCTGGCTCGTCCCCGCAAGCACTCGCAAGTAGTCATCATTTTTGGAGATGCCTCAGGTGAAGGGTTTGGATCGTCGATGTGGCTGTATGGCAGCAACGACGTGGACACAGAACATGGTTTGTGGACACGCGAGTATGGTGCAAGATCTTCAAATTTTCGCGAACTGTATAATCTGATACTCCGTTTGGAATCTTTGGTGACTAGCGGTAGATTGAAGGTGGGGACAGAAGTTTTTCTCTTCACCGACAACGCGACTTCGGAAGCGGCGTTCTATCGAGGGACATCATCGTCGCGTTTGCTGTTTGAACTTGTTCTTCGCGCACGCAAGTTAGAAATGAACGGAAACGTCTTCCTGAGAGTAGTGTGGGTAGCGGGTACTCGGATGATTGACCAAGGCACCGATGGTCTGTCTAGAGGAGACTTGCTCACTGGAGTGATGGCAGGTGACTCAATGCTGTTCCACGTTCCTCTTCATTTGAGCTCGGAAGATCGATTTCCAGGGGCCATTGATTGGCTGCTACAATACACGGCCGGGTTGCAGTGGACGAAGTTGAAGCCGCACATGTGGTATGACGAGGCTTTCGAACGAGGATGTTACGTTTGGAATCCTCCACCAGCGATAGCTGACGTTGCTGTAGATTTGATGTGTGACTCACATCACATCCGTCCCGATAACTCCCATATCTTTGTTTGTCCTGCTCTCATGTCAAATCGATGGCGCAAAAAACTCGGGAAAATCGCGGATATCGTGTTCACAATTCCCGTTGATTGTTATTTGTGGTCGAAAGGCCAACATGAACCTCTCATAGTTGCGTTCGTTCACTCCCACCTTTTTCACAGGCCATGGCAAGTCTCAAGAGCAAGACACGTACTGGATGCGGTCCACAACGGCTTGTCGCAAGTGTGGTCATCCAGTTCTCCCTTTGACGGGAGTTGTATGCGCAAATTTTGGATGTACACGGGGCACTAGCAAACGATGCACTGGAGCGTGGCATTCCACCTGTTATACACAGGCAGAGGAGGATCGGTTTCCTGTTCTTGAAGCCGGAGACCTTGATGACGCGCTGGTGGATCCAAATGGACTCGATGAGTTTGAAGATGACACTAAGCGTTTTCGAGAGGCCAGGGAAGGTGACCATTTCATGTGTCCCTTCCAATGTGATGATTGTATGTTTTACAACATGAAGGGGCGATATCAGAGAGACGGTTCAAAGGAGGACGAGTTGTTGGCGACTTGTGTGCGACGAGCGATCCTCGATGCCTTTTGGGCGAGAGAGCGTTCGACTGTAGAGAAAAATTGGAGAGAAATGCGAAATCTACAGAAGACGGCGGACTTGATTGGTCTGAGCAAACCGTTGCCTCATCGTGGCCCGTTCGCAATTGGCGACTCGTTCGGAATGGCGATTGCTTGTATCTTGCTCATGAAGAGTTTACAAGAAGGTCGCAATGCAAAACATATTCAATTCGAGACGGCAAGGAAAGTCCAATCAGTGGTCTCAAACTTTGTACATACTCTACCTGGAGGAACAGGGTTGTCGACCATGGGATCTGGTGACCGATCGTCCATCATGTTTACCTCCAGCCCAACCAATAGTTTTTGGTTTAAAAGGTTTATGGCCGGCTGCGATCGACGCATGGGGGACGTCTGGATTCCAGACAGGGCGGTTACGCTTGAAGAAGTACTGTGTGGATTGAGTATCCTTGAGAAAGAATGGTTGGGGTTCCCCCAAGGACAAAGGAAGTTGGAGATCGCTCTCACGGGGGCTCTTGTCGTTATCGGTTTCTGCGCCGCTCTCCGAGGAGAAGAAATCCCTCAAGTAGACGTTGGATTGTTGCGAAAATACTGGGAGGAAGGACTTTACTGCTCAACGGTGTCTCATGTTCCGTTGGCGTTAGCAGGAAGATTCAAACAGACCGATGGAACGTTCCGATTGTACATCCAACCCTTGGCAGACAAGTCAAGCTCTGGGATAGAAATCCGCAAATGGATTGAGAGAGCGATTAGAGAACTGAACGTTCGCAAGATCACACAAGGACCATTATTCCGGAGGGTGTCCAAAAACGGGAAGATTCAGAGAGCACTTATCGGAGACCTGGATAACCTATTTCACGGGCTTTGGAAGCGGATCAAACATCAGCGCCCTGACATCTTGCCCGAGACTGTCAAGGTGGAGGAGGAATTTAGCGCTCGGCGATCTTTCAGACGAGGAGCCACCACTACAGCGCAGAATCGAAAACTCGACCCGCACGTAATCGAGATGAACAACCGCTGGCGCAAGCACTTGCGAAGTAGGGGTATTCTTCCCGGGATGACGATGATGGAAAGGTACACCGATGCAAAGGCATCGGTCGAAGCGCTGATTCAATTTTCAGAGGGCCTGTAATACGAGTCAAGAGAAGAGGAGATTTGAGAGATGGCAATATCAGCGGCGATGCAAGAAGGATACAAGTTCCACTATACCGAGATGGGGAATTGGCTCGATTGTACTCTGAAAAGAGTACAAGTCCAGCTCGCTTGCTATTGCCAGCTTGCCTGCATGATGCTGCAACGGCTTATCCTGCAGACGATTTATGATGGTTTGGCAACCAGAATATTTCGGCAAGATACTTGTGATGATATTTCAGGGTATCTTGGCTCCGTATCGGGGTCTGTGATTGGGATGGCTACGCGGTTGGATGCACACTCGCACGCAATGGACAGAAGTTGTCACGGGATCCGAGTCCCGTCAATTCTGGAGCGAAACACAGTCCCGCCCTCCTTGGGAAAGGATGGGTGTGGGGCTCGCCCCCCCAGAGTATTGGTATATGTAACTATAAGAGTAGTAGAAGTTATGCGACTAGGATCTGATAAGTGAGGACCAAGAACCGTACGAGTAGACCAGAAGCCTGAAGACCAATGGCAGGGACACCCGCTATATTTGTAACCATGACCCCACTGGGCTTATTTCTGATTGGTTGAGATGACTGTACCCGATTTTTGTACACTATCAAAAGAGGAACCGGCACGTGTCTAAAAAATTACTTAAATGTACCAATTATTGAACTTCGGGAAGCCTTGCGCTGAGCTCGCCAAATGTATCGGATTCTATATCGATGCACATACAACTGTATCCAGTCGTGTATCGGGGTTGTATCTAGTTGTATCGGGGGGCTTAGGTACTGTATCGATACAACGGATTTGTAACCGTATTTGTATCGGGGGACTCGAGTCCTCTGTATCGGGTCTTCCGAATTTGTTGCGATTTGTATCGGCCTGATGTATCGGGTTGACGGTCACCATGGAATAAACAGGCGACTTTTGAAATGAGAGCGATACAAGATGGAATAAACAGGCGACTTTTGAAATGAGAGCGATACAATGATAAAGCGATGGATTAAGCAATCGAAGAATTGGTTCCTGCCAAACTCGCCAATGAAATTGCTTGCGACAACAGCAACACAACAATCAGACTCATTTTTCAAGACGAAAGCAAGAAGAAGAAGTCGCAATCATGGCCGAGAAGAAGAAACCGAAGGTTTACCCCGCCGACCGGAAGGGAGCCAAGATCCGGATTGTTGGTGGGACGTACCGTGGAAAGAGGGGCTTCCTCGACAAGAAGAAGGGCAGGACAGAGTTCTTTACCTACGTCATTATCATCATCAAGCCGAACGAGGAGGAGATTGCAACACGGCTTCATCACGAATCGATCCGAGTCGGAGAGGAAGCACCACCGGCAAGCTATGAAGAGGCTGTTCTCCAGCAGCACTGTGACATTGAAGAGCTGCTACGCGACCTTACGAGGAGGCTGTCCCAGTGTGAGGGCATCTCCTCCGAAGGAGAAGCTGGCCATCGGATTGGGAACTTGTTCCTAAATTATTTGACGGTTGCTGTGCAACGTCAAAGTAACCTACGTGTGGACAAGGCTCGTTGGCGTCGTGTGCGCTATGGTCACGGTTAATGCAACATCATGGTTAATGCAAATTCTCAACTAATATAGGATAAAGGAAGATTACTAACTACTCGTCAATGTAGAAACTCTCATCATGTAAAAACTCATCATGTAAAAACTCATCATGTAAACACTCGTAGGAATTGGTGGCTTACAAGTCACCAAACATGTTCTTGGCAGCCTCCGCATTCTTCTTGCCTTTGGTGGCAATCTTGGTGCCACCCTTGCATGCAATGCGCCAAAAGATAGTCATACCAAGGAGATCACGGCCGAAATCATTCTCCGAGTCATTTGATTTCATTTTGATGGGGTTGTACTCCGTAGGGATGACAGTCTCATCCTTGGAGAAAATCTGGTTGTCGAGTTTGATAGACGGGTGAAAGGCAAACCTATAGTGGGCCCAGTAGCTGCCATCGTCAGAATCCTCAATAGCCACCATAGTAGCACTATGGGCCTTCTTTGTAGCGGCACACTTGATCTTGGACAACTTCTCGTCCTTGTGGTACCGCTCGGGATCGCGGATCCAGAAGTCCTGCGCCGGCCCCCTCATCGAGATTAAACGACCACGCCAGCTTTCTCCGAAAACATCGTCGGGAATGCTCGCATCCCATAAATGATGGTCCTGGCAAGGGACTGAACGGCGTAAGTGGAAGCCGTTGCGAGTGAAAAGTTCGTCCTGGTCGATCCCTTCAACGTATTGAATGTCGAAATCTCTGTTACGTTCGGCACATAAATGGTTGACGGCGATTATCCAAGGGTGCTTGACCGTCCCATTTTGATTCACCAACCAACTTGTCGGAACAAATGGGTGCAACACGTCGTTAGGCAGTTGTGGGGGACGAGGAGGGATACGAGAAAGAAGTGGAGACACCCTCCCGAAGACATGTTGCGGTGGATCACCTCCATTGAGGTCAACACCAGGGACAGCATAAGCGGCGGCAACGTTGTGGCGTACTGGGCTGGGACTTGCGAAGAAGTTGGAGGCGTTTACCTGTCCCATCTGCTGATCGTGGGCATCGTGGGCATCGTTGCCAAGAAACACCGCCGGTGATTCTCCTCCCTTCACAGGTGTGCGGTTGAGATTGCGGGGAGCTGGCTTCCTGTCGTCGTCTTGCTCAGCCATGCCAGCAGCATAATCTTGATCACCATACAAGCGCCCATAAGCGTCCTTGTACATCTGCTCCTCTTCGGGGCTGACGTCGTTGGCAACATCAGTGGTGTAAGTGTCATTGTCGGAAATCTTGTTGCTCTTCACCATGGTTCCTGACTCTTTGTTTTCAAGTTCTTTGAGAGTCTTCTCGTTTGGATCAACTCCCAGTCGATGGAGGTAGTTGACGTAGGCTTGGATGGACCGGGACTTGCACTTGCCCCAGCGAAGTTGTACTTGTCGTCGCTTCAACGAGCCTTCAAATCCCCAGTCGGTGGGATTATTACTGCAAAACGAAAGGAGATCAAAGGAGTGTCTCGACTGGCCTTGTTTTTCGATGGCCTTGATTAATTTTCTTGTTTGGTCAAACGGCAATCCACCTGGAGCGGGGAACTTGGCTGGCCTCTTTGGCGGTGGTTTCTTCTTTTCGTCCAATTTATGATCATGTTGTTGCTCTGTCATGATAGAAAATCAATGATCCAACAATCAACGAGAGAAGTAGACAGGTTTGCGAAGCGCAAGCCATTCCCTCTTGATCCAACATGCTCCTCTTGTGTCGTTGGTTTGTCTACAGCTACTAATATCATAGGAATGTGTTTGATTGCTTGATCATAAGCAGTATTTAAGTTTACTTAGGGCAGATTGGTGTGTGTGGACCCACGGATCTTTCTACTCGTGTTCGGGATGAAGCACCTTTCCGCCAATTTGTGACACTACTAGGGAATGAGCCATGAAGGCTGTCTTCCTTCCCCCAAGTTGGTCGCATCGGAATCTTCCTACTGTTCAACATAAAGAGAAGATGGTGCCACTGGTCGAGCCAGACGAGGTTCTCACGCGAGGCTTAGCTTATCTCTCCTTGGACGTGGATGGCCGTCTGACGAGGGAGCAACGCATCAACAAGTTCCAACAACACTATGGATCGGTGCCTCTTACAATTGCAACCATGTGGTATGACTTGTGCCATACGACAATTGAAGAGGCAAAGCTAAGTACTAAGGATAAACAAAAAGGCTTTCGCATGTTCATGGTTGCGCATTTCTTTATCTACAGCTATCCTCGAAGCAGCGTACAGCTTGGTGACAGGTTCCGAATTTGTGCGTGCAACGTCCGAGGCAAGAATCTCTGGAAATGGATTCGGAAGATCGCAGCGCTTGAGGAGAAGGTAATTTTCTGGCCTCACGACCTGAACAATCCTGACTCGGAGATTTTCGCGCTATCTGTGGATGGTGTTGATAAGAAAACGTGGGAACGAAAGCACAAGACTGAACTGCTTCCGTTTGATCGACGAAATTTCTCACAGAAGCATGCGCACGGTGGAGTGAAATATCAAATCACTCTATGTGCATATCGCCAGCAAGTCGTGGATATCTTTGGACCAGTGCGCGGAGGCATGGGTGACAAGGAGATGCTCGAGAGGTCTGGTGTGCTGGAGCACCTCGCGGATGGAAAAAAGGTTGTGGCTGATCGCGGTTACATCAAGAATGCTTTCCGCGACAAGGTTGCTTGGCCCAACCCACAACACGATTCAAGGATGGCGAACAATATTAAGAGTCGCATCCGCCTGCGACACGAATCGTTCAACGGAAAAATGTCTACCTTTGCCTCCATGCACCAAACTTGGAGGCACAGCGACACGAATCATGGACTTGCCTTTCGAGCTGTCGCTGTTACGTTGCAATATGCCATGAACAATGGCAGCTCTCATCTCTTTCAACCCTAATGAATGTCTAAAGTAGAGAAAAGTTTGTTTGTGTTTTCTATTTGTTTACGTATAGTCTTGTATATGATTTGCCAAATCATGTCGTCGTCGCAGCTCATCACAGGGGACAACAGGTCCTCGTCCTTGCTCCTCCTCGCGTTTCAGTGCCAGATAGTTGAAAAAACGTTGGCGGCGTGCTTCCTGGTAAATGCGGTGCTTGAAGATTGCTGGCTTAAAGTCCCTGTAGGCAGGACGTGTCCTTTGAAGCTCGGATGGCTTCAAGCGTAGGTGCACACCATTCTTCACATCCTGCCGAAGAAGCAGCTTTGCAGGGTGAAGGT
Source organism: Epithemia pelagica (assembly GCA_946965045.2). Classification (NCBI taxonomy): domain Eukaryota; phylum Bacillariophyta; class Bacillariophyceae; order Surirellales; family Surirellaceae; genus Epithemia; species Epithemia pelagica. The sequence goes on along the minus strand of OX337239.1, from coordinate 1,329,132 downwards.
CAAAGACAAGTTCACCTTTGTTGTTGTGTTGTTGTCTTGGATATAACCTTCTGTCATGAATAAGGGCCCTTTCGTCACTTCTTGCCCTTTCATTCGCGTAGTCTGCTTGGCGTCGATGATCCTGCAGCCGTGCCTTGAATTGTTGGAAGGGGACACCTTTGAACTCCGGGAGCCGCTTGTAAAACTTGAAAAGGTGGTCTGCCGGCACCATGTTCATGTTGTAGAGCAGACCACCTGGCTCCAAATCCTCGATGAGGATCGCCCGCCCCTCGCATTTCCTCCAATCAACAAACTTCTCCTTCTCCTTCTCCTTCTCCTTCTTCGATACAGAGACCTGCTTGCTCATCCTCTTTCTTTGTCCACTACCTGGCGACAAAAAAGGTTGGTTGTTGTGTCGTGTTCCATTTCGTCGATCGTTGTCGATAACTTCGACGTGTTTTGCGATCACGTTTTGTGAAGCTCATTTTTGTTGTGAAGACTCATTCTTGTTGTTGTATCGGGTGTGTGTATCGGGGTTTCGTCGATTTGTATCGGTTGTATCGACCCCCGTGTATCGTTTGTATCGGGGTTGTATCGGTTGTATCGGGTTGTATCGGGTTGTATCGGAATTTGTATCGGTTGTATCGGATGTTGTTTCGACCAGTTGTATGGTTTGTATCGGGTTGTATCGACCCTCGCCAAATGTTCCGATTCGTGTATTTTCCTCTCTATGTATTCTAATATACAGAAATATCAATGTCGATAAGTATTTTGTTCTATTATTATGTACCAAAAAGAAAATAAGCTTGTCCGTCCTTCGCCCTTTTTGGTATATTCTGTTCAAGGTCCATAAGCACTATGGTTACAAAAATAGCGGGTGTCCCAGCTGCAACAGACAAATTATTTGGGTCATTCGATTTTCTGATCGTTGACAGACACAGTCATCAATGCCAGAGACATTCGGTAGGCCCAACCTTACCAGATGCCGCAGATCCAGAATTGATATCTTTGATATCACATGATCATCGCAACGATGGCTCTCATAATTCGAGGTCGAGTTTCATCTTACGATCAAGTTTACATCTCTCTACGACAAGCAAGCAAACAAACAAACAACCATGGTCAAGTCAGTCGATCCTGATACTTTGAAACTTGCGCTCGATACTTGGGGCAAGCTTAAGGAAAAGGAGGATTATGAGAATGTAGCTGGACAAAAGGTGATGAAATTGTAAGTTTTGACAAATGGGTTTATCGTCAGAAGAAGCCACATGGTTCCTCATGTTGTTGTTGTCCGTGCTACTTTCGACTTTCATTCATTTCACCTTTCCAGTCTTTTTAACAAATGCCCAAAGGCCAAGCCAATGTTTGGGTACGACCTTTACGCCGAAGTGGACGACCTCACATCCGACCCCAAGTTTATTGCTCATTCGAAGCAGTTGATCACCATGTTTGACACAGCCTTCAACATGTTGGGTCCGGATGGAGTCCTCTTGACGGAGAAAATCAAGGGGTTGGGAGAAAAGCATGTCAATTACGGCGTCCAAGCGGAAATGTTCCCAATCATGGGCAAGGCCTTGACTAACATGATGGAGGAAATGTTCGGTGACGATTTCACTGACGACATTCGCAATGCATGGAAGATTGTCTTTAGCGCCATTTCTGAAGATTTGATGGTGACTGTTCTTAAAAGTGGTGGCGCCAAGGGAAGGGATTCTTTGGAGCAAGTGTCAAGTAACCCCGTTGCTGCCTAAACATAGGGGGCGTGTTATTGTCTTGGTGTGTATGAGTATATAAAAAGCAACTTTGGGAGAAGTAACATGCTCCATCATTTTTTCCATGGATACGGGTCGGAAACAACGTCAGGAGATGTACATGAAGAATGCTTGTCATGTTGCTCTTGCAGTTTGTTTGTGTCCTTAGTCGTGTCGATAAAACGATTGCATGCCTATGGTCAAACTATGATATATTTTAGAAAAGAAAAATGAGAAACTCTATTGCTTGTTTTAGGTGCATTAGGCGGAGACAAGAAAGGTTTTCCATTGCGATGCGTCCGTCCTCTGGCAGATCGTCCTGGCCAGTCTTGGGATGCAGTCGAAGACGCACCCTTTTCCAGCAGCACTATTTCGATTTTCCTTGTCGCCGACTCCTTGAACCTTTTGATTGTCTTGATAAAGAGGACGTCGGATCAACAAGGATAAGAAGAAAAAATTGTCTGAAGGGTTGTGTTTGTGTTCGGTTTTGGTGCGCCCAAAGAATGTTCGTACTTCGTACTCAGAGAGCGAAATCGGAAATTGGAAATTGGTGGGGAGTGGGGAGTGAAAATAATAATTGTATTGTAAAATTCCGCAGGAAATCCGTTGGGTCGATCATCCTTCAACGACTAAGATGCGACCATGAGAATGAATGGTGAACAAGTCGCTAATGGATCGCGAATGGATGTGAAAATCCCCAGAACCCAGAACACGAACACTATATTGTAGATTCTATTGTAGCCCCGCGCCCGCGCGCCGAGAATTGGGGCTTGGGGGCTGGGATGTCGGACTGTCAGACAGACATGCGGAATGCTGCCGAGACTTACAATGAGGACCCAGACACGCAGTATTACACGCTATATTTGCGGAAGACGCCGGATACTCATTTGCTCACCACCAACACGATTAGACAACACCCAGACTTCCCGGAAAACATCCTGCTCCCCACCCTGGCAGCAGTAGCAGCGACACCTCCGAGACAACAAACCACCAACCAAGACCCGACAACTCCTTCCTCATCAAGTCACACAAACAAACTCCTGGCCTTCACGAACCGGCTGCTACGCCGAAAACACAACAACTTGGAAGACAACACGGATGAGACTGACGCCGACGTTCTCACAACACCAACAACCAAACCAAAGGATCCCAATAGCCCACCGACCAACAAACGTAGCGCCTCCGCTATGCAACCAACAGACGAAGAAGCAAGCGACCCCTACGACGACGGAACAGATTGGACAACAGTGGCAGCCCAAACAAACCAAAACCACTTCGCGGACCAAACCTCTGAAAACGAAGACTCGAAACCTCCGGCCAAACGGAACCAATTCGCCGCACTAGCGGAACAAACCGAAGACGAACAAAACAATGACGACCTGATGGACACTGAAGAATCAGACGACCACTCGCGGGCACTCATTGGTAGCGACGACAACCTAGACCCAGGAGAGGGCGACAACGAATTCTCTGCAACGACCATGCAAGAAATCGAACTCATTTTCAAGTACGTTGCACACAACAACCCTTCCCGCATCGAGGAAATGCGACAATTTTTAGAAAGAACAAAGTCATTTACGAATGACACAGACGCGCAAGATGCTTGGAGGTTTGCGCAGACTTTGGTACAGTCTGGCAACCCCAACATCGCCGACTCGCGCACCGGCCATGTGGTCCCGCATGAAGATAGGGCCAAAGGGCCACATGAGTAATCCAACCACAAAACCACCCAAACACTGTCCCGTGCCAGATTGCCCGTGGAAAGTGCCCCCATTGACAACCAACCCCCAAGCATCACTCAAACAACACCTCATCACCGAACACAATGAAACCCATCCATCAGATTACCTCACCCCAACCCTATGCACCCAATACGGACTCCATCCATGTCCGACATGCGACACTCCCACTGCCATCTTCGCCACTGAAGGCCACCTTAGAAAACACGTAACAAAAAAACATAGTAGGTCAAAGACGAACATCGACTTAGTCCTACATACCTACCGACATTCTACACCAGAAACAACTGCAAACTGGAAAAACAGCCTAGCTTATATCCACAAACTACAAATATCCCCACCGCCCTTCCGTCGGAGCCTCTGGCACAAGCTCAAGCCACCGCTCAGGGCCGAATTTTATGCCACCTACAACAACATGACCAATTGGATACTTGAAGCCACATCACCGCTGGCGCCAACCATTCTGAAAGACGAACGGCCACCCGCCTATGACGTCGATGCCACCCCATTCTGGAAACTGCTCATCCTCCTAGAGCCGTTGCTCCTTGCACCAATACAGGGCACAGTGCACCTCACCCATTCGAACGCGTTCCGAGCAAGACTTTTGCTGCTGAAATCAGGCAGGATTGAGCAACTCCATAACATGATATGGAACCCAACACCGTTGCCAAACACAAGGACAACAAACAACAAAAAGAAGCGGCAAAACCAAAAAAACAAACAACAACATCAGCCAACTGACCCATTGCCTTCATGGCGGCTAGCCTCCGCACAACAACTGGCAGACTTAGGCAACTACCGAGCAGCAGTGAAAAGACTTACAACCAACACACCACCTGCAACCTTGACAACGGCACGAATCGACAGATGCCAAAAACAACTCTTCCCTGAAAGACGACAGCCACCGCCGGCGACAAGAGCTCACGGTCACACAAATATGCCTCCACCGGCAGCACAATACCTGAAACTACAAGATAAACTGTTTGAGTCAGCACTCCGACAAATGAAACCAGGCACGGCCTCAGGACCGTTCGCCACATGCACAGACACCCTTGTGTCCATGGCATTATACAAAACCACAAGCGCACCCGACGCAACACGGCCATACTTTCACAACATAAAAGCTCTGATCCAACTCGTGGTGACAGGACAAATACCAACCACTGTACAACAAATCCTCGCAAGCAATTATTTCCTTGCCCTACACAAGGACATGGCAAACCTGGAACGGCTGCGACCGATCGGCATCGGCACAGCCATACAAAGAGTAGCGGCTAAAGCCGCTCTGGTGCATCTCACAGACAACATTCGCCCCCTCCTCTTGAAAGGAGGCCAATACGGGATACAAGTACCCGGGGGGGTTGATTTTGTGGCCCAAACAACCGCAATGGCGGTTAAACAATACATTGACAAGACTCATGATCTGGAAAACAACACAACAGAAAACAACACAACCGAAAACAACCAGCCAACAACACCTCCAAGCCGGGCTCTCGTCATGCTAGACCTGGTAAACATGTTCAACAATGTCAGCCGAACCGAAGCAAGAAAGATTTTGTTAGAGAACGAAGCGACAACACAATTGGTCCCCCTTTTCGACCTACTAACCAAACATACCTGTAACCAATGGTACTTTGATGACAACAAAGCGGCCAACTACCTCACACAAACTGAAGGGTTTCCACAAGGCTGCCCACTCAGCCCTCTCTTCTCATGCCTGGTATTACTAGCACTGACGAACAAACTCAACAACGAGCAAGCAAAAAGAGCACAACTCAGACTGCGCAACAACGACCCCAACGACGACGGAATGGGCGGCATCGGCCACACCGCATCCATCATGGATGATACATCGGTATGCCTGCCACACTGTGACATACCATGGTTTCTTCACCGCTTCGAAGAGCTTGGCAAACCCCTAGGAATTGTTTTAAACAAATCAAAAACGACCATCCTCACCTCCACCGAAGGACACTCCCCGTCCAACCTGGACGAAAAACAAACACACAGCCTCAATCAAGCACTATCGTTTCTGTCGCCCGATGACCCCTCAAAAGCAGAAATAACAAGCAGTGTGAGATTCCTTGGTCAACCAATCGGATCCACTGCCTTTGCACGACAGTACATCAACAAAAAATTACAAGGCATGCAACACAAAATGAATTGCCTTCTCCAACTCGACGACCTCCAAACACAGCACAATCTCTTTAAATTTACGATGGTCTCAGCAATCCTGCACCTGCTACCGACCGATATCAACTTAGCATACAAGCAGACCAACCCAAGAACGACCCTCTGGTCCAGTCCAACAACAACACAGACAGAACAACTGATAACAAATTTCCTGGCAAAACTCACCTCCCTACCAGAAAATGAAATCTCCACGTCCTCAGCACTCATCGCCACGATTCCACAACGACTGGGGGGACTCGGATACCAACAGGCAGCGGTGGCGGCCTATCCTCGTCTGCTGACACAAACAGCCCGGGCGATAGCTCTGGCAACATCAACCGACACTCCAATCCCACTCGTTCACCAACGAGAACTGTCGAACTGGAAAGATAGTACCGACGAATATATGACAACCTTCCGTAAGACTCTGTCACTTTTTGCAAACGAATACGCAGAAGAGAGCTTATACGTACCAAAGAGGTATGATCACACAACACACAATTGCCTTTTGAACCACACTGTGCAAGAGCACACAATCCCAAAACTATTCACAGAAACCAACCCAAAGCAGCGAATCTTTTTGCCCGGCTTACTTTCGCCCCTCACGAGTATGGCTCTCTCTCTTCCACTAACCGCAACCAAATTCCGTTTCCAAAACAGTGTCTTCCGAACCGCTATCAAACGGAAATTGAGATTACCTTTGTTCGTCCGAGACCCCACACAATCCTGGCCCCAACGATGTCGCTGCTCAGCCACAAAAGCGATCGACCCAATGGGTGACCATCTGTACTCATGCACCTCTGCTTCCAAAACACCTCTATCCAATGCCATCAGAGACACACTCTACGACATTCTCCGCCAAATCGCTCCAGCAGCCGAAGCCGTCGACACTCCCCATGATGTCCACATCGAACCCCCAGGTTTGACACCACAACACCAAAGAAACATTAGACCAGCAGACGTCGGTATGCTCCTGTCCAAGCCGCACAAAAACTCACCGTTTCAATACGTCGCGATTGACATTACTATCCCACCTCCCCAACAACCCCAAACCATTCTTGACCCGTCCGACCACAACACACTCGCCACTTTGGCATCTAGGACGCATCAAGAAGCGGCAAGGGCCAAGTTTTGTCGAGACCCCGAGACATCAAGACACCTTCTCCACAATGGCATATACCTTCTACCTTTTACGGTAGACCATCTCGGAGCGCTTGGTTCATTCGCCGACCGTCTCCTTTTTCCATCAATTTATCAACCACATCTGTTCTCAACGACACAACCACCCCCTTGGACCAACGCCTTCTTCGGAAAAGACGAAAAAAGAAGCAAAGCACATCCTGCGGCATACAGGCTCTTTCAAGAAGCGTCAGACGCACCAAGCAACCTCCTTACCGCCGCCAACAGCAAAACAAAAAAATTCTCCTACCCAGAAGCACATATCTACTCAATCGGGCACTATGCAAAAGCCTCCCTTGGCCACGCAATCGTTTCGGCACTGGCAACCCATGCCAATAACAACATCGCCGCAATACGACAACACCAAGCAACACGAAAAACAAGAACCACTCAGTTGCAAAATCTGGCTACACCATGTTTTGCTCCGGTCACTCCCATCTACTCCCCCGCACCTCTGGCACAGTTCCTTAGTATCACGGACGAAACACCCCTCCTTTGCGTACCCACCGCTTAGGAGTCCAATTGTTATAGACCGTAAAATAGTACAAAAAAAAAGTCGATCATGATCAATGGTGAATCTCTTTGATGGCGTCCATGTCGTATTCTGTGTTTGAATAATCGTCGACTTGCTCACAAGAAGAAGACGAACCAGAACACAGTCTTTCAGGCGACCTACCTCTGTAGACTACTGCCATTTTCCAAACGTCCAATTGTGAGTTCTCCCCATGAGTTGGTTTGGTAGGCATCGCGGAGCACAACAACGCCGAAATGGGGACGCAAAGTCGAATGGACCGACAGAAGCAACTGTCGAAGATTCGGTGCAGGACTTGGTTCAACGATATGGTGCCTCTGACGTCTACAAAGCCCTCGAACCACACCTTGATTCATCAACAAAACACAATGACATGGCCTTGACACAACAGCCAAAGAACGACGGAACCCAGAAGGACGAAAAAGAGGAGGATCACGACCATGACTAGATTCAATCCGTTTTCAATGCCGCCTTTGAATCCATTGTTGAGACCGATCCACGAGGCACTATAGTTCGCGTCAATCCAGCAACACTCAGAATCTTTGGATACGACGACAATACGTTGATTGGTCAAAACATTGCTCAGCTCGTCGGTGGCTCTGAGGTCCATTCTCAGCAGCACGTGCAATACATGCAAAACTTTTGGAATCGAGGAGGAACCTCCACCATCTTGGTACGTACATAGGTTTTGGTAACGCTGTGAATGAAAGAATGAATACCCTTGAAAAGAGCTTATAAGCTCATGTGATTGGGCGTATCTTTTCCGTTTTATGTTTGTTGTATCACAATAGGGTACTCAACGTCAATTGGTGGCAAAACGCTATGATGGTTCCGAATTTCCTTGTCGTATTGGTGTGCAACGCGTCCCTCATTCGGAATGGTTGTGTGGTTTTATTCACGATGTGACGGCCGAGCGACAAGTGGATCATGAACGACAATTGAATGATTCTATTTTGGATTCCTCGTTTGAATCCATTGTCGTGGTCACTCATGATGGAACTATTGTCAAGGTCAATGCCTCCCTGTTGACAACCTTTGGTATCGAATCCAGTAAGGATATTGTCGACCAAAACATTAGTACCTTGGTTGGAGGAAATCCCTTTCATGCCGCACATCACAAGGAATATATGGAACGATTTCGACAACGTGGTGGTCAGTCGACCATTTTGGTATGTGTACTACTGACGATGAAAGGTTATGGTGATGGTTTATCCAGCATTGAAGTCTTTGCATGTGCGATACACAAAGGCTACCTTTCGAATGCATCTCATGCTCTATATTTGTCTTTTCTTGCAATGACAGGGTTCTCAGAGAGAGGTGGTGGCGCGCCGTCTCGACGGAACGGAATTCCCATGTCGGATAGGCGTTCGAAAGGTACCGGATGCGGATCTGCTGGTTGGCTTTATTCATGATGTAACGGACGAACGCAAACACATGGAATTGGCGGTCGAGAAACGCGCTGCGGAAGAATTGTTGTACAATATGCTCCCTCCCGAAATTGCCCATCGACTCAAGAATGATCCAGGACATTTGGCCGATCATTTTTATGAGGCCACCATTTTGTTTGGAGACATTGTCGACTTTACGAAAATGAGCAGTTCGTTACAGCCTGTGGAAATTGTCCAATTTCTGAATGAAATCTTTACCCAATTTGATGAAAAGTTGGAAATGTAAAGTCTAAATAAGGTCAAGACCATCGGGGATTGCTACATGGTGTAAGAAAAGAACGGAATCGATGTGTCTAGAAATCTTGTACGCACTCACTTGCACCTTCTTGTTTGGTCTTCGTCGTATGGCTTATCCTGACGATATGTTCTCACACTTTACAGGACGTCCATACCATCGAGTCGTGATCCTCCCAAGGCGTGTGCCGCTGTCTGTCATTTTGCCATGGATATGATTCACGTGCTGAGAGAATACAACAAGGAACATACGGAAAATCCCTTGAATATGCGGATCGGGATCAATACAGGCCCGGTGGTAGCCGGTGTAGTGGGAACCAAACGGTTCTTGTATGATGTCTGGGGCGATGCCGTCAACGTCGCAAGTCGCATGGAATCCACTGGACAACCGGGTCGCGTACAAGTGACAAAATCAGTAATTGACAATGTCTCGCAAAGTGCCGCCAATGACTTTAGCTTTGAGAAGCGAGGAAAAGTCCATGTGAAGGGTATTGGTGAAATGGAAACCTTTTTCATTGAAGAACGAGACAAGACACGGGCGACAAGCTTTTGGAAAACATTACGGTACAGTGTGGCCGCGGAAGATGCACGAAAGTCACAAGATATCATGGAACTCTTGCAAAATGTCAAGCAACTGGACCGAAGCGCCAGTTTCAGTGTGGGGGATATGGAAGAGGATGAGGAAATGCAGCAGGAGTCTATAAAAGAAGAGGCATCCGAACAGGACAACACAGTACTACACATGAAAGGATCTCTTTCCAGAGAAGAAGATTCGTTGCCTGGGGATGATGAAGGAAAGTAACACTAGAAACTCAATTGGAATGTTTTTCAACTGGATGAGAAAAGAGGTGAAAAAAAGAGGGTGGTTGTTTCTTTTGGCGAAAATTTGAGGTGTAATTTCATTGGTGCAGAGTGTGTACGGTAGTGTGTTAGATATGGTGTATCTCCTTTAGGTTTTGCGGTGAAAATGTTGGTGTTTTACGGTGAAGAGTGTGTTTCTTGAGGAACTGCACTTGGATTCTTGAGAAACTGCACTTGGACTCTGCAAAGTCAAAAGAGAGAACCGAAACCATGGACCGTGCATCCAGAGTCCGCCGTGGTGGAGGAAATTTCAGAGGAGGTGGAGGGAGGAAAGGCCGTGGTAATCATGGACGAGGTGGGGGAGGCAGAGGCCGGTTTGGAGAAGGAGATAGTCGTGCCAGCCTTTTTCACCGACTCATGAAGGATCCTTCAGCAGCGCCCCTCAGGAGTAAGCCTCAAGCGATGCGATTTTTGCAAGGCATGGATTCTTTCGACTCCAAACCAGTGCTCTTGTCGATGATGGTGGATGAACGAAATCAAGGTCGTTCTTGCTTAGAGCAGATCGTCGGCTTTCTTGATACCCCAGAGGACGTTACCGAACTTGTAATCCCCCTTCTGCAACATGCATTGCAAGAAATCATGTCTAGACCCTTGTACCGACCCTTGCGAGATCGCTATCTTCACTTGATTTATGGAATCCCCCATGTTTTGACCTTTTTGAATGGACCTAATGTGGTGGCGAGCCTTGACCAAGCGGCGAATCAGTTGATTGCCTGCTTTTTGTTGCACGTGGCCAAATCGGTCGGAGAAGCTCGTCATTCCCAGCCAGTTCGAGATTTGGCTGAGACATTGCGTGATCATGGTAGCGGTACCGGCGACAACCACAATGGCCCGGTCCAATTGCTTTGTATTGTTTTGATGATCCCACCGTCCGAAGAAGAAGAAGAAGAAGAAGAGGGCGACAGGAACAGTGTTACTTCCACAAAACGACCAAGACTCAACCAGAAAGAGGTATCTGCTGCAACGAGAGAAACAAAGAAACAACTTCAAGGTGTTTGTTGGTATACCGACAGTCGTCCTCCGGGCGGTCGCCATGATAATGATTCTACCAACTACCGTGACATTGCCATTGTTCCCACGGCCCCTGAATTGCAATGTCAAGTTTCACCCTATCTTCCATTGGCTAGTGGTGAAAATACGTTCATTCGAGCTGGCCCTGTGGCTCGGTTACTCGATTCCAGCTTTCGATTGTTGCGAGAAGATTCCGTAAGTTCCATGCGTCAAGGCATAACCGAACGGAAGTCTCCCTGGCATAATGCTCGCATCATCGATGTGGATCTCAAGGAGGCACACTCCCTCAGTTTTAGAATTCAAGTTGATCCTCCGAATCGCGCTGTGTCGGACTGGAGTCGCGCCAAGCTGTTGTTGCAGGGATCTGTCGTCGCGTTTCTGGACACGAAGAACAACCACCGGCTAGTTCGGACTGGTACCATTTCTATTCGAAAGGAAGAATGGTTGCGCAACAAACAGGGACCCTGTATAGGTGTAGAGTTTGACGACCAAGATGCTTTTCAAGAGTCCATTCGCGAAATGTCTCGAAACCACGCCTTTGCGGACGAATATGCAACTGCCTTGTCCACAGGAAACCATCGCAAAGCGGCTCGGTTGCGTGATCGAATGACCACTTATGAATTGGTGGAAATATCCAAATCATTTTTCTCGTACAAATCTATTCTCAAGGCGCTCCAGCAAATGGATCAAATTCCATTTTCTGAGGAGTTGCTCACAACATGTTGGCAACCTCATCGTGTTGTTCCAGCAAAGGATGATATTGGTAACAATATGGATGACGACGACACGGAAACCAGACATCGAGAGGTAAACTACATGCAGCGCCACATACGATTCCCTCAGGATGACAATTTTCGTGGACACACGTGTGATTTACTCAATTTATCATCGACCGATATCAGTGACCACACTTCACTCGATGAATCACAAGCCCTGGCTGTGGTACATGCCTTGACACGGCGTGTGGCATTGATTCAAGGGCCTCCTGGAACAGGTGCGTGTCATGTCGCTGCTGCCCGTGCTTTTGCCAATGAGCGGGCTTCGTTTTTGAAAGTGGCAAGCTTATAATTTTTCATTTGTGTTTCCACGTGCAGGGAAAACCTTTATTGGTGGACTTTTGGCTCAACTTATTAGGCTTAATTCCGATGAAACGATTCTTTGTGTTTGCTTCACCAATCATGCGCTCGATCAATTTCTCGAGCACATGCTTGACTTTGGTGAGAAACGGATTGTACGGTTAGGTGGGAGGTCGAAGTCCGAGCGAATTGCCAGCTTTCAAATTGGGAGTCTAGCCGCCAAGAAAGCACAACGTCATGATAGAACAACCAGCCGAATCAGGCAGGTAGATGCACAAATGCATGGTGCGCGTGAGCAAATTGGTCGATCACTGGAGGATTTGGAAAAGCCTGTTTCGTGGAATACTCCCAGTGGTGGAGTGAAGCGGGTTCTCGAGGATTTTCATCCTGTTGAGTTCGAATATCTTCGGCTACCTGGTTTTAATGACGAAGAGGATGGATTCCAGCATGTAGGGCCCAACGGCAGGCCTCTCAACTCTGGTTTTCTGTGGAACGAATGGAAGAATGGGAAAGAAATACCTCAATTCGTTTTGGCATTGATGGACGACTTTCCCCCAGAGATGGAGGAGTTTTGGAAACGGCCTCAGGAGAGAAGGTCCGAGTTTGTATCTCAAGTGGAGGAGGAAGTCCTTGCACCTACGCGAACAGCTCTACGTGGAATCGTGGATGAATTCATGAAGTTGCAGTACGAGCGAAAAGCTTTAGGTCAAGACAAATCATTGAAGATTCTCCGGGATGCAAGGATTATTGGTGCCACGACTTCAGGTGCCGCTCGTTACCGCGAAATGCTTACAGAAATTGCGCCGTCTATCGTTGTGGTCGAGGAAGCCGGAGAGGTACTGGAAGCACACATTTTGGCTTCACTTTCACCTGAAACAAAGCATCTTGTGCTCATCGGTGACCACAAGCAGCTCCGCCCAAAAGTAGAAACTCACATGCTTTCAGCAGTCTCCGGTAACGGATACAACTTAGATGTTTCTTTGTTCGAACGCCTTGTACTTGGGGGGCTTCCATCCGCCACCCTCGCTGTTCAGCATCGTATGAGGCCATCAATATCAAGGATCATTCGGGAACAGACATACCCAAATTTGATTGACCATGATTCAGTTCATCAATACCCGAATGTGCGAGGGATAAGCCATAATCTCCTCTTCATCGACCATGACCACAAAGAAGACGGTGAACAAGATTCAGATGACCATGGTCGCTCTACAACAACGAAGTCGAATAAATATGAGGCCATGATGTGCGTCGAAATTGTAAGATTTCTTCTGTTGCAAGGGTATACCAAGGATAGTATCGTCGTGTTGACACCTTACCTGGGTCAGCTATTCAAAATAATCGGAGAAATGAAGCATCACTTGAAGGATGTTGAAGCATACGTGAGCGACCAAGATCTCGACAAGTTTGAAGGAGAGGAATATGACGAACTAGAAAACGAGCGTTCGAAAGAGCGTGGAGGTAGCGTGCGATGTTCTTCGGTTGATAACTATCAGGGTGAAGAAAGTGATATTGTGGTGATTTCGCTTGTTCGGTCCAACTCTAAACGATCTGTGGGATTCCTCAAGGAGCCCCAGAGAGTTAACGTGCTTCTGTCTCGTGCCCGTCACGGTATGATCCTTGTTGGCAACATCAAAACGTTGGTTGGAGGTGAAGGAAAAGCGACGTGGAGTCCGATTCTGTCCCTGATAGAGGGTCGGATTTTTAGAGGGTTGCCCACGGTTTGTCAAATCCACCATTCCGATCCACCACTTGTGCTGTCTTCAAGAGAGGAATTCAGAGCACGGCGGCCAAATGGAGGTTGTGGCCGGAAATGCATGTACCGTCTCGAATGTGGACATGTCTGTCCCAATGTAAGATTAAAGATTGAGTGGTGTTCGACTTGTGACATCATGTTGTTTCCTCATCTCAACTCTTCAATGTTTGTTCTTGAGTTCAGTTCTGTCACCCAATGGATAGAAACCATAAGCATACAGTTTGCATGGAACCCTGCGCCCGGGTACCAGAAGAATGTCCCCATGGCCATCCATGTACGAAACGATGCAAAGACAAGTGCGGTGCTTGTCTCGTAAATGTTGGCCCAGTAGAGCTTACATGTGGTCATATCGCTCAAAGCATTCGATGCCATAACGCGCGAAACAAAGAGTCACTCAACAATTTTGCCAATCACTGCAAAGAACAGGTCACTCATCGTTTTGAAGGCTGTGGACACGAAATTACAACCTGGTGTGGAAACTCCAGGCAAAAATCTCCAGAGTGCCCAGAGCTTTGTTCCAGTCGTTTGGAGTGTGGGCATCTCTGTCAGAAGCGGTACGATCATACATGCGGTTTCAATTTTTGTTACTTTTCATTAGGTTCCCTAACCCGTTGCTGCTATACACAGCTGCGGATCCTGTGAGGACGGACATAAATGCAACGAAAAATGCGAACGGAATCTATTTTGTAGGCACTCCTGCGTACAAGAGTGCCATTCTGGAGGGTGTCCTCCATGTGCAGTTGCAATATGCGAAGTTCGTTGCTCGCACTCACAATGTCCGAAGAGTTGCAGTGATACCGTAAGTGAGGTTTTGAAGTTTTCTTTGGGATTTTCACTTTTTTGTAAGGCTGTGCTAACACATTGCTTAACACAGTGTGCCTCATGTGTGGAACAATGTGATTGGGAATGTGAGCATCAAGGAATTTGTCCGCTTGTGTGTGGTGCCCCCTGTAGCCGCCTTCCTTGCAATGAGGTACGTCTATTGTTTGTTATCCTCGATCCCTGATATCACTAGTTCGAAAGTATCTTATTCTCTGCAGAGATGCGATAAGAAACTTGAGTGTGGGCATCAATGCCCATCCCTTTGTGGTGAGATATGCCCTGATATCTCATTCTGCAAGGAGTGTAGTAATCCTAAGTCGAAAGAACGGGTGGTTGACATGATCACCTTTGAGAAATATGAGGATCATGATGTGGATTGTGACCCAATTATTGTTTTGCCGTGCAAGCATTTCTTCAGTGTGTCGACTCTTGATGGACTGATTGGTATTGACAGTGCTTACCAACGTGATGGTAACCAGTTCACGTCATGTCTTCCCTTATCGGATAGCGATGTGAATGAAAAGGGAAAGCAGTGTCCTGATTGTCGAGCGCCTATTCACTCTATTCGACGATACGGCCGAATAATCAACTTGGCCGTTCTCCGTAGTTTGGAGCGAAAGCATTTGATGGATGTAAAACAAGCTCTGGATAAATTCTCTCAAATAGAACCGAAGAGGCGCAACACCAGAGGACTGTTGAAGATTAAGCGCTCAATTTGTGAAGGTCCTATGAAAAAGGTATTCGATGCTTGTGGTAACCGAAACAATGAAGCTCCGACGCCTCCGGCAATGCCGCTTATCGAATGTCTACGTCTGCTGGGTCAGTCGTATGGCGCAAAAATTAAACGCGGGGACTCTGATGAGTCCAAACTATTGGAGGAATCATTGGAATCTTATGAAGAAGCCATTGAGGTGGCTGATGGCAGCCAAAGTCATCGTTCTTCTGCCACAGTGCGGATCTGCATGGTTCGATCGCTCGGGTACTGGACGAGAACCAAGCCTGATTTAAAATCCAAACTTTTAGAACATCTAACATGGGTGGTACAGAACATGAAAAACAGACATGCCGATGATATTATACAAGAAGCCACGGAATTGGAGGCATCTCTCAATGGTGCTGATGTTAAAGAGGTGGTCCGAGCAATGAACGTAGTTCGTGGATATGACTACGGTGGCACAGCCAGTGACCACTGGTACGAATGCCCAAATGGACATCCCTACTTCATTGGAGATTGTGGAGGTGCTATGGAAACATCGCAATGTATTGAGTGTGGAGCCGTCGTAGGTGGAGGTGGTCATAGCCTCACAAATGGCAATCGAAGATGGACTGGATATCGAGATGTCATGCGCGGATAACAACGTTTACATTGCGGCATACGATATGGGTTATGCGTGGATGGTTTCACCGTGAGGCATTGGGTGGGTTGACTCCATCAAGGTCTCAAGGGCTGTAGACTATTTAGGTTGACAACCCCGTGATGACAAGTGGTTCTTCTTTGCAGCGAAATTGAACCCTCACGTTTCTTTTTATCAGTAGTTCAAATTTCATGTTATATGCTTGTGCCAAAGAGCAAATTAGGAGTATCTTTTAATGTAACCAATCTCCACGGATAGAGATTATAGAGTGGTACTCCTACCGTAAATGTTGGGTCTATTGCACCATCCGTTGATTGACCGGATGCTTTTTACTATAGGCCCAAGTAGTAGGCCTCAACGGATTGGTGGTTAATTTTTTGAATCTATAATAGAATAATTCCAGAAATTGCTTGAAAGAATAACTCAAGAACACTATTGAATTGACCGATGGTGAGACCATCATTTTAAAGAGCTCGTCACGCGCTTTCCGAATCACTGCGTTTCATTAAGATCGGACCTACCCTTCTAATGTTTTATAAGGTCGAAATGTATGCAGTCAGTTCGTGAAAGATAAGGATTTTTTGGCATGGTCTCTCCCCCCACGCTCTCCACTACAACTATGATTTCTTCTTTATATACCTCTTAGAGCAAGTGGGGCTCTGTTGGAGGGAAGGGCGGGCGAATTTCTGGCAGACAGGCTCCTTTAGCAGTTAAATCATGCGTTTGGTGCAATAAAGTAATGGTGCAATAGACCCAACATTTACGGTAGCTAGAGGACTTCTTAAAAATCGTGCATAACATAGAGCGACTAATGTCCGATGAGGTTTGGTGGGTCGCATAAGTACAGCGTTTTTCCCAGTCGCATCTGTAGGAAGGATTCGGATTTTTTTATTCAAGCCAACGGTGCACGATGAATCTTCCTCATGCTCATGGATCCTCTCTAAGTCCCTTTGTCTTTCGATGATACCAGAGCCACCATGACAGTGCCATCTTCTTCCTCCTTGATCGAGTCGAGTGGATCCGCCAATAACGGTCAAGCCCCTAATGAGGAGCCCATCTCATCGTCGTCCCCGATGCTTTTCGTTCAGTGTGCCGCATCTATTTTGGACGCTAGTCTGGATGCCATGATCTTGGTCCAAACATCCAACGAACAAGTCGTCTTGGTAAATCAAACTGCCCATATCTTGTTTAGATATTCTATTGATAATCATGGCGATATCGCTGGTCAGGATGCAGTGGTGCCACTGGAACCTTTACCAGATATCAGTGTCGCTACGAACACAAATAACATTCTACAAGAAGAGCACGAGGAAAAGAAGATGGAGCCTAGTACTCCTAAAAAAGAAACAAGTTTAAAGGGCCACACTCTGTCATCTTTTCTCGCCTTACCAGAAGATGACTGTCCGCCACCACCGCAAACGTCGTTGCTTCAACGTCTGCTTTTCAAACAGCAATCAGTAATGGACTCGTCATCATCTACCATACCAATGGTGCCGGTACATGGCCGAACAAGAGACGGTCGTCACCTGACTTTGACATACCGCATTCAACCCATGTCATGTCCTGCAAAGGATCATCAAAAGAGCAACACGACAAAATCGTTGCTCTCCGATTACCATATCCTTGTCTTTCGTGTGGAAGAGACCAACTCGCAAATGCCATCCACCACCACTGCAACAAGGGCGCCTTGTGGAAGCCAAGAGCCACTCCAACAACAGCAAACCTCACAGTGCCAAACGGATCAACCTCCATTGCAGCCATCACAACAGGCACAGCACCAAAACGCCAATGACAATAACGAGTTGGCGTTGTTGTATCATTCCATTATGGAGGCTAGCTTTGATGCCATTTTGGTCACGGATGGATTGGGTGAAATCCTCATGGCGAATCCAGCCATGTGCCAAATATTTCAATTTGACTCTCCTGAAGCAGCAGTGGGGATCAATGTTGCTCAATTGGTCGGTGGATCTCAACATACCGGAGACCGGCACATCCAGTACATGAAAAAGTTTCACGCGCGAGGAGGCATTTCACCTGTCGTGGTACGTATGACTGTGCAACAGAGAGTTGAGCTACAAGAGACACTTCGGCCTGCTCGTCACGCGTTCGCTAATATATACTGTCGTGAACGAACCACAACAAATCTATTGTGTACACCCGAGTCTCGTTCGCTAATAAATACTGTCGTGAACGAACCAAAACAAATCCATCGTGTACACCCGAGTCTCATTCTGACATTCCGTTACATATTTTTCCATCGTTTGTGGTTGCTTCTTGTTGTTTTCTATTCTTGATTCATACCAGGGCCGGAAACGCCACGTGATTGGTCCTCGCAAGGATGGTACCGAATTTCCTTGTCGAGTGGGGGTCCGCAAATTACCACACTGCGATTGGTTGATTGGTTTTATTCAAGATACGTCGGTGGAAGAACAGGCATTGCAGTTGGCAGTAGAAAAACAAGCGGCGCAAGATCTTCTGTGGAACATCCTCCCTGCCGAAATTGCTCAACGCCTCCAAAACAAACCCATTTCTCAACAGCATATTGCCGATCATTACACCCAAGCTACTGTACTGTTTGCTGATATTGTCGGCTTTACCAAACTTAGCAACGCTCTGTCACCGCAACAAGTTGTGACAATGCTCAATGACATTTTTTCTCGTTTTGATGAGTACCTGGACCGCTATAGACTCAACAAGATCAAAACCATTGGGGATTGCTACATGGTCACATGTATTCCAGGAGGATCGGACCACTCTCCCACCTACAAGTGCGCCGCTGTCTGTCATTTCGCTATGGATATGATTCAATGTATCCAGGACTACAATCAAGAACAACAACAGCTACAGCAACAACACCGACAACAAGGAGAAGAAGGAACTTCACCACCCGTGTTGTTGAATATGCGCATTGGTGTCAATACAGGACCCGTCGTTGCTGGTGTAGTTGGAACAAAGCGATTGCTGTACGATGTATGGGGGGATACTGTAAATGTCGCCAGTCGCATGGAATCGACAGGTGTACCCGGCAAGGTTCATGTCACCAAGGCCGTCGTAGACTCCTTGTCCTTGGGTCTGGAATTTTCGTTTCAACGACGTGGAAAGGTCCATGTGAAGGGGATTGGAGAAATGGAAACGTACTTCATTGAGAAACGCGATAGCTCCAAACGCAACAAGAATTATTGGCGCGTCCTTCGATCCACTGTCTTTTCAGCTGATCGACGATCCTCGGTGCAAATTCGAGATTTAATGAAGGACTTGGAACAATTGGATACCGAGAGCACTGAGACTTGAACTTGACACGATGTACTGAGACATTGCCAGTAGCACATGCTGGAGATGTCGCTACCTTGCCGGCTCGAACGATTCACCAAATGCTCCGTTTGCAACATGTATAGCTATACAAGCAAACGACGTGAGAGCAAGCTAGTGGGTTCGGTATGCCGTTATTGCCGCAAAAGACGTTTGAATGGGAAGAAATCTTTGCCACCATTTTGTTTCATCATGCCCGCGTTGTCTTGACGCCCGGTGCCAGTCAACGCAGCTTCGAACCCGGCATGTTTCGCATTTGCTATGCATGGGTATCACCTGATGTGTTGGACATTGCCATGGAACGATTGAGCCGTATTGTGGCACGGTTGCGACGCATGGACACTGACGATTGGAAACTGGCCGCGCAAACACCCAATGTCCTGTCCGACGAGAACCCGACGGACGACCATCATGACCAGGACCAATCACTAGTACTACCACCTCATACGGGAGGCATGAGTCATTCTCATTCTTTGTCGTCGTCGCCTCTGGCGGCCATTCATCGTGCCTTTGCTGGAGTGTTGGATTGCTAATACTTTGTGTGGACAAGTACCGATCGACCCAACCACTCATCACACTGTAATACGTGTCTCCGTCCTCTACCCTCCTTCGCTGTATAAAAAGTTTTGAGGTGTGTTCACATACACAAGTCCTAATAGATCGACTGCAATGCACTCTTCTCATGGCCATGACCGTCCCGAAAGAAAGAAGATGTCTTTTGCGTGTCAAACGTGACTGTTTTCTTCTGTCTCTGCTCTTCATGGTATTGTGGGAGGGTTGCGGTTTGGACATGGATACGAATGTCAAAACAACAATAGTGTCGAAAATGACAAGAACAACCACCACTCCCACACGAAAGGATCGCCTGGCGATTCTCGCACGGCACTCGAATCGTACACAAGACACACGGGAACAGGCCACCACACGGTCGTCCATCAATATACACGGCAACACGGTATAGAGACCGGTACACCACTCGTTCCGTGACGCTCCTGGTGCCAATCCCTCCTTGGATCGATCCCTTGTGGCCGTGCGTTCTGCCAACTTGTGTGTGAGGCTCGTGGGCAGCCAATCCTCTCTCGAATTTGCCTTTTTTTTGCGTTTGGATGGGAACTCTGGAGCGATGATTCGAGAGACATTTTCTCTCTCCATCACACGGCCCCAATGAATCCTCCTACTGGAGTGGATGAGATTGCGCGAAAGTTCCTGGAACAAACGAGAGGAGGACCCCAAAAATAGAATCGAGACAGGTAACGCCATCCCAAAAATAGAATCGAGACAGGTAACGCCATTTCTCTACCTAGGAATCGACAAGGGCCGCGTGCAATCGATTGGGTTTCCCGTTCTTGCCACACGTGTGTGAATCGCTAGAGTGCTCTCCCGTCGGTTGGTGGTACTGGCGCATTGGTTTCTTTGTCTTTTGTGCCTTGGAGGTTTCTGGATTGGAACCCAGGAGCAAAAGACTTGAAGTCTTGTTAAAACCTTTCGATATCATCATGACACCCTCCTTGCTCGATTACACTTGGCATGTTGTTGCTCGGTTGCTTCGCATCTTAGACCAACATTGTATCGTATCTAGTTTTCCAATGTTGATATCCACAGATCAACCAGATCAACTTGGTAACATGGGTCGTAATAGGTTTAAACGGTGGACAATAGAAGAAGTCTAACCCCAAGCCACCACGACAACTCGGAACTAGAACCTAGAACATAGCCTAGTGCGTACAGCTCTTGGTGGAAAGCCCGCTCGCGACGTCAACGCGGCTGTACAATGAACGGGTGAGGCGACAGGACGTCACTGGACGCCTATCAGGCACTATGGCACACCCCAGAGGCTAATCAGAGGAGCCCCCAAACTCGTAACTCGTCCCCACCATCTGGACACGAGTGCAACAACAGGGTTTTCAACAACAGGTTTTTTGTTTTGAGCGTTCGAGCACTCGGAGGACACTTTCGCCTACGACCTACGACAACAAAAAAGTAGAGTAGATGATGCCGGTTCGCGTGTGTTGGCCGTCGGCACGGCAATGGAGGTGCGGCGAGTCGGCGCTTGACGAAAGCAACAATCCACGAAGACGACGATGACCACACACACAACCGACCCTGGAACGAATGATCTTGGATCGGCAACTCGAGACGTTGCCTCTCCTTTTCCAGAACATGGACGAGAGCAAGTTTCAGAACAGAAGCAGTACGCAAGTGAAAACGAGAATGAGACAGATCGCCCGATCTCCAACATGCTGTGGCTATGCCCCCTTGCTGAAGCTAGCAGCAAACAATTTTAACCTCTATACCACCACCGCCACACGACCATCCACAATCCACACCATCACGTGTCGCCACCACCACCATTCATTCTCCTACGACGACGATTGGACAAAATGTTCCGGAACGATTGGCCGCCGTCGAAGTGCTCATGGCGATGATCGTCCCGAAAGAAAGAAGATCTCTTGTGCGTGTCAAACGTGACTGTTTTCTTCTTTCTCCATAGCTGCGTTTGTCCGCCCTTTGAGTCGAACAAAAGGCAATGCGAATAGTGGCTCTTCATGGCATTGTTGAAATGGGAGGATTGCAGTTTGGACATGGATACGAATGTCAAAGCAACAATAGTGTCGCATGTGGAATAGTAGAGAGAATGGTCTATGTACTTGCACTCTATACAGTGCTGGTATTGTTTGAGAAAATATCTCGCTACCGAACAGTCATGACGTGTGCTTGATCCATTTCATGGAGTTGCAGTGAGATGGAAGTAATTGCGATCTATGCAAGCAAGCAGAATTTGAACACCGACGGAAAGCGAAGTCGGAAAGGCTTTCAGGAACCACATGACAATGACACCGCAAGAGCAAGCATGGCAGTCGGACCTTGTCCTTTTGGACCAAGACCCACAATGGAATACAAGCAACCGGGCTCCTCTCCTGGGAGGATGTCGTATCCAGCATGCTTCGGTCGTACTCAATCATATCGATCCGGACAACAACAACTACAACCATGGCAACGACGACAAGACCCAAACGGTCGTCCTTATGGGGGATTTCAACAAGACCAAGGCGTCACGAATTCCGTACTCTTATTGAATCTCCATAACCTGCAGTGGCGAGAAGGGCCACCCCTGAATCAGAGGCGTCGGGGACATGTCGCTGTTCTGTGCAATGGATCGGTGTAAGTACTGGGAGGACGCAATGGTCGTTATTTCAACTGTATCGAACGAATGGATGCCAGTGAT
The DNA here is from genome assembly GCA_946965045.2 of Epithemia pelagica. Lineage (NCBI taxonomy): Eukaryota > Bacillariophyta > Bacillariophyceae > Surirellales > Surirellaceae > Epithemia > Epithemia pelagica. Next base: position 1,306,682 of record OX337239.1, on the reverse strand, counting down.
TTACTGCAGTGGTCATCATCCTTGACAACACGCACCAGCAGCAGCATACATGTGAGGCATTGGACTGTGAACTCGCGACGGCACGAATGGCATGTTGTGCGGTTGCGGTTCATGATCGTTACATTGTCGTTGCGGGTGGATGGAAGCGAGAACAACAACAACAAGACTCGCTGTCGAGTTTGTCCTCAGTTGAAATTCTAGATACCAGTAACCATACAGTCATGGAGGGACCATCCATGGCCTTTCCTCGATTAATGTGTTTCGGTGCAGTCATGAGCCACCGCATCCGTCGTTGGAGGCGCTCCACACGTGGAGTACTGGGATTTTGCCAAGCCTGGTGAGATGGCCAAGACAACGGAGGAGACTGCCTCTCCACCAGTCATTTCACCCACGTCCACTTGGACGACTCATTTTGATTTGAGACTTTCCATTCCACTTGCCGTTCAGCGGTTGTTGTGGGATCCTGTATTGTTGTGGCGGATGCGAGGGGAAACGTGGAAGTTTTGAATACGCACCGCAACCGTGTGTCGATTCTTCCATCCTTCCTAGGGCCTCGTGATGGATTCACTTTAGTGGCTCTTGCCACCAATCAAATTGCTGTGATTGGTGGAGATGAAGATGGTCATGATGCATGTGGGACATTAGGGTTGATGGACGAGAATTCATGGTGCTTTCGTCGACTCTGTGAGCAACCAATGGGATGGTCTCGTCAGCTGGTAGCAATGAAAGCTATCCAAAATGTCAATGGTATTGGTACATCCGGTGACTCTTCGACGCCAGCTCGGAAGAAAGCAAAGACCAATACATGCCGCAATACTTGGCATTCAAACGGGTAAATCAAGGAATGTACCACTGTCCCTGTGCGCAATGTGGAATGTGGATGTTTCTTCGGCACTCACTCACCTACACTAAAATAGATCCTTGCATCAGTATAGAGCAGATAGTTAGTCATCATTCCTCTGCCATACACCACCACAGTGCACCACAGAGGTTAAAGGGTTGGTATGTGGCCGGACGAAATCCCTAGTAGGTATATTGTATTCCATAACTGGATGTTTAGGTGATTTGGATGTGTTTTCCGGCTGCTGTGGTGATGTTATAGCCTTAATAGAGTTCGCTCGCCGTGAAGTCGCGCATCGGCCTTCCAGAGTAGGACTATAGGATCCAAAGTACAAAGCATCCAAACTCAAAGATCGTCCGTATCTTTTCTTTGCGATGACGACACCACCTCTATCCCACTCATCCAAAGAAGAAGAAGACTCGTTCCTCTTTGCTCTTGCGTTTGTGGTTGCCGCTGTCGAATCTTTCTCTTGTTTCCTCTCTATAAATAGATGGTGAGCCTGGTCGGAGGAGTGGCTCGTCGTCGTCATCATCATCAACATCCTCGTTGGACTCCATCGTCCACAACACCCAAGCGATCCATTCGTCGTTCATTGGTGATTGCCGCAACGACGGCAGCCCTTGCTTCCACGACAACCACCACCAGTGCCTTTTCGATTCGTCCTAGTACGACGCCGAGAACAAGTATAAGCACCGCAGGCCCCTATTCTTACTACGACCGTGACGGCTGGAACTCCGCCGTACGACGATATCCGTTCCAGGAAACCACTTGCGCCATGGCTTCCACCACCACCAACAACAACAACAACGAGGCTCCATCCAAATTGATTCCGGGACGTCCGACCTGGCAACAATAAGCGGGTCATGTGGTCCATTCTCCCTCGTCCGAAGCTTCTGAAAGCAGTGGACAACCGAGTGCTGTACTTCGTGTCCCGTCTCTCAAATCGTAGGAGCACGTCAATGAGCAACCATCACAATCCCAAGAAGAAACAGACGCTACTAGGTTTGGGACCAGGACGTTGTATCTTCCATTTCAACCGCTATCGAGGTGAATGAATGAATGAATGAGACCGTGGATCTTATTCGGTCTTCGGCGAAGGCAGTTGTGCCGTCTTCGGATGCCCAAATATTCGCGAATTAGGAGCGACTCACCGTCGAAAAGATTCTCTTTGCGTCGTCTGTGGTGAACCGAGCACGAATGGAACGATGAGACAATATATATTTAGCTGTCATTTTTGTAGAATATAGTGGACCCATACTGCGAGATCTTTCTCTCTTCCTTTCCAGAAAACGCAAACACGGAAGAGACAACTAAGACTAAGGGTCTTGATCAATCCAAGAAGGACGTTTGTTGCTGCTTGGTTTTCTCTCACCCTTCGTCGGTTGCCGCCATTACCACGACGACAGCTATAAAAGTTTGGGTCGCAGGAGCACATTCCTGCAAAACTTCTCCCTGGCGTAAAGGACACTGAACGAAGAACCACGGTCGCTGCGAGAAAAGGCCAGAGAAAACACAAGGAAATCAAACCGCCAGTGTACAAGCATACGTTGAGAGAGACACGAGACCAAGAAGAATCGAATCCCCACAACAGGTCGCTTGGAATCGTTGTTGGTTGGATTGATTTGGCAATCTCCCAGTCCAACTCACAACACAAGAAACTATAAACATGGCCACATCAGTCTGGGAAAGTTTCGGATGGTGGATGGGGATGCGCATTCCCATGGTATGTGTGACATCGGCGGCATGTTTGTTGCATTGTGGATGGAAAGAAGAGGCAGCACCAACCACAACACGGGCCTTTGCTACACCAACTTCCGGAGGCCCTAGAAGAACTATACGAACCATTGCAACAACCACTCCACAAGAGCGGATGCAATGGATTGCTTTACTCTGGTTGACCATGTCCCTTCCATCGTCTTCGTTGAGTCTTTCGCAATCGACCGCAAGTACCACTTCAACGATATTGGCGGACGTGTCGTTTGTCAACGCTAGCCATGTTTCCTTGTTGTTTGCGCACGCACTCTTTTTGGCGTCCTTGGCCTACACCGTAACGGCTCATTATTTTGTCACTCAACTAAGCACTCAACAGCAACAAGGAAACCAGGACGATGATGATGGTCATGGAGCATTGTTCAGAACAGGAGGAAGACTTGCACGAACGAACAATTTGGGACCAGTCTCCGATGCAAAAGCAAAGCCTTCTGATACTAATAGTCGACAATCCCAAAGGGCATGGATGGTGGGAACCATTTTGTTGGGGCCGTTGGATTTGGCCGTGCCTAGTTGTTTTGTGGGGATGCTAGTACAGGAACTTTTATTGGCCTGTTTGTTGATATGGACTGGCTCATCGTCTCCATCGGCGACTCACGCCGGCGCCTGGTGGATCCTCGTTTCGACGACAACATCAGTCTTGGTGGCCTGTACAACCTTTACCTACCTGGCCTGGAACGAGACCACAACACGGGGATGGAACAATTGGGGTTTCCATTCCCATCAGAACCCGGCCGAGGACGCTTCGTCACCCGTGATTCACAGTAGCCACACACGTCAATGTACGAATTTGGTGTACAGTGTGTGGCAACATACTCCTAGCAGTAGCAGCAGAGGCGACGAAATTGGCACCAGTGCCACAGCCCAACAGGTTCGTGGTGTTGGTGGTGGTAGCACGAGGAGGTCGTGGTGGGCCTGGTTGGGACTGCGTGGATCTTCGTCTTCTTATTCCTACAATGCATCATTGACAGACTCCTATTGCTCCTACAATGAATCACACGAACTCGAACCGCTACGACAAGAAGAGAACGACGCAGCCACAAGAGATGCAATGGGCAACTTCTATCCTAGCTCCACCTCGGCTGGTGCAGTGGTGTGGTGGCAGGATCCAGTATTCTTGTCTCGGTGGCGGCAGTGGTCACCAGCCGAGTCCATGGACTGGTTGTACCAAATGGCGCGCATAGAAGATCAAAAGCACATGGCCGACCAACTCGTGTCGTATTTGGGACCGGAAGAAGTCACATGTTGGCAACTCAATCGAGCATCAGCGGCCGAAATTCGACAAGCCACGTGCTTGCCCTATGGGCAAGTATTGCTAGTACAAGAATGGATTCATAAGCATTTGGAACAACGGTATCCATCGACCAGTCATGAGGGAAGTACATCACACAAGGATGACAACGGAGTCGCCACCACCCCTGCTGCTGCGACTTCTACCACGACTCCAGCTCTGACGCCTATGGATGTATCCTCGTTCCCAGAACCCCACGGAATCAATGCCGGCTCAAATTTCGTCGACACAGCGACGGAGCATCCTCTCGCAACTGCTGCTGGCTCAACAAGGACATCATCGGGTCAATCACCAGAAACATTTGGCTCTCATCATCGTTCTTACTACAATCAAATCAATCAACGGATGAATGATCGATTTGGGATGGAATTACCAACGTTCGCGACCAACACAAACAGCCTGAACAATGGCCAGCCGGCGATTGCCACGAGTACAATGCAGCAAACTGGTCCACAATCACACGTTCCGGGAATGATGCACGCCAGCGCCACACCGTCATGGCAGCAATCCAAAGGACGACAACAAGAACCACACTATGTTCGAATCCAGCATCGAGGTACAGAAGCCAAATCTCCTTCTCCAGCTGCCTCCGTGCCCGAAACCAGTAGCATGTGGTCGTTGCCACCCGATTTTGTGGCCAACATGCCACCCCACATTGCTCAAATTGTCCAACAAAAACCGCATTTGGTCCAACAAATCTTATCGTCGTCGGCTCGGGGATCTTCCGTCGTTCCAGTGGTTCACGAAGAGCAACAACCAATGGTAGAAGAGAAAACACAATCAGAGGTCCAACCACAGTCTCTTTCACAGAACCTTGGAAAATTGGACAATGACAAGAACAACAACGAAGAGAACGATGCCATGAGTGACGGAGAAACTACCGAACTGTTGCGTCATCGAAGACCAACACGACCTCCTCCACCACCATCCTCATTTGGGAATGCAACCGGTTCGACCGCGTACTCCTACAAGTCCACCGAGAGTGGTGACCAAAGCAGTAGTGCATTGTTCTCTTCGTTTTGAGGCAGAGACTAAATGGAACGTAAAACTACTACAGCTTACGAGGAGTAAGAACTTCAACTACTCCCGTCTTGTGGTGGCTCTTGTCTTGAAGGAGACTTCAAGTCACCTTGATCCCTGTGATCTTACCGAAAATCGTGGGATATGCTTTCTTATCTGCGGTACTCGGCGGTACCTGCGACACAGACCTTGACGACAAAGTCGCTTCCCCCGAGGACCGCTGTTGTTTAACGGGTTATATGCTTCGCGAAGCATGCTTGCTGTCAGAATCTGAGTTCGCCACCTTGCGGTTCTTGGTACTGGCGAGCTTGGTCCAAGGAATCGACATTCTGACCATGGCGTAGCCGTTCTTCGTGTTTGCTCAAAGCCTTCCATGAGCCATTGATGACCTTGATGATCCCTAGTCCCGATTGCTTGAGTCCTGGCTGACTGGGAATCCTGGACATGTGTTTGTCCAGTTGAAAGACTGTTCAGCTGTTCGTACAGAAAACTATTGAGTCGACGATGCGTTCCGTGTTCCGAAATGAATGGTTCTTGATATTCATCAATTTCGGTTACGCTTCTTTGGTCACTCGCTGCATATGGACATAGGAGACTCTGTTCACTTCTTTCATCCATCAACTGGTGGTCCATAGCAATTGGGCCCGCCTGCAAAAAGAAATTTTGACGAGAAATGCCTTCGCGAAGATCTCCGATGTCGTCGAACTCATTCGTTGCGTCAAGAACTTCAGACGTCCAGACCGGCCGATGTATTGAAGAGTTATATCGCGGAAGGTCACCGTCTTTCATGGAAGGACTGGGAACCGATGGTCCCATTGTTGCTGCAGCGTGGAATGGTGTGGCATTGCTCGCCAAGGGACTTGCGCATTCACGGCTCGTTAGTGACGGTCCCAAATCCGTGAGGTCCGGTATCGGACCACCAAGCACACTGGTTGTTGGAAGGCTTGTCTGATAGAGGCATGGTGTGGAATTGCTGGCCGTGGTACTAGCGCATTCATGGCTCGTTTGTGACGGTCCCAAATCCGTGAGACCCGGCACCTGGCAGTCTAGCAAACTGGTTCCTTGAATGGTCGTCAGACGTAGAGAGGACGGAGACGAGTTGCCGTGCTGTGCGTTTGTAAAAGAAGTACTTGAAGGAATCGATACATTTGGGCATGGGTACACTGGAGGAATGATAAGAGGAATTGTCGAAAGTGGAGGATCCACTTTCTCGGCCTGATTCATCTTCATTTTCGTCCGTTCTTGCGCTTCACATGTAAACTGACTCGCTGCTGCTTGCCCAATCGGTGCCACCTGATTTTCTCCAAGTAACAACCAGGGTTTCGATTTCTTGGTTCTGCGTCGATCAATATCTGTGTACGAGCGAAGGGCATGGGATACCTTTTCTCGTCGGGCCGTCATGTCAATTTCGATGTACCCTTTTTCATCAGGCTCCTACTTGACAAAACGACCACCATAGGCCTGTACAATGTCCAACACATGACGAGAAATTCTCGACTTTTCATCCCTTGTCGCTTTGGGAGACTGATACTCCTTACGATACATCCTGATCACAATATTATACCGTAGGTTCCCAGGATGTTTCTGAACCAAACTATTTCGCGAACAAATAATATCTGTAACTCTCAGTTCAACAAACTTTGACCGTTCTTTTCTCAAGCGTGAGGTTGGGCGCAACGCCTCTGTAGTTCCAACCGGAGCGAACCAAGAAAATCCCCTGTCCGCGGTTCTAGTCGCGCTGATACTTTTACTTCTTTCCATACTGTCCCTTGTGGGGACTGCATTATCCATTTCTCGTTTCGCAGGTAGTCGGGATGAGTTCTCGGGAAATTTTTCGCTGTGTTCTTCTTGTTGATTATTGCTCCTCCCACTGTAAAGTTGATTCGTTGGCAGTAAAATCATAGTCTTATTGCTACGCAGGCTCCCTTTTCTGGTCTCTACAACCGGTAGATGGTATCTCACACCAAGTTTTGTTTTCTGTCCACAACTGGACTAGACCAGTAATTCGAGGCACAAAGGCATTTTGGTGCTTGGTCGCTGTGACCACTATCCATAGGCGAGTAGCTAATAGAGGTCAGAGAAGAAGAAGTGCAACTACGTGTTACTGCTACATGTAATATTATTGTTATGATGTGAAAGGGGGCAGCTTCCCTCCCTACAAAAAATAATGAGCTCGCCTCGCTTGCCGAGGATCATGCAAATCTATCTCCACTTCAGGTTTTTCTATGCTAAAAATTCCATCGAGTCCCATCGAACTGTGACCAAATCTATTGTTCAGTCACAGATGGCTTGGGGCAATTTTGTTTTCTGTTCCTGCTAGTCACAGCTACTTAATGTTCAAAATCTACGAGCAACAAGGTTCCAAGTTCCCTCTAACCTCTAACCTTACGAGTATCTCTATAACCACAAACTGTTTCATTGGTCCTACTTCCTTCTCGTACAGCTTGTAGACGGCACCTTAGACCTTAGAGCCAACTGAGGTACCTAGTACCTACTCCTAACATCTTTGGGGGCTTCGAATCACGATATTGGACGCTTAGCTCTACATTGCTACTGGCAGTTTGTTGAGTTTGGGCTCTGCAAGGAATACGATCATGGCCAAGTCAAGCGAAAAGCCTACGGAGCTGGGTTACTTTTATCCTTTGACGAGCTTCTCTGTTTTCTCGGATGGAAGTCCAGCTTCCGTCAAATTGTTATCAGTAGCTTCATTTGTCTTCAGATCATTCGAAGAAGTTTCTTCTTTTTCTGGAAAGATGGAAGGATTAATTGCCCGAGGTTTCGAAAGTGATTCCAATGAAATGGGTATGCCTAGTGCCTAGACTTTGCAGAATTTGTTGCCCTCTAGCGGATATTTGTGAATGTGCGAGTGTACTATTCGTGCGTTGATTGCATTTGCTGTTCTCATGCATAAATTATGCCGCTATCCCAAGGTTATGATACATTGTTTGAGACCTCAAGGCCTTTATCAACGTCCAAATCGCGTCAACGGCCGAATGATTCTGGAATATGCCTTGGTGTCTTTCACCTTTTGGCAAAAAATCTCCATTGGTCCAATTTGTGGTCTGGTGTGTGGTCGGTACCCTAACTCTACGCTAGGAGTAGTAATACTCCTCCTAAAAGACCTTCATGGGTGGCATGGTACTCTCATGTATAGGAGTAGAAAGGAACAGGCAAGAGTAATCTAGATAGCGACCACGTAGAGGAGATCGAAACACAAGCATGAACTTCACAACTTCACAAAAGTTATTTTATAGCATGTGGAGCTTGTCCACACAATGCCCTTCCTCTTACTTTTGGGCAGGTAGTTCTGCAAACAAGTCTCCTTTTGTCGTCTTCTCACTGGCACAATACACAACACATAACAAACAATAGGTCATGGCAAGCACAGAAAAAAAGACACCATCCTGTTACTCATCTTTTGTTTCTGCGTGATCATCTTCTTGCTGGACCCTTGGGAGGTAGCAACCTTTGGTACACACACAGCAATGGACAAGCTGGGATACCCAAAGGTGAAAGATATAGAAATCAATATATGCATCATACATGGTAAACATCGAAACACTGCGAAATGATACCGAATCTTGGGTTCCGTTCCGAGGGAGCAACCGTCATTCTCAACTTGCAAGACACGAGTTTACTCGTCCGGTTCGTCGGAAGCCGCATCTTGATTGGCTTCGTATTCGTGTTCTTCTGTTTCTTCCACATCGTCCGAGGTTTCTTCGTCCTTCAAAAACAAAAACTGCGTGACAAAGGCCGCCACGGCACCTCCCACAAAGGGTGCCGTGTAGTAGATCCACCATCCTTCGTAGCCCACCTTGTCTCCGGCAAAAATGACAACCACCATGGGACCCAAAGACCTGGCAGGATTAATTCCACAACCGGTCAAGGGAATCAAGACCAAATGAGCCAAGGTGACAGACAATCCAATGGCCAAGGGTGCCACATTGGCCGCAATGCTCTTTTTGGAGACGGCCGTCAAGACGACCGTCCACACCAACAAAAAGGTTCCCATGGCCTCGGCCAAAAAGGCACTCGCCAAACTCAAATCTTCGGCCACGACATTGGTGCCCAACAAGAAGGGCGGTTGATCACCAGTGGCAGTCTTCAAGGTATCACTGGCCGTACTACCCCAAACGAGGGCCGCGCCCAAAATGGCTCCGAGGCATTGGACGGCAATGTAGGCGGCCGCCTTGACGGCTCCAATCTCGCCAATGCAAAACAAACTTGTTGTGACGGCAGGATTAATGTGTCCACCGGAAAGAGGAGCAATGGAATAGGCCAACACGACAATGCCAAATCCAAAGGCCAAGGCGACAGCCGTCAAGAAGGAATTGTCATTGGTGGTCTCAGGGGAAAAGGCAGTCAAAGCTTGCGAAGACACGGCGGTACCACAACCCACCCAGACAAACAAGGTCATGGCGACAAACTCGGCCACCAAGGGTTTGAGTTCCTGTACAAAACAGTGAAAAAAGAGGCGTGAGAGGGGGATGGAACGGGCACTGGCAAGATCCTCGAATGCGCAATCCATATACACGGATATACCAAGAGGGAACGGACGCTCCACCAAAGGACACGTACCAATGGGTTTTCTTGAACGGTTGATTTCGTCATGGTGATGCTACTTGTTGGTGGATCCTTGGAACGACGCAAAAAAGGTGTTGTTGTAGTTGTTTGATGAGAGTCTTGTTGGCTGACCAAAAAAATATGAGATCAATGCAAAATGCAAACCGTCTTGGCCGCAACTCGTGGCAGGCAACGGACGGACTGCCGCATAGATAATACACTTCGTGGCAGTGTATACCTATGCGAACATGTGGAAGCAATGCGCAGGCGACTCTGCAGTGTTGAATTCCATGTCGACTGTCGACAGAAGAAAGAAGGTGTCGTGGTCGTGGGAGTGTCTGTCTTGTGTAGTCTCAACGAGTCCGGGAATTAAATATTTAATAAGCTCGTTGTACTTTCTGAGCTATAGAAGACGATGCTCTCGGACCTCCGGTGCGCGTGCGCTCCCTATTGTATAGTGGGTCGTGTTCGTGTTTCGTCATTTTTTATTTTTTCGGTCCTTCCTGCGCGCGTATTCACCGAAAAATTTCATCGCATGCCAACTGATGACTGATGACTCATGCCAACCATGACAAGAACCCCCCGATTCTCGTTCAAATCCCGGTTCCATGGCCATCATGTGGGTCCACCTCCTGTCACCCCCGTGAAATGACGGGCGGAACAACCACACGCAACGGAACATCAAAACACTGTTGCTTGTCGCCCCTACTTGCTCATCGAATGACAATTGAATGGATCACGCGATTCGTAAGGCAGTTTTGTGGCCGAAACAAAGAGGAACGAACCATCGAGCTGTAGAGAGTGCGCCAGCGGAATCTCACCCTGCGTTTGTTCCTGCAGTCTCGAATCCATACCAGATTCCGTTGGACATGCACGGTTCACACAGTGTGTCATGACGAACCACTGTCGCCATTGGCAACACAAAGTTCGTAGTGGTGATGCGGACCCTATGATGAAGAAAGGAGGCTACCAAACCTAAACCATGAATGTGCATAGTTTTTGCATGTTCGAAATCGATTTCTGCATTACTCTTGACGATGACGTTGCTCCTCTTTCCCTCTCATTCAACACAGACTCCAGACCGAATCTTGACGAATCTCGATTTTTCGCGTGTATCTGCAGACTTTCCCCAATCCCCACTCTGCGCTTCCGCATGTGGTCGGTGTTTCATATGCCAGTTTCGACCCAGAGGCAAAAGATGCACACATCATAATATTATATCGCAAATCGCAAACGAAAAAAAAGAACTCCGCCACACAATCCGGGATGCAAGTTGGATTGGAAGATTCGGAAGCATATCCAACCCCCCGCGCGATTTTCAGGATGCACACTGCGTTTTGTCATGAATCTTCTCATCTCACGCTGAGGATGTGATGTTTTCCTCTACAAGAGAGTTTGGGTTTATGGGAATATTGTGAGTTCATTCATGGGTTCTCGAACCCTGAGAAGTGGGAAGGTACGCTGCATCCACAATCCATATACATTCATCCGGCTCACAATTCGGGTCATCCAGAGCAATAGAGCACTGGCATCTGACATTCCTACCAGCTTTCTCCCATTGCGAATTTGCCAACCGGATTGAACAAAAAAGGAGCAACACTTTTGGTGTGTACTCATGAACCTGCACAAGAAAGAGACTATCATGACCCAGTCCAACAATCCATTCATGAAAATCAGCCAACACAAGGCACGGAGGTCGAAACGTATCTCCAACTCTTCCAACGAACACGAGATTGACGATAGCGTTCCGAGCATGGTCATGTTTCGTTCCGGACATGGTGCTCCTGTTTCCGTGTCAGACTCGTGGCCCTCCATCCATAGTTGTGGGGTTGAGGACCATCCTACCACTACAACAACCATGATGATTGGAAGCATTCCAAACGAGCCCACCGTAGACACGGCATTGCACCACTTTTCCACCAACGTTGCGTTGGAAGATGCCGGGAGGGGCCGTCCACAGACGACAACGACTACGTTTCGCACTACGGGGGTTGCCTCGTGTTCTTTGCCCCAACGACGACGGCCCAGTTCTGCCAAAAAACACAGTGCGCCCATCTCGAGGACGGGTCATCCCTCCTCCCTTCCCAAGGCGTCGTCCTGGTTCCACACGAGCGGTGAAACCTCATGGCCAAAAGACATACGAGATGTGCCCCGGGTCACGAGTGTGACGGGTTCTTCCTCCTCCTCGTTACCATCGCGTACCCCCGGCAGTCTCCATGATCTTCACGACGGAGACCAACCTACCCCACCCCCTCCTCCTCCTACGATCAAGACCTTTTTGGAAACGCGGACCGTGGACGACGACAGCAATCACAACAACATTGCTAGGATTGCCAGCACAGTATCGTCATTGGCCTTCATGGATAAAGATCCTGATGATGAAGATTCCGAAGAGATTGACCTCAAGGCAGCCCACTACCGGAAGCAACTTGATGATGATGATGATCAACAAGAATACTGTACTCTGGATGAGGATGACATTTCCGATATTAGTAGCAACTGTGACAGCACGGTTAGCGGCAACGATGATACGGGTCATGAGAATCAAAGAAGAAAACGCCGACATTCCTGGTCGAGCGTTCGACTGCTTCTGCAGTTTCGTACTAGTCCAGAACACCAAGCCCCCGACAACAACAACAACAATGTTCGTCGCCCCGGCAATGGACTGGGTGGTCTGGCTCGGGGTCTTTCCTGGAAGAGCAGCACCAAATTTGTCAGTGTTCACCACTCTGTACCAGCGACAGGGGCCACCAAAACCAGTAAGCAAGGACTTGGCAGCAAAAACACAGCACCATCCTCTCGTCTTCGTCGTCGGGCCACCATTACCGTGACCGCATCCTCCTCCCCTCCAACCACTACTGCGCTGGTGGTGGAACCAACGAATGGTCCACAACTACTCGTACCAGAAGAAAAATCATGCCGTCGACGTTCGGCCCGTCGCGTTTGTCGTCGTGACTCTGGCAACACTGGTAGTTCAAAGAGTCCTTTGGATGTTTCCAAATGGTTTCACCGAAACCAAACCAGCAAGAAGAGCAACAACACCACCACCATGATGCAAACTCCCACGAGTCACGAGGCCACGACCAAGTTGCAGCAGGGGAAGGAGGAGGATCTACCAGAACAACCCTACCCGCGGGCACCACCCAAACGACGCCGTTCCTTCCGTCGTCCTTCGTGGCTGCTGCAGAACCTATCGCAACGGCAGCCTCGTGCTTCCACGTAAACTGCAGACTGTAGCATGTCTCTGCGGCATGTCGTGCCTTTTTGTCCCACGTTCGACCAGGATTAAACTACAATAGTTTTGTTTTGTTTTGTTGTACATCGACCTACAAGAACGTCTCTCATCCGATGATGGGGTATGAGGTACTCCTAGGAGTAGGAGTACTCCAGGCTCCAGTAGGGAGCAATGCTACGATGTCTACCTGTAGATTGATGTTTCCTCAGTCGCATGAAATCCATCATGTGGTCGCGCGTGCTTGGCACGGGGTCGCCCCGTGGTGCGTCGTATACACGAAAAAACTTCTGACGTATATCTTTCCAAAGAACAAACGTCAACACCTCGGGCCAGGGTTGTGAATTACCGCACAATCACTTAATAATGGAATTTTATAATTTATTACTCCTTGTATTCTCTCTTTAATTTAATATCAAAATTAATTTAACCCTAATATAATTTAGAATATAATTATTGAATTAACAAATCCACTCAATTGTCTTCGAATTGAATTATTGTAATTTTCCCAATTCCTTGTCCGTTTGAATTAATTTATAAAAATTACCATAATTTCCTTCTCACACACTTTGCCTTGGAATTGGTCCGTTTCAATAACAATATTCAACGCACCACCTAGAATTCATTTTTAAGAATTATTAAATTACCACACCAATGAGTAATTGAATAAATTTCCATTCTATTACCCAATTAATTACCAAATTATCATAATTTTTTACGCTCCCATGCAGTTCACAGTGTTGATTAGTGCGTAGTGCTCAGTACTCAGTGCTCAGAATTCGTGCTCCCAGAGGTCATGTGTTCTGTGTTCATTCGTCGTTGTACCTCTACAGCTTGTCCTGTTGACTTCTTCACAATAACCAATAATGAACAAGGAACTTCCATCACTTCAATTCCAATCTTTCTGCAGACCAATGTACATCATGCATTGCAACTTGGAGTTATTTGCCATCTGGTCCAACGTTGGTACAACAACAAATACCTCATCCAGAATTGAGATGCTGAAATCCATTGAACAAGCAACAATCAATTGGCTACTCTCAGTGGACGGTCATATCTCCTACCAAACCCACAATACCACTGGATCTGCCTCTCATGACTGCCGAGTAGATCTGCTTTCATTTTCTGCGCAAGTTGAATTGATTTCAGCAATCGTTCTCCAAACCATATTGGAAGACTACAATACTACAGAAATTTCCGGTCCCTGGCAACATCAACACTTCCATTTTGTTGATCAACCCCCTGGTAGTACAACAATCATCCTTCATGTTCATTGCAAACCACATTTCAAACTCGTACACAATCAACAGTCCCTTGAATGCTTTTCCTCCATCGAACAAGAGCAAGCAAACGAACAACCACTACAGTCTTCCATTCAGTCAATGGCTCTTTCGTGGATATTATCCACGGACACAACTATATATTGCAAGCAATCACCACAGAAGATGACCACCGACTGTTTCCTAGAACCATGTTCTTCTTTATCCAAATCATCATGTTCTGTGTATATACCAAGAAACATTTCACCATACCTGCGATGTATCAGGGATGAATATTCCAACCTGCTTACAAAACTATCCCAAAAAGCAGTCCCCGAGTCTCCAGAAACTTGTACTACCACTGATCCAACGTCTGAATCTAACACTCCCACCGATACTCCATCAGATTCTCCAAATCAGACACTGTTGAAGCGGAAATCTCCTTCACATTCACCCAGAAAAGCACACCCCGTCCATCGACAGGCTTATCACTTATATCCAACTCGTGCCCGAAATCAAGAAATGTCCAAGTTTCTCAAATCGTTGTCGCGATCCAAAAAAACAATCCAATATTGCACAAAGGAAAAGCGCCGCATTATGCCTCACGACCCACCAATGCTAAAAAAAGTATTTGACAAACCTCCATACCTTCCTATTTTCTGTCCCATTCAGACTTTGATTTGGAAGTTCGACCTTATTGCTCTGTTGTCTGTCCACGAAAAGGCCAAGTCCATGGGAATAATCTCCCCAAGAGACAATTGGGAAGAATGGATTGACGCATCAATTCGAAAAGATGACCGACAGGCAGACAGGGCCTTCATGTTCCTCATGACTATCTGTATGTCATCGAGCACTTCGGATTCTCAACTTAGCCGAGTCATGCCACGTATATTTTCTTTTGGGATCACGTCTTCAAGAGCTGTGATCGATGCCAGCGATCAATTCGGACCTGATGCAATCTGCTCCATGTTCTCGGAACCGGGTCGGTATTACCAGAACACAGAACGCATAATTAATGCAGCAAACTACTTTATGAAGCATTATGGTGGGCGAATTCCTTCCAACATCACGATCGAAGAACTGTCTACCCTCACTGGTATCGGATACAAAACCGCCGCGATTATTGTCGAGTCATCATTTGGTCGATCGGATGGTATTCCTTCTGATATTCACGTGATCAGATGGACCCAATTTTTGGGTTGGGTACCGAAGGATACAGGTGGATATTTAACATCCAAGTATCTTGAATCATGGGTTCATCCCACTGACTGGTCGTCTATTAACCCAATGTTTGGATCATTGAGTCAAAGTGCAGTGTCGGAGAATAGACACAAGCTGCAATCCATCATTGCCGAATCCGAAATGAGTGACGAATTAAAAGACAGAGTCCAACAACTCGTTCGAAAATACGGTAGTTATAAACAGTTATAGATAGTAAACTAATCATGTATCATGTAATGTCTTCTTCGTAGGTCTCCTACAATTTTACTCGTTCTCATCGTCACCCTCCACATCACCCTCCTCATCACCCTGCTCATCACTCTCGTCACACTCATCACCCTCATCAACGGCAAAGTCTTCTTCCTGCTCCTCCATAGATTCTCCTACATCATTCTCGTTGTTACTATCATATTCATCACCTTCGTCGCCATTGATCTCTTCTACATCCACCCCTTCATGCCCATCTTGATTTCTCTCTTCGTCGTCTTCGGAATCGTTGTTGTCTTTATCCGTTCCATGATCGTTATGTGGATCACCGGGTGTGTCTTCCTCGACCAAACTATGGGCGTCTTCTTTGGACTGGGTGATTTCTTTTGACTTTCCACGTGTTTTCTTTGCTTTGTTCTTACTTCCACTTCCTTTGGCTGCATCCGAACGCACTAGCTTTGCCGATGGAGGTGTATTGCGTGACTTTTCTTTTGCACGCCTCGGTGGCGATGTCCGTACCGCTACAGTCATGGTAGTTTGTTTCGTCTTTTGCTTCTTCCGAGATTGTTTGGAATCCGAACTGACTGTCTTTCTCTTTTCTCCCCCCTTTGACTCATTCACTACCTCAACTTCTAAGGGAATCTCGTCAGAACTTCCTGCAAGTGACTCAAGTACAACAACCTTTTCGGGATTTTTGACTATGTCACGGACAACTTGATTCATAGCGCAGTCACTGTCTTCATCCATACTTTCAGCAGTTCCTAAGGAATAGATGACTGAGTCCGCGTCATCTAATGTCGGCTTACCACTGACTCGTGTGTAAACGACTCTGTTCCACTGCTTAGGTTTTGCAGGTGCTTCATTGTTTGCTTTCTTGTTGATTGCCGGTGGTTTGCCATCCGCTTCCTCTGTTGTAGGTGATCTCTGTCCTTTCTTTCCACTAGCAGTGGCTCTTTGTTTCCCATCTGGCTCGTCGTCATCCGACAGTGGATAATACGTCATCTCTAACGTTGGATCTTCGGAAACCTTGGAGATTGGACCAGACTCAGGGAACTTTGCCGCTCGAACATATTTCTTAAAACCTTCAGTGGCAGTTTGAATGGACTTTGTCCTAACGGCCGTCTTTTGTTGAGAGGCACTTTCTTCATTCAAGGTCTCATCTGCTTTTTCCACAACTTCAATCTCTTTGTCAGCAGTACCATCACCTTTCTCACTTTCTAGACGACGCTTATCAACATACTTGGACAGAGTGGAGCCTTTTGTCTTGTTCCTCTTCACAGCTTCCAATTCGGATTCCCGTTGCTGGATTTCTCGTCTCAGCTCCCTTGTTAGGCAGTCCATGGTCCTCATTTCGAAATGTTTTTTCAAAAGATTAGACATCAGCTTATTTTGTGAAAACCACGTTCCCAAAGAGAAGATGCGTTCCTGGAAGGCGTTTGTAGCGGGCTTAGTGAGCCAGATGATTGCGCTAACAAACACATAGGGATAATCACCTTTGTTATCATCCCACCATTTCATCACGTCAAAGTATTTGCCAACCTTCAGGAAGTTGTGTTCCGAACAGTATTCGAGAAACTCGTTTGTCTCATCGTCTGTCCACTTCTCTGAATCTTTATCCAACTGCTTCGTGGGATAATTCTGTATAACAGTATCCCACTGATGTTCCACCTTCTTCGAACACATGGAACGGTATTCGTCGAATGCTTCTGTGCATACTTTCCGCAATGCCGCAACGATTTCTGCTTCTTGACCGCCCATTACAGCCGTCCCACTCAATTGTAGTCGTGCCTGTTTTTTCAACTCCCTCGATCTTCGAATTTTCTCAAATGGGTTGAGTGGGACATAGGTATCAGAATCGGAATCGGAATCGTTGTTTGCAGTGGCTTTCCCGCCCGTGGTCGCGTTGGAAGCAGTTGCATGAACCGTACGAGCCGTACTTGTAGTATCGGTAGCGGTGTTCTTGTTCGACACTGCCATGTTTCCTTGTTTGGCAATCAAAGCACCAATTTGTGAGACTTTCTTGTTTGTGAATTGTTTCACCATGTCTTCGATAAAAAGCCGCCTTATTTCTTTTACTTCATCTTCATTGTAGGCTCCTAATTCGACGAGATGTTCTTCATACACATTCACAAGTAGGGGGTTGGCACACATGGCCTTGAGACCGTCTTCGTCCTTGTTGGTTAAGTATGAATCGTATTCCTTGAGTATGCGACGGATTAGGTCTCGAGGTCCTTTCTCGAGTTTCTCAAACTTGACCTTTTTCCGTTTTTTTTCATCGAGCTCCTTCATGGTGATGCTGGCGTCCCACTGTTGACCATAGTTTAGATTGGTAGGAAGACAACCAACAACACCTGTTCGCATGTGTTTGATAAGGAATCGACATGTATAGATTTCCAACAGGGAAGCCGATCCAGAACCTGGTTCATCAGTTTGCAATGATAGCGAGACTCCACGAAGCGGATGGAGAATTCCTTCAAACTGCGAGATCAATGTCCAGTCGATCTTGTTGAAGAGGGTAATAAAGTGAGGATCCGACTCAACGGCTTTAGAGGCATACTCCTTCATTGGATACAGTATGCGGAGAAGCGTCTCCATGGATAACACACAGCCGCCCACTCGAGTATCGTTGGGGAGTGGGATGGACACAACAACCCATCCAAGAGATGAGACAACAGACTTGAATTTTTCGAATCGGTGATATGCTTTTCTGGAACAGAGGTACGAAGCAAACTCCTTAGCAACCTGCCAGGCGTCGACAAATGCTGGAAAGGAATCGATCAAAGTCTTGTTTTGATAACGCTGAATCAAACCAGTAGCATGCTTGAGCACCAATTCTGCACGGTGCATGTCACATTTGCCCTTACTCGCATGCTCTCCAACAATGTACTTTCCCGCTAGCACTGCTGCGGAAGTATTATCGTTCACTGTAGCACAAAGGTCAGATGGACGAAATCCCACGGCTTTAAGAAGAGAATGCGTTAGGGCAGCAACGTCAACAGCAGCATGTCCTTGTGTTTCTGCCAGACCGATTGGTATGCGATAGATGACGCAGTTGCGTGGGTCACATAACATGATAGTTACTCCCAGCACGTCGTGTTTCCGTGCTTGCCAAATGTCGTGGCACACTGTGGCGAATGGGATTTCATGTTGACAAAGGCGACGGTATTCAGCTCGGACTTTTCGTGCAAGATCGGAAACAACATCAATGAACTCCTGGTACGACGATACCCGTATCTGAGTGATTTCCCGTCGGCTCATGGCTTCAGCTCGAGAGTCTTTTAACTGGGAACCGTTGTCAAAGGCATATTTCAACAAAGCACGGAACTGGGGCTTCTCGACTGTTACTGCTGGAAGACAACAGTCATTGATGAACTCATACATGAGGCGTTGGAGTTCCTTGGTGGCTTGTTTGCGTGGTTGGACTGGCGCTTTGAATCCTGATAGCTTCTTTTGGTTAGACGGTGGGGGTTTCGGATTCCGCCCCAATATACTTCCGCCAGCCTGTATAGTGTCATAGAGATCTTTGTGATGGCCTTTAATGTGTTGGTAGATGTTAGAGGCCTTGTCGTGCGAGCAAACCATAACCGAATCAGATAGTGATTGTGACTTGTTCTTGAAACATCTAGGACAGATGAGAACACGTCGGGACATTTTCCAAAACTTGTCTCTCAGATCAGGAGGCGACAAAGTCTTGGTCTTCTCTTCATCGATGGCAACTAAGGAATCGAAGAGTTTGATTATTTTGTGGTATCCGGGGTATAAAGAAGACTCGAGCTCTTCTCTATTGTTTGAGACGAGTTTCTCGAATTCAATCCAGTTGATATGAATTGACCAATCCCAATATTGTGAAGAGGATTTGGTACCAAAAAAGAGAGTAGGAATGCTTGTGTACAC
This sequence comes from Epithemia pelagica, assembly GCA_946965045.2. Taxonomy (NCBI): domain Eukaryota; phylum Bacillariophyta; class Bacillariophyceae; order Surirellales; family Surirellaceae; genus Epithemia; species Epithemia pelagica. Next base: position 1,287,384 of record OX337239.1, on the reverse strand, counting down.
AGGGAGAACATCTTTCTCCATTTGGTTCACGTCTTTGGTTGCCTGTACATCCTCACCAAAATCCTTCTCGATCAAAGCTTGTTGAGCCTCTAAAGCAGAAGGCTTCTTTTTGTTGGGAGCGCTTTTCTTCTTGGTGCTGGAGGACTGTTTCTTCTTCGGTGGTGGTTTGGGTTTCTTCTTTGGTGAGGAAGGGGGAGCCATGTTGCAATAGGTGTATCAATAATAACTTGCAACAAATGGAAAGAAGTATGACGATGGAGGGGGAAGAGAGTCTGAGTGTTGTTGAAGAGAGGGAGAGAAACGGATCTGCAGATCTGCACAAACCAAACGCAAATGAGTGGTGGTGGTGGAGGTGCAAGATCTGCACAAACGCAAATGAGTGGTGGTGGTGGAGGTGCATGGTACATGGTGTGTTCTTTCATTCACCATTCCTCATCTGTTGTTGTAACGAATGAGCAAAGAAAACTCTATAGAAGTTCATTATTATTCGACCAAATTCCAGTAATACATGTGGATAGGGAGTGATTTGATAATTCAATGGGGGGTATGATGTGTAATTGGGGACTAATTATATGGATCGTGAGAGGGGGGGAATGGAATAAGGGTCTCAATTACATGGAGCTAGGAGACTAGAATTGAATATAGTAATTTGCTCTATGGTGGGAAACATATGAAAGATAATTAGGTAATTTATTCAAATGCGATGGGGATTGTGGAAGATAAGATGAATTGGTGATGTTAGGGTAATTTTATTATAATTCTTGGAATTGTGCTAAAATGGGTAATTTGTAATTCACAACCCTGCCTCGGGCCGTTCATGTTCATGGTGTATTTCATATTTCAATTTCACTGTTCCTCCACAGTACCCAGAATTCGACGAATAGAACGAAGATTAGGCAACACCATACAACACGGAAAGAAAGTGTTGACCATTACCCAAGAAACATCAATTGCAGCCTCATCTTCCCAGTGTGGCAAACTAGAGTTGGAAGCACTCTTGTTTCTCCACCCCTCATAGCTACAAGTCCTACCGGAAGCACAAGCACCCCTATTTTTCTCCTTGTTAACCTTTGGTTTGCCCTCTCGATTGAATTGAACACAGGATGATATCTTCCCAATCACCCGTATCATCATGGAACCGGTTTGGTCTCCTCCTCCTCTTGGTTGTGGTGACATGCAGCTCCACAAGATTGACAATGGCCTTTGTGCTCATGGTGCCTCCACAACAACAACAACAAGGACGACTCGTTCAACGCTCCATTTTACCACTGCCACAGTTTTCGACGGTGGCATTGTCGTCGACTGCCACTGAGACGGCCGACTCGACTGCTGCGACAGCAAGCACATCATATTCGTTTATTGATTCGGAATTGCGGGGGGCTGCCATGCGGTTGCATACCAGGGAACAAGCGCCACAAGAAGGTCAAGCTCCGTCGAAAGAGGCCACAAAGAAAGCCCCTCCCACCCATGCGGACTATTTGCAATACTTGATCGATTCTCAGTATGTCTACGCCACCTTTGAAGAGTTGGTGGAGCAATTGCCAGAGTTGGAAGCCTTTCGCCAAACTGGATTGGAACGAACGACAGCCTTGCGACATGATGTGGATTGGATGATGGATGTGTATTTTCCCTCGTCCAGTCCAAAAAAGACGCAAATGTCCCTCATGCCCAGTACAACATTGACCGTCTCGGTCGGTGCGGCCGGACGCCAATATGCTGAGGTATTGCAACAGTTGAGAAATAACATTCCCGCGCTTGTGTGCCATTATTACAATTTTTACTTTGCCCATACGGCAGGGGGACGGATGATTGGACAAGCCATGAAAAAACAGTTGTTTGAAGATGTTCCCGATCCACCTATGGAATTTTACAAGGTATGTTTCGGTTGGTCGATTCCTGCGTTTCAACTATGACGCTTGAGTTATACAGCATGTCATTGGCCCCAGGGTCTCATGAATTTTCGTTGTACATTTTCGTTTGCTGATGGTTTCTCTCTTGTTTGCCGTTTGGACAACAGTGGGAGGGCAATCTGAAGGAAATCAAGAATGCCGTCAAGGAGTCGATTGAAACCATGGCCGCCAAGTGGACGGACGAAGAACGACAAGCCTGTATTGATGCCACTCCCGAGGCCTTTTCCGTAGGAGCTGCCTTGAATGCTTACATTCTATAATGGACCCTCCAGGGAGATTGGAAGACACCGTAGTAGAACAATCGTTGGGGATAGCAGGGATCCGCAACATGCGCATGTACACCGAACAATGCCATTCATCTATCGATACATGGGCGTACGCTGTATATGTAGTCACCACAGAAACAGAAGAGGGTATTGGAAACTACGCAAGTACCTCATATTCAATAAGCGAGTGCTATCTTGCAAAGAAAAGCACCCCCATGGATTAATCATAATGATAAGGAATGATTATAATGTTATGATGATTAATCTGAAGTTTCCAGAAAGTTTCCAGGTGGTCATTACTTTCAAACCACACGTACGCTGTTTCCATTTCTTTTTGTTTATACGGGAATTCGTGAGTTTTCCTGCCTGTCGTTGTGCCCTGAGAACGAGACGAGAGTTGTTTAATAGGATCGTCCCCAGAGTACCCAACAGGTAGCATCCATGCCACTAATAATGCATTTGGTTCCAGCTGGCAATTCTGGCTGATCAAAGGGGATACACAAGGTCTTGGCGGCCACGCTTGTAGACGTTTTTTCGTCTTCGGCGTCTTCTCCACGCGCTGCCAAGGACTCTTGACGACTCTTTTCCTTGACAGTGTCTTCCCATTCTTCGTACTTGCCACCACACCAGGGCGTCAAAACCAAATTATGCTTTTCCAAATTGGGAACAAAGTCTTTCCAATCCGTCACTTGAACGAAGTGGGAATCACGAGCTTCTTTGGCCTTTGTAAACATGTCTTGTTGAATCGTCTCCAACAACGCCACAAGTGCTTTGCCCAATCCGTCCACAGGCATGTCTTGCTTGTCTTGATTGTGCCGAATCACAATGCGCGCTGACTTGTTGTCGACATCCCGTGGTCCCACTTCAATACGAATTGGGACACCCTTTTGCTCCCAGTGATTATACTTCCATCCAGGATTGTACAGGGATCGATCATCGTACTTGACTCGAATTTTTTGTTGTTGCAAATCTTGCAAAATACCTTCGCAATAGGGAGCGGCTTGTTCGCGGGTAAACTTTTTGCTAACAATGGGTACAATCACCACTTGAAGAGGCGCGACGCGAGGAGGCAAGACCAAGCCTGTATCGTCACCATGCACCATGACCATGACACCAATCGTTCGGGTCGTTAATCCCCATGACGTCTGCCACGGCACTTGCGATTCGCCCTTGTCATTTTGGAAGTTAATATCAAACATTTTGCCAAAGTTTTGTCCCAGATTGTGCGACGTAGCACCTTGAATAGCCCGTCCCGACCCGGCAATATAAGCTTCCACCGTTGTGGTACGGTATCCTCCGGCAAACTTTTCCTTCTCGGTCTTATACCCTGGAACAACGGGGACTGCCAACAACTCTTCATAGACACGTCGGTACAAATCCAAGGCTTGCATTACCATCTCATCCGCTTCTTCATATGTGGCATGGGCGGTATGTCCTTCTTGCCACAAAAATTCACGTGTACGCAAAAACGGGGTAGGGTATTTGAATTCCCATCGTACCACATTACTCCATTGGTTTAATTTGAGAGGCAAGTCACGATGCGACTGAATCCAATCCGAATAGGCTGGATACATAATCGTCTCGGAAGTGGGACGAACGGCAATTGGCTGGGCCAAATCGCCACTGCCCGACTTGGTAACCCAAGCCACTTCGGGGGCAAAGCCTTCGACGTGGTCCTTTTCGCGTTCCAGGCGGTCTTGTGAAACAAAGAGGGGAAAGTAGGCATTTTCAACACCCAATTCTTGAATCCGGTCATTGAACCAATACTGAATCAATTCCCACATTTTATACGACCATGGGCGCAAAATATAACACCCGGAGATATCGTAATAGGAAATCATTTCCGACAAGACAATTACATCGGAATACCAGGAAGCAAAATTCTCCAGCTTTTTCCATTGCAAGGCCAAAAGAGTTTCACCCTTTTTGTTGCTCTTTTTCGACGATGCAGTTGAAACCGTCGAGGCGGCCTTGCTGGGAGCCTTGGATTTGGGGGCCTCGACCTTCTTTTCCTGTGGTTTGGACTTGGCAGGTGCCGCATCGCTGCTTTCTACTCCTGTTGCGGATGCTCCAAAATCTACCAACACAGGCGTTACATTACAGTGTTTGGTCAAAAAGGATTGGAAATCGTCTGGTGTTAGTTGAACGCTAGCATCGTTACGCAAGGCATGAGAATGAATCTTGGTGCAGGAAAGAAGCGATTGGTCCAGCACCAGCGTTACGTTCTCCTTGGGATCCTCCTCTTGTTTGGCCAAGGCCATGCAGAGAGGCCCGACACATCCTGGTTTAACTTGCAACTTGGCTTGCAAGATAGCCGCATCAGCCAATCGCAAATTGGTCTTGCCTTTCAACTTGAGTGCTGTGGCCAAGAATTTGGTGGAAAAGGTGGTGTTGGTGGCGGCCAAGGTGACCAAGAAATGGCCATGTTTCTTGTCGCGGACGAACAAGTTTTTGGTATGGGAATGCGACGCGTCCGACAATGGGACATTTTGGACGAGTTCTTCTGCCGTATGACAGGCCGCGTGATTGTACAATTCAAACGGCACGCCACTTGCTTGCAGCTTTTGCAAAATGGGATTGTTCGAATCGTCATCCGACACGGACGATGGCGTCTCTGCCTTGGCTGCAGGAGTAGGGGTCGCTGCAACTGCAGGCGTCTCAGTCTTTTTCTGTTTCTGGTTGTTCTTGACACTGGTCGTTTCTTGCGGCTTGGTTGTAGGTGCGGTCGTGGTGGTGGTGGTGGTTGGTTCCACCGCGGCAGCAGTGCTCTCGACAATGGTACACTTGGTCTCCAATTGTTCCAGCCACATTTGCCAAATATTGTCTCGTTGCAATCCAATTGAGCGCCATCCTCCCGCCATACTACGATAGGGGAAACAGGCTTGCAGCTTGTGCAAGACGGTTGTCATCCATCGATGAACGTGGAGTGGAAGTTTGGTCAAAGTGGATGTACTTGCCGTTGTACCAAACAAGATGCTGGCCAACATTTGAACCAATACGACATCCACCACCGATGCCACATTTTGTACCAAAAACGTATTCAAGTGCAACTGACGATCCAAACGTTGAACAAAATCCCATGTGGCACCTTCCAGCAAGGCGGACGTTTCTAATGAAACATTGACAAAACAGCAAGGCATAATGTGAGAATCCTCAACCATACGCTTATCCTCTTTGCTTTTCCCTCTTTCGTCTTGTTGAACATTCTTGATGCAGGTACCTACCACTGGTTGCTGTTGCGGATGTTTGTTGTTGCAGCGAATGTTTCCAAATGGGCCACAAGGTGGAATGGGCTGCCTCAATCCAGGCATCGTGAATGGCTGTCCAGGATAAGCAGTCAGACGTGGTGGCCGATGCTTGTTTAGCCAAAACACGGACGGCCCCCACCCATCCTCGCGCCATGACGGTGGAAGGCCTTTGCACATTGGACCACTGGTGATGATGCGTACACGACAAGACCGTCGAACCACCATCGTCTTGTTGATATTGCAAGTCATGATCCGTCACCCACGCCACGGAGGGAATCAACAAGGATTCCAAACATTGGTTGGACAGACTGGGAAGGGAACAAACCCAAGAGGTTGAGGATAGTTTGGAAGAAGACATGGAAGTTCAAATCTATAATGAGCGTAACAATCAACAAGGACGACAACGTGATTGTTTCAATCAGGACCCTCGGGCAAGTTTGAAAAGGTTTTGCGTAAGTGAGAGGTCAAGATTCCTTTTCTGGCGTTGATGTTTGATTTTTCGTGGATGCAACAGACATGTACATTTGCGCACCGGATGCCGAGTGACCGAAACGTGCGAGGGATCTTTTTGAAGAAGATCCACACATACAGACAGACTCGGGATGGTAACGCGGTCGGTGCTTTGGTCGGGTCCTCGGTGACTTTGGTTCTAGTAAAGCGGTAAACGGTAGACATGGCAGACCAACACAACAAGAACGGCTGCCAAAGAGGAGGCAAACAAATAGAAGCAGACAACTTGGTACGTGAACAAACAAACGCAAGACCACCGACTTTCCTTCTAGTAGAAAATCATTGTCTGTTCAGCCCATCGGTCACTACATTGTTCAAAAGTGTGGCAAAAATCCCATGGCTTATTGTACAACCCATTGATTGACTGATCGCAAACCACTCACAAGATGGTTCTTCTTGCTGTGTTATCCTGTGTCTCTCGACGACTATTTGAATTTGATTCGTTTGGACGGAACTGATATTATATGGGATTGCGACGACTTCTTCGAATATTGATTCAACACCAACCGATTGTGTTATCTGGTGCGGCATAAACACAACGCAACAACATACCACGTTTCAATCATACTTCATCTGGGAAATGACTATGATATGGCGGTTGGTCGTTGTCGCCCACCCTTCTCTCTGAAATATTTTTACAGCACCTAAAACTTTTGACCAGTACTGAAACAACATGCAAAACGAATCTGGTGCTACTGTGGATTTGTACGTCCCCCGCAAATGCTCGTGGACGAATCGCTTGTTGACGGCCAAGGATCATGCCTCGGTCCAAATTCATGTCGCCAATGTCGATCCGGAAACTGGATTGGCCACAGGTGATGCCACGGCCTTTTGCACGAGCGGATACATTCGGTTCAAATCTGAGGGGGACATGGCCTTGACCGAATTGGTACGCAAACACGATGCCGCCACGAGTACATCGTAATATATGAAAATGGGAAATCCAGGTATTCCTGGCCCAAACGAACGAATGGGCATCGAAAGCACGCACACACAATTACCTTTGGTTGAGTCTCGACCGCAGCAACTTTCTACCTCACCGTAGCTAAGGAAATGAAATCCATCTCCCACCTAGAGTCTCTTGGGTACAAGTAAAAGGACTTCCCGTAGTGAAATCGTTTCTGTTGTACGTTGTACTTGCCTCTTTTATGTTTGAAAGAACACATGCTTCATTCTTCCAGCTAAAAATAGAAGTGCATGCTAGATATGCTATCTGCTATCAAACCACAGGAGAAACGACGGCCAGACGAGCGTGCCACTTCCATCCGCGACCCATCAAAAATGAACTTTCCATCATGTCATCATCATGATTCATGATGTCCATTCATATTCAACAGAACATCAGACACCCGCAGAATCCCTAAAGACACGTCGAAACCAGAGACAACCGGATACTGGGACAACAATGATGTTATCGCGGTTCCTTGTAATCCAGTGGCTCTGGATTAATGCTTTGGTGACAGCGACAAGCACTGGGAGTAGCAGCACAGCAAGCCGTGCAATTTTGCTCTTCTTGACCACCGCCACCACCACCACAGCTGCCTTTTCCGTACTCACCACGACAGCTTCATCCCAGAGAAACATTCACAGTTTCACCTGTAACAAGATTCATCCTACCGTTTGTTGGAGCAGCCCTCCTGAGAATAATAGTGATGACGAAAAGTTGATTTTGGAAACCGGTTCTTTGCAGCAGGAATTGCAGCAATTAAAGACTAAATATCCGACATCGGAGGCCGCGTATTTGGCTGCCGCACGGGCTCGAGCGCAAGCTCAAACACCGAGTAAGGAACGACAAGCCACAGATGAAGACTGGCAAGCTGTGGCGCAACACAAGAAACAACAACAGGGTGGAGACGAGGCCGCATCGTCTGCCTGGGATGAAGCAACACCCTATGACCGTGACGATGAAGAAGAATCAGACATTGTTTTGTTTGATCCAGACGACGACAGTGGGGAACCAACCTTGTTGCTCTAAGAGAGAAGATTCGGTCTATAATGAAACGACCCAACAGTAGACCCTCCCGCCTCCCACCAAGACGACAGAAGAATACCACACTGTATCCGATACCCAGTTGTCTTCACAACGAATCTATTAAAATAACGATAGTCAGCAAATGAAAAAGACTTCAAAATTGCTGTGAAACAGGGAACAAAGCCCGACTTGCACAATGTTGCGCCCAGACACAGAAGAAGTACTGTTGACCACCTTGAACTAACATCTGTCATCAAGCCTGTCCTTCGCTGTCATCCTCCTGTCTTTTGATTTTTACGAATTCTTCGCATTTGACGTAGAACGATACGTGATTTCTGGCTTCCACCTACCTACTCAACAGAGAGTGACGTTGTGAGTTTTTTTTAATAGGAAGTGACACACCTTCTAAGTCGGACGAGTTATTCCTGGAGTTTTGAAGGACAACACAGTCCTAGTATCAAACGGTCATGTCTTATTTGAACGAGATCACAGACAGGAAGCCCGGCAAGATCAACGTTTTTACATGCTTCCAAAGCATTCGTAACACTCTTGCTCCAGAAAGTCTACGTCGGTCGTCCTGCGTATTCCTCACAAACTGGTACGCGGAAGATCCACCATGATAAGAGATAAGTATCAGAAAGGATGATGCTATATGGCGGGATTATTTCTCTATCTTTAGTGCCCGGCGATGCTGCTGAACCTGCAGACAAAATTGAAAGACGAGGACTCCCTCGGCACGGCGATATTAGTCGGTGGCTTTTGTTCCCGCTGAATTGTACGGTAAGAAGTCGACATACCTAACCCCACATGTGATGCCTTTTGCAATGTGGATCCATTTCAATGTAGAACCATAGCTGAACCAGTCGCCGGTGGCACTGAGTTATAGGGTTATAGGAACCACTTGCTAGGTAAGGATTTTCGTGTCGCCATGAGGGATTCTTGACACTGTGATTGTAGTTCAGATTTCAGCAATGAGAAGAAACTCTTGCCTTAAAGGTCCTCTCTTTGTGTTGCATGTTATCCGTAATCCCGTGCTGTTGATGGGTCGAACACACGTCTCTGTATTTTTCTCGTTCGTTCACAATTTCCCAAGAAGACACCACACAATGGATACCTATCGAGCCAGGATACAATTGCCCTATGTGATTCAATCTATGCCCTGCGAGCAGAGATATTACATTGTCTCTGTGAATTATATATGCCCATACAGCTCTGTGACTCGACAGGATCGATTAGTTGTGTTGGGCTCGATAAGAAAACACTGAAACAAGAATTATCTGGCTCGGACTCTTCTATTGTTTTAGTATTGAGCATCGTAGAGTGTTTTATACTCGTTCTCGCAAGCGAGGCGAGCTCGTATTTTCTTCGAGGGGACTGCAAAGCGTTGTTGTCACGATTTTGGAAAGACTATGTCATCATCGCTCCGCTTTCATTTCTATCCAGAGCGCTAACATGTCTCAATCTACTCCTAAGGAGTAGAAGAGTAGAGTTCTGCGCACAGTGGCCGGACAACGAAGCGCATTTATCTTATTTTTTAAATGACTGCGTTTTCTTCTACGGTCACCCTGCAAGACAATCATAGTTTGACTCTCAGAGAAACATCATGATTTTATTGCATACCAATCACCTGCAGTGTGGAAGCAATGACCAACCAGAGAACCATAGACACAACGTGGTAAAGTATCAAACAAGAGATATGAACGAGACCCTTACTAACATGGAAGAGGAGGCCAGTATTTGTCCTAGTACAACTAAGAATGAGGAAAATGTCACAGGGTCGGCATCCCTCCTGTCGCGAGATGAGCAGCCACATTTGCTTGAGTTGCAAGCAACAGACGTGATATGTTCTCACAACAGTTTGGTCCACAAGCATCCCGGAAACCTTCGATACAATGTAGTGATTGCGATGCATCACAAAGCCTATCAATCACCCACGGCCACACGAAGTGAAAAGTCGAGACTCACTCGACTCGTCTTGGATATTGTGCAAGCCTATGGTGGTCGTTTTCTGAAGTACGAGCCGGATCTCAAGACATACTTAGAAATTGACACGACGTCCCGACGAGAAAAGGTTTCCCATGCCCTTCGCACGTACAATGACATCGATCGACGAAGAACCAAGAAATCGAAACCGTGGCTGTTAATCGAAAACAACCCGGTCGCACCGTCAGAAACAATGAATCCTCTCACACTTGGAGAAGAAGAAACCATGATATCGATCGGAAAAGAGGCCAAGAGCAGGGACCATGCTTCTCTCCTTTCTTCAATTCCTTTGACCGTCCCTCCAATGTCGAATTCTGCTGAATCCATGACAACTAAAACTGCTCGTCATCAAACACGGGAAAAGACCTTTGGTCATACAAGATTCCCACAAAAAACCAGTTGCGCGACTTCCAAAACGCACAATAAGATGAACCCAACGACATTTGGTTCCTCTATCACCGGTCGTTCTTTTGCGAACACATGGGAGAGCAAAGTCACACCGTACAGAACCACAACCACTTGTGAACCAACCACACCCGATCCTCGTCCCATGAGCGTCAGCCACATTGGGCCATATGCGCACACTCCAAGATCGGGAACAGCATGGGGTACAGGTGATCATTACCATGCGCTCAATGTTTTGGGGGACAGAGCGGGCATCATGGCAATGAGAGAAAAGCACAAGGACTATTCTAACCCACGTGCCCGCCATGTTGACCCGGTCGAGGCGGGGATAAGGTTACTTCAGGACGGTAGTGCAAAAGGTGCACCTCATCCATGGCCAACTAGTTCTGCAGCAGCCATGCCGAAGAGTGGCGAATGTCAAAGCGAAAATGAAAGGCATCGTCGTCATCTGAGCACTGTTGATTTGAAAGAAGATCGCCAGAATTTTTCGAGGAGGCCTTCACAAGTCCATTACCACCAAGCATTTCTTCCACCAGAACCTGCCAGAAATCCCATTGTGGCAAGGAATCAATATCGAGCATCACATACGTTCATGGCCGTACAATCCCAGCCAGAAGTGACGCGAATGCCGTACCAGGGAAACAATTCCGGTTTAGGACGCAACCTCCGTCATCAGGAATGGAAGCAATCGCCTCTGGGAAGACGGCAACAGCCGTCATCTTTCTCACAAGAGCGCGAAAGGCACGAGGCAAAAGAGGCCACGGCGCAACAAAACCATCCACACAATGAAAGGGGACAAGAACGTACTAGCCATCATAGGAATCATGGTGATGTCATGTCAGACGGAGAGTTCAAATGGGATAGTATGTAAATCGTAGTAGTATTCACGGCGGCACCAACATTTTGTGATTAGGGAGCCGATTTCTTCCAACTCGATTCCGACAATGAACTCGTCGTGATTTCGCGTTTTTTCTCAACCTGACGGGTGATATTGTTATTACTATTGTGGACGGCTTTCACGGACAAGTGTACTCCCGCCAGACTATCATTTTGTCGTCGCCTTGAAATTCTTGTAGGATGACGGTTACAGTATCAATGGGCCCCCTTTCCTTAACGATTCCCAATCGCCATCACATGGCCCTTTCATGCCATGGGAAGAATAAACAAAGCATGTCGAGGAAAGACAATGCTTCTTGAGGTCCTGTTCTCTTCGTTGAGTACTGCCCGTCAAGTCATCATGACGGTTCGCTTGTCGATCAAGTACCAAACATGAATGACAAGTGAATTCTGAAAAAAAGTCGCAGTACCGAAGGATGAGAGATATCTAAGGCTTTTTGAAGGCCATTTAAGCATCCCTCTAAGATAAGTACGACAAAACCATCATCAGTCATTCATCTCAAGTGTTCTCGTGATATCGAAAATCATCGTACATCGACAACCCTGAAAAACCGATCTGAAACAACTATGTCGGTGTGAGTGTGGCTGTAAATAAAAAGTACCATGTCATGGCCACATACCATACTAAGAGAAGGCGCGATCCCTTTGGTTGTCTATGCACTCCATGTTCCAACTGGCGGGATCCCTTCTTTGAGTCTACGTGGTCACTTCGTTCGATTCTTCTAGTCTCTTCGGCTACTCTTCAGTCCTGGTCTCTTTGTCTTCAATCTTCGTACATGAAAAATCTAACATGAAGGGAGAAGGAGCTACATCATGAGATGGCTGTTTGGTTCTATGGAAACGAGAGGAAAATGTTTTTACGGCAATCACAGTTTTATATGCTCTACTATTACTCTGGGATAAAGAAAGCCAAACTTTTTTCACAAATCGTGGTTCGTGGTTCATGATCTCTCGGGACTCGGGAGCGGCGCGAAATGTTTTTCGACGAGTCGTGTGTCGTGTGTCGCTTGGAGGGAGAACCCAACACTATCCCTACCGGTTTCATTGGGTGAGTATCTTGCCCTACAAAAGATGAGTGTCGGCTTCGGGGAAGCCTTCTTAAGGAGAGTCCCAGTAAACGACCCAATGGCGCGCCACGCGAAGAACCCCCTCACGAAATTTATACCATTACAAGCAGCAATGTTAGGAGGAATCGATTCCCCTTGAAAAGAGTTGGAAGAGTCAATGGGCGGCACGATCACACGAATTCCACTCGCATATTTCCATGACCATGGCGTTTGATATGATAGGACCTGGTGCTCTCAGCTTTGCTGCTCATCTTCTTTTCAAGAGCCGCTGGGGACCTGGTACCTGGTGTCTGCCATATTGGAAACGGGTTATATCGCTGAGGCCATATCACGAAACGAACCACAAACCGTTGCATATCAGGGTTGCGGTTGTCATGGCACAGGTCTCTACGAGGTTTTCAGTAGCATAAGGCAATACTGATGAAAAGGGACGATTTATACCACGTCATCAAGACGGCATGGATATCGCCCCGGATGGTTGTTGGTCTCATGGTTCTTCGACGTGGGACCTCATCTCCACAAGAACAGTCAGTGGCTCGATTAGTTCTGGACGTCCACAGTCAGGTCATGGATGTTTTGTAGGACCTCCATACGATGACTTTGACTTATCGTCGTTTGTCTAGAGCTTCTTGAAGATCAATAGTAACTAGAGGGCTAAGACTAGCGACTAGTAGAGGAGTGGCTATCGTTTGATAGAGATTGGCATAGAACAGATGGCGAAAAGACACAAAAAGAGCTCGCGGTCGCGGATCAAGGAAGATACGGTGGTAATGGTGATCGGATCGCATGGACACGATCTCAACCATAATATACATCATTCAAAAGAAGCATTACGACAATCATGACAAGTGATACGTCGTTTCCATCCGGCCTTTCTGTTGTGCAACGTCGTCGTTTTCGTTTTCGTCGGGATATGGTCGATCTTCTGTTTCTCCCTCTGTTGCTTGTGGTCCCAACATCCTGGATGGCGGTCCGAGCCTGGAGTCCTTCAATTGGACGTTATTCGACCACTGTTCGTCCGTTTTTATCATTGCATGACCACAGAAAAGGATCTTTCTCTTGTTCCCAAAGCAAATTTGTCGGCGCCAGTGATGTCTGCTCACCACATGACTGTTTGTCGTTTCGGTCATCGTCCATGTTGAAGTCGTCGGCCCTTTCTTCAGCACCGAATGAACCTTCATCAAAGGATAGCTCCAACAACAAAAACTGCCGTGGTAGCGAAAAACCTGCTCCCAAGTCATCGCCACCGCAACAAGTACTCAAAATCTCTTGTCAAGTTTGCCAAGACAAGCATTGTGCCAAGAAGTATCCTCACTTGCGACAAACCATGACGTATTTGCTCGATGGGGTGGCCGCTTCCGTCCGCAACGATCCACAGAATCATGATACTGCATCCACCCTGCCCACGATTGCCGTACAACCGCACGTTGAGTCCTCTTCCTGTCAATCGCACTGTGAGCATGGACCCAATGCTCAGTTGCACTTCCAATCAGTCTCTTGTTCAAATGCTCTATCTTCCTCATCGCCATCTTGGTGGCCGCTCCGACAAGACAAACAGGATTCTTCGATCAACAATGACAGCAAGAGTTACTCGATAAACATGCATGGCTTGACCAATGCCTCCATGATTGCATCTCAATGGCAGCAACACCCATCTTCGTCCATGTTGTCAATGTACAAAATACCACCAATGTCCACCTTGTTGATTGCTGCATGCAATGTCATGGACAAGGCCAAACAAATACAAGGTACGTTGTATTCACTCTGAAAAGCCTACCGGTCTATCGAAACGTGTCCCTCACACAGGCTTTTAATCCATGCAATTTGTTCTTTGGATGTGTTGCAACACAGACGCACAAGAACAGATTCGACTCTTGTCCAGTGTCATTGCCAAATTGGAACAAACATCATCACCGCAAGCAGACCTGTCTACCGTTGGATCATCTGCCTTGGCACAGGCTTTGGCTTTGCGTGCACAAGCGACCCTCGCAGTCTTGGTGGATCATCAACCACAACAACCATCATCATCATCATCATCATCATCATCAGTCGACAAGGATGAAGCGCGCTCCCGAATTACGTCCGATTTAGTGCGAGCCATTTCGCTTGCGGTGGGCCCAAGTCATGAGTTCACAGCGACCGCAACTCATCATGATACGGCTGGTTCTACGAGCATCAGCGGCAGCACCATGGCCTTGGCCTTTCGTGTATGGATCGATACCCTGACCCATACTACAAGAAGGAAGTGGAACAACGGAGACAATCACATGGATGCGAGCAACAAGGGACCGCAACATGTTATTGCTCGGCAACAAGAACAAGAACAACGACAGGGAGAATTGGAAGGACAAATTGAATACGGGTTGTTGCAATGGTGCAATACTCACGTTCATCCTACTTCCTTTCGTCAAAAGTTACTAGGCCAACTCCAAGATGCCTTATCCCAGCAAGAAGGATAAGAAGAACGAAACGCAATCAGCAACAACATCATAGTCAGAGTTGTGTGGCTGGCCTATCAACTTTGAGTACCACACAGGGTGTCGAGAAATGTATGCGATTTGCTACGACAACACAGTGTCTGTCTACTCTGTCGATGCAATTGCCACCAATGTACCCTTTCAGAGCATTCACACTTCTCCAGCCACTGCTGGGAGGGTCCTGGTACACGATACCTTGGGTGGATTCGGTTCTGTAACTTCTCCGTAAAGTAGGGAGATTATTGAGCACTTTTCCCATCCCGACGCCAGCTTTTTTCACTTTGGCCGCTACTCTCCTGTCAATCACTTCATGAACATGCGGGCCACTGTGTCTTGTGTCTGCGGCTTTGACGGGGCTGACAGTGAGAAACGTTTTGTTTGTTGGTACCTATCAGTACTTTGCAATACATTAATGAGAAATCCATGTCTCTTCTCAGTATTCGTGTAGTGTGAGATACCTCTTTCTTAGGTTGCTCGGAACTCCACGAGATGGTTGATGGGTGGCGGCTCGCAAAACCACAACGTGTGATGGATGATAGTACTCCAGCTGAAATGTGGCACCGCTGGAAGGAAAGTCATAGCAGCCACAACTTCGATAACAGCGCAACAACAAACGCTCCATTGTTCTCGAAGACAGTAACACATTGTACGCGATACCAAAGACACTAAAATAAACCATAAATGTATTACTATATTCGTAGATGCACACAGAACATGTATTCACAGTATGAAGAGAGACAAGTCCCACCAGCGCTGGTGGTGACCACAAAACTCCAGAACCAGGACCATGCACCAATAACATAGAGCACATCGACGCATCCACTACCGGCGACATTGCCATGCGGACATGTCCCATCTGATACACCGCCATCATTCACATTCAAGCCAATTCACGAAACAACAGAATACCATCACCAATTTACACTACCATCACTTTGGGTCCGTCTCATCTCCGGTTTCCTCATTCGGGTTTCAAAGTCCCTTCGCACACGCAATGGACTCTTTTGAACAACAAACAAGTTAGTTGGTATCATCATGATCGACGGTGCGGTTACGCACCCGGCGCAGACGCATTGGGCCAACTCGACGAGAAGGCCGTTCTGAACTGGTCGAACGGCCCGCCTCACTGAATTTGAACTACTCTCCGAGGTCAAGAATGATCGGGGCGGACTCAAACTCTTGCTTTTGTTGTTGTTGTTGCTGTTGCTGTTGCTGTTTCTGCGAGCAAAACTACCTCCACGATGCATTTGTTCTCGTTGTTTTTGCTTGCGCAGTTGTACCTTTTCCATTCTCGATCCATTTTCTCCTTTCGTTCTTGCTCCATCTGTTGCATCTTTAGATGCAATCGTTCCCCCCGACTCAATGATGATGATTCTGTTTGGGTCGCGGAACCTTGTGTGGTCAAGTGTTCCTGTGGTGCTTCTTGTTGTTCGTCATTCTCCTCTGGTTGCTGCAAAGTGGCTAGTTGACGAGATTGCTTAATTTGTAGCACTTCTTGATGGACCCTGCGTAAACTGTTTTCCGAATGATGCTCTCGGGCAATGGCCCAACGAGTTTGCATATCTAATCGTGCGACAGGGTGATTGATGCACTTGGTGCTATCGTATACGTTCTTTGTGGCTTGAAACTGGCTGTCTTGGTCATTCGTGCAAGCCCTGGTGGTCGTGCAGTCATCACAATCACAAGCAGCGACCACTCATCCTTGCATTATCTGTAACGTACACCACCATATGAGGCAACAATCTTGACTCTCGACGGGATAAGTGTGACCAAAGATAACCACAATATGTCATAAAGAGTCAGAGAATCCAAACAGCCACAACTTCGACAGCACCGCAATCACAAATGTTCCCTTGCTCCCAAATCACAAAAGCAGTTGTAAATGATATGAAATATGAATGTAGTACTGAGTTGGACACACAGGGAACTATATTGAGTAATGATAAACTTCATCTTACTGCACCCCCATTCGTGCCCTCATTCTTGCCCTCATTCGTGCTCTCATTCGTGCCCTCATACGCGCTGTCGTTGGACGCTTCGTTGGAGTCGCCGATGGCATGGAAGTTGGAATCGACGTGGGACTTACCAAACCTTGACTCTCGCTAGCCTCGTCCGTTTGCGGTATGGGAAATTCCGTCGTTGGCATCGGTGTGGGAGAGCTTGATGGACGTTGAGTGGGATTGGATGTCGGTTTCGAAGTGGGTGTCAAACTTGGTAAGTCGGTAGGGTTACCTGTTGGACCTTGTGTTGGTGAATCCGTCGGTGTAGATGTTGGGGAATCAGTTGGGTCGGTTGTCGGTGATTCTGTAGGTTCAAAGGTTGGTGCATTTGTGGTGGGCAATGATGTGGGAAGATCTGTTGGATCATCAGTGGGTATATTCGTCGGCCGACCGGTTGGAGAAGTCGTGGGTAACTGAGTTGGAGAATCTGTCAGGGATTCTGTGGGAGTCCATGTCGGACCAAAGGTTGGTGATCCAGTAGGCACCATCGTTGGCTGAGAGGTTGGTGATGCAGTCGGTTGTGATGTTGGAGAAAGTGTTGGATTTTCTGTCGGAGCACTTGTCGGTGTGACTGTGGGAGAATCTGTTGGAAAAGATATTGGTGATCCCGTTGGTACAGCCGTTGGCTGCAAGGTCGGTGGTGCAGTTGGTTGACCTGTTGGTAGAGCTGTTGGGTTTCCTGTGGGAACACTTGTCGGTGCTGACGTGGGAGTATCTGTCGGAGACGACGTTGGTGATCCCGATGGTACTTCCGTTGGTTCTGAAGTCGGTGATACAGTTGGTTGAAACGTTGGCAAAGCTGTTGGATTTTCTGTTGGAGCACTTGTCGGTGTCAATGTGGGCAAATCTGTCGGAAACGACGTTGGTGATCCAGTTGGTGATGCTGTTGGTACCTCTGTTGGCTGTGAGGTCGGGGATGCAGTCGGTTGAGACGTTGGCATTGCTGTTGGGTTTCCTGTTGGAGCACTTGTCGGTAGGAAAGTTGGAGTATCTGTCGGCAACGACGTTGGAGATCCCGTTGGAACCTCCGTTGGGACTTCCGTTGGTTGAAAAGTCGGTGATACAGTCGGTTGAGACGTCGGCAGAGCTGTTGGGTTTTCTGTGGGAGCACTGTGGTCGGTGTCAATGTTGGCAAATCTGTTGGTAGAAACGTAGGAACACTAGTAGGTTCCTTTGTCGGGGAAGCCGTAGGATTTCTGGTTGGAGTGTTCGTCGGTGATGTTGTTGGGTGCTGAGTTGGCTCGCTTGACGGCAAAGATGTTGGTACTTCTGTTGGTGAACTCGTTGGGGAACTGGTGGGAGTAGTCGTGGGTATTGACGTCGGACCAGAAGTTGGAATTCCTGTAGGCATTGCTGTCGGAGTCTCCGTCGGAAGGCCGGTTGGATTGAACGTCGGCTCCAATGTTGGTGAGCCAGTTGGATTCGCTGCTGGATCTCTTGTTGGTGAACTGGGGGGTTCAGTCGTTGGCATCGGTGTGGGAGAGCTTGATGGACGTTGAGTTGGATTGGATGTCGGTTTCGAAGTGGGTGTCAAACTTGGTAAGTCGGTAGGGTTACCTGTTGGACCTTGTGTTGGTGAATCCGTCGGTGTAGATGTTGGGGAATCAGTTGGGTCGGTTGTCGGTGATTCTGTAGGTTCAAAGGTTGGTGCATTTGTGGTGGGCAATGATGTGGGAAGATCTGTTGGATCATCAGTGGGTATATTCGTCGGCCGACCGGTTGGAGAAGTCGTGGGTAACTGAGTTGGAGAATCTGTCGGGGATTCTGTGGGAGTCCATGTCGAACCAAAGGTTGGTGATCCAGTAGGCACCATCGTTGGCTGAGAGGTTGGTGATGCAGTCGGTTGTGATGTTGGAGAAAGTGTTGGATTTCCTGTCGGAGCACTTGTCGGTGTGACTGTGAGAGAATCTGTTGGAAAAGATATTGGTGACCCCGTTGGTACAGCCGTTGGCTGCAAGGTCGGTGGTGCAGTTGGTTGACCTGTTGGTAGAGCTGTTGGGTTTCCTGTGGGAACACTTGTCGGTGCTGACGTGGGAGTATCTGTCGGAGACGACGTTGGTGATCCCGATGGTACTTCCGTTGGTTCTGAAGTCGGTGATACAGTTGGTTGAAACGTTGGCAAAGCTGTTGGATTTTCTGTTGGAGCACTCGTCGGTGTCAATGTGGGCAAATCTGTCGGAAACGACGTTGGTGATCCAGTTGGTGATGCTGTTGGTACCTCTGTTGGCTGTGAGGTCGGGGATGCAGTCGGTTGAGACGTTGGCATTGCTGTTGGGTTTCCTGTTGGAGCACTTGTCGGTAGGAAAGTTGGAGTATCTGTCGGCAACGACGTTGGAGATCCCGTTGGAACCTCCGTTGGGACTTCGGTTGGTTGAAAAGTCGGTGATACAGTCGGTTGAGACGTCGGCAGAGCTGTTGGGTTTTCTGTGGGAGCACTGGTCGGTGTCAATGTTGGCAAATCTGTTGGTAGAAACGTAGGAACACTAGTAGGTTCCTTTGTCGGGGAAGCCGTAGGATTTCTGGTTGGAGTGTTCGTCGGTGATGTTGTTGGGTGCTGAGTTGGCTCGCTTGACGGCAAAGATGTTGGTACTTCTGTTGGTGAACTCGTTGGGGAACTGGTGGGAGTAGTCGTGGGTATTGACGTCGGACCAGAAGTTGGAATTCCTGTAGGCATTGCTGTCGGAGTCTCCGTCGGAAGGCCGGTTGGATTGAACGTCGGCTCCAATGTTGGTGAGCCAGTTGGATTCGCTGCTGGATCTCTTGTTGGTGAACTGGGGGGTTCAGTCGTTGGCATCGGTGTGGGAGAGCTTGATGGACGTTGAGTGGGATTGGATGTCGGTTTCGAAGTGGGTGTCAAACTTGGTAAGTCGGTAGGGTTACCTGTTGGACCTTGTGTTGGTGAATCCGTCGGTGTAGATGTTGGGGAATCAGTTGGGTCGGTTGTCGGTGATTCTGTAGGTTCAAAGGTTGGTGCATTTGTGGTGGGCAATGATGTGGGAAGATCTGTTGGATCATCAGTGGGTATATTCGTCGGCCGACCGGTTGGAGAAGTCGTGGGTAACTGAGTTGGAGAATCTGTCAGGGATTCTGTGGGAGTCCATGTCGGACCAAAGGTTGGTGATCCAGTAGGCACCATCGTTGGCTGAGAGGTTGGTGATGCAGTCGGTTGTGATGTTGGAGAAAGTGTTGGATTTCCTGTCGGAGCACTTGTCGGTGTGACTGTGGGAGAATCTGTTGGAAAAGATATTGGTGATCCCGTTGGTACAGCCGTTGGCTGCAAGGTCGGTGGTGCAGTTGGTTGACCTGTTGGTAGAGCTGTTGGGTTTCCTGTGGGAACACTTGTCGGTGCTGACGTGGGAGTATCTGTCGGAGACGACGTTGGTGATCCTGTTGGTACTTCCGTTGGTTCTGAAGTCGGTGATACAGTTGGTTGAAACGTTGGCAAAGCTGTTGGATTTTCTGTTGGAGCACTTGTCGGTGTCAATGTGGACAAATCTGTCGGAAACGACGTTGGTGATCCAGTTGGTGATGCTGTTGGTACCTCTGTTGGCTGTGAGGTCGGGGATGCAGTCGGTTGAGACGTTGGCATTGCTGTTGGGTTTCCTGTTGGAGCACTTGTCGGTAGGAAAGTTGGAGTATCTGTCGGCAACGACGTTGGAGATCCCGTTGGTGATGTTGTTGGTACCCCTGTTGGCTGTATGGTCGGTGATACAGTCGGTTGAGACGTCGGCAGAGCTGTTGGGTTTTCTGTGGGAGCAGCTGTCGGGGTAAATGTGGGCGAAGCTGTGGGATACGAGGTTGGTGATCCCGTGGGTACCTTTGTTGGGACCTTCGTTGGTTCCGAAGTCGGTAAGATAGTGGGGTGAGACGTTGGCATAGCTGTTGGTGTTTCTGTAGGAGCGCTCGTCGGTGGTGGTGATGTCTCGGCTGTTGCCAAACTTGTGGTCGGCGACTCAGTGGGTGGGAACGTATAGTCGTCTTGGATACAATTTTATTCCGGACGATATCCTTGATCCACCAAATCCTTCAGAAAATTCTGTCGGTTGGTAAAGTTTGTTTTGGTCTCGTCCAGAAAGCTTTGATTTGCTTCTGGCATTATGAATGGGTACATGAGATTTGCTGGGTTGTCAACATGATGACCTCCCAAGTTGTGTCCAATTTCGTGAGCCAAAAGTCGAAGGTTTGCATCGAAAGAGGGATCGGCAAGTCTATTTACAGACGATGAATACTCGCCAAGACAAATCGCGTCTAAATAGGCGCATCCAATGACCCCATCCTCATCCTCGTGTACCAAAGTATGAAACAAGTGTACTCCGTAACGAGCAATCAAATTTTCTGGCGACATTTTATTTCTTGTAGAGTTCACGTAGTCACGAAATTCGGGAAGCAAATTGGCTGTACAGGTACGGCTGCTCAGACGTGCGATGGGATCGGTCGCAGGGTCACAATTCACGTTCAAGTTCCGCAACACCAGCGTCCAGCAAATATCATGAAAGTAGTTTGTACTGGTGACTTCAACAATGTCGATGGCTGCATCCAAGGCTTTTTCTTCACTAATTTCTCCATTATCTTCTCCCCATCAAGTTCTACGCCCCCGTCATCAATTTTCCACCCCGCATAATGCTCCAAATCAAGCTGACTTGGCGACACACAGGCAAAGACTTTTCCAATAACTGGAAAACAGAAAAATCCGGGGTTTTTCTCCACCTTGAAAAAGACATTTTGTAGTACTTGGTTGTATACGTTGCAGATCATGTTGGGATTGTCTCGGTTACGCGGAATGCCTGTTACCCAGGACGGTCGTCTTCGTAGTTGACGGTTCACAGTAATAACCGTTTCTTTGTCAATAGCTTCAGCTGGATAGGTATCTTTTGCCATGCAGGACTATCAGCGTCCATGCGCCTCTTCCATTCACTCCCACACATGCAACAAAATATCGACCTCGCACTACACCCAACTTAGCTCCTAGTCATAATTTGAGAAATAACAAAACTTGCACTACAGTTTACATTCGTCCCTAGCAGAATCTTACGAACTGCAAACCGGAACTTTTCCGAATGACCATGGGAACCTCCCTCAACGGAACGGCCGCCTCATTCGGACATTCTACGAACAACTCGTCGGGTGGAACAGAAAACTCCTTCACAATGAGAGGTTATGAGCCCAAGCGGTTCCACTGGGTTGTAACAGTATTCACCTTACTGATGACCATTTACTTACCGACAAGAATTGTTTTACTTAACGATTCATTCGTGGTACGACAAATTTCATTTGTGCCCCCTACACGAATCCGAACCCTGACGCGACCGACATTCGGCAACTGGGAGTCAACATTGCAGTTGGAGACTTGGTCCACCAACCAGAACACTCCGTTACTGGGCCCAACACAACTTGGAGCACGGGAACTAACACTCACTTTTTGGTCCAAACCAAAACAGACTCAAACTTACCGCTTACCTTTGCTGTTGAGTTCCTTGCCTTTGCCTACTATCTTTGAGACCATGAAGATCCCTACTCCTGTTTCAACGCCCAAGAAGACCTCTGGAGTCGGTTCCCTTTCAGCCGATACTCAGATGAATGGTATCACTTTGACTGCCGCCAAGAGTCGTACTTTTGAACTCGGAGCTTTCGCCGACACGGTCTCTCCAGCCTATCGCAGTTCCTTATCCGGGAAGACGCTGTTTGACTTTCGTAATGAAGCCGTTGTTGGACTTACTCCTCCCTTCAGTTTCACCTGGGCCGTTGTCAGTACGACCGATGACAAATCCTTCTTCGACGACAACAACAAGATTATGATGCAACTTTATACACTCAAGACACGTCTTACGACGTACTGCATGCATTCGGTGTTTGATATCCTTCCTGTTGATGAAGAAACCGGCCTTTTAGACTCGTCAGGTGCTACTTTGAGCTTACTCGACCATGCTTGTTCGCTCTCCGAGGCTCAAGTCCGCTTGAGCAACCAGATCTATGCCGAACGCACCACCGATAGTCTGCACCCGCAGAATCTGTCTTGGACTCAGGACTTGTTGCTTGCCTCCTGTGATGGGACTCTTCGTGCCGATCTTGAAAATCGCTTGGTCACGATCCCTGACAACGAGCAGGGTGGGCCCTTGGTTCTTCATATGATCCTCACGCAACTCATGACGACTACTACCGACGCCGCTCGTGGTATCGTCCGCCGATTGGAGAAACACAGTGTCACTGCCTATCCTGGTGAAAACATAAATCAGTTTTGCTCTACGTTTAACAATGTGGTTCTACGTTTGAACTTAAGTGGACATGTCCCGGCCGACATTTGCAGTATCTTCGTCGAACGACTTCTCACTTGCACGGTTCCAAAGTTTCTCAGCATGATGGACTATTTGGAGAATCATGACGACCCCATCCTTCAAGACTTTTTCGGATTACGCGAACGTGTCGTGGCAAAATACCATTCTCTTTTGTTGTCCGAGAAATGGCTTCCGACCGTCAAGACTGATACCTCCGCTTTTCCTGCTCTCACTGAGACCAAGAAAGCTGCTCCGGTTGGAACCCCCAAGTCGAACAATGGTCGTCGTCCACCTTTACCGATCGACACTACTCCTCCTGGTCCTGGTGAGGCCAACTCCAAGCCTCATCCGACGAATCCCAAGCGCAAATTGTGGTGGTGTGCCTTGTGTCCGAATGGTACTCCAAACGGCATCGGCCGTTGGGGTAACCACAGCACAGACCGTCATGACCCCACCAAGGTGAATTCCAGCCGCTCTCCTGCAGCCACACCCTCTGACACGGCTGCCATTGCGAACACTACGGATTCTCCTCCAGCCGCCGACACCCCTTTGACTGACAGTGCCACTGCTACACCGACTGCTGCACCAACCCAGACTTACGCCAATGTTGCCCTTACCTCCTTGCGGGATTTTCGCTAGGGCGGGTGTTTCTCCAGCACTCCAATGCCCTCTATCCTCCTTGGTTGGACACCATTCTTTGTTGGCTATGCCTCTGTGGTTGGTTTTGTTTGATCTCGACGGTTGATTGTTTTGTGTTGACTTTGGTTGGTTGCTTGTATCGGTTTACGTCGTCCAGTCGAGCTCACCTTCGTCACCTCAATCGATTGCTTCCCAAACCTCCGTTCCATTTTCCTCCTAGTGGTTTCGATAGTCGCCTTTGCTTATCCGATCACGTGATTTGTTTGACTCCACTTTCGGTCCTTTACCTTGCCTTTCATCTCCTCATGTTCACGTCGTCAACTTACCCTTTGGGAGTCATGAGTTTCACTCCTCCACGGGTCAGGGGCGAGCATGGTACGAGAACACGAAGACGCACATGGTCCAAGTCAAGATCTGCCACGAATTGGAACCATTGGCCCACGATACGTGCTTTACGTTTGCACAATCACACGGTTGATTGTCACGACAAGCTCAAGTTGTTACCTTTGTCAAGCGATCCCAAGATCTATACCCTTGGTCCAGATTTTAGCAACCTTTTACGTGCGAATTGTGAGACACCCCGTTTCACATACCGTTATGCCATGCATCATATTGATCCGACCATGATCGTATCTCAAGTCGCTCACACTGACGACGCTCCAAGTGATCCAGTGGTACCCATCATCCTTGACACTGGCGCCTCCAATGGCTTAACCATGCGTGAGGATGATTTTGTTGAGCTGGTATACGGTAATTACGGATCCATGTCCACTGCCGCAAGTGACAACCGCTTTCCTATCATCGGTACCGGTATTGTTGGATATGACGCCATTCACGAAGACGGCACTGTACGACGATGGGTCTATCCAGCCAACCTCTGTAAGGCAGCTGGTACAAGACTTTGTTCTCCACAGATTAACGCTGCTTACCTCCGTCAAGACCAACGTTTCCCAACTTTCGTCAGCAACCAATCATTCGCAAGCATTATGATTGACAAGGAATCCGAACGGCGTATTACCGTACCCATCGACTATTCCAGTAATCTTCCCATCGTTCGAGTGAAGCACATCAAGAATCACACTCAAGCAACGGCCCAGCACCGACCGGTTGATTGTCGTTGTGGATTTAATCAGTGGTGTCGATGTCACTTGGAAACTGCATCTGTGACCAATAATCAGCTCACATTGCATCAGTTCTTGGCCGAACATGACGAAAATCCCTTGGACGAGATGAATCGGAACTTGAGCCGACCACAGAAACAATTGTTGTTGGATCATCAACGCTTGGGACATATTCACATGCGTCGTCTCCAGAGGCTCTATCGTGACAACTCGAACTCTGACCCAAGCGATGGCACATCATCATGTCTACCTTGCACATTCAAGAGCAGTGGTAGTTGTGATGCACCACAATGCCTGGCATGCTTGTACGCCAAAGCTCGACGTCGGCCAACCCAGTCCAAGGCTAATGTACCACACTCCCAAGCAGGCCATTTGACTCCAACAGACCGAAAACTCTCTCCCGGTGAATTGGTTTCAATGGATCACTTCGAGTCCACCGTTCGAGGCCGCCTTTGGCACACACGAGGCCGTGAAAGACCAGAGCATCGCTTTGTGGGTGGTACCATTTTCTTTGACCATGGCTCAAAAGCCATTTTCTGCTATCCACAAGTCTCCCTTGGTAGCAGCGACACCATTAATTCCAAGAACCAATTCGAAGTCTCCCTCCATCAGGCTGGCCGACAGGTTACTCGATACCATTCTGATAACGGTGTCTTTACCTCAGACGCTTTTCAGGAATCTCTCAAGACCAATCGGAACACTTTTCCTTCTCCCTTGAGCACACTCTCTGGTGTCGGAGCTCATCATGCCAATGCAGGTGCTGAACGGGCGATTCAAACAGTTACATACATGGCCCGAGCCATGATGATCCATTGTCACATTCGATGGCCGTCAGCATTTTCACCGTCTTTATGGCCCATGGCCCTTGAATACGCCACCTGGATCTACAATCACGTCCCTCAAGAAGACAACGACATGTGTCCAATGGAAGTGTTCTCTGGCACCAAGATCGATTGTACTCTGCTGCGTCGAGTTCGTGTGTGGGGTTGTCCCAGTTATGTGTTGGATCCAAAACTGCAGGACGGTAAGAAACTTCCCAAGTGGGCACGCCGGTCTCGTCGTGGTCAGTTCTTGGGTTTCTCTCCCCAACATTCTAGTCTGGTGGGCATGATTCGGAATTTGGACACTGGCCACATTTCCCCCCAGTTTCATGTGGTGTACGACGAATTATTTATGTCTGTCAACAGCACGTGGTCATTCCCCCAAGACAACAGTTTACCCGACTTCTTTACCCGCGATCATTATCTCGACGACCACGATCCGACACGTGATGGACCGTTACCCGACTTGGATTCAGTCTGGTCCCTTCCCAAGGTATCCTTCGACGACACTTCGTCCCTTCCAGTTCCGCATGTCCCCGAGGGCGAGCGAGCAGAGCAACCGTCACACGACCAGCCTACTACACCAAGCACACCATTAGATCTTGGTCGTAACCATCGCCGGACGACTCTTGAATCTCATCCTAACGTGACACCCATCCAATTGGACGATATCACTCCTCTGTCACCTCTTGCCGAGACTGACGAGACTGACTCTTTCGATTCCACTTCCGACGACATGCCTACCACACCTCGATCCAAACCGGGCGAGTCGTCACCCAGCTCAAAATCGGGCGAGTCGTCACCTCGTTCAAAAACGGGCGAGTCGTCACCCCGTTTAAAAACGGGCGAGTCGTCACCAAGTCCAGCCTCTGATGCGACGCATGAACCCACTACAGGCCGACCTCACCGTCAACGTCGCGCTCCAGTACGATTTCCAGACAATGTGGATTCCCATCAAGACAGCTCTTGGGCACACACAAGTGTCACAGAGCAACGTTTCTCCATGACGGCTATCAACGACGATCCAACAGCTTTTGGACACTATGCCAACTCCATCAAGTGGGATTTTCCTAACGGATTTGACCCAGACAAGCTCACATCTACTTTTGATTCGCGGCTCTTGGCTCAAATCCAGTCGCCATTAGGCATCATCGACGATTGGCATCCACTCTACTTCAGTGCCAAAGCCATTAACGAAGACGCGCCATCCTACTTCGACATCCGTTTGTTGTCTCAGGAAGAACAGGACAAGTGGATTGCGGCTATGGACAAGGAGTTAAACGAACTCGAGAACAAGAAAACATTCAAACTTGTCCCTCGTATCCAAGCGAAAGGAAAGGAGATCGTAGACGTTATGTGGACCTTTGTACGGAAACGGAAACCAGATGGGACCATCTCACGGTATAAAGCAAGGTTGGTCGTCCGTGGAGATCAGCAGAAGGCATCTTTTAGCCGAGACGATACCTTCGCACCAGTGATTGATTGGCCAACCGTCCGTCTTCTTCTCAACTTGTCCATCCAACACAATCTACACACGGTCTCAATCGATTTCAAGAACGCCTTTGTCCAATCGGATCTACCCGAACCGATCTATGTCAATCTGCCACAAGGGTATGGGGCAGGCCAGAGCGACAAAGTCCTAGAAGTGACCAAGAGTCTTTACGGCGATTGTCGGGCACCACGACTATGGTACGATTACCTACGCAACAAACTGGAACAAATTGGACTCAAGCCTGACGGTTCCGACCCATGTCTCTTCATCGGAATGGGCTGTGTGATGATCACGTACGTTGACGACGCAGTGATTTGTGGACACGACGAAGCAAGCGTCAATCGAATCCTCGAGGGACTGACACAGACGAAGATGGACTACGAACATCTCGGAGATCTCCCAACGTACCTCGGAGTTGAAATCAAGCATCATGAGAATGGCACCGTCGAGCTACGACAACCGCACTTGACTCGTAGCATCATCAGCGCATTGGGACTCGAAAAATCCAATCCCAAGGCTACACCTGCCACGAAAACAATTGGAAAAGACCTGGACGGAACACCACTCAACGCCGACTACAATTACCGATCCGTGGTGGGCATGCTCCTCTACCTTGGGAATAACACGCGACCCGACTGCGCATTCGCCATCAACCAAACGGCACGATTCAGCAACAACCCCACAGCACTACATGGAGAGGCACTAAAACGAATCGGTCGCTACCTCATGGGAACCGCAGAGAGGGGCCTAATCCTAAAACCATCCAAGGATCTGAGTCTGCATTGTTATGTGGACGCCGATTTCGCTGGCCTGTGGAGTAACGAGAACCCCGATGATCCAACTTCCGTACGGTCGCGCACCGGGTTCATCATTACCATCGGTCAATCCCCTATCACATGGAGCAGTAAACTACAAACTGAGATTGCACTCTCAACCATGGAAGCCGAGTATATTGCTGCCTCAACCAGTATGCGTACACTCCTTCCACTACGCAATCAATTTGCCAAGATTATTACTCATTTGCATCTGAATCCAGCGGGCCCAAGTTTCGTTTGCACCGTCTGGGAAGACAATCAAGCCGCCTTACAACTGGCGACGAAAGATCCACCGCGAATGACACCACGTAGCAAACACATTGGAATCAAATATCACTGGTTCCGCGCACACATCAACTCACCCAACAGCACTGATCCAAACGGCATCTTCATGAAAGCGATCGCAACGACAGATCAACTTGGCGATGCCTTTACCAAACCATTGGACACAGGACCTTTCGAAACGGCTCGCAAAAAGATCATGGGTTGGTAGCCCTCGGTCAAGGGCGAGTATCAGCGTCCATGCGCCTCTTCCATTCACTCCCACACATGCAACAAAATATCGACCTCGCACTACACCCAACTTAGCTCCTAGTCATAATTTGAGAAATAACAAAACTTGCACTACAGTTTACATTCGTCCCTAGCAGAATCTTACGAACTGCAAACCGGAACTTTTCCGAATGACCATGGGAACCTCCCTCAACGGAACGGCCGCCTCATTCGGACATTCTACGAACAACTCGTCGGGTGGAACAGAAAACTCCTTCACAATGAGAAGGACCGCCAATCTCCATCGCGATCCATTTCAATCCTCAACCCCACCACGGCGTGGAGCTCCAATACGGCATCTTTAGCCAAACCAGGATGCTGCTCGCGAAACTTGGCAATGTCAGCGTCTGTGACTTGATTCAGAACCTGTCGAGGAAGTCGACCCTTCAGTCCTGGTACATCAACTGGAATGTTGCCTTCTTCATTTGATGCGTTGGGGTTTTTGGCGTGCACGAGGTAGCAAAGACCCAGAATCAGCCACAAACTGGGCGCACGAAGAATCGTCATGGCACACATTGTCATCTTCAATCTTGCACACTAACAAGGTATCGAAATCTTTCTTTAGAATGGTACAAGGAAAAAAGAATGGCTGCACAACGAATGTTTTGGAAAGAATCCTTTGAAGGGCCCTGTATGGTTGGATGATTTTCTATTGGCTTCGTCTTGTTTGCAAGTAGATCAACCTCTAACTCTCTTCGTATTGGACTTGGAATAGAATCAAACCAGAGCAGTAACTTATTGTTTCGGCTTCTCCTGTCTCCCCGGGTCGTCCCATTGACCACTTACAGAACCGAATTTATAGATTGCTCCTTGTAACATTTGCGTTCAATCGGCATCCACTCAGGTGTCTCGTTGGGCTGGTTTGCCATTCCAGCCCAACGATTAGGACTTCGAAGGGCAATACAAAACATAAGCAAGGGCAATTATAATTTCTCTACTCGTCATTTCGAAATAAAAAAGTGTTCCATCCTGCTTACGGGCAGTCGGATTTGAAAATCTGGAGGGCACTCCCCGATACTTCTCTCCACTACATTTTGAAATAAATAGTACTCAACATAATCAAAGTATAATATTTGATAGCGCTGGGGATCATAGGTGACGTGGGCTTTGAATGGTAGCTCTACAACCAGTCAATTTTCAAATAAAGAATGGCACATCACAATTGGCAAGGCATTATGCATCACTGTTGATATAAAAAGAATGGAGGGCGTGTCTGGACTTAAGCCTATCAAGGATCAGGTACCTTCTGGAAGCTACGAGAATGGAGAAAAATACTTGTACGAGTACGAGTACTACTCGTCCTCGTTACTCGTAAGGTGAAGCAGACTCTTCTATACGGATACCAGCCCTACAAAAGTCCACTCTCATATTTCGTATACTCTTGGTTGTAATTGATGGTTGGTAATTGTAGTAGTAGTGTACGGTGTACACTACTATTGGTGTCATGTGCTGTCTGTGTCTGTATCTGTGGGGAAATTTCTTCAGACACCTTACGAGTATTTTTTGCAGGGAAACGATACAATATAATTGCAAGAATCCCTCGGTAACTTGGATTACTACTCCTAAGAGTAAGAAACCAAATCGTCCCCTACCTAGTAGACAACTCGAACCATGGATGTGACATGCCCTACAATGAGAAAATGGAAAATGGGCGAAACACTACCAATCTCCTATCAATCCTAAGAAGAAACAGAAGGCACAAACAACAACTGAAGGAAAGACGCGCTCTGTCTACAGTATACAATGATTCGTCCGCGGTTCATGTGCCATGGCCGATGGTCTTACCGGTACCGTGATATTGTAGGGCCCTTCAGATTTTGCTCTCACGGTTTTTATGAGCTGTCGCTCGCGAGCGTCTGGAATTTGAATCGTGTTGATTTGAGGACGCCGGCCAACCTTCAACTGTCACTTGCACGCCGGCCATTCTACATGACGATTTGCTTTTGGAAGATTTTATGGGGGAGAAGGACAGAGTTCTGTGCGGACGACGTACGTACGGTTTATAGGTGGTCACCGATACAGAGCCATTACTCCTAACAGATTTGCACTTTGCACTTTGCACCCCAACCCCCAACGGAATCCCTCGGTATCAGTGTCCACTGCTTAGCTGTTTTTTGTCTGTGCCACCTTCACAGGTTCCCACGTGGACACAGCCAGCATTTTATGTTTTTCGTCTGTCTGTCTACCCAATAAAATTCCTCAGGGTTGGAGCAAGGCCAGCGTGCATGTGACAGTTGACGGTTGGTGGTTGTCCTCTGGTCACCACGATTCAAATTTTTTGGGCAACCCTCCCGTCCTCGTCTGTCACAAAACACCAAAAACCGAGCCAAATGCTTGACCATGACGTGAGGTGAGAACAATGGATGCAACATGCTGGGCTGAACCTGTACTGCTTCTCACTTCTCACTACTGTGGCTTATTTCTAATCTTCTTGTTTCTTTTTCTTTCTTCTCACTCATCACTGCTGCAATCTTTCCTCTTGTTCATGCATGATCCTTTGGCTTGTCTCTTGTTGAACGAGTAGACTAGGAACAAGCCGCTTGATGTCAACTGGAGTATCTTACCCGTCTCATTTGTTGATGTAGGAGTAATTGTTTTGTTCTGTAGGATAGATGATTCACTATTGTCATAGGTTGTAGCATCATCTCATTTCTCAATGACCGAACACTTTGTTGTTTTTGCTTCAAATAGATGGGAAGCCCTCTTGCTCTTGCCACACCCTACTTTCCATGTCTATCAGATCATAGAGTCAAAAGTTGTAGCTGTAGCGTGTGAGAGCTGCTTGTGTTCATGGTGAAACTGAGAGTCATTGCCATGCTCAAAACAGAAAAGAGATCTGCAACGAATTCAGAATGCACTGAACTCTACGAATGAATAGCACTTGAGTTCTATTTCTACTCCTAGTATATAAAGAAAACAATGTCTGCAGTCTGTTTATGAATCGAATGAAAGTTATCAAAAATCCGTCATTTCAACATGTAGAATGGCACGTAATGAGCTACCCAGAGACACAACAGATGATCGCCTCTCTTCCCATGAGCAGAGCAAACAAAAGTGACAAGTGTCAGTGATCAGTGAGCATGAGCTATGTAATTGTCATGGCAATTGGCAACGGATCACACTCACCTGGAATGCCATTCGTACGATGTGCTTCGGCAACAAGAGAAAAGAATTGTGTGCTTGTCATTATGAATTATGGAGCAACCAGCAGTTATCCACGCACGGCCGCTTGCTGGGCATGCGTCTGTTTCAAACTGTGAAAACTCCAGCTGGGTATGCGTGCTAATTTGCCATTTGATCATTTCTATTTGTCTCAAAAGCAAAAAATGATGTCTGTGTCCACCTGGGAACCTAAAATGATGGCACAGACAAAAAACAGCTAAGCAGTGGACACTGATACCGAGGGATTGTAAGAAAATTCGTGTGTGGTACTCCTGACACTAGTACGGACTACGGATTACGGACACGAGTATTCTAGTCGTAGTGTCTTGCATTCTATCTTGCTGTGACATCATGAATCAAGACCCATCGAGGCGAAACTAGAATAACCTTACCTCTCTTCTCCCCTCTGTTTCAGGTTTCAGTTGCACATGTTCTCTGTTTATGCCCGGGTCACCACTTCTTGCACAAATGAATGATTAGATGCGGACAAGACCTACATGTCTCACTGAAAACTGGAAGTGTGTCTTACACCTAAACTATTCGTAAAAAAGACTTTCAATAGCGTCTCAGAATTCGGATAGGGGTGACTGGTCACATGCGCCTCGTCCCTTGCAGTGCAAGGGCGCCATCTGGTATCATAATATGTTACACGTCCATTATCCCTGTCCTTCCTTGCACGAAAATGGGGGGGCCCAAGGCAGAAGAGAGAAGGGGAGGGGGAGGAGAGGAAGAAGAAGGGGAGGAAAAAGGGGAGAGTTTTGGCAGCTGGATTCCATCGTTCTGGTTCGATCGTTTCATTCGCATTTTCGAGGATTGTTGTGACATGTCGTAACATCACCTTTCATGTCCTCAGAGGGGGATCAGGCAGGTAAGTACGTGGAAGCATTTTTCCCCTTACAAGACCGGTAGCAACATTCTGTCTTTATTGGCCTCTCACCTTTAATTGTCTGTCGTTCAACAGGTTTGACTTGACACCCGAATTCCGCAAGAGCCTTGTCACTTTCCGGGTGCCCTTTCCATGTGCTACGGTGGCTAGAGAAGATATGGATGTCTCATAAATTCTGTTTTTCGTATTTTTGTTACTAACTATCTTGTCGTGCTTGTTGTGTTCTTGGTCATTCAGGTATTCAGGTTGTTGGTCGATTCATGTTTTAAGTTCTTGTAATTGGAGCGATGATGGGGCATGCAGTGGTGGTAATGAAGGTGGTTTTTGGGTGGGTGGATTGGTTGTGATGGCTGGATGGCATCGCCATGTCTTTCGGTGTGCCATTGGATCTTCCTTCCTGTCGTCTCGACAAATGGACAGCCCGGATCAATCGAAGCCTCGGAAATTCCGCTTTGGACAGTCTTTGCTGTGTGGTGGTCGTCCCCTCTTGCCACTGTCGTAGTATTCTTTGTGCTTCACGCAACAAAACTGGATTTGAGTTCGTGGCGATGGACGATGAGGATAGCCGAACGGATGGCACGGGTACAAAGCTGGATGGAGTGGTGGTGGCGGCAACAGGTTGGAGTACTTGGCCATGGCAACAGGGAGTCCAAAGAATGGTGGACGATTGCATTGCTGTGCTGGTGGTGCATGGTGATTTGTTGTTTGTTTTGTTTGTTGCGTGTTGCTCTGCTGTGTCGCCGTATGCAACTGGGCCTGTTGTCGTGACAAAGAAGGTAAGCTTACCACTTCCCTTGTTGCATTTCCTGGTGTAGCTTCCATCTCACCAGTTTCTGTCTCATTCGTTTGCTGCTCTATGCGTTGCTTTTTGGATGGATTGTTGGATTCTGTTGTTGTGTTGTTGCCGGCTTTTCGTTTGTTTGCGTCCTTCGCAACCGGAACCGACTGTTCTGGTGCTACATCACCGCAACAACTGATGCTGTTGTCTATTTCTTCGGATATTTCTTCGATTTGGACGGTGCTCTTGGGTTGTTTCCGTCCTCTTTGGGGAAAATACGGATTCAAATAAATCTCGGCCATGGTTGGTGATGAAGCAGACACAACAACAGACGAGGAGGAAGCTGACGAAGCAAAGGGTGGAATGGAGCTGTCATGGGGCAATCTCTTGGCATTGCCCTGACACAACGAACACTGACAGCGATCATTGAGCGGATGCTTTGGCACGGTTTTGTCTCTTTCCATTTGTTGCTTGAGGTAAGTAGACAAAAATCGTTCTCCGTTGTCCTCTGGGATTTGTTCTACGTTGGCGAATGGCCCACTAACACCAGTTGCCCTTGCCATTTTGTTTATAAATTCGAGTTGCAAGTGGTTGTCAAACGGCGCAACCGACTCCCATCCAGCTGGGATTTGCGCTCGCTCTGTTGGATTCATATCCAACAGAGCGAGCTTGTGTCGAATGGTACGATTGTACCTGGCAGTTCCGCACAAATTTAGTGCATCTGCCAATGACTCGCGCATCCCACAGTTCCCAAAATGAGCAAGGTTGTCGTGAAACGACTCCAACTTGCTCTCGCCACGGTAAGCACGAAACTCAGGGAGACCATGTTTTGCATTGCGATTCGGTGGCAACTCACAATACATCTCTTCGATTGGTTTTGGGTCGGCCAAAAACTGAGCCTTCTCTTTGCAATTCACCAGGGCATCGTGTGTTTCTGGAGTGAAGAGAGTCTGGCCCGACTTTGGGTCAAGACGGCCACGAGCAGCTGGTTGTCCATCTGAGGCGGTGACTTTGTACCTCACCTTGAATTCGTCGAGTTTCCCTTTGATGACTTCGGCCGAACGAATCCTTTTTCGTATGTATTTGTTGTATCGTTGAGCAAAGACTTTCGTTGCTCTCATCTCACAAATCTCTTCTTCTGTGTATTCCTTTCCCAACAATCCGGTCTTGAGGGCATGGATGACTTTCTGAAGGTCTTCATCGTGCTCTTCATAGATGCAAGCCTTCAAATCACGAAGTGCTTGCCCATGGTCGCAATGACGCTGTCGAAGCGTCTTTGTAATTCGCTGCAAAAAATGAAATAACCCCAACCTGCCAATCAACCGTGCTCCGAGTATCAGTTCCCAAAAGTCATCCTTGTGGGGCCAGGTATCGGAATACATAATTACGGGAGAAAACCCGATACGACGCGACAATTTCTCTGCTGCATGGGCAATCTCTTGCAGCTTTGTTGATTGCACCAAGACAAGACAGGCAATCTCGCCTGTCTCGGTGCAAACATCCCACAGGACCTTTGCCTTGCAACTGGAAAGGTAGTTCTTGACCACCTCCCAGGTGTGGTCCTGAGCAAACGACAATCTACACTTCACCATTTGTATTTCTCGCTGGTGTCGGTCAACATCGGATACTCCCCACCACACAGAGTCTGAGTAAGCACCCTGCTCGTATATCTGACGAAGGGTGTCCGCTTGAGGGGGATAAGACACGAGCCATTCGCCATCCTTCTTTGGATAAGGTTGGTCACTTGCTTGGTCTGTCGCTAGGAGCTCCGAGTAGAATCTCATAGTTTTGTCCATATAGCACTGGTTGATTGATTCATAGAGATATTCTGCACATAGAATTGCATTCCCATGAGTCACCATGAGCCGCTCCATGAGTCTCGTCGCGTCAGTCTTGAGGTGCGAGTTGCCGACCGCGTATTTCGGGTCGACTGGGTACGCCATGGCCATGTGGGGAGGAAGTTTCGCGAGAAATTGCGATTCGTTGCCTTGGTGATTGGCACCACATGCCGAGCACCTATAGTGCATCACGATCGCGTAGCTTGGGGGACCATTTATTCCGAATTGGGGGAAAAGCGACTTGTTCTTGGAGAAATTAGTCCGCGTCCGCTGGAGATTACCTCCACATGTAGGACAAAACAGTACTTGGTTTGGAAAAAAGAGTTCCCAATCTACTACATAGAGTTTCTGTCCCACAAACGAGTCGTACAATGGACACGTGTTCCCAGAGCAAGCCGGTACACAAAACTCCATACCTTCGAAAAAATCTTCTAGAACCGTTGTACTCCGCTTTGAACGAAGGCACGTGTCCTGAATAAGTGACGCGAGAGCCCGCATGGTCTTGGGAGCAATCGAACTCGCCTCAACCAGCATGTTTGTCCTATGTAGAATTTCTGTTTTGAAATTTTCGACCGACATGCGTGCACTCGTTGGTATGTGACTGTCACATGTTTTCCCAACCTTCCTTTCTACTGGCTTTTTCTTCGTCGCCAACGACTCCAACGTGAGCTTGCCCGTTGTCTTCACTTGTTTCGTCGTGTTGTTGCGAACAGAAAAAAAGGCACCCAGTGCCTCCTCACTGACATTGCCTGGGGTGAGTTGTTCTGTGCCATTCATTGGCCTATTGTTGTTCTTCTTGTGTTGTTTTGCTGCTTTGTCGAGCAGTCGTTGGATCTGGCCCTTCTCCTGTGTCTTTGCCTTGCCCTTTGTTGTTTTGTTGAGTGGACAGAGCATGTGGTGGGCTCTGTGTGGCTTGTTTTGTCCATTGTGGACAGCCCTGCAGACATAACAGTCTATGTGGGGCTCAAACTCCACTACTCCTGTCATGGTTTGGTTGCCCGAGCGTCGCTGCCCCTGTGGCACTGGCAAGCGACTGTAAATGTTCCCTCGTCGTTGGGATTGGGGGCCCATTGCCGCCCTTGCTGCAGCCTGTTGAGCAGCCCAAGATTGTGTTGTTTGGTGTGACCTACTAACCATCTTTTCTATTACGTTTTCTACAGGTGTGTCATCGACGAGATGAGATGGCCAGAAAAGTGGCCAATGTCTCATTGTCGTCTTTCCGAGATGAGACTTGGCGGCCGCGACCGACCGGATCGGCACTTGGAATCTCACTTGGTGAGATTTTCAAGCTGCCAATCCGTGTTTGGGGGGCGATGGGGGGACTGATTTTTGAAATGGTAAGACATGTCGTTCTGAGTTTTCCTTTAAGTGTTTTGTGTGGAACGACATGGTCTCACCCAATCATATTGCTGCCTGAGCAAACTAACACCCCCCGTTGCACGCCTTTGGGTGGCTTATGAAGTGCCGCAAGTCTTTAGCCGCCCCACCGAGGATTTGAAGAAACACGGAATGGACTAGTGTTCGACTGGAACTCTAGCATAACTATGAATAGAGGATTGACTCCAGGCGCTGAGAGTAATAATCAAACAAAAACAATCTAGAAGACAAATAATGTTGCTCCCAACCTCACTCTCATGCGTTGATTCCGTGGACCTCTACAGATTTTAACAACAATCGCATGTTAGGGCTACAGATTCCAACAACAATCGCATGTAGCTCTTGTTCTGCTAGGAGTAATATGTATTAGGCCTTAGCCCCCGAACCACACTTGTCCTCCCACAAGCAATTGTCAAAGTACGCATAGGAAATAAAGAGTTGCTCATTCCCTTGAATGGTCCATGTC
The DNA here is from genome assembly GCA_946965045.2 of Epithemia pelagica. Classification (NCBI taxonomy): domain Eukaryota; phylum Bacillariophyta; class Bacillariophyceae; order Surirellales; family Surirellaceae; genus Epithemia; species Epithemia pelagica. The sequence continues at coordinate 1,250,430 of OX337239.1, read as the reverse complement.
TTGAGCAGTGCATCATCATGGTACACACGGAGCTCTTCTCCATGGTACGCTCGAACTAGAATTCCCTCATTGGGCTTCGGGGCCTCCGTACATTCCGTTGGATCAGTTTCATGGATGACACAAAGAGTGACGTTGTCCAATTCGACATCAACATTACTCACAGTGATCTCTTCTCGTTCCGACTTTGAACGCTCTGTCGCTTTGTGACCTCCCTGTGGTTCAAATTTGCCCATTTTCTCCAAATCATCCAGACCATAAGTCACTGAGGGGTCTTCAGGTTGTTCGTAATCTGGAACGGCCGCCCGAACACGACCAAACATTTTTTGCAACTCGGGTGTGGACCCAATGTCGTGCACTGGATCCTCGTCAAAATTGTCATCCGTGTACCACGGCTGGACGTACGTTTGGTACAAGACGGTTCGTACGTCTGGGCTCCTGTTTTCTCCTCCACGGTGCTCCACGTTAAAGTAAAAGAATAAAGCATCACCAAATTGAGGGAGGGGTGTGCGCAAGAAACTTGGTGGGCAATTGTTCTCGTTGAAATAGCTCTGGGCATCCAGATAGGCTTCCCGGAGATCATTGTCATGAAACTCTGGAGTTTCTTCCTCATCGCTATAGATTCCTTCAATGGCATTGCGTCCCATGCAAAATTCGGTGGGACCATGTTGGATGGTCGTGTTGAGCAACGGAATCATGACGCCAACAGAGAAGGGTGGCAAGTCGTTTCCGGCCAGTCCATGAGTTTCAAACATGCCTCCATATATATGACCATCCCCGTGCCAGTGCTGAAGCTTGGACCCTGGTTCCGAAACAATAGCTCCAAAATCCCGCATCACCACCTTGTCGCTGAAATGATTGTCGAAGCAAACACGTAAGGAAATGAAAATGATGAAGCTCTGTTAGCGAAAGACTCGTTCTACCATTGACGTCATGTCCTTCTGTTGGCAAACGTACCCAATCACGCGGTGATCCGAGACAACATCGAGAATGAGATCGGGTGCCATGATATCCTCGTTCAAGAGTTCTTTGGGAAAGGATACATCATAGCGATGGCGACTGGTTTCGTGAATAAAGTACCGTTCTCCCAGTGTCGTTTGACCGTCACTGGCCACACGTCCATTTTCCAGACCCATCATGTAGGATGTAACATTTCTCTTGTACGGTTCCAGAATGTGGCGTGGAATGGCATTCCGGACATGAGCCACGCCACATTTAGTCAAGACCTTCACCACCTGTCCCTCGTCAAAGTCTACCGACGACGCATCGAGGATGTTGGTCCGGCAATCAGGATCGTTGACAATATCAAGCATGTTGGCGACATACCGATCAGCGTAAAACGAGCTGGCTCGGTCCTGGAACATGCGATGATCACCTTTGTCGTCCATGGTCACATCCTTATAATTGGCATTGTGATACTGTCCAAAGAGGTTAGACAGTTCGTCCTCCAACCCATGGTCCACGTTTTGGGCATCACCACTCGCTACAGCTTGTAGTGCTTCAATCATTCGTTGAGCGGCCTCTTGTTTGGTAATGGATGTCTCCGACGCATCTTCTTCTTCTGCTGTCTCATGTACTGAGTCAAAGCGAGCTGTGACGAAGTCGATGCTCCAAGGCGCGACGATACCCAGTATAATAAATGCTCGTATCATTTGCTATTAGGTTGGTTGGTGACAAGTACGACGATACACAGCAAGGCTTGGAAGTATGAGTGATGTTGATGTCGGTGAAGTGGAGACGTTTTCATCACACACATTCTGTTCGACGATTGGAACACGAATCACCATCTCCACAAGCCAAAAATACATAGATTTCGTCCTTTGGTCGAATACAACAAAGTCGGCAGAGGTTTTCGGCCATGACTTTTACGGAGATCGTTTTGTTGTCGGCTGTGGTATTCATCAAGGGATGCTCATATGATTGAACATTCACCATTCACTTCAATGGCAATATCGTCATCATGGGTTAGAAGAAGGGGGAAATGGAAATACTGTATCATGGTCGAACGATATGAACATTCTCGCCATGGGTCCACAAAAGAATCAAACATGTGAGAAAACATGGAAAATTTGCATCCAACCCAAAATCGAGCGGAAATTGTATCCCCAGCGGTGTTGAAACTATTCACTATCAATTTTTAAATACTAATCAATATATAATACCGATAGGGATTTTGTGGATGATGCGCGCGTGGCCACAGGAGAAGAATGGCTCGGATGGAAGTTTCCCTCTTTCTTATGACAAGAATGACAACGGCTGGGAATGAACAAAGCTATCCGTACTCGTAGTGAGGTGTGAACTTCTTGGAAGAGGGAAGTATGCTAACTATTCGGCATAGGCATAGTCAATGTTCTTATGAATTGAGGACGACACCAACAAATACCCAGAACCAATAGACCTTCAGTGCAATCTCAAGATGACTACAGAGACGGTTCGGGACGTAACGTGCCATTGGTGCCGCTTTCTTCTTTTTCCTTTTCCCCACTACCGCCTGAGCTCGTATCGTCACTGTTGTTCGTTGTTCGATCACCGCCGCCCTCATTGTCATCCTGGTCATCAGTGACAGCTTTCCATTTGCGTCGAACATATTCTTGATAGGCTGGATCACCAATAAAGGGTCGCTCTCCAATCACTTCAACCATATCATCGTGCGTAATCGTTTCCTTGTCCAACAGGAGCTTCGCCACTGATTCGACTTGTTCCTTCTTTTCCCGGAGCAAGTTGAGCGTGCGCTCGTAGGCTCCATCAACAATAGCTCTCGCCTCTTCATCCATGGCCTTGGCAGTCTTCTCCGAATACGGACGTTCGTCCCACATGGCATTGGGGTCCTTTGGAAACGCCAACTGTCCCAATCTCGGGTTCATTCCATACAATTGAATGGTACTGTATACAATGTCAGTAACACGCTTCAAATCATCTTGTGCTCCCGTCGTCACTCGTCCAAAGAAAATCTCTTCGGCAGCCCGACCAGCCAAGGCCATGCACACAATGTCCATAATCTGAGCTTGCGTACGCAAAAACACCTCTTTGGGCAAATATTGAGCATACCCCAGGGCACCACTGCTACGAGGGATGATAGTCACTTTCATCAAGGGATCAGCATGTTTCAAGAACCACCCTGCCACGGCATGACCTGCTTCGTGATGAGCCACAATGCTTCGTTCTTCCGTCGACATGATTTTGTTAGATTCCAAACCACCAATGACGCGATCGATGGCCTTTTCAAAGTCGTCCATATTCACCGTATCGGCATTGCGTCGGGCCGCAACAATCGCAGCTTCGTTGCAAATATTGGCAATGTCCGCCCCAGCAAAACCCGGCGTCAAGCCCGACAATCGTCCCGCCATTTGATCAATTTCTCCATCCAAGGTGATGCCACGCAAATGCACTTTAAAAATTTCTTTGCGTCCCGACAAGTCAGGCTTGTCCACAGTGATTTGTCGATCAAACCGACCCGGTCGCGTCAAGGCTTGGTCCAAAATATCGACTCGATTTGTGCCGGCCAAGACCACAACTCCCGAACTGGGTTCAAAACCATCCATTTCGACCAAGAGTTGATTCAGTGTGTTTTCTCGTTCGTCATTGCCACCCATTCCACCACGTCCTCGTTGTCGTCCCACGGCATCAATCTCATCAATAAAAATAATACAGGGAGCGCTTTGTCGCGCCTCACTAAACAAATCACGCACTCGGCTGGGACCGACACCCACAAACATTTCAATAAAGTCCGAACCACTAATGGAAAAGACTGTCCAGCGCCATAGAGATTCGTGAAAGAGAAGTGAGAGCAGCAAAACACAAGAATATCGTCAGATACTCGGAAACCCAAACCCAACGACCACAAAGTCTTATGATACCGTACGTACAGGGAACTCCCGCTTCTCCCGCCACGGCCTTGGCCAGCAAGGTTTTACCCGTTCCCGGTGGTCCACACAACAAGGCCCCCTTGGGTATTTTGGCGCCCAACTTGGTAAACCGCGCTGAATCTTTTAAAAAGTCGACAAATTCCATAATTTCTTGCTTGGCTTGATCGCATCCGGCCACGTCACGAAAGGTGACACCCACCTCATCCTTGTTAATTTTACGGGCCGTGGACTTGCCAATTTGAAACAAACCACCCATACCACCCCGACCGCCGCCACTGCCAGCACCAAAGCTTCGCGCGGCAAACACAAAGGCCGAATAGATGGTCCCTGCCAACAACAACCCAGGAACCACACTCAACAATTCTCGTGTAATATTCTGTGTTGGTTCGTGAACAACAATCGTAAAGTCATCACATCATACCGACGCAAGCATTGGATATGAGAGTTGTTCACCAGTATCAAACCATCGTGTACGACGGTGAAAAAATACGTACCGAACTGGGCAAATATTGAACGGGGACGTCTCGATCCAAGGGCCGATGCAAGGCACGTTGTGCTTCTTCCAATTTGCGTTCAAAGGAATCGACGCTCCCAATCGTCATGCGATAATACAGGGGAGCCGCTCCTGTACTCGTGGCGCTACCACTGCCACTACCCGAATACAGGGCACTGGAACTGGACGCCGCCGTGGAATGAGAGTGCCACTGATCGTCATCCTGTACTGTCGAAGAAGAAGAAGAAGTCTTTTTCTTGGCACCTGAAGCGGCGGCTGCCGCCATGAGCTGTTGTCGACGTGCTTCGTACGAAGGACTGGTGGTACCCGTCGGAGTTGTCGAACTAGCGCCGGTGGTGGATCTGGAATTCCAACCCGAGGACCCATCGGCGGAGGACGACGACGATGATGATGACAACAAGGACGACGTTGCACCTGCTCGGACATAAATGCGGGCCGAATCGCGCTCTTCCGAAACTAGGATTTTGAGCACCAAATCTTGTTCCAACAAGCGCAGCAATTCTTGCCACGACACTTGTCGCGTGGGTTGTTGGGGTTGTCCACCCGAACGACCATTGTCCATATGATCGTCATCGTCGTCTCGTTTCATCATGGCATAGGTAATCCACAACAAGAGAATGGCAGGAATCCAATTTTCCCATTTACTGGGATCCATACGATTGTTGTTGTTATTGTTGTTGTTGTCTTGGCCACCGCCACTATTGTTTTGAGACGAGTGAAACGACGAGCGCGAGTCATCCTTCTTGTCATCTGTTTTCTTGCTATCGCTGCTCTTGTCTGTTTCTGTAGAGGAGGATTCTTTCTGAGAAGACGATGACGATTCCGTTCCACTGTTTTCATTCTTGTTGTTGTTTCGGGGAGTAAAATTGTCAAATCCACTGCCTGGACGAGGCGTTTGTAACCACCAACGATCCGTCGTGGAACTTGTCGAGTGGAAGTGACGTTGTGGTTCAGTGAGGTGAACCGACCGAGAAGTGCCGGCGATTGCTGCGAGGGTTGTTGCACTTGTTCTTGGAGTAGTAGTAGGAGTGGAGGGTATTGGCCCTGTCCAATCCGCAGTCGTTGCGGCAATCGACGACCAGCAGGACGACCACGAATGCCGGAGTTGAGGACGAGCTATTCTACGTACACTTGGTATTCTCCTCATCATGATGGTTTCAGTCTTTGGCTATTTTTTTTGTTCTGGCTTTGATCAATGTTACTCTTGCTCAATCTCTCACACACCGCCAGCTGCGTCGGCTTATTTCCTTTTTCGAGTGTGGTGATGATGAGTCTGTCGTCTTCTGTGCCTGCTCTTTAGTTGACACAGAGAAGATCGTCTTCGTTGTTCTCCGCCCCTCTTTCTCTGTTTTGTCTTTGTGGGGTCGTCGGTCGTCGCCGCCCCTATCTTTGGCATGGCTATGAGTTGCTCTTTCCATTTCCAGAATAGCTACCCATTATCCTTATAGTTATTTGAGGTGTGTATTCTTTAGCAAACTCTAGTTTCGGCATCGCTTGCCTCTAGAGAGGAGCAGTTTTCAAAAAACGTACCGAACCACGAGAATCCAAAAAGCATTGTAACGTTCAGGAATTAGAGTAGTGATAATAAATAATGGATACAAACACATGTAACAAGAGTAGGTAATAGTCAGAATGTTCATGGTCCAGAGAGGAGAGAAGAATAGAAGAGCCTTTTTTTGTTCGTTTTAGAGAAATAGCGTTTCAGATGCGGGACTTTCCGCACACACAAGTTCATGTCCAGCAAACCGAACTCATGGTGATTGATCGGAGGCAAGGAGGGATTGTCGTCCTTACACTCTCTTCACTTTGGCATTGGCTGCGACAGACTCGGCTCCGGATGGTGCCTTTTTCTTGTTGTTGTTGCTGCTGCTGGCATATCGTCCAACAAAGAATTGCATAAACAAAAAGAGGTAGGATCCGTACATGACAAAGGCCGCCGTATTGTTTTCGGCTTCAATTTGGCAAGAGGCGTCGGTCTTGTAATAGTAAAATCCCAAACATGTGACAATGACACCGACAAACATTTGAGAAATTTGGGCCGCCGTGATAAAGATGGGATTCAAGAATTTGGGTTTGAGTCGAGCCGCCATCAAAAAGTAATAAAAGTACATGATTGCATGGACGGTGTAGTTCATGACGACAAAGAAAATGCCGGGAGGAGATTTGGTCACATAAGAATGCCAGCAATACAAGAGCACCGTGATATGGTGGTACCAATGCAAGAAAATCAACTTCTTTTTGTGAATGACAATGAAAAAGGTATCAAACAATTCCCTACGGTGAAATAAGGCAAAAGTAACCAGTCAGAAAAGGGCGTCGACAAATCTTCCAAAAATGACACAATCTTTCACAACAAGAAAGATACCTACGGGAATTTGGAAAGGATAAAGAGTTGGACCCACAAGCCGGTGGATCCACTGCCGTAGGCTTCTTGTGGATTGTGGCAAAAATTGTCATGGACGGATCGCGTCGTCAAATTGTGAACCAAATGAAAGGAGGTTCGCAGCATGCCAATAAAGGAAAAGACGGACAAGAACAAATTCCAGGCAGCCATGGTGTACCGCCAATGCCATCGCTCGCGAGTATCAAAATAGGCTTGGCCAGCCACAATTAAGACGGCATAGAGTACACAGGTCACAATAGGAAGCAAGGGGTGGCCCACCATCCAATTCGAGACAGGGATTGGGTCATAATACTTTTCAAAGCTGAGTATCCAGTACACAAGTTCATGATCCAGGTTGCGTCGCGACAAAATATACATTAATGTGAAAACAAATTTGGTCAGACACCTTTTTGTTGCTTGTCGACGCCCAACACGTCAATTCGCATTTCATACTTACTTGAAATAGAATGGCTCCAATGCCGGATACAGACAGGAAAACTCTTGATAGACAATGCCATTGCCATTGACCGCCCAACATGAGGAAGAGTCGTTGTTCGTCATTGAAGCATCTCCCATGGTGTGCGATTGCTTGTCGTCGATATTTTTTGGGTTACAATTTCAGTCGTCTCGGCTTCTTGTGTTGCCTCCAAGATTTTCAAATCCTGTTTGATTGGAGCAACCGCGAACAAACCAAAGGACACAGTTTGACCGAGCTGAGAAGCAGGATGCAAGAACAACAGAAGAACAACACGATAGCGCCAACAGCCAACACACCACACACCAAACCGGATTTCGGGTTGGAACGAGCGCCTCCACCGTCATTGTTGTGTGAGAGATTTCCAAGCGGTTGCAGATTGGTACGACAAGCGAATGGTGCAATTTTTAATGAAGTATGTCCACGACTCGGGGAAATGATAGCGATGGGTAGTATAACGGTTGGCGCCACAGTTAGAGTCACGCCAAGTCTTTACCCTCCACGCCCGGCGAGATCTACACTGACACAACAAACATAGCCCAAGGACCCCGAGAACCAAGTCCCTTTCATTCACTTTCATTCACCCTTCGCACCGAATACCGAATACCAACAAAGCCAACACAAGACGATTCTTCCTTTTCGATGATTGATGGTGCCCAAACGAGTCTATGGCGATTCATGGCCCATCGCCGCTCTCATTCGAAGGAAAAGTTTTTCAACCACTAGACGCATGTAGGTCGCTTTGTATCCGTTGGGTCGCTTTTATGCGACGATCCCCAGATTTTTCTCCCTCCTCAATGATCACAATGGGTTGTTGCATTATGTGTCATTTGGTCTGGAATCGGTCTTAGGATCAGATGAACCTTGTACTTCTTGGGCATTCTAGTCTTTCAGGAAAGGCTGCCTCTGTTGGACGAGCAAAATGATTCAACCGGACAGGACAGAGCGCAATGATCGTGCACCCTGTCGAAAGGTGCACCAACGGAACGAACAGGTTGGAGCATGATTATGTTGTGTGGATGAAGGGATGTGCGCAGTGCTGGAAGAAAAAATCCAACGCTTTCTCTAATTATAAGACAGACCAAGAAGATCATTATTTATATGTCGTAAAAGTCCAACGTTCCGTCTCGAAGGTGTGGTGTGTGTACAAGACAACCAACGACGCCGGACACAACTTTCGCAGTGTTGTTGTCTTTTGCGCGGCTCCTTCCCAACAGACAAAAGAACAAAAAAACAGCCTTCCACCATGTCTTGGAATGCAGACAGACTCATGTGCGCACACTCGGTGATGAGGGGCGACAAACTCTCTCCATATCATCACGGTATCGCCCCTCTCAAGCACTGTCGTCGAGCCACCGTTGGCGCTCAGAATTACTCTCGTTGTGTGTATGTGCGTGCTTGTGTGAGAGTTTGTGGATTCCTCATCCGCCATACCCAGAAGCTCAGTCGGTGAGATATCCGCAATACTGTGTTGTTTCTTTGGGTCATAAAGTCCTTGTTGATTTCGATACATCATCATTGTGTATTCGCATACAAGAAAGGTTGGACCATCTTCTCTCATGACAATAGCCAGCAGAGGAACTAATAGTGATTCGTCTCCTCTTGGGTCGGCAATGACCAGTGAGGACCTGAGCCTTTCCATCGTAGATGCAGCCGAGATCTATCGACGTGAAGAACAAGACGACCATGAGATGAACAGTGAGAAGAAGGATACGGTTCTTGTTGAGGAACCAATGGTTCATATTCTTTGTTCTGCTGAAGCAGATTGTGTCGAACTCATTCTCCTTGAAAGTACCAAGGAATTACCGGCTCTTTGCAACAAACCATCAATGACGATGCAAGACGAGAGATCGACAAGATCCGTATCGGACCACGAATCTCCTCGATCGGACCCAAACACAACGGGTCAACATGCAGATATTGATGACATGGTGGATGCGATTACAATCCAGTCAGGTGTTGAGACTGATCATGACAAAAAAAATAAAGACGACAGCGACGATGCTCGCTCCGTTGGGTTGTTGTTGTCGTCGTCGGTGAAAATTGTCATGTCCGGAGAAGCCTGTGAGGTCGTCCAGGTCCCTAATGTCGTAGTGACGTCCATGGAAGAGGATGACGGCTACAACGACCAAATGACGACAATCCAGTCTACGCCGGATCTCTTCAACGCGTCGTTCTTGGTGGAGGACGAAATTGAAATTGAGTTCATGCACCCCGCTACATCCAAAATCAGTGAACAAGACGATCTGACACAAACATCGGTAGACCTTGACCAAGATATGGACCAGGAGGAGGAGTACGAGGAGAGGGATGAAAATGAATGTCCTCCCATTGTCGTCGTACCAACAGAGGACCGTGACGAAGACAGGGATTTGTCTGCTGTGTTAGATGACGACAAGAGTCAACTGGACGTTGTAAACCCTGCTCGTTCCATGACATTCTCGTCGATTTCGTATGACACTGCAAACGATTCGACAATAAGTGTACGATTGTTGGACGATAAGAAGATGATGAAACAGAAAGACAATCGACGTCCTGCTCGCCAGGAGGAGGAGATGCGGATGGACAACAACAAGGAACGGTCAGTGGATTCCGTTTCCAAAGGATCAGAAGCAAAGAACGTGAAGCAAAACAAGCTACGTCGTTGGATTGCCACCGCCAATAAAGCCAAACTTAGTGCACGAAAACTTATGAAAGACAACATGACCAGCGCACGTCGTTGGAGTTTGAGAGACAATGAAGGACGACGGAATAGTGGTTACATGCCATTCATCCCTTCGGAACAAGAATTGCTCGAAGACCGCCAATTGCGCGTTGAGTGTCTCGGTTCGATGGCAGCAATACTTGACCGCAGCGATTCATTCGATCGACAAGAGCAGGATCAGGAAGCGTCTCAATTTCCCCTTGTTTCCGTTCTCCGGACAAAGATGAATGGACCAACACCGGGAATTGAAATGCCTGACTGTCGGACCAACCTGTGGAGGGTGGATCATGGAGGGCTGATGACAGTTGCCGTTTTGACACCGGAGGATCGCGACTCGCTGTCTGTCGAAAAAGACGGACCAGAGGATGAATCATCGGAAGGGTTGTCAAGGTTCCTTAAGAGTCGCTCTGTCCCAGTCTCAGACCAAAAGGACTCCCAAGATAGCAGCAACAACAGTGATGAATTGGAATACGACGACGAGGGTGTTTTCATGTCTGAGACAAATTTGTCATTTGACTTTTCCAACTCATTTGAAACCCTGGATGGTACAACTGTTGCGACGGCTGACGATGATGACTCCTTGTCCGTCACTGCCATCAATCCATTGTTGGATAGTATTGTTGATGAAGTCTGGCTCGAACCCATGGATGACTTTGTCACCAGGTCCACATTGTTCTGGAATAGGGCTTTGGACTCCATGAGCTTGATGATTCGAACAACTCCATCCATCGATAAAGCATCAGATGCTTCTTCGACTGCTACAACTGCCGCTGGTTCGACCACAGCAGCAAGTTCTGCCACTTCGATCGACTTGACGATAATGGAGAAAAAGAAAGACGAGAAAAGCACAACAAGTTCTGCGGTGGTGTCGGATGACGTCACCTCGATCAACTTGACTGCCACGGACAAAAAGGGCGACGAGAGCACAGCTACTCTGCCGAATACTCTTGATTCGATTCCTTGGGATGAACATTCTTCCCGAAACAATGGCGAATCCTTGGGTAACGTTCATTCGGACCGGAACGGACCAGACTTCGAACAGACCAGTGTCGCTGAGCATTTACCAGCACACGAGGAGGAAGACGACAAAATCGACGAGAAAGAGAAGAAAGAAATGGAAAATGAAGAAGAGGAAGACGACGACGACGATGATGATGATGATGATGAAGACCAAGAAGTTGAAGAACTGGTTGCCCCAGAGACGATTTCCATCTTGTCAAGTGGGATTGGGAACCATGGGATGGTCCCCTTGACGCACAGCAATTTGTCTTCCGTTTCTTCTTCCTGGACAACAATATCGTCAGCATCTGGATGAAGCCGAGCTCATTGTTAAAAACTGTGGCCTGAAACCTTTCTAGTGGCTGGTCTTGTGTGTACGAATAGTTAGCATTGCGTATGTACCATATCTTTTGAGTTACTTCATGCACTTTTTGTTTCCTCCGAAATCATAGGACTTTTCATTTGTTCACATGACTAACAGCAGAGCAAGTATCAACTTGAAATGGCGTATTTGATCACTATTTACCTTGGACCATGATGATCCTTGTAGTCCTGTACAAAACTGTAGAAAAGACAACATCCGGGGAGGAGACAATAGTTCCTTCGCGATCAAGTTCACCCACTTGTAGCATGTGGTTACCTCGGTGGCACACGTCAAAGTTGCATCCTTGGTTCATACCGCTGTCTTCTAAGCCGAGGACCTTTGGACACTTGAATTCTTTGGCGCAGTTTCCGCCTCTGCAAAAACGGTCCGGCAAAACGGCCCACACTTTATCGAGTATCGGCCCTTCTCCAAATCATCAAGTTCTTGTCCGTTCTATTCCACCAATTTGTAATGGTACAGAAGCTCTATCGATATCCTTGTCTCTCGGTTTGGGAGGCGAGGAGGGAAAAAACAGTGTCTATTTTAGCTCTGCCGCGCGCGACAGGGTGGGTTGGTACACACAAGGGCCAACATATGCAAGGCAGCATTGCCCCTCCAAAAGGCACTGGAACCCAGGAGACAGGCCAAGCGTTGGACCACGACAATGGGTTCCATCCCAAGGCGGCGACAACCGAACGGATCTAGAACGAGTGCATGCCTCGGACATGACACTTGTGTGCCACCCACACATTTTGTGTCGGAGAATTTGTTTGGTTCTTGGACGAATCGACCATTGCTTTTTGCGAGAGTCGTTTGGATGGTCGTCGTCCTCTTGTCCCAATGGTGGTTGGGTTTTTTTGGGTTGGTGGATCAATCTATTGGTTCCCACGCGGTGATGGGTCACAGGGTGATGGTGGTGCTGGTCGTCGTTGGTGTGGTTGTGGTGGTGGGGGGTCTTGTTGTTGTTGTCGTCGTCGTCTTGCTCGTGTGTTGTTGTGCCAAGGACGACGATGAGGAGGATGACGACGATGCGGTGACCAAGGTGATGTAGGTTCCCACCAGGACCATGGCATTGCCCAGCCAGATCCAGGGATCCCACGACGACGACAAGGACAACATGGACATGGACGAATGACTCGCGGTCCACAAGGACGACGACAGGGCTTGAGCCACAACGGGTTCACACAAGGCGGCCACGGCAATGACCAAGGCATCCAAATACTGCAAACAATAGGCATAGCCCATGACACCACAGACATTGCACACCACGACCATGAGCAATTCCAAGGGCAATCGATCCCAACGGTCCACTGTCATCCATCCAAACAAGCCATGATCCACATGAGTATTCCACGTCACCACCACCACGGACGACGACGACGACGACAAAAAAGAAGGTGTGGTCGTACTTGTGCTTGTGGACCACCATCCCATTCCATACAAGACAAGGATGGAACCAAGACTGCTCAAGATCATGAGACTGCACAAAAAGTCGGCGACACGAGGCACGTGTCGTCGAACGGCTTGGGCATTGAGTAAATATCCCACACCTCCCAAGGCCGAGGCCAGTGCATAGAGATTGCCTCGCAGGGGACTACTACTACTAGTCGTGTCCGTGGTTCCCACCAGGTCCATCCAGGAAGACAGGGAATACGAATCCTGGGTCCACCACCACCATGGTTCCTCCATCCAAGAGGACGATGTGGACCAGAGAATGGAGGACCAATCGTCCATTGAGTCCAGCACGTGTGTCGAGAATGACACTGCCTTGTTTGGCGATTGTGCGTCGTCTGGAGTGGAACCATTGGGGTGGGGGATCCAGTCGTGTTGTTGCGGCCACCACGGAAAGGACAAGGACGACGATGATACTGTGGAGGAGGATGTCCCATCACTACCCCTGCACAAGACGAGGACACCGCAAAAGGCCACGAGGGCCCCCACCAGTTCGGCCCGGGAGACGGCGTGTCGCATCCACACCACTTTGGCCAGAAGCAACCACAGCGATTGCGAATTGCTCAAGGTCACAGCCGTACCCACACTGGTGGATTGCAAGGCCACGACAAATCCATGACACAAGACCATGTAACAAACCGCCGTTTGCAGCAATTGGGATACCAAGGTCCGCCATGAACAAGAAGAAGAAGAAGAAGCAAAAGTCGACGACCGTGACACGGTCCGAGTGGGAGGCCTGCGTTCGGAACTACTAGGATTCCTGGTGATGGTCCTAGTGCGTCGGGCTCGTTTGGGCAACAAGAAGAAGAAGGATGATACGAAGGACGACAAGGACCACGACCCTTGGTGAAACCAACAAGACTGCCGGTCCCAGCTTTGGTACATCCACTGCGTCACGACAAATGGTGTCAAGACCATGGCCGTGGCCGTCATGCGCCATACGACTTGCAAGAGTGGCGAAACGACTGTCTGTTGCAATTCCAACAGGGGACCAATGGCCGATAAGGAAATGGTGGAACCACACAATACCACATAAACATGACGGGGCACCGCAACGACAGCGGTTCCCTTTTTGGGGCCAGTCGTTGTAGAATCGTGGTTGGAGGAGACTTGTGTGTTTTGTGGGGATGATACGAACGTCGTGTTGGGAGGAAAATGGTCCTTGTTGGGAGTCGTCTTGTCGTTGTCGTTGTTGTCGTCATTTTTGTGGTTGTGGTGGTCTGGATTCGTGAAGGAACTACCAATGGCCATGTCCTTGGTCTTGGTGGGAGTCCACACATCGACGACGACGGCCAGTCCTTGTTCCACATCGTTCTTGTTCGTGTGGTTGCGACTGGTCGAGTGGTGGCTGGCAGTGGACCGACGAGGGTGCCTCCAGAGTGGCCTTGTCGTTGTCGTCGTTGTGGTCCGTGTCACGGTCGTTGGAATGGATGTGCCGCCCATGGCCTGTGTGTTTGTGGAGGCTTTTTCCTCGTCTCTGGTGGCTGGTTTGGTAAGAACAACAACCAAACAACACACTGGTGGTGTCGTGGTCGTCTTGGTGGTGGTTTCTCGTCTCGCTGTGCCGACACCCCCACAAACCGAGAGAGAGTGCCGATGCGGGCAAGGCGAACGACGATTCCAGACAATGGTAGGGGCCGAATACAAAAACTCCTTGGGCTCCCCGGGTTCGCGGGTTCAAGAGCGACCCATGGGCGGTTCCACTTCGCAGAAGATCTTCCCGAAAAAAAAATCTGTCACACCACAACACCATTCCAGGATTGCCACTGATTGTCAAAAGGAACTTACCGTACCGCAAGCCCATACGGTACCAGCAGAACCACCACACAAGAACAACAAACAAACGAGACTCTCCTCATGGGACGACGACAGGACCACAAACGTTGTCCACAAGAAGGAGGAGGATGGAACTGGAACCGACAGTTTGGATTGATTCTAGGGATTCCGCAACGTTTCGGGATGCTGCTGCTGCTACTTGTTGGGTTTTTCCGGACGACGGCCTCGGCAACCGATAGTTCTCCGTCGATAGTTGCTACTCCAACAATAAGAACTCCGCATGCCAATTGGTTACCATCTTATATTGCATCCTTGGGACAAGGATCCACCTTGATTGCCATGGAATGTCAGGTACCTTTTTCGTCGTCACACCAACCGGCCGTGTTGCTGGTTTCGCACTCTCCCACCCAACCACAACGTCCCACCTCAAGGAACCGCCACTCTGCGAATGGACCGGCGACCAAGACGACGACGCAGGGAGGATTGCAGATTCAAGACAGTTTTCCCATGACGACCATGATGACGAATGGTGGTGGTGGTGGTTTGGGTTCCACCACCACTACAACTCCCAGCAGAGCGGCGTGGAACGTCTTGTCGCCGACGGTGGTGTGTGCCATGATGGGTTTTCGACCCGATGTCGACTATTTGCAACGACAGTGTGCCCATTGGATTCAAGTGCACGACTACCTCTATCCCCCATACAAGGACAATCCCAATGACAAGGACTCCACCGAAACGAACGGAATGTTCGACTTGCGAACGTCGCAGTTGGTCGAACGATTGGGACGCGTGTCCCGAAAGTATTTGGATCGAACCACTCGTCCCTTGGCAGTTCAAACCTTGGTGGTGGGATGGCACCCACCATCATGGTCTTCTTGTTCCTTGTCGGAACCGCCCGCATGCTGGCGATTGTATACCTTGGATCCTTCGGGCACGACGTGGTCGTGGAATGGAGGATTGGCCGTCGTGGGTAGAATGGCAGCTCCCCTTCGTCGCGCCTTGGCCCAGTCCCTCATACGACTCGAAGAACCCCACGACGACCAAGACAAGGACGAGAATGAAACTACGGATGACAAGGACGACGATTCACACGGTAATACCCTGTCACCGTCGCAAGCTCTGCAGGCCATTGGTCAAGCCTGGCGTTTCATTCTTCATGAGGCCGCCGAATCGTCCTTCCAAGATGCCGCTTCAACAACCGAACAAGAGGACGCCTTGGGAAACAACAACAACAACAAGGTTCCCAATGAACCAGGCCAGGACAAGCACAAGCATCGCTCGATATGGCGGCGACGACCCTTCCCCAAAGGGGAACACCTAGATGCCACAGCGCACGACCAAGAGACAAACGAAACCAAGAAAGAAAATGAGAATGATACTGTGACGGACACGCAAGCCTGGTTGCTGTGGCAGGATGCCGTCTCGGGACAACTTGTTCTGGGACAGGTTCATGCGGAGTCCCTTTCCCAGCATTGGGAGTAGGTAGGAGTCCTTCTCGTTGTTGGAACGGGGACTGTACTACCTAGGAACGGGAAACTACGATATGCAACGCTGACCTCTCTCGTCCACCCAGTCCTCGGACAAGACTCCGTACGAAACAGTTGTTGTGCCGGAAAGAAACACCATCTATCTCCACCGATCGAGACGGACCAACACAGTTTGAGTTGGAAGAACGGACCAATGATTCATCAAGCAAAAGCTTGTGTTTGGAAAGACACGGATAGATTTCACGTTTCGATTGTGTGCCGACAACCGCTTACAGTATGATTTGTGATCCACAACAATGTGATGATTGTCCCATGATGCATAGTAAGCAATCTGGAGAATGTCATGAACATGGGAGGGCATGGTTTGCGGTAGTCTGTGTTGGTGAACAAGATGAAGAATCTCGTTGTGAAACGAACGCGTATATAGTTCTCTCTCCAAACAATTCCGTGGATCATCGACCCAACACCTGGCTGTAGTACGACTTTGACGTTTGCCCGGTTTGCAATGCAACGCACGGAAGCAACCCCGGAACAGATCAATAGTGAAGGAGGAAGACGATATCCAATGCACGCTAAAAAGAGAGAACCTGACAAAAGACTGGGAACATGATGGTGCACGTGGAACGCGCACAGTTTCAAGCTCATGCACTCGACAACACTCATGTACAGTCGCAAGGGATGATGGGAAGGAACAGTCGAACCGTCAGTCTTTGAAGGCTGTGTGAATGAAAACTTGGTATCAACTACTTAGTGGTACTACATATCTCTTATGTGAAAATGATCGACAAAGACGACATAACTTTTGGTCCAGCACAGGATTGATATTTCTCACACAAGACGGAGCGAAACGAGAGATGCAAAAATGAGCATGAGGGCAAATCCACTTTGTTGCAATCCCGCTCCAGACGGTCGATCACCGAAGAACTGCTTGAACGCTTCGCCATCCGGATGCCAATGATCTCCCTCCTTACAGAGAGAAAAGTCGCACACAAACGCTTCGTCGTCATAGCGCGACAAGAAGCCACAGTTGGCCGTGGAGCTTTCCACGTCGCCGGAGGTACAAGTCTTCCATTGCGCAAAAGGATTTTCTTCAATTCCACAGGCAGTGCAAGTTTGAGTACAGCAGTTGGTGGATCCTTGACGGTTCGTATCCGTTCCCTGTCCATCTTCATTGTAGCAGAGACCAGGAACAGCGTCGTCGCACTCGGATCGCCGTTCAAGTTCAGCAGCTCTTCCAATGGGATCGCTAAAGCTTTCGAAGCGGGAGAGACAAGTGCCTGTAGCGCAACAGTTGCCTTCCTTGATTGTCATGGCTTCACACTGGTCGCTAAAGGCTGTACGGCATGGCTCTCCCAGGACTGACTCCTTGATATCAAAGCGACAGTCGCAGTTGCGGATGCGCGGAGAATTGTTGCCAATGGCTGCGCATTGGTCCGCAGTTTCGGTAAAATCATCCACATCAACCGCTAGTTTTTGACCTTGTTGGCAACCCTCTGGACTGGAAAAGTAGTACATGGTTTGCTCGTGGTCTTCTTCAAAGACGTATTCGACACATCCGTTGATGAGAGAACCCACTTCGAGAGTACGGCCAATCGAGGTCGCCGAGGCAAAGTTACAGGTATTCATGGCGGCTTCGTTCTGCATGAGGAAGACTTCTTGTGCATCAGCGGCGGTGGCCCCATCGGGAGGACAAAAGCGAAGAATGGAGCACGTGTAGGAGCTCAAGACAAATGGACAACCCGGTGCTTGATCACAGGGAGCTCTTGACGTTACACGGGGTTGGCCGTAGGGATATTCGCTGAATCGAATGAGAGTGCGCATGAGCAATCCAGTGGATGAGTTAAAAGGGCTTTGATCAATCTCAATCAAAAGAAGTGTTCGGCTCGACAAGAAACTTACATTCCTACGGCCCAAGTGTTATTTGGAAGCTTCTGTCCGTGAGCAGAGTCCAAGTTGATGTCGGAACTGACTCCGGCAGCGCCAACGTAAAAGTAGCCTCCATTTTCGGGATGATGATCGTCTACATTGCACACGGCAGACGCTCCTGTAACGAGCGACAAGGATGCAAGGAGAGCAGATCTTTGAAACATCATGATGTTAACTTTTCTGTGGACCTGACGACTAGGGGAAAGCGAAATTAATGAGCATGCAAGCGATCGCTATCTTCCGAAAGATTGTCATCTTCCTGATTTGAGCGACAACTAGAAACCGGATACTACGACACGACTTTCTCAGCCTCTCAAAAAGATCCTCTTTATTCTGTACCATGTGGAGAAGAAAGGCAAAAGATACAAAGGCACGGTCTTGGCACGGGGTCTACGCCTCTTTGAGAAACTGGAGGATGGTTCCTAGCTTGAGCCCGTCCCAGCACGCACAACACACACGTCTGAGGAGCTTCCGAATCTGGATTTACAGTCATCCTTTCAGTACAACCGGATTTTTAGGAGAAAAGATTCGTTATTTGGCAAGATCCGGCACACGTTCCAATTTTTTCTCACCAGCAGGCCGACACTTCCCGAACAACAAACCATGGCTTCTCGTCACTTGCTTGACCACACGGTGTTTGAAGCGGTTTTGAAGGGATGTTTTATACAACATACAACACAAAACAGAAAGGTGTCCGTCGTAAGGTGCAGTGAATATTGGCGCGTGCAAGCTCGTGCGATCATCGCGGCGTCGCAGGGTTACCGTCTGGTTTGCTCTGCAGAAACACCAAGAAGTATGGAGAACCGAGAACACTCGTTCAGAACTTTCAACCATATGTGAAATAAGAACAACAGAGAACCGATGAGTCACCCTCCAGCTTCCAGTAAAAATTCAATGAATGACAATGAGGCCTTGTCTCACTTCCTGTATCCTATAATCAGAAAGATCGCAAGTCTGTGATATGCCAACTGTGAACTAATGAAGTTGGCTCGTGTAGGGATTGCGCTGGTGCGAGCTTCTATGCGATGACCAGTCGCACTTTACAGCTCTTAACTCTAAACAGGTTGTGGCTCCTACGGAAAGATTTCATTTCGCTGGGTGCCTCAAATTGGTCCTCATTCAGTTGCCCCTCATTTTGATATTATCCAGTTCGATCTTCATCGATTTCGTCATGAGCGCTCTACATACCTTCGTTGCATTCTTGTGGCTTTTGTCGCCGCTGTCATGCCAGGGAGGGCTTCAGGATCAGATTGCTCAATTTGGCGTTTGTGAAAAAGTGGATACCAAAGAGCGTCGATGTGTTATGCAACCAGCCTTTTGCAATCCTTCTCACATCAACGGACTGAAAGCCGCAGAAGGTGAAAGGTTTGTCACCGCCCATCAACAGAAGATCCAAGGGAATGACAGTGGATGCACATGTGAAAACACGCCATCATTTTTGTGCCTAACTCCAAGGGACGACAACCCGTCCTTGTACACGAAGAAGTGTGTTTCCGATGTATCTCAGTGTGATGTTTCGAATGGAAGTATCTTTGGACTGGATCTCGATGATGATATCTCTTGCACATGCCAGGCTGTTCGTGATAAAGCTGATAACGTGGTAGCCCCGACCATGTATGGTGCTTGTCGAAGCTGGGACAATCCTAACGAATACTTCTGTGCCTATGCGAGGGACGATTGCGAGAGTGGTTACTATTGGGTCCAACCAGAAGATACATTCGCTGATCTTGGTACTCAATGTACTTGCGACCTTGTCCGTACAGGAGGATGTGTTGGTGGCTTCACTTCTTATTCGGGTAGTACATGTGCAGTGACGGCTGAAAACTGCGTGAACTCAGAATATTTTGGACCTGTCTCCTTGAAAAAGAAGCATGGAGAGAGCTGCCGACTCTGCCAGCCAAGTGACGCGACATCCTCGACACTTAACTCCGATGGTATCGACGCGATTGAAAAGGAGGACAAACCTGTGGTTGGAATAATTATTGCGTCCATCTTGGGCGCCGTGATCATGATCGCTCTGGTGTTCCTCGGTCTCCGCCTGCGGGGACGGAGTACCAAGCAAGACCCTGCTGAGGTTGTGTCCGATCAAAAGACGGTGGGATCTAATGAAATGAATTTGGAGTCGTCGGATGGGACAGAGGAGTCGGATGAAAAGCCAGCAATTGTTTAGTTTCCCGGGTGACATGCCCTAAGTGCATATTGAAAGTCTAGTTATTAGTGATGAAGTTATACCATGTCAAGCTGAGAGTATAATTCATAGGTCTAATACAAATATGATATGTATTAGAAGAACATCCGCTCAAGTAGAGTATGAGTTACATGTGTACCTTACACCCTCCCATTACCGCTATTGTTGGAAACACGGGAGAGGATAGAAACTTGAGAATACCTTTTCCTTATAGTGTTAACTAGGAGTACTCCTAAACTATTAGATGGCTGTGTGTGTTGCTTCTAGGCAGAAGCGGTGGCAACGCTCTTCACCTGCTCATAGGCACCACCGCTATTTCTTCCTTTGTTCAAACGAGACGTCATGAGGAAGGTACCAAGCATGCTTCCAGCGCAAACAGTGACGAAAAGGATAGTCCAGTGAAAGAGCATGCTGCTGGTCGAATGCTGGTAGTCCATAGCTGCGACCTCGTTTTTGCCGGTGCTGCTAACCATCATGTGGGTTTCCTCCATGATGTCTGTGAAGTCGAGTTTGGCTCCCAAAAAGTCCTCCGCCTTAAGGACACTCGCTCCACCAAAAAAGTCAATGAACCAGATATCTTCAATCTCGAGCTTGCCAATAACCCATTCATGGTCTTCCGGCCACGAAGCCATAGCCGAATGGCGTTTAAAGAACCACGATCGTACCGTCTTGAATTCTTCCGAGGCGGGATTCAGTTCAACCATTTTGCCCGTGATAGTCAATCGGGCGCACATGGGGTTTTCCGGGTCTCCGCCCTGGGACGAAATGGCACATTCCTTGAGATTGGGCGCGTTGCAGGTAAACGGGAGGGCGGCTTCACTCATGGTGAAAGAGACGGCCTTGCTTTTGCCAAAGTCAATGAAGGACTGGTCCATGTGACTTCCGTAAAAGTACGGGATTCCCGTGGATTCGTCACAGGGTCCATCGACAAAGGAATAGACATTGCCAAACGGGGGACTGTCTTCGAGACGAGTGCTACTAGTACTAAGGACACCCCAATCCAGGGTATGGACCATCCAACGAGCAGAGACCTCCTTGTCCATGTACTTTGGGCGGTTCAGGAGTGGACAGGCACATTCCTTGGCAGTCGTGCCCGTAGCGAGAAGCAAGGTTGACAAGAAAAAAAGCTTCATGGTTAAATCCTAATCTTTACCAAAGACTATGAGACTCAATGTTCTGTTCACAATCTTGGATCTAATAGGGCGGTGTCAGTGTCAGCTGGAGAAGAAGAAAGCTTTCGGACATGGGATAGGAGTAATAAGATAGGGTTGTCGATTGTCGATGCACGGGAACATGCTCCTGGCGCGTGCTAGCTGCTAGCCCGTGTATTCTCATTGGGTTGGGTTAGAGTTAGAGCTATCCGTCCCTCCGTAAACAAAAAAAGCCAACTTACAATACATTCCACATTCCACCGACACCAAAACCGACATGCATTTCCAGCGACTCATGAGCGAATTTCGCTTCCACCCGCCGTACGCGCGCGCGTCGGGTTTGGCGGGAGTAGTTCCATTCGAATTCAAGTACGACGAGCGCGCCGAATACAACACAGGCCGACAGCAGCGACAGAACAACGCTACCCCAAAAGGAACCGAACACCGAACACACACTGATGACAACAAGCACAAAGGCAAGGAGGCGACAACTAGCACGACCCAGATCAAACCCAAGAGAGTGAAGTACTTCCACAGACCAGGCGATTCCATCAGTTGTCATTGTCATCATGTCCTACGCATACTTGTTCAAATACATTATTATTGGAGACACCGGTATGTGTTAATTGTGGAAGAACCGCAGCATTGAAGATCCACTGTTGCTGTCTGTCTTGTCACTCACGTTCATACGCATTATGCAAATAATGCAACCAATCCACCTGTTTCTTTCTTCGTTTTTATAATCATATCAGGCGTTGGAAAATCATGCCTGTTGTTGCAATTTACGGACAAGCGATTCCAACCGGTGCACGATTTGACAATTGGAGTGGAATTTGGTGCTCGCATGATCACGGTCGACGACAATGCGTCTAACCCGACGCAGGTCAAGTTGCAAATTTGGGACACTGCTGGTCAAGAAAGCTTTCGGAGTATTACGCGGTCGTACTATCGTGGCGCTGCCGGGGCCTTGCTCGTGTACGACATTACCCGTCGCGATACCTTTTTGCATCTCAACAAGTGGTTGGAAGAAGCCCAGCAACATGCGCAACCCAATATGGTAATTTTGCTCATTGGTAACAAATCGGATTTAGAACATCGCAGGGCCGTGTCGACAGATGAAGGTAAAGCCTTTGCCCAACAACACGGCTTGCTTTTTATGGAAACCTCGGCCAAAACGGCGTTCAATGTCGAACAAGCCTTTTTGCAAACGGCACAAGAAATTCACGGCAAAATCCAATCTGGTGAAATTGATGTCAGCAACGAAAGCAACGGCATTAAAGTAGGCATGGGCGCCGGAAACAGCAATACGCGAGCCTTGACGGAGACGGGACCTCGTAACCGACAAAATGCCTGTTGCTAAACAAAAGCAATCATGGTGTGGACTGTTTGTTCCAGTCGAATTTTTATCATCTCATTCAATGAATGAACCACCGTAAGAGAGAGAGAGAGAGATCAACGACACAAAGTCTAGGGAGGCACGACCACGGATCTGGTTTTGATCCCGCGCCACCCCTCAAGCCAACCGGCTTGAACGTTCCTGCTAGTTCAAACTCAATTAATAGTGTACAGCAGATACCAATTCACAATTAAGTTCTTGCCATACCCTTCATGGAATCCATATAGTCTTCAGCCAAAGCACTTGGTACTAGGAGTAGTACTCCTATTCGATATTCGATGCCATGCCAATGCCAAGCTACGCCAAGGTACTGACTCGTAGAGGTAGAGTAGTCCCGAGGAAAGAGCCATCGATCCAGTCACGGCGAAAAGTAACTATGACACGTCCATCCGCCGACCGTGCCCTACCTATCGATTACTATTGAAGTCACAAATCGATCGAAGTCACAAGTCAAACGATCTATTACAATTTGACCGCAGTATCATTTCCTTATCCGAGTTGAATCCATTGGCTATGGGTCCCATTTCTACGTTGCAGTGGAAGGGTCGACTGTGTCCCTGTCTGGAAGGCGAATCGAATCGACATGCTCGACAAGCCCTCCAAGCGTTGCAAGAACAAAATGTCGTCTTGTGGTATCCTCGAGGCACTACCAACAATTCGAATTCCTTGAAAGAAGCCGCTGCTTCGGTCAAAAGCAATGTCGTGAACCTGTTTCGATCAGCTTTTTCCAAACAACCCTCCTTGTCAGACCATGACGATCAAGACGACGGATCCTTTCGAGACGAGCCATCGGCTTCCAACAATAACAACACCATGGCGGAGTCTGTCTTGGCGCACTTTGAAATTCGAGATCAAGGGATGTTGCCACAGTTATCCCTGGATCCAACCAAACTCAACAAGAATAATCCAAATGCATCAGTGGGATTTCAACTGGCCATTGCCTTGAGACGGATTGGAACGGTCCAAGTGGATCCCGCTACTAAACGTATTCTGATTTTGGCGAAACAACGAAAGAAGAAAAAAGCAAAACCAGTACGGCGCTCTCAACGACAATCCTCCTTTGATTCGAATAACGATGATACCCCCAATACACCCAAGGTATTGGTCACATTGGAATTGCAACAGGCACAAAGTGATGACAGCAACGACCCGTCCTCGTTTGTACCCGTGTCTTCGGACGAAACCAACATGTTCGTCCATCATTTGCTGGTCCTGGTGGAATGGGAAAGACAACGGCGCTTGGCTCTCAAGCAGCAGCAGGAAGAGCGTGGCGATGCGAGTGAATTGGATTCCGATTCCGATTCGGACGACGATGGTGGTGGCAACTTTTTGCAACGACGGGCCGCACAGGCGGCACAATTTGCCCAACGGGAAATTGAGATGCAACAAACCAAACGTCAACGACAGCAACGCAAGGCACAATTATTGGCTGATTCAAAGAATGGGGGTGGACTCAAGTATACCGCTCTGGCGATGATGCAACGAGCGCAAGAAAAAGAAGACCAATCGTCCTAGGTAGTAGCACTGCTTAGGATGTTGCATTCGAGCAAGGATTTTTAGGTAGCCTTGTTTCTTTCCAGCCACTATTGTTACTAAGCACTGCTTCGAAAATGAAGATACCTACCTTCCTACCTACCTACCTAGTCAATCATAGAGCCATCCACCTCATAGGAGTAGCTTCGAAGAGAAGGACTAATGGACGAGTTGTGTGAGTAGACCAATATGACCTGACTAGTTTACATCATTCCAAGTCGCCATTATTGTCATTTTGTCTCTCTACTCTCTACTCTCGACTACTCCTTGGCGTCGACCTCGATGTATTCAACATACGTGACTGGAAATACCAGTCTCAATTCTCAATCCTTGATTTTCTATCCGATACATCGAGTCTTGCGTACATTGCAGTCCCTGAAGTACGTACTACTCCTCCGCCCACTTCTCCTATTGTTATTATTACACCTGGTAGCTAGATTCGAGATTCGATGTGTCATGGGATCCTGTGCAGTCTTTCGAAGTCCTTGATGGTGATGGGGGGCTTCGGGCTTCGGGCTCCTGTTGACCCGGCACATATTCGCAAGGTTACTCCTACTTTGTACTCTTCTCTCTATAGAGGCAACAGCAATAGGCGGAGCTGTTTCTGCGACCAAGAAGAACTTAAAGCTACTCCTTTAAAATCTACTCCTCTAGCGTCTATTTTCTGTCACGGAGAGACTTTAGCTAGGTAGAATGGAGAAAGAAGGTAGGTCCTCTAGCTAGAGGTATTTTATGAGTATTGCTCCAAGCAGGAAAGGGACCATACAACATACAAGTGTGTTTCGGCCATTTGGTGGTTGGCAGCTGCGTCTTCTCCGACGTTCGTTTCATTTCTTACCGGATTTCTTGAGTGGTATTACACACTTTGGGCTTTGGGGGTAATTATTATTTGCTCCGACCCATACTGAGGACTGAGACTGAGGGATCCATCATGGCAGATGACGATTGACTGATCTGTGATCTGACCACTTTTGACGCGGTTGGTTCGTTCTCGCCTGAGATGATCGACCTCAGGAATAGTTTAGGAGAATTTCCATAGTGTCGATCGATGGCGCTTAGATTGAATCTTGATCTCATTTTCGTCCTACCTACCGGTACTCGTAATCTTCCTTCTGTTTGTGTTGTTTCTGAGCAGCTGATCAACGCTTGCTATTGCTTCTTGTTATTGAGCGGAACTATTTCATGCTATCTAACCTAGGTAGTCTTAGAACTTACTCCTAGACTAGAAGAGGTCACAACCAAGTACTAAACGACGAAACTTCGTCGATACGTCATTCATAGACCCTTGACCGGGGTGAATGAGTCCATTCAATCGTTCGATCGTCAATCGTCAAACCACAAGGAAAAAAATACTCCGTGCTCCCGTGACCCGTGACCCGTGACATTGGAAGAATACAACAATTGCCGTGAGCCGTCAACGTTCAGCGTCCGAAACAAATAAAAAAATAAGGCTCCTAAGGAATTCCCGTCCTCTCATTGCAAGAGCAATTTTTGTCTTTTTTACTGATCACTACTGCTCCAAACTAGCTACCGTAATTTGCGGTGTCCTGTATCCCCCGGAGTCCTGTACCCCCCTGGCATTTTCCATGTACATGGTCTTCTAATGTTTTGTAGGATAAGACTAAGAACAAATTAGTACTTCCAACGCATTCCTCATATTTTAAGCTTTCGATAGAGCCCCCCGTGTACTGTGCATATCACACAGACAAAGAGGCGACACACTTCTCCTTCTCGTCTTCCGTCTCTCCGTAACAAACCCGCTCGTCTTGAAAGCGACAAGAGAGAGACAACAGAAAAACCCAACCAAGGAAATCACAACCATAACAACAAACTGAACACCGCAATAGAAGTAGTTGTATCGGAGTCGGGAAGGGTCGTCTGTGTGAGAGTTCGTTGGAAGCAAAGCAAGAGTTCAAACCAGAGATTCTGCGGTTTCGCCAATTGAGATAGTAGTTTTGCTCTTGTCATCATCAGTAAACGCAATCCTTGCGTCAAAAGAAACCAAAGCAACAACACTGCCTAGAAGGATGATGTGGACGCGAAGATTTCGACGAGCTTCCTGTAGTATGGGATCCAGTGAAGAGGACCCTAGTCATGAGCAGTCCTTGTTTTCTTCCCGCCACAGTAGTACCAGTACCGGCAAACTGAAAGCCCCCACTCATCATGGCGGTCCTTCCCACTCGTGCCGAAGCACATCCAGTTTGTCCACGGCTCCCAGTAGTGGCCGTCGATTGTCCCTTCTCACTACTCATTCCAACGATTCGTCTTCGTTGACGTCCAAAACCAAAAAGGGAACAACCCAAATGGAACCCCAAACCACTACACCCTTGTCGCGGCATCTTGGCATTCACAACAACAATAAGAAGGGTCTTCGAAGTAATAGTGGAAACAGTCGAGGAAGCAATTCGAGTCGAAACAAACAAAGGTCACACAATGTGGTGGAAGTAGTCAAAACCAAAGGAGGAAGCAAAGGCAAGAGAATGTCTTCCTCGTCCGGGCCACAACAACCACTCTCTCCCGAAGAGGAGAGTAGTCAAAACAGCAGTGTTACGACGGAAGTTGTGACGGCCACAACAACTGGTACTTCGAATGGCAGTAGCAGCTCATGCAGTCCCTTGCTCACCGAACGAGCCGCCTACGACTTTGTCTGGAACTATACGGATCAGTTTACGGAAACGGCTTCCTATTGCAATGGTACTGGTTCCAGTTTGGAGGCTTGGAGTGCCTTTTGGAACGATTATCATACTCCTGATTACTTGCTCGTCCGTCCTTCCGGAAATACGTTGGATCAAGTGGGATTACGGACCATGTTTGAATCGGGAGACATTGTCAACTTTTCCGATCAAGTCGTGATGGTAGAATCCGTTCAAGTCTTTGGCAATGGTGTGGTGGCAGTGGTGATTTTCAAATCCGAACAAGAATTCATCTACAAGGGATGCAAGGAAGAAGATTTTTGTACCTGGACGGCTGTCATTGTACCGCATCAAGGGCGGCTCAAACTCTCCAACATTCAACGTTCATCGGGAAAGCGCATCAATGCCGTCTATAGCAATACTACAAAGAATCAAGCTTCGATCGATAAGGAAGAGGACGCTCAGGTGGAGGAGAATCAAGACGAGAATGCAAACAACGCATAGACGAAAGGGGAATGAGTGTTCCACGACTAAAACCCAAGACGAACCAGATGAGAATGGTACAGGCCAAACCCGTATCCGGTCTACTACTGGATCGTTACCTGTGTGGCGAGTTTGACAAGGTCAAACAGAGGGATCAGGAGTTCATGGGACGATAGTTTGCTCCCACGCACAAACAGACTCTTCGATTGTTGGCCAATTCCCAAAATGTATAATTGGGCACGTCTGCTCAATTCCTGGTCTCCGCAATAGTAACGCTCCAAAGATTTGGAATCTTGGAGCATGACTACAACTTCACATCCTCTTGCGCTTTGTTGTGTGGTGTTGAAATCGACTGACACAGATTCGTCGGAGAGAACAAGATTGGATGCTATTCATTGACATTGGTAAAGATACAAATCCCCGCATGCACAACACTTTCTCTAATTTCATGATTATTTGTGTTGTCTTCTGGAGCAAACTTGCAGTCCTTTTGTACAAACTACTTCTAAGGAATCCTTATAGACATGGACTTTTCTACTGCTCCTAGCACCTCACTTCCTATGTTGCTATCTCGGGAATACAGATTGCAATGACTACATGCTAGTTGAATCTCTTGCACAAAGATGATTCGCTCCCCCTTCCTGGATTTGTTGTTTGCCTGCAATGAAAGAGAGACAACCAAATGTAGGGGATGTCTCAATCTGGAATGTCATTGTTGCGACGAGAGCTCATTCCCACAAGAGCAGGTAGCTACGTAGGTTCTCCTTCGGATGTTGTTCTTCGAACCGGCGGTCACTCTCATCTTGTTCGCTACATGGAAGTAATAGACTGAGAGGAATAAGTGAAGAGTAGATAAGTCGACGCACTTTAAAACGGGAATAATTGATACGAGTTGTCTATGTCGAATTCCCGAGGCAGAAACCAGACTCTCCTTCTTTTTTTCGAGTTCGGATTTGATCTTTGACCAAGTGCCAACTTGAACCCCAAAGCAGTCATCGTAAAGAGATAAGAGATGCATTCTTGACTGAAATGGAGAGTAATTCAGCGTCCTAGAAGAACTTCCTTATTATTCGTACTCGTATTCTCATATTGTCCCATCGAGTATGATTCGTGACTAAATCAATGAAAAGGGCCACTCTGCGAGGTTGTAGATGATGCAATGACATAGCACTCCTAGCAAAGCTAGCCAACGACCCAAGCATTGTTTTAACTGTTAGGAGTACAGCTTGGTGCCTACGGTCGGTTGGTTGTTGGTGGGAGGATAGGACCAAACAACGAAGCTAAAAATAGCCGATGGGAAGAACCCGCTACACCGAAATGCCATTCCGCCGTCGGACTAGGTAAAGGCTTCATGTCTTGAGGGATGGAATCATCCTGCCTATTCTATTTCCCCTCTCCCTCCATACTTTACAATGTTTCAATATCTGCACTTTCCCCTACGTTTTATTCATCCTCATCAAGGACACGGTCCACAATGGAGTGAATCAAATCCATGGCTTCTTGTGCCAAGCCAGAGGATTCCAGGATGGCCGCCATGCGTTTCTGCAAGCAAATCCTGTCCGTACAACCATTGTTGTCTGTATCATTTGGTTCACCATATGACGACCCTGCCATTGTAAGCCGTTGTAACATGCAAGACAAGGTTTGCACTTCCATTTGATGTTGACAACGCCTCCACACCAGGATTTCGTTCGCTTGCCATTTCTCGTCTTTCCACTGCGAAGTTTGGTTTGTTTCTTCCTTGTCCATCTTTTCTAGAACACGTAACAAACGAACGACAAGAATCAGCACAAAAGTGGTCAAATCCATGCCGGTACAT
Source organism: Epithemia pelagica (assembly GCA_946965045.2). Taxonomy (NCBI): domain Eukaryota; phylum Bacillariophyta; class Bacillariophyceae; order Surirellales; family Surirellaceae; genus Epithemia; species Epithemia pelagica. The sequence goes on along the minus strand of OX337239.1, from coordinate 1,221,284 downwards.
CCTCGCAACATGGATTCTCGAATTCGCCAATAGTCCCTATTGTTCTTGTCGTTGTTGTGTTGGTGATCCACTTGATGCTGATTGGAAACGGCATTGTTTGGTTGGCTGTTGTATCGTGGTTGTTGTCGTCGTCCCAACGACAAGGACCCCATCCTCCATGTATCGTCTGCTTGCGGTTGTTGCCAGGATTGCAATTCCTTGTCAATTTCTTTGATTTCCTGTTGCAAACACGACCAAACAGGTTCGAGTTGCGTCCAGGTAATCCAATTACGATTGATGGACAAGGTTTCCACCAGATTGACGACTTGGTGTCGCCAGGTGGAGGGAACCCAGACCAATTCCCCCGCCTGTTGCAGCAAGGAAAACTGTCGAGAGTTGCCCTTCTCATTGTCTTCGTACCGGTTGTTTTGCGGACATTCAAAGGTCCATTGTTTGGTTCCATAGACATTCCAGGACCAGGAAAAGGACTGCAAGACATCGACATGCCACGGTGTGGAACTGTGCGCAGGTCCCCAATAGACGAATCGATAATCGGGTCGATCGACCCGAGGAGCACGGTGGGTGTGGGAGGCTTGGTGGCTCTTGCGAGCGCAATGCAGGGAAGAGGATGACTTGGTGACGACAGGGGTTGGTTGGGTATAAAATTGTTGCAAAAAGGGATTCCACAAGTCATTGCCTGCTACCCAATCCGGTACCTGATACAAGTCAGACAATAATGAGACATTCTTCTCGTTGTCGTCGTCGTTGGTACTATTGTCACTGTTCTGATCCGAGATGGCGGCATCTTCCAGCCATTGTTCCAAATGCCAATCCTTGAGATAATCCTTGCAAGGCTCGTGGTTGTGCCGCTGGTCTGTAGATTGGTGGTTCTCATGGGTAGTGCAATCGTCCACGACCGACGCTCCTGCTGCTGCTTCTTCTTGTTTGTTTAAATAGTCGATCCATTCCGACCACGGTATCCAACGAGTAGTAGCAATAGTGTTGCTGGTGGTGGCATTGTCTTTGTCTTTGTCATACTGGTGGCAGGAGTCTGGTGATGATTCCCAGTGTACAACTGGAAGCAGGGGACACAACAACCGCAATCGGTGAAATTGTGCGGACATCCACTGCCGTACCTGGGAACCGGTTGACCAGGTTTGCATCAATCGATCAAAACTGGGGGGAGCACCATCATTGGGTCTTGTGGTCGTGGTATTCGTAGTGGAGGATCCCCCTCCTGTTCCTGTTTCTCGTTTCGGTACTACCACCAATCCTCGAATCAATACCGGTCGATCATTGGTTCGTTGATAGGAATGGACAAACCAACAAGACAACAATTGCTGTAGTTGTGTCCAGTCCAGAGGACGGTTGTGGAGTGTCGTGGTGGTTCCTTCCAAGTCTTTCTCCAATGTGGGTGCTGCATCCAGTGGTGGATCGTTTGGATGCTCGTGTGGTTGTTGTGGTAGAAACTCGAGAATGGTATAACCATCTTCATGGTCTTGGACATGAATCAACCAAGATGGTGGTGGAGGAGGATGGATCTGTTTGGACTCTGGCCTGTGTCGCTGACGACGAGGACGACTGGTTGGCGATCTTGAGGCGTCGTTGTCGATGGGAGAATCTCGTCGAGAGCCACTACAATCTACTCCTCCACGCGGTGGAGTTGGTAAATGACAAGTAGAGAGTTTCTGCTGCCATTCCACTTGACTATACTGTAAGGCTTTGCGAAGTGCAACCGTATGATCCGACCATTCGACGGAAGAGGAGGAGGAGGAGGACGGCCATGATGACATGGTCCGTCAACGTCTATGCATCCATTGTTTCTTCTCTCAATAGAACTATGGAACAGCTACCCACTCTATGCGCTCCTTCGCCTCACGGAGTCGCCGATATCTAAAGCGGCCCGAAAGCGACAGCACAAACCTCCCCATCGATCGTCGCTAGAACGTGCTACGTTCCGTGCCACGCACTCACGCACGAACGTGCTAGAGGGTGTTCCCCCATCTTCTCACAAAAATCAACCTCGTGTCTCGTGTCTCGTGTCTCGTCCTCTTTCTCGCAGAAGGACTTTTGTTGTGTTGCTAACCCTACTGTTTCCATTCTCGTCATCCCTGTTGTCATTGCAACAAGCTTGTTCTCTGTTTTGGACAACGCAATAGATTCCTTTTCCACAGAACATTGACGACCCTGCCAAGCAAAGCATCATGTGTTCTTCCACCACCACCTCCCCTGATTCTGCTTCGGTGCCAACCTTGTTTGTCCTCTATGGTTCGGCGACCGGAAATGCCGAAGACATTGCCAAATCGTTGGCACAGCAAGCACGAACCAATCCAGACAGTTTGTGGTACAACTGTAACGAAGACCAAGTCTTTTGTGGGGAAGGCAATCAATTCAAAAAGCAGTGCCTGCCGACTTGGGAAGCATCGGCCGACGACACGTCGACGAATGGCGGCATGACCAATGTGGTCTTGGTGGTCACATCCACGACAGGCAATGGCGATGCCCCCGAAAACATTAGTCGGTTTGTCCGCTACTTGAAACGCACCAAATCTCCCACGACACTCTTTCAAAAATCCTTGTGTGCCGTCTTGGCCTTGGGCGATACCAATTACGATCAATTTTGTGCCTGTGGCATATTGGTGGATCGAAAATTACGCGATTTGGGTGCCACCATGGTCCAACCGCTCGTGTGTGCCGATGAAGGGACGGGCAATCTCGAAGGTGTGGTCGATCCCTGGACGGCCGACATTTGGAAAACCTTGCAGCAACACTTGGTTTCGGGCCAAAAGGCCGACGACGAAACGGAACAACAAGTCGCCAACGGAGAGAAGGACCAGGAACTGGAACCAGCACCAGAACCATCCCACTCGAAAGCATCTTCCAGTGAAACAGCCGAATCATCCAGCAAGGATCCGTCCACCCTTGGTTGGGGTGTGGCGTGTTGGCAAGCGCAGGTACAACAGACCTCGTTGCCCCCGAATGATGACGACTTTCAATCGTGGCGAAATAAGACGGCTTCGACCAATCCACCCACTGCGCCAGTCACGTATTGTACCCTTTTGGATGCGACCACGTCCCACCTGCCGGTGGTCTCGACTCCTTCCCAAGTCAGTGACGACAACGACGATGAGGATGAGGAGTATTATTCCGCCAGTCGTCCATTTGCGTCGACCCTGTGTGCAGCACGGTACTTGACCCTACAAACCTCGACCGAGGCTGCGCAACAAGTCGCAACCGAAGAAAATGCACCGGCCACTGTCCACTCGTTGGATGACGTCGTGCCAGTTCCACGTGTTCGTGAGATTTACAATCAACACTTTGACTTGGAAAATGCCGCATTGTCGGAGCAACATGGCAAGCGAGTCCTGGAACTCACCTTGTCCTTGCCCTCTAAAGAGGATCAATGGAAGTTTCAGCCCGGTGACTCGTTGGGTTTGCTCGTGCCCAATTTTGCCAAGGATGTGGATTGGATGATGCAACAGTTGCAAACCCTGGCATCGATTACGGATGCGTCGTCGGTGGCCTTGTCCAAACAAGCGCCAGCACAACCCTTTTTCCGAGGGACGTTGCGACAAGCTCTCTTGTGGCATGTGGACCTGTCGTCGCCGCAACCCTTGCAATCGACACGGGTTTGGAAACGACTCGTGGCCTTGTATTCCACTCCTAATGTCGACGAGATGACCGAACCAGAGAAAACGGAATTGCAAGCCTTGCAGGCCTTGTGGTATGGCAAGGAATGTTGCAACCACCAGAAACAACAAGACAAGGACGAGACCAAGACCACCAAGGAATTGTATGCCAGCATGTTTGACTCGTTGATTGTTCAACAACGGTGGTCCATTGTGGATCTGCTCCAAGCCTTTCCCACTTTGCAAACCAAATTACTGAGTTCGATTGACACTGTTTTTGCCGTCCTACCCGCCTTGGTGCCACGGTATTATTCCGTGAGTTCGAGTCCTATCACCAATAACAACAAGACAGAGGATTGTCGGACCTTGACGGTTGCCTTTGCCGTGGTGGATTATCAAACTCCCATTCTCTTTGAATCAGCAAAGACGACCGCACCTACAATTCCAACACCACCGGAAGGACAAGCTGGGTTTGGACGCAGTCGTCGTATTCATGGTTTGGCTACCACCTATCTGGAAGGTTTGGCGTCCCCCTTGTTGGTTCAAGACAAGAATGATTCGAACATAATCAATGGTCCTCCCCAAGTGCGCATTTTCCCCAAACCTTCCTTGGACTTCGGGCTTCCCAAGGCGCTCCTGGACCGCTTGACAAGCAAAACCACCACCGAAACCTCACCACCCTTGGTTTTGGTGGGACCTGGTACTGGAATTGCACCCTTTGTGGGATTTTTGCGTCACCTCCAAGCCTTGGTTCCTGCCCAAACCGCTTCGCAATTGTTGCCCCCCATTCATGTCTTTTTTGGATGTCGCCACGCCAATCACGATCACCTGTATCGAGACGAATTGGCACAGTTTGTTCAAGACGGGTACATTGCCAAATTATATACCGCCTTTTCTCGTGATTTAGATGACAAGGACGGGAAACGCATCAAGTATGTTCAAGATATGATGCAAGAGGAGTCCACCAAATCCGTGTTGCAAGACTTGTTGCGCGACCAACAAGGATATTTGTACGTGTGTGGCGATGGCAATCAAATGGCCAAAGATGTCCAATCGGTACTGGCCACCAAAGTGTTGGTCAATGACGACAATGACAATGGATGGGAATATTTGAATCTCATGAAACAAGAGGGTCGCTTCTTATTGGATATTTGGACGTAAACTTGTGTGTAGAAAATAAAACTCATCACAAACTCTCTAGAAATAAAAACTCCTCATCACAAACTCACTGTGCGTGTACATGAAAGATTAGATCATTAACTGAAACATGGAAACCTGGGTTCAAATGAGAAAGTTTGAATGCATGGAAGCTGGACAAGTTAACCGTAATATAATATGGTCGGTGACTTTTTACAAAGTTGTCATATGAGTGGTCTTGTTCTTGGACCTTGGACTTTGTTGAGCAGGAGTTCGCGTGTTGGTTGAGGACGCTTGTTGCCGCTGTTGTTGGGCCGCCACGTACGGCCGAGTCTGCATGATTCCCCTTCCACTGTTTGGTCCAGGCAGTTGAGGTCGTTGCTGATTGGTATTTTGGAATGATTGTTGATACATTTGCTGCTGAGGGCGCGATCCTTGCTGTGTAGTCTGTTGAATAAATCCCGCGACATTGGGATTCCGGACTTGTTGCTGTTGATTTAGTACCTGTCGTTGCTGCTGCAATTGCTTGGTTTGAACTGCTTGTTGTGTTTGCGTTTTGGCTTGTACCGACCGTTGTTGTCTTTGCGGCTGAGCCGCAACAGGCGCAGTTGTAGCTTTTCCAGCCCGATTGCCCTGTGACGGTTGTTGTGCATTTGGCAATGTATTCCTGGTCTGGTTCACTTGATTCTGTGTTTGTGTTTGTTGCAAAGCGGGGTTGTTGAGGGTTTGCTGTTGTTGCTGTTGCTGCACAGGTGCCATCTGAGCTTGTGGTTGCCACGCCATGGTATTAGCCACATTGGTAAGCAGTTGATTGGGCACTTGTTGCTGTTGTTGTCCTGCTGCTATTTGGGTTTGGTTTGGCAGAAGTAGAGCCTGTGCCTGTTGTTGTCCTGCGACTGTTTGTTGGGTTTGATTAGGCAAAAGCAGAGGCTGCGTCATTTGAGGAAAGACTTGTTGTGGCTGTAAAGGCCATTGTTGTTGCGGCGCGGTCGGTTGTGAAATGACGGCAGTTGTCATGGGAAGGGGAGGAAGTATGATTTGATTTGTACTCGACGGTGGTTGCTGCATTTCTCGCAAGAGTTCCTGCATGGCCCTACCCCTCATATTTTGATCCTCCACAGTCACTGGTGCTGGTCGAAGCATGATATTTTGCAACAAAAGCTGAAGAGTAGCCTGTCGTTGTTGATGTTGTTGTTGCTGTGCATTGGGAATTGCTGGAGCCGCCACCATTGCGGCCGTACCACCCACACGCAATTGTTCGACTTGTGCCTTGAGTGCTTCATTTTCTTGTTGAATCTTGGCAACCTGGTCAGCAAGAGAGGTCGCTTCTTCCTTTTCTTGGTTTTTCTTGGCATCTTTGCTAGGACTTTTACGAGGCCGTTTGGACAAGGGTAGAATGACATCTTCTTCTTCCTCTTCTTCTTGGTTGGATTTGCTTTGGCGTGTTCGTTTGGCCACAGTGTCCTGTGTGGTCTTGCGACGGGGTGATTTACTTGTCGACGAACGTCGTGTCGGTCCCAAGGGTTCTACGGCGGGTGGTGCTTCCAACGACGATCGCAACCAACGTTTGGGCGGTTCTGGTTTGGTTGGTGGCGCTTGCTTTTTGGGTGACGATGCTCGTGCCGTACGAGTGGTGGCTTTGTTGCTGGTTTTCTTGGTTGCCGCAGCTTTGCGTGGTGAAGGAGACAAGACCACCGCTGCCACCCTTGGCTTTTTGGCCGGTGATTGGGACCGAGACGACGATCGTTGCTTCGAGTTTTGTCGGGGTGTACTTCGTCGAGACGTCCGAGACGTGAGTTTCTCCTCCTCTTCCTCTTCTTCTTCTTGTTGGGCAGTATAGTCCTCATCTTCCGGTTTCTTCTTTTTCATCTTTTGAGGACTTTTCTTTTTCTTGGCAACTGCCGCCTTTTTTCGCTCCGTGGACTGAGCACGGCGTACCTTGGGGGAAGGGCGTTTTTTCGCAGGTGGTGTTTTTGGTTTGGTGGTGGCGGTTTTGGGCGTCGCCTTGGGTTTCTTTTTGCGGACAACCTGTGGCGACGACTCCATAGGACGGTTCTTGCTCAAGCTAATGGGGGATACAGTGGAATTGTACACACAATTGGGTCGTTGTTCGGGGCCTTTTGCCGCCTTGCGATACGTCAAGATGGCCTTGGATTCTACGTCCTTGAGGGTGGAATCGGTGAGAAAGATTACCTTGTGTGTCGAGGACTCGGAAAACCCCCAATCCGGTAGGGGCTCGTAATGCAAGGTCCATTCCTCTTTGGAAGACGACGACTTGGAAACAATCTTGGCCGCCCACCACACCAATTCTTCCACCTTCTTCCGTCCCGAGGGACGTGCCAAGTTCCATCGAACTTCCACCTTGTCATCGCGTTTGACCGAATGGGGTGGTTTCGATTGACTTGCATTGTTCTTACTACTACTCTTACGGCCTGATGGTTTGGTTGTTTTGGAGGAATCTCCGCCTTTCTTGTTCTTGTTGGTTTCGGTCGATGTAGAGTCGACCGTTTGGGTCTTGGTGGTGGTGGTGGTGATGGTCTCACTGGTAGCCTCTGCCGTATCGCCCGGAGGGTCCTCCTTGTTCCCACCACCCGCATCATCCTTCTTGGGTGTACCAGGATCCGAGGTGGCCGTGGCCGTGTTGGCTGTCGAGGCAGCTGTCGTTGCTTCTGGATTCGCATTCCCTGTCTTGGTCAAGTGCTGGCTCAAGGAGGATGGCGAGAATGGATTGGCCGCTGTCGTTGTCGCCGAGGGAAAGGTGAATTTCTTGGGACTTGATGATGATGGAAGAGCGGCAGACGTCGTTTCGGTTTCTTCTTCTTCTGGATCACGTTCGGTTTGCTTTTTGGGACTGGATTGGGCCGGTTCCTGATCTGGTTGTTCTTTGTCTTGCGTGGAAGGATTGTCCGTAGTAGATGGTTCACCGTCATCCTTTGTGTTTCCCTTCTTCTCTTCTCCCTGTTTGGGTGATGTGGCTGCCATTTCCTTCTCCGGTTCTTTACTTGCCACAGCCACAGACTCCTTCTGTTTGTCACTCTCTGTTAGTTCTACTGATTTTGCTTTATTCACGTCCTTGTCGTCGTCGTGCGTTGAGTGTTTCTCTTGTGTTTCATTCTTGTCTTCCTTGTTCGCTTTGGGTGGCACAGAGGGTGTGGAATCTTTCTGGCTGGTCGGAGGAGGAGCCGTTTCCTCATTCGCCGCAGGTGCAGCAGTAGCCGTCAAGGGTTTGGATTCCACCACTGGCAATGTGGTAGTAGTCGTAGTCGTAGTCGTAGTAGATGGAGCGGATGGAGGATCCATTGGTTTGGTGGTGGGTGGTGGTTGGGATACATGAATCACCTTATCACCCGTTTCGGTGACCGCTTCTTTGGCGGAGGAGGATGGATCCATGATTGCGAAAGGTTTTCCCCGTGTATGATGAATGTCTACCAATTTCGATTCTTCTTCTCGACTGTCGCTGCGGCTGCATCCAAGGTCCACGATGGAAATGGAACGGACGGAGGGAGCAGCGAATCCGAATCTTTGTGATTGACCGAACCTAAGAGCGACCCAAATTATAAAAGTAAAGCTCTTAGGTCGCTTCAATGAAACGTCGAGCATGGACGATCGACGGGTATTGGACCAGTAAATGTTTCGCCAGCCGGTCTTGTTGTCTAATTTAATAATTTCAATGTGCTTATTGCAGAGTCCCACAACGGAAGGCCAAGACCAAAACTTCAAAATAAAAGGGAAGTCCCATTATTTTTTCATGTGCAAGCTTGAGAATAAGGAATAACGCAGTTGTATAGCCCTCGGACGACCCGAATGACTGGACCACGTCCACGTACGTACGAGTACCAGTACGATACAGTACTCGTACTGTTTTTATTATACATAGCTTGACGTTTCTCAGATGCTCTAAGAGCAATCTGCTTCCAGTTCTCTCCGAGGAGGTACGCGTCACGCGTGCGAGGTGCGAACGAGGCCATTCGTTCCCCGGAGTGGTCGTTGTTGGTTAACTCTGGGACAATGACATAGTTCGGAGTCAGAAGCGTCGCCCTGACGTGTCCTGGACGGCGCACGGGATTTGGACGATTGACGTCATACGTCACGTAAGATACTGTTAAATGAATATTTGGTACGATTCCTCTCCGCGACCATGACAATGGCATAGCTTGACGTTTCTCAGATGCTCTAAGAGCAATCTGCTTCCAGTTCTCTCCGAGGAGGTACGCGTCACGCGTGCGAGGTGCGAACGAGGCCATTCGTTCCCGGGAGTGGTCGTTGTTGGTTCACTCTGGGACAATGACACAGTTCGGAGTCAGACGAGTCGCCCTGACGTGTCCTGGACGGCGCACGGGATTTGGACGATTGACGTCATACGTCACGTAAGATACTGTTAAATGAAGATTTGGTACGATTCCTCTCCGCGACCATGACAATGGCCCTGTTTCCAGGATTTGGAATCCAACGGAATCTCCAAGACAAACTAAAACAATGAGAATGACAGCGATCAAATCCAGGATCCATCACACACATCTCTTTCTCACATCCCTCTCTTGCCTTGCTCGTTGGTATCACAATTTTTGGAACCGACTCCCTCATAGAACGTTCTTGTTTGACCACAACTACTCATTTCAAGTATGCGTTTCTCTGCCTCTGCCTTGACGGCCGCCTTGATGGCCGCGACTTCTTCGGCCACTGTGGTCACAACTGTGGTCAACAGAGCCGACTTGACCACTTTGGAAACGGCCGTCTTGGCCGCCGGATTGGAAGAAGCTCTTGGTGGCGCTGGACCCTTTACGTACGTGGCACTCATATCTCGTCTTGAGCATGTGTGTTTTGCACCCGACAATTGGATCCTCCTCACCGTCCTGTTTCGCGTTCTACAGTGTCTTTGCTCCCGACGACGATGCCTTTGCCGCCTTGCCCGCCGGATTGGTGGACAAGCTCGTTACCGATCCCTGGACCTTGCATTTGACCGACATTTTGACGTACCATGTGGCCAATGTCAACTTGCCTTCCTCGGACGTTATCGCACGAACCACTCCTTTGGAAATGTTGAACGGGGAAACCATTTCCTTTGCTGTGGATAACGGCAATGTCGTCATCAATGGCGACTCGACCATCACGACAGTAGATTTGACCGCCTCCAATGGTATCGTCCACGTCATTGATACTGTCTTGCAACCCACCTTCTTGTCCACTAGTATTGTCGACGTTGCCTTGGTCCAACTCCCTACTTTGGCCGAATTGGTGGTGACTGCTGATTTGGATGGTACCCTCTCCACAACTGATGGATTGACTGTCTTTGCTCCCTCCGAAGAAGCCTTTGCCGCCTTGCCAGCCGCAACATTGGCTACGTTGAAGACTGATGAAGGCAAGGACATGTTGGTTGATATCTTGACCTACCACGTCCACCAAGGTGTTGTGGCATCTGCCGCCATCCCCGATGGTGACTCCACCCTCTCTACCTTGCAAGGCAGTGACTTGGATATCAACAAGAACGCCGAAACTGGTGCCGTCATGGTCAACGATGCCAATGTTATTGTCGCTGATGTTTTGGCCAACAATGGTATCATCCACGTCATTGACGCTGTCTTGATGCCTCCCGCTTCGTCTGCCCCCACCACCGCTCCTCCGTCTGCCCCCACCGCCGCTCCTTCGTCTGCCCCCACCGCCGCTCCTTCTGCTGCCCCTGCCGGTCCCACCATGGCCATGTTGGTTGCCCTCTTAGCTGTTGTGCTTCCTGCCGCTGTGTTTGTCTAAGCAACGGGGCCTAACTTACCGTTTGTGATAATGCCTGTCGCAGGTAATGCTTTTCCATATCCATAAATCTTTCTTTGCTGATTCATTTTTAGGAGACCCTTAGTAATATCGGAGTAGTTCCTCCTTCCTGATACCGTGAATTCATGCACATGGTCGTCGTTGGATGTTCCAGGATACGGTGAGCGGCAAGTCCATCATGCCTCATTCCATATGTACCTCTAATTCTAACCTCTAGGCCAGCACACGATACGCCTCCATCTCTTCCTCTACTCTAGCGGCTACGTTTGGAGTTGGAGTAGGTAGAGTTGTCTTCAAAACGTGGTCGCGCAAAAAATGACTACCCAGAACAGCCCGGAACCCAGACGGAGAGAGATCGAACAAAAATGCTTGGGCCAATCGAATAAACGGTGATAAGAAATGCTTGGGCCAATCGAATAAGACTCCCAGGCGAGTAAACGTTTTAAAAACAGCACCGTAAAATTCAGATAACAAAATGTGAGCGCCTGAGATTGCTCAAGAGAAGAAGTTACGGCAATTTGGTCGCGGGTAATGCTACTATTGCCCTGCGCGAAAAACGGGAATGAGAGCCGGAAGGAAACTCGGCCAAGAGCGGACAAGAAACAAACAACAGAAAATGAGAGACGATACGACGCCGACAATGATACTTCTTACCCCAGAATTGTCTTCATTGTTTTGCAAGGAGTAGGATGAAGCATCACCGGAACACGAGGGGCAGACGCATAGAAGATATTATGGTCGGGCTCAAATACGGATTGTTGCATCCTCACAAATCACACATCCATGCGCCATTAGACGGACCAAGTCTATTGGCGCATCGAAAATCTGGTTTGCTATTGGCGCTTGGAGCGCATAATTTGAAACTTGTGTTGTCACCAAACTCCATCAAAACATTGCCATTGTAACACAAAATGACCGAGACTCGCAAACTCGTGCCTAAGACAAGAGACAAAGACCGTATGTCGTCTATCACATTGAACAGAATCAGACTTGCAAGGTATGTGAGTTTTCCGATGCCAATCGATTACATGTCTGCCGTTTTTGTCATATCGTCTCGCATTCGCTTACAGATGTCTCATTCATTTTAGCCGGGGATAATAAGGCTCTCCTTTCCTGACGAACTGACTGAAAGGGGAGGGTTTGTTACGCGTCGATCATGTTTGGTTGTCACTACAAGGACAATTGAATGTTCCTTTCAGACTCTATTTGAAGGGTGAAAAATAATTCAGGATTATATGTAATCGAGTGCTACGACATGAACTGAGAAGAGAAATACAGCGCGAACCCCGCTGTCTTCTTGAAAACTTTTTTGAAGCCAGGCAATCCTTCGTCTACACGAGGGACATTTTTTGCTGTCGGTGTACAGTCTAGCATATTGGCCTCGGTTGAAAGCAAAATTAGGAACTTGAAGGGGACCAAGAACTGGTTTTAACGCCAGTGGGTTTGTTTGGGACCTGTCATGTTACGGCTGCGACGATGGATCCTTATCATCGGGCTGGCCGTCACTTCGTCTTTGTTGGAAGTGATCCGATTCTTCTGGAGCTGTGGCAGAAGCAACAGGAGGAGGGGCAATCATGGTCGCTTCATCCTCATCGTCGTCAAACGGCCATTCCTCAGGCCATGGAACGTTGGGAAAATGGTTTGGCATCGAGTTAGTTCCTGCTGGAAGTATCTGTTCCTGACGAGCTACACCATGGGAAGAAGACGTGGATGCTGTGGGAGGCTGCCATTGTTGCTGCTGATTCGACATGTATGGTGCTGCCGAGTTCATCATCATACCTCTACTCGTTGGTAGGGGAGGTGACATCGTCAATGAGGACGATGATGGGGAATTAGTATTTGTGTTGCTGTGCAATAGCGGCATCGTCATTCTCTGTCGAGAACTTCCCGCTGGAACTTGAATGGTCTCAGGATGTGACACAGGTGTGTGTTGCTGTGTAGCACTCATCCACCGCAATTGCTGAGATGCTGATGTTGTTCTCGGCGAAGCAAAGCCGCTAAATGCGGAAGATGTACCAAGCCGACTGGGCGTAGGGCGAATCATCGGTGGCTCCATACGTCGTCGATGCTGTTGCTGTAACTGTTCCGTGGGTTCAAGGGCCTGGAGGGTTGTGTTACTTGACGTAGCAGCTGTGGGAGACAATCTTCTTGAGGAAAACATGGGAAGGATACTTGCGGAGCTTACTAAAGAATCTTGGTGTTGCGAGCGTTCCAGGCTACCTAAGGAAAGCTGATGGCCGTGTTCTTGATTCAAGTACCGTTCTTGTTGTTGTTGGCCAGCGTTTCTTGGAGACTTGGGCGAACGTGGTTGCTGTTGGCGTAGGATTGAGGATGATGCAAAATCTTGAAAAAAGTGCAAAGTGTTGCTGTCACGTGGTAGTTCTTGGAGGTGTGCAGTCGAATTACCAAAAGCCTCTTCAAACCGGATTGGTTCTACATTCATGTCATTGGAAGTCTCCGCCCGTTCTTGTTCGCTATTCATAAAGGAAGATGGTGCAGGCAAGGCACTGTCGGAAGCAAACATTTTCATGTCTGGTGGTGACTGCTTAGAACTCTCGTTGGTTTCGGCGATTTGTCCGAGACGCTCGGAATGGGCTCGATGAAGCAATCGTTCTGGATTGCCCCGTCGAGGAACCTTTCGTACGTGCGCTGCTGATGCATCTTCATGATGTTCGCTAAACGAGGCATCGCTTGATTCTCTCGACAGCGTGGATTCGCCCACACTCGCACTATGGAGGCTTCGTGACAGGGCAGTCTCAGAGTTACTCGGACTACCTGTGGGATCGGTTCCCGATGATTGTGATTCATAGTTCTTTCGCTGTTTCTTGGCGGTGGAACTGGATCTGTATTTCGAATGCAACAAGTCTCGAAACCTGTAGTGACATCGGTGATTGAAAGAATAATGCATGGGATGAGTGTGATGTAATGTGGCAACAGCACTGTCTCTACAATTCAACGTGTACTGGGCGGCTGCTGCAAAGTTTCTTACCCTTGGCCGACCTTTTCCCTGGCCGTTGCCAATGACACCATTGACCACTGTCCACCACGCTCTTCCTGTTTGATGAAGCGACCCGGTGGGTTAGCTTCTTCGATTTCCTCCATGACCTGTGAAACCAGCAGTGTCTTGTCGAGTTTGGTTTTTGCGTCTTTGTACTCATCCATCCTCGATTCCAACAATGATCGAAAGCGGGCGTTACCTTGGTGAACCCAAGCTCGTCTTCCCCGACCACAAATGACATCATGTGGGGAGGGATGATAGTTCTCGCCAAGACTAATAGTTGATTCATTGTCTGGAGCGCTCGGTAACAGTCTCCTTGTGTCGGTCATGGACAAAGCAGATTTACCAAGAAGAGCAATCTCTTTTCCGTCGTCACTGCGGCTTTCCTTTGAATGATTGGTGCTTACAGAGCTGCTACCACCGTCGTGATTGGCATGTAGGTGGGCCTCCCTTATATTGATAAGGTGGTATGTTTTATTTCTACCTCGATGTGGACTTTTGTTTTTGGAAATATGTTTGGCATGTGTCATGATGAGTTTACGTTCTGCAGATTGATTCATCAATTTAACCATCATGATTGCTGTAACAGTGAGAGGAGAAAGAAAACTCTCTATGATGTGGTCTCCTTTCTTGTTCTTGTTCAAACAGCACGCACCAAAGATAGATAGAAGTAGTAGTCACCAAAAGTTCGTGTTAGGTGGGGTTTTTGTGGGCAGTTGCTCCAGAAATGCATGAAGAAATTGAGGTCCAGAATTATTGTAGTCGCCTCAACACTCAACACAGCACTCCCATTCCCACCGACACGTGCGACGTGGGTCTGTGGTCAGTAACAATTAACAATGTATTTGGTGTCGCGACTCGCGACCGGTCCCAGTGTGTACTGTCAAGAACGGCGAGCCATCAATAGTTAATAGTTAATGTACCGTTTACTCCAAGAAAGATTATAGCCCCTTTCTAGAAGTCTTGACGCTACAGAATAGCTCATATTGTAGGATGGCACCCGACACCCGACACCCGGCAACGTAGTACGTAGTAGGTCCACCATAACTTTACAGCAATATATCAAAAGGTCCAAAGTTCAAAAGTCAAAAGCCGGAACTTTGAGATTTGAGACAGCATCAAACATCATGATTCATGATCCATCTACTCCTACGTTTTTACGTAGAATCTACGGATAGCTACTAGCTACTACATCTAGCTACCTAGTAGACTATGATGAATGGTGAATGTTTCGCGTTACGTTGCAAACACCCCGGTATAGAGTATATTGTAGTCGATGTTCGAAGTTCGAAGTTCGAAGTTATAAGTTTCCTCGAACTACTGCCACCTGCCGATCATGAAATTTGTGTCAATGACCTTGAAGGTCATGGGTCATGGTCCGTTATCCGTTATCCCGTTAGGATATATGAATATACAAGTCTTCTTTAACTCAGAATTGTACCTCAAGCGGGAGCAATCGCTTGGTTTCTAATTTTTCTATTGAGGTTTGGATAGGAGAGCGATAGGAACTACCGGATCTGGATTCTATTGTAGCTACCTTGACTATGGAAGCCAGTACTCTCCAGCTGGTGTAGCATAGTCTGCAATGATGGAGATATAAAAAATAAAGATTTCGATCGATGGAGAGTTCTTTTCTTGTCATCATTCCGAAGTTTTTACGACGACGTGCACTATTAACAGTATGATCTGCTCCTTGTTCGCAATTCAGAATATTGAGAATGAGGATGTCGCTGAGATTGTTGCTTGGGAAGTCTCTTCGTTCATCATAATCCGCTCAACAACATGGCGAAGCAATTTCAACTTCCAAGCTGTTTCTGGATCCTCAAAGACCGCACAGGAGGGACGAATAACAACACGTTTTAACAACATACACTCAACAACAGTCACAATTCAAAATCACTCATAGGAGTCACGGTCCGTGGTTCGCGGTGCTTCTAGTGTCTATTCTACCCCGGTTTGTCCTCATATGAGGACAGCGCTTGTCCTCATATGAGGACAATCCTACTAAAATCATATCTACGTAGACCACAGTAGCTTTTGTACGAAGCTATCGACAAAAAATGTAACCCAACCATGGGAATCTACCGTTCTACCAAAAAAATGAACACCTAAAATAGAAAAGTAATAGACCACAATCAACCATTATGTTCTATGTTTATGTGGCAAGACACTATGTGTGTTGGAAAATGCATCCATCCAGTTTATGTAGGGCAAATCCAACCATTTTGTCGAGGGAAATCAACTGTCTTCACATACATTGGCGGATTTGAGTCTCCCACTGGCCTTTCCTGGTTCCCTGAAGGTGTCTGTGCTTCCTGTACATGAACTGTTGGGGTGCAGGAGGCTCAGACGCCGCATTTGACCCTGTATTGGTGTCGAATGCTGTTACGGTCTCAGAATTTTCCTCTGTGGTGATGGAGGCTTGTTTTGGCTGAATTCTCTCAATCTGATGCCTCAATCAGGCAAAGGACAACTGGTCATCATCACTAGGGATAATAACACTCATCAGGTTGATTGTCTTCTGTTTTATCCCCTCCAAACACTCAGTTTAGAAAATCACCATCGCTCCAACATGGATGAATTCTGTTTTTGATACTGTATCGTCACTACTCATCACAATTAAACCATGAGAATATCATGGGGTACGTTTTCAAGTATGGAGATTACAAATCTGAACTTAAAAACCACTTAGGAGTACATGATTGATTTGACATGCTACGTTGAAAAGTGGCCTCATATGAGGATTTGTCCTCATATGAGGACCGGGGTAGAATAGACACTAGGTAGAGGTCAAACGTACGGCTGCTGATGGACAAACGTCCCGGCACCCGGCATGTGCCGACATGACTCGGCAGCAGGGGCGGGGAGAGACTGGCGTTCAGTTTTTTACCTCTTTGGCA
Source organism: Epithemia pelagica (assembly GCA_946965045.2). Lineage (NCBI taxonomy): Eukaryota > Bacillariophyta > Bacillariophyceae > Surirellales > Surirellaceae > Epithemia > Epithemia pelagica. The sequence continues at coordinate 1,204,875 of OX337239.1, read as the reverse complement.
AGTGTATCGTACCAGTCGCCTTGGGCCTTGGTTGCCAGAGGACAGAGGGTTGCTATAGGCTACAAGGAATACGCAAAGTCTTAATGTCCTTCCAATTATCCTGTCATTCAAGCAAATATCAAAGGTTCTCCACGAGAATACGGTTGTTGATAGTATTATTATCATCGTCGTTTGCGAGCCTTTTGATCAGTAGAAATTCCTTTAAAACAGCCCAAACAAATACCTCGCCTAAGCTTTGGTCTCTATCATGTGTGTACTTTCGCTCTTGTCAAAACAGCGACGTGGTTCATGATCCAGAAAATTGAAACAGCGAGAAGCACAAACAGTCCTTTTCACCTACGTGTAGCGCTATTAGTTGTACCACGTATCCATCCTACTTCGTAAAAGGTGGTATTCTTCAAAATGGTTTTATACACCCTACTCTTACGACAAGAAGTGTACCAGCGGTAATGAGAAAATTGACCGCGAGACACTTACGATGAGCTTCTACCTAGTATTCTCTGCTGACTCCCTTTCTTGCCAACAACAGCAAGTCGGAATGGAAACACATGATTGATGGTCAGGAATGTGACGCTCGAGCACCCATCCAATCAGTCCTCAAACTCTTTTTCTGTATGAAGCCAATCCATGTTGTTCTCCGTGCCTTGTCGGGATGAGCAAACCACTCAGCTCGAGAGATTAGCCACGACAGATCGAAGCGTCCTTGGCAAGTGGGAAAGTTCTTCTTGTGCAATCTGTATGAGGAATCAATCCCATTAGTCTTCTCTGTGTATGAATCTACCGTCCCTTGGTGTATTGTTCTCGAAAGGCTCAAATCGCAGAGCAGGAAGGATTAGACCCGTGTCGAACGGCCGTTTGAGTTGTATTATTCATGACAACTAGGAGTTTTCGTCATCGTATTCATCGCTCCTTTGATGCATACACAAGTGTGATTTGTTCTTAATGTTATTTTGCCTTTGTCTTCGCTACTGCATACATGGTCCATGGAGCGAATGACAACAATGATGTGGTGGATCACACGACGAGAATGTTGTCGACGATTTCTCTCCAAAATCCTGCATCGCACAGGCCAATACATGAAAATCTGGAATGCACCAGAACATCAGAAATCTTGCCGGGTTGAAGAGGCTTATGTATTACGCAGAAGTACACTATTATGGGAAAAAACATTTTCAATTTTCAATAATGATATTACTCGTAAGCATGACGAATGAAGAATGACTATCAGAGATGGTGCAGCATTCGCAATTCGCACTCATTGGATGTTGGATGCTAAAAGCAAAACGCGGACAAGATTCATGTTGTGCATTCGCAATCCTCAATCCTCAATTGGTGTTGACACTCTGTCCACGTTTCACGTGCTAGAGAAGCTACAGTGCCCTGTCTTTGCCGTAAACCATTACCCTTAGCGCTCCCCGTAAGCGCTCGCAGACACCTGGACCCTGAACGACTGCTCCGGGCATGCCTTCGAATGAACAACACATGACCCATGTGCCGATTCAAGCACAATTAATGCCCAACTCATCATCAGCTTTAGACGTCTTTGTTTCATCTAATGAGGGTTTTGACGAGGCAAGATTGAACATTTCGAGATTTTCTTGGTCACCCCTTGAACGAACCAATAGGGAAGGCCTTTTTCCAATAATTTGCATCACAACTATTCGTTGTTATCATTGTAGTGTTGAATGGAAGAACAAAGAATTTCCTTCTAGAAGAGCAACCTGGACCACGCTCCAGCAACCAAGAATTGCTTGTGGTCACTTGACAATACACGGTTGTTTGATGAATCAATGTACGCATAGATTTATGGTTCAATGTGGAGTTTTTAGTTTTTCTTTGAGTTATGTGTTTCGAAATGTTGTGTACAGAGCGTTTTGTCTTCCGAGTCTTTTAGTTGCTCTTGTTGTACCATCATTTGTTTCTTTGTTTTGCTCTTTTTATTGTTGTGTGTAAATCAATTCATTGCCCGCAGGATGGGGAATGATTTGCGATCGCCAATCGTCTGCGACTGGTGCCGCCCCGTCTCCGGCCGTTGTAGTCGTAGCGCCACCATCTGCCACATCGACAAGTTTGGACGCTTTCGGTACATAGACGAGATTGTCCGTCGCATGAACCATCCACGGTTCTTGTCGATAATCATTGCCAAAGGGTTTGGGCAACAACCAATGCATACCTACCGTAATCCCCTTTCGCGGTAAGGGACGAAACTTGCCCGAGGCACGGGCATTGAGCAACGCGTTGGAAATGCGTTCTTGTACCTGATTGGAAAATTCCATGCGAGCCACAGTCCCCATATCGACATCCAACCCGACAAACGAGGTCAGACGTTGTGTCGCCTTGGTAAATTCCGCAATCACGGTCCGCGCCGTCGACTTCATATCACGAGCCAAGTTGGGTCCCAACAACAATTTGGACAAACGGCTCGACAACTCTTGCATGGACTCTACTTTTTGGAGTTCCAATTGAATGGGAATAAGTCCATATAATGCGGCCGAAATGCGATCGACCAATTGTTGTTGCAATCGTTTGGTGGTTTGACAAGAGGCCAAGTCGGTATACTGCGGTTGCTTCAACAATTGTTGGAATTCGGACGTGGCAGACTGCACGGTCGCCGTACACAATTCACCAAAGGCTGGAACCAATGAAATCCCTTCCTCCTTCTCGGTCGTTGTCGTGACCGCCATGGTTTCATCCTCCTCCTTTTGGGACGACGGCATCCCCATGGTCCGTTGGACCGTAGCGACACTTTGTTGGACGAGACGCGACACGTGAGGTGTCAGCACTCGTGCCGCTGCCACCTCTTTCGGATCCTTGTCCAACGACTGGGCGGTCGTCGCCAAAGTCATGCCTTGAGTCGCTTGATTCAAGACAGACATGTCTGTCACTGGACTGGGCAATGTGGTTTGGGTCTTCCAGACCACCTGAGGTGCTTGAGACGCCGAAACAAAGTCGACACCTTGTCCAAAGACGGATGTCAAGCTAATAGGCTTAGTGAAAGAACCAAGCGTTTTCAAAAAGTTGTTGAGTACTGTTTCCAAAGCTTGTTGTCGTTTCATGTCGCTATCCTCTGGGACAACAATGGTCAACTGGGCCGATTCTTGCAAACTGGGTTGATGGACCACCAAGGTTTGCAAGGCCGCAGCGAGGGCAGGAGTGACAAAGCCTTCTCCACGCGCCCAGTCCATTGCCGAAACCGCCAAGACGAGGCGTCCCTGTGTGGCCACGACACTGCTCACCACTTCGACCAACTGATCGCGACGGGGCAACACGAGACACGCAACGTGTGCCAGTGGATCGTCACTAGATGTTGCTGCTGCGTCTCGACAAAAACCAGCCACCGATACAGTTTCCGAAACAGACAACATGGTCTTGTCGTCGTCATCCTCGTCTTGACTTTCGGACAAGAGCAACAAGCCTTGTCGAATGCTATTTTGCTCCAGTTGGGTCAACGTTTGACTCCCCAACAGACAAGCAGCCGCCGAGGAGGCGACGGATGGTGTCTCCTCTTCTCCGCCTTTTGGTGTATCGTCATCTTCCTCATCGGACTGCGTTTCTGATGTTGGCTTTTGCTGGGATTGCTGTTGTTGCTGTAAGGTATTCCAGACCGATACAAAACTGGATGGCAAACGACCTTTGGAGCTGTGCACTAGAAAAGGCGAAGATGCCGCCGCTGCAGTTATCGTGGTGGTTGAAATATCCGAACCGATCAATAACAGTACTGGAACGACGAGATATACACTTGGACCAATCATTTTGCTTGGAAGGTGTTTGTTTCCTGTTTCAGTAGAATATAGGGCTTGTGGTACAAATCTCCACAGCCCACCAAAGTTTGTTTCTTTTTATTGATGTTCAAATGCCAACGATTCCAGATGGAGGAGAAGTGGTATTGAAAGCCCTAATGAGGAGAGCGATGCTTGTCGATGATGTGATGGATGCAGGATCCTCAGAGATCCTGGGGTGTCTCCCTTTTTTGTTTTAGTTTCTTCAAACACAGGCTTCCAGAGATGGAGCGTGTTGTTGGGTGCGTTTGTATCAAATCTTTCTTTCTTCCACTTGGAGCTTGGAGGCGAGTGCAACAAAGATCCACTGCGGACGGATGGACGGAAGGACGGAAGGATCTGTTGGGGGACTCGGGAATGAAAAAACGACATCAAAAATGGCACTTACATGTCATGACGATTTATTCCCATACAGCTGGGGAAGGTCTCAAGTGCTGAGAGAGCAAAAGGCACAACTGAAACTGAAATGGTTTGGGACGTCGACAAATGCAACCGACGAAGAACGATTTCATACGAATACGAATTTCTGACCGTAGAAGCATGCTGGTGCAGGGTACAATGGGCAATACAAAACACATCGATCTATGTAACATTACATTATGGTCCCATCGTCTGGTACTGGCGATGATATGGCCCTGCGGTTGTGAGACTTGGAATACAGTGTCCGTCAATAACGCGGTCGTGTCGAAATTGATCAATTTGTGTCCAGGAACGCATCACAACAGCCCACTATGAAGCTTTGGAAAAAAGAAACAATTCTCGAGAAGTCATGGAAGAACCGGAGAATTTTGCCGAATATGTTTCTGAATCATATTGAAATCGAAAGGTCCAGCCCATTTGTTCCATCGCATCCAAAATGACACACATGGCATCCTCTTCATTGTACTTTTGGAAATCGTGATTCATTTCGGCCGTGAAATGGCCATTCTTGGTGCTTGGAATGAAGACGAGTGAATTGGCACGACCCAAGGGTCGAATGTTCATAGCCAAGCCATGATTTATGGTCTCAATCATGGACTTGGTCAATGCGGTACCATGCAAGGAAAAATTCTTTTCATTTGCATATTGACCGGCCTTGATCTTGAATGTTTTCTTGAGAATAATATGCGGCATTATTGTTATAACAACGAGTCTTTCTTAGAAGGCTTTGGTTCCTTTGTTCACGAAGCTTTTGTTGGTTTTGTTCTGCTTGGGCAGGAGACTGCTGGTCGCGGTTCGACTCTACTGCTTGTTTGTTTGTTACTGTTTTTATGGGCTTTTGCAAACACTCGGATCATATTCTCGTATCGGTCTATCGATTGTCGTTCGCCTTCCGAATCGTCTTTCACACCATTACGAATTCGCGGAAGCAGGTCAGTACGAGTAAGCTGTTGATGAATCTTGTTTGGTTCGTACTTGTTTCCCCCAGAAGAATGAATGGCGACCCGGCTTAACGGGACAAGGCCAGATTGAAACCGCCAAGGCGGTAAAGGACGGCTGAGTTCAGTATCAGTAGTACAGTGGACAGGACTATTCTATTTATCCTTGGCAGCACTTCCTAGAAATGAAAGTTAATTATGTCTTTCATCGAGCTGAACCGCGGGTGGCGGACGTTTAGTTGTCCGGAAATGTACATGAAACTCTTTACATTAAGCAGACATTCCACGACATTTGTCGGCTATAAGTGGTTTTGCAAGGAAAAGGCCTTTGAGCTGGCAAACTCTCGACAAACAAACATAGTTCCAATTGCCCGTGTAGTCCCAGTTCGATATGTAAAGAAATTCGATTGATCTCCCTTGTAGCTTATGAACAGTCCTTGCATTGGACACATTGAGAGGAAGCTGCGTCATTTTCATCGTTTTCCTCACTCGTTTCATGCCAAACATGGGGAGTGGGAACTGCACTTGTTGAGTAACAGTCTGAGGCTTCAAAAGAACAACATGGTTCTGGTTTCCATCAACCATTTTCACCTTGATTCCCTCGATTTGAGTGACCTTAAGACTCCAAACATAATATCCATCAATCAATATTTTCTCCAAATCAGTTAATGTCACCCCTTGCTTAAGGAGAACGCCATTGAATTCACACATGGCACCATTAGCAATACATGACTCAACGTCTTTGTTTTCATTGATACACAACGGTCTTCCATAATACAGTTTCAAAAGTGGATCATATCTCTTGTTGTCTCGTCCTTGCAAGTGACCCTCACCACAGGTGGCATATAGGATATCTTCACTTGCCTTGTTGAAATCAACATAGTCATTTCTTGTTCCCGCTTTTTTCCACTTCAAGTTGGACGCTTTGATACAGATTGTGTGCATGGGAGGGTCAACATTAGGATCTTTTGAATGGGTATTTTCCAGATGTTTAGCAAAAATGGCATCATTGATTGCTGCTCGATCAAGATTAGTTTTCGTTGCATAAACCACATTTGGAGGAATGTCTTTCTCTGTTGGTCCATGTTTAGATCCAACAACACGAGTATTGATTGTCGCCACATCACCATTGCTTGGTCCCTCATCTCGAAATGTCTCAAGAATTGTCCCCCATGGTGGATCAAGGCGAATCCTGTGATTTGTCTTAAGTTCAAGGAATGTGTGTACCCAGTCATACCATTTCACGAAGTCCTTAAAAAGGAATAATGGTTGGGCTTTGACTGGTTTCAGTTGTGTGAAATCACCTGCAAAGACAAGAGCAATTCCACCAAAGGCTACATCTGGCTGCAATATTTGTTGCAATTTGTGATCAAGAGTATCAACGACTTCTTTTGAGGCAAATGAAATTTCATCAACGATCAACAGATAAGCATTTTTCTATTGCTCTGGTTCCTCGGTAATTGCTCTGTTTAGTGCACAAGCCATAGCAGTTGTTTCTCCGTTTATCCCAACTGCTGCAGCACCTGTAAGAGCAGTAACGACAATAGTTCTCTTGTCATACCTGATGTGGAGGTTGTAGCACAAATTTTTGGCGTATCGTACAATTGTTTTGATAACGTGGCTTTTCCCAGATCCCCCTGCTCCTGATAGAAATGCAATGAATTGGTTTCCCCTGTTGACTTTTTGCAATGTCTTTTGAATGTTGTCAAGTTTCCGTCGTTTCCGTGTAGGCATTGCTTCAGGATTTGTATTTGAATTTCGGTTTGCCTCATCATGCAAACGCAATATAAAAGCAGAAATGATTGCTTCGAATGCATAGCGCTGATCCATATCGTCTCTGAAATGGTGGGCTGCATATTCGCGTATATTTTTCAATGTCCCAATCGCTTTGATATCTTGCTGTCCATCACCAGCTGTAATTCTCTCTGTCCGTGAAATTGCCAATTCATGAAGAGCTGCTTTGGTTACATGATGAGAAAAGGACGTTTCAGGGGTGGACTCAAGACCCACATGTGAAGCTGAGGTGTCTTCCAGGAGCTGTAGAACATTTCCTGTAAAGCCGTTGTCTTCATCTATAACAGGTGTAACAATGTTTTGAATGCCACAGTTTGACGTTCCACATTTGCGAATGATACATGATGGAATCTGATAAATGTTGGTTGGCGACCTCAAGTCAAGTCCTGTCTCATTCATGTCATTGACCGTCTCAATAAGCTCCTCAAAGGCACTGTCAAAATCTTTGTGAAGAGCACTATCCTCATCATTTTCATTATCATATTCATCATGGACACAACAGTTGTCAGTTGGCTTTTGTGTTTCTTTTTCCAGAGGATCCACTGGTCTTCCAGAATTTAGACTGTTCCGACAATCTTGAATGTTAGCAAGAATTTGCCGATGCTCAGCTGTGATCATTCCACTCCGAAGTGCTGCTTGGAAACATTAAACAAATGAACCATCCTTTGTCAAATCTCCTGGAAAGGATCTGAATGAATGGAACAAGATGTTTGCTTTTTTTGCATAAAGTTCCATGTAATGATGTTCCTCGTGCAAGATATCATCCGGCATTTCTTCTGTTTCAACGTTTCGATTCCCAAAATATTTGGTGTCAACAAAATCTTTGTAAGTCACAAGTGGTATCTTTGTATGTTTTGCGGCTGTTACACCAAGATGGTCTTTTGAAGGGTGTTCCTTGAACACTGCACTCCTCCATTATTCACTGATACCATGCAGGACACGCTCAACACGAGTACCTGTGTACCCAGTGGTACAACAAGCACATCGGCGGCTCCTTCGATGGACCCACAAAAGGTGACCAACAAAAACAACTGTAGACCTGACCAACCAACACCATTCACTGATACCATGCAGGGCACTCTTACCTGTCCCGACACCCAGTTCCCAGTAGTACAGCACCAAGCACATCGGCGGCTCCTTTGATGGACCCACAAAATGGTGGCCTTGATGGTTCTTCAGCGGAATCAAACTTGAGTGGAAACTTAGTTGCGATACCCCACCCAAGATCTCTCCACCTCTTCCATGGAAGAACTTGCCTTGACATTTGACATGGATTGTCAATAAAGACTCACGTCCACATGACCTCGTCGCAACAATGTATTGAACAATGCTATGCCCTGTAACACTCTGGTTTCTCCCAAGACCAAAAACAATGAAGAGGACGTAAACCTAGCTGTAAATGAGAGGAGGTGGATCATGTTGTAAGAAGAAGACGATATACTTGGATTTTAGGTAGATGTTTAGTTGTGAAAAGTGGCTTGTACGTAGATTCCCTGATCCCTGAGTGACAAAAGGAGCAGGCTAGGTGGGGACAAATGGCGATGAAAAGGATAGAAAGAAAAGTGGGGACGAAGTGCATGTGAAGGAAAGAGCAGGAAAAGTGAGGACAAAATAGGATGAAGCAGAGAGCGAGAAAAGTGGGGACGAATTGCATGTGAAGGAAAAAGAGCAGGAAAAGTGGGGACAAATCGGCACGGCTAAAATGAAAAACTAGCCGGCCTAGCACGTAGTACGACTCGTGACTACCATAGCGGGATTCGTGCAAGTAATACTCGAGTATAGTGGAATACTTGCGAGTATATACAATACTCGATACTCGTACTCTCTATACATTCGATGGACGAGTAATCATTGATACTCGTACTCGTACAGTCAGGAGTGGCTGGGTACTCGTACTCGAACATGTATGAGTACAGAAGTAGGTACTCGATACTCGTACTCTCACATTAGGGCTGTACTCGATACTAGTACTCTAGGCGAAATAAGGTCGATTACAGATCCCAGTCCAGAAGTGCAGTGAATCGCTGGAAATACCCGACTGGTAGGCTCCAAGACAACAAAGTCGACGAGAAGGAGTCCGAAGAAACGACCCCTGAGAATTGAGCGATTGTGATATGTGTACTGAAATACAATATGAGTGCCAATCGAGAGATATAAGGGCTTCTGCTTTTATCGTATACCAATATGCTATTATCAATACCACATGCATCCTGGTCAGCAGAACGAACGAAGAAAAACAAAATTCATAATATATGCTTTCCTAGTCAATTTATAATTCTTTGTTGCTGTATGATGATAATATGAATTTAACTCTGCCGTTGTAGCGATTCATGCCCGTTATCGAACACAGCAATTCTCTCTAACGTCTTGCTACCTGTTCCTACGAGCTTTCAAACAAAAAGTCTTGTTTCAGTCATTCCAGAACGGTTGGGCGTCTTACATTACTTGTAGAGATTCGTCAAGGGTAAGTCCCCACTCACATTTTACGCGGTTGGAGGTGCACCTCCAAATCATACCATGACTGACCATTAAAATATTCATTGCTATGTCATTGCCATATATATTTAACCGTTTTATCAACCGCCATGTTTGCTCAATTGTACTTTTTACTCTAGTGTCCGTCCGTTTTCGGAACAGCTGGTCTTTCTGGAAATTCCCACCCCAGACCCCAAGCCTTCCGGCCCACCCGTCCCGTTCATACTGAACTCAGACGAACACTCCTATATGCGTACGACGGACAGGCTTTATCTGCGACAGGGCATCTACCTATCATTTACTATGTAGGTAGGTAGAGTAACAAAGGTACTCCTAGTTACCGGTATAGGTCCTACTCCTAGGAGACGGGAATAACAGCAAAATGGGTTGACCCAACCTGCCTAACTTGCTTTCTGCGTATGCCATTGTTCTAATTCGAGAATCATGTTACTAATGGAAAGAGGAAGTCGTACAAAGGTATCTGTCGCGTTTCCTAGTCATTTTCATCTTGTTCAAGTCTTTTTCTTCTTCTTGTTTTTCTTTGCCGCTTTGCGAGCTGCCTTTTTGGCAGCTTCTTCTTCCAATTCCTTCAAAATACGCGCTGTTTCTTCATCGGGCTCTTTGGTGGTTACAAAATATGGTGGAAGCTCCAATCCGGTAATTCTTGTCGTGCCCGAAGGCAACAAGAGGACGGTGCATTTGAAATGAGCCACCTTACCCGAGTGGTCGTGCAAACAGGGATAGGGCTGCAACAACCCATGCGTGACACATTCGTTCAAACCCAATCGAGCTTGTCGGACGTCGTCCAGATGCCGCAAGGTAAATGGCAAGGTAGGAAATTTCTTGTCCACTTCACCCAACAATGACCGGGAGGCTTTCATTTTGAGCAAGTATTGGGTTTCCACATTGCGCTTGTATACAGTGACCCGCAAATCTTGAGGACGGGCGTTCCCATCACCAGCACTAAGGGCAACGTCAACGGCGTACACTTCATTGGCTTCAAATTCACATTCCGGCAGGGCCTCTCCTCGATCCGTTTCTTCTGTCGTGGGTGTTTTCAAAGCGATTTCTTTGATCCCATCCAATACATATCGCTTCATTTGATGCATTCGAGCCGAGGTAATGGGTTTGACACCATACGATGCCGCCACACGTTCGACCGCCTTGGTTACATCGGTATTTTTAGCACCTGTGGCAATCGTTTTGGCCGCCACCAACATGGTATTGTAGGCCGCCACGGCAACCGTCCCCATTTCTTCGTCTACATCCACCTTTACTTCTTCTCCCTCGGCTTGGGGTTCCGGTGGGACAATGACTGTATGCGCCGCTACCGAAATGTAGCCGTCAATGTGACATCCCAAATCCATCTTGACAATATCTCCCGCCTTGAGTGGTTCCTGTCATTTGGTGTTGGGTACAGAGAATGTGCACAGATGTTAAATCCATGGCAAGTTTGCAGTGGGTTTACCCAGAGAAGAAAGGGCGTAGCAAGAGCAACACACAGCAATGCGCAGCATATGAGGAAAAGTGAGAAACTTATAAAGAAGCAAGACACATTGACAATCAAGACACAAATGACGATTGTTGAACCATCGCCGTTTCCGGAGAGGCACGAGACCATGAGCACAGAGGGTCCCAAAACAAACATCGCACCAGCGACGATTCGTTGAATGCCATCCCAAAACATTATGATTCATACACAAGCAACAAAGATACACTAACGCAATTGTCCATTTTGGAAAAAGGTCCGTGGGATACACGTTCAACTTTCTCGACAAAGACGAACAACCGTTACACGCCGGATCTTTGCGCCTGTGCTTTTCTTCTTCCTATCGTTTCCAATGTGGTCTGCATTTCCGTCAAGGTATACCCAATCCCGTCGTGAAACGAGAGACTGTTGAATTGCATACAATCGGGAAACACTTGGAATGACCAAGACAGGGCAATAGTGTTGCTCGAAACCATTGTCGTGATCCGTAGTGGACGTTCCAGTGCGGCGAATGTGGAAACAATGTTTGCTTATTGGTTTCCCTGGTAAAGGAGCACGACCAAACAGTCACCATGACAACGCATCAAAACATTCACCAATCACGCAACAGTCGCTGGCACACTCTCATGACTCTTTCTAAACGCAAAAGGAAACTTACTCGCTCTTCTTGGGCCAGTGGCGAGTAATTGCACACGACGTCATTGACGGAAATACACACGGGAAAGGCAACACCACGTTCCACTACACTGCCATCAGGCTTCTTCTTGGTAAACAATTTTTGGGCCGCTGTGGTAATAACGGAATGACCAAACTCGCACAAATCCAAAACCTTGGCCCCGACCTTGCATTGTCCCACCAATCCCTGCAAGGCTAAATTCACAATTTTAGCCGCCTCTTGATATTTTGTACAAACATCACTGTAGTATCGGAATCGATGGTAGTATACATATGAGAAAGATACATGAGTTTGAATTGGTGGTGGTGGTTGTAGGAAAAGCACACAATCGGAAAGAGAGGCGACAACGGATAATGACGGAATCAAGGCAAGAAAGAAATGAGCAGACTGAAGGACGAACCATCGACAAGCGATTGGCTATCTTTCTTGATCATTCTGAACTCACCTATTGGAAAGATCGGTTACTTCTTCCTTCTCCTCCTCTTCCTGCTCTTCTTCCTCTTCGTTTTCCTCGTCTTCGTCTTCTTGCGGATCCTTGTCCTGCGGTGCCATGATGGTTCTGTTTAGTGTTAAGTTGTTGCTTTTGTAGAGGTAGAACGAGTGCTGTGTAAGTGGCGAAGGTGTGCTTTAGTTTTGCAGATTGGACTGGATTTTGGTCCAACGCCGGCTATTCGATTGTCGTTTCGCGCAATCTCGTTTCCGTCTTGTTGACCTGTGAAGCCGATATGTCTTTGCTTGGCTTCTTCCCTCCCCTGTATCTGTATCTATCTCCCTGTTGGATAGCGATGATGAGTTGAAGGTGTTGAAGAGGCGCTTAATGTGGGGTGGTCGACTATCAGGTTCTGAGCTTGTTTCAGGGCGATCTACATGCGATCCAATCATCATCTGCCCGTGTGGTGGGGCGGAGAGTGACTTTTGGTAATGATTCGGAAGAGGAACGCTCCACCTGCAGGGGCAAACGATGCGTCAGTGGCCATTAGTAGGTCTTCCAGGTGGAACATTATCTCATTTTTGTTGACAAGAAGGCACTTCAACCTTTCGCCTCTCACTCCATCCCCATCGAAGCTGATTGTTTTCAGCAATTTTCGACAAGACAACAACAAAAGATCAACCACCACGAAGCTTTGGTTGGATCCCATAAGACGTCTCTCATTCTCAAAACACCAAGAAGTGTACAAGTTTGCGGTTCAACGTCTACACCAAAGGACTCTTTATTGACAACTAGAACTTGTCCATCGAATCCAAACATACGTACAAACTCTGGAACATGATGTATGCCAAAAGTTACAACACGGTATTTCAAAGATTGGTCCTTTTGGCTGGCCTTTTTTCGAGTTGGTTGTTGTCTGCCAACGCCTTTTCACCGTCGTCCCCTTCGATTTCTATTCCAGCCAGAAAGTCGTCGCTGTTCTGTCCTCGGTTGGCGGCTTCGTCGACGGTCAATGGCTTGAACGGAAGTAAATCATCCAGCAATCCCATCACCAACTTGTTTCGACAATTGCCCTGGAATGTGCAGAAGGAGCAGGCTCGTCAAGCGCGGCAATTGCAGAAGGAACGAAATGCGTTGTACCGACAATTGGGCATTGTGGAAGATGCCAGTTACGAAGACATTGTGGCGGCGACCAACAACTTGATTGCTGCTGCTGGTTCCGACTTGAAACAAAAGGTCAAGATTGAAATGGCCAAGGATCAGATCTTGCAGTTGCGATTGCAAGAGCGAATTGCGAACACACAGCTCTTGACCAAGGAGGCGCGAGCGCAATCCAACTATGAATCCAGTCAAGGGTACGTTTTAGAATTGTGGGACGCGAATTCATGAGCGACAACGCTTTGAAGCGTTCGTGGTTTCTCTGTGCTCTTGTGAGGGTGGAGGTGGTGGTGATTGTAGTTGTGTTGCAGATACTCGTATGATCGCTTTGGATATTTGTTTCTTGGGCTCGACATGTCGTTCCTTGACATGCCGTCGAGCTCGTCTCTTCCCGAATTAAAGAATGTCTGGCGGTGGAGTGTTCTCTGGTGTGGGGGTTGAGTTTCTGGAACGGCACATTGTGTATAACCCATGCGAGTCGCATTCTAACACTTTCTTTTCTCATGACAATGCCTCACTACGTGATACAGTGACGAATTGGCGGACGAAGAGGCTCGCAAAAAGGCCATGAATGAGGCCTGGACGCCTCCACAATGGACGCAGGGGCTGGTCGTGAAACCAGACGAAAAACACTTGCAATATCAAAGCAAATTGTGGGGTTTTTTGACGGTGTTGGGTTTGGGATTGCCACCCGTGATTCCCTACATGGGCAAATTCAATTGGTTGATCTGTGTCGCCCAATTAATTTATCGCGGCATGCCCGAAGAAGAACGGGAACGAGGTGGCATGGGTTTGAATTTTGGTGGTGGTGGAGGCATTAGTGGCAAAGGACATCGCAAGGTGGCCTTTGCCTTGGGCTTTGGTATTTGGGCCGTAGGATCCCTGGTCCTCTATGCCGGTATGCCCAGCTTTGTCAAGGGACAACGATGGGAACCACTGCTCATGTATTCGATTCAAAACTTGTTCTTCTTTCTGGCCAGTTGCTATTTGCAACCCTACAAGGGATAGAAGAAATAAAGAAGAGCAAACAGACTCCTGCAATGGAAGTGTTGCTCTGTACGACGTAGCAAGGCCTTGACACATGAAGGTTATGACCAAAAGACGAGTAATTTCAGATTATTGTTGTATAGGATGATGCTCAGAATGATCCAAATACGTAGGATCATAGGCCCTTTTCGAGGGAGATCATTGTTGCGAATCGACTACCGACAGCATCATACCATCTGTTGGAACAAGTTGTCGCCAGCTGAACGAAACATGAAAGAGCGGAACTTTGGGACGAAGTGAATACCTGTCTTGACAGCATAAGTGATTTTCTATGAAATGGGAGCACCTAAGGAGATGGAATGTCAGTCACTATCTCAATCCTGTCACGTCAGACGGAAATCAATTGCTTTTCCAAATACCATGGTCAATCGAGAGAAGAATACATCATAGGTCATACTCCCTCTGGACCGAAATTGTGTAGCGAATTGCAAAAAAATACTGTAACTTCATGGGCATATCTCCGTTTGTACTAAAAATTATATAGATCGGTCGGTCTTTCCAAGATCTACATTTTCATGTATAATTTATATGTTCCATCTCTCATTTTTGGGGCCATGAGAGGGAACTAAAGCGTAGCAAAAATAAATGTCTAACTTTGCCGTACCGGTTCATGCCCCCTGACCCTTCTCAAGACCCGGCCCATTTAGGGGAGGCCCAGAGGGGTCCATAGAGGAGGGATATGCATCCACAAGACCGTGGACGTGCCATAGTGCTTCTGCTGGCGCTGGCTAAAAATGGCAGACTTTCCCATGGTGCCATTGCACAAGTCGCCAAAAAATTTGGTGCTAGCAGAGCCTCCATAAGTAATCTGTTGGCGCGTGCCATGCTCAGTCGTGCTTCAGTGCTTAATCAACTCACCAGATATTTGGCCTAAAGCATGCAGGCGCGGAAAAAAGCTTATCTATCAGTCCTTAGTCGTTATATTTGACGTTAAATAGTTTTTCTACTTATTTGAAGGCACGTGTGTCGTGGAATGTTCATCTCTAAAATTCGACTCCGAATGAGCCGGCCAGTTCCCCGTAGGTTTGTACCAGGGTCTACGTGATGTATTAACGCCATTCGTAAGGAACGCGTTTTAAGCACTAGCGAGCAACCAATTTACTACTCGCATAAAATTTATGGGATTAGTGGTTATGCTCGCTTATACTGCTCGCGCCTTAACCGTGTTTGAAAACAGATCGTTTTAACTCTCCGCCAGCATCATTTTTGTTGCTTTCATCGCGCTGTAGTATCCAATGCATTGACTGATCTCATTGCACTATGTCATTGGGGTCATTGAATTGTCAAACCAAACCACAACGCAACCATGGATGACCCGGGTATGATGGAAGGTGTGTTTGTACGGAACGATTATACCAAAAGTTGTTATCGCACCCATTCACGGTGCGCAAATGATCCTCACCTCATTTTTGTTTTGTCTTTTAGCATTCAGCGAATCTGTCGACATTGCAGAAACCCACCTCCCCGACAACAACTGTTCATCAAGTGGAGTGTTTGTGCCCTTTACCCTGCAGAAGTCTCTTGTCATGACAACAAATCAGGACGGCAACGTAGTTCACCAAGCCAAAGAACGCACTGAAACCCGCTTTATTCCTGAAGAATACGCGACGATGGAAAGCATTGACCGCATCCTTCATGAATTGAACAATACTCAACAGTCTTCTAGCAATAAACATGGATACATGTTTTGGGAGAATGTTTGCCCCGTTTGCAAACTCAACCCGTGCCAAGTTGTTGAGCACCTCCCTTACATGCACGATATTGCGACGCACCTCAAGGGCCTTGGTAAGCCTAACCGTTCCATACGCTACCATTTGTACCGCCGCCTTACCAACAAGCTCTATGGCACACTGGGGAAGGGCAACCGTGTTGAACTACCTCCTTGCCTAGTGGACTTTGTCCGTGAAAATTTCCCGAATGAAAACACAGACGACCCTTATACTGGTTTCATTCCTGCTCCTACTGACCATTAGGCAACACAGGGAGTCAATACATCCTCGTAGTAGTAACTGAATATTGCTTAGAATGTCAATTTGATATGTTGATCTGTTTTTTACTACACTGCCTCAAACTCTTCATCATCTTCGTCGTTATCTTCGTTGTTCTCATTGTCTGTATTTGATGCATCCGACTCTTCATTCTCATTTTGTCGTCTTCGTCTACGTGGTTGCGTTTCTCCGGCTCCTTGGCGTGTTCTTTTCCGAGTCAACGTTGATGTCAAGCCTTGTGCTTCCCGTAGTTCCGCCACAACGGGATGGTTCTTTCTCACCGTGTATGTGTACCGAGACCCCTCGTCTGCCTCCACGAAAATCTCTTTTCCTGTTGATGAGTGCAAGATTTCGAAGCACGTCTTGTTCTGAAACTCAGGCCGGTTGTGGATTTTCCAGCCTTCTTCTCCTTTGTGTTGGCAAGCCACCGTGTGGGCCGCAATCCCACACTTGACGCATCTCCCAACGTTCTTGAATAACCCACCCATCTTAAGTTCTTGCTTCTTCCATCTATATTCCAGCATACACACAGCACATCCAACTTGTTTGTTGCTTTCTACCGCCACTGGGTAGTGCCCATCGTTACATGTTGATTCGTTGTTGTTTCTTGTCCGACGAGCCAAAGCATCTACTTCCTGAGGAGCGACGTAGCTGCACATTGTTTGGGCAATGATTGTGTAAAATGCATGCCGCGACAACTTCGTTTTACGGGAACGAGGACGATTGCCTGCTGCAAGGTTCCAAGCAATATAACTGTTGAGTAGCATACAATCAATCACAGCGAAGCCAGATTTCTTATACCATTTCTTGAAGTGTGAATGGGTTGCAAATCCTCCGAACTGAAACCTCATCTGGTCACCATTATCAACGCCGCCCATATTCATTTGGTACCGTATAAGCGGTACAGGGCAAACAAACTCCACTTTTTGACTGCCCACTTGGCGGAGGACGATCCCACTTCCAGAATCTTCGTAGGAACTTACGAAGTTCACCGTTTTCGAATCCACCCACTGCCCGAAGATGAGCCCATTCACCGGGTCATGAAACAAGATGCAATTACCCCGATTTGTCTTTGTCCGCTTCAAATTCAACTTGGTTCGATTCCAACCAATCCTATTGGCCCGACATGTCCCAGTGGAAAAAAGACGGAGCCGGTCGCGGAGGATGACCGCCAACTTCGGAGCAGCGTATCGATTGTCCATCGACAGATGCCGGTAACCATCTGTCAACTTGTGGATGCCCAATGCGTAACAGGCGTTGACGACTGCCTTCATGGTAGTAGGGAGCTGTTTAGCTTCCGGCCGTATGTAGGCATTGGACGTGTTTTTTCCTTGATAAACGTCCAGATGAAGAATTGCGTAGGTGGAAGAAGAAGACAATATAAAAAAATCAACCCGAAACTTCTGGGGTTTATCTTTGTTATACTGTCTCACCGGACAGTACCGTGACCTGCATCCAATGCCACCTTCGTCGAACGCCATGTCTTTGGGGATCCGGAAGCTACGTTTTGAAGCTGCGTTGAGGGCTGTGATCAACTTCCGTAACTGATGGCATTTGTCACCACCACGCCTGCTTGGACTCTCCTCGAAGTGGAAAGCCCCCCGAATCTGACGGAAACGTGCTAACTTCATATATTGACTGGCCCATCCTGCGCTATCTTTGATTTCAATAGCCGGTTGGCCGGCCCCGACATTATACATGCGATTTGTAGTTTGAAAATATGCACCGTATCCTCCTCCGTCGACGGGACGAAGGGACATCATCAGGATGATCCCTAGAAATCTCGTCATCTCTTCGAGAGTGACATTCTGCCACTTTTGTGAGTGGTAGTATCCACGACGAGACACCAGGTTTGGTTTTATCTTCTCGTGGAAATAAACATTCGTAGCAGTTGCCATATCTGCTATCAGCGAGTTTGACAGGCCACCAACAAACTGGAAACATTGGTATGGATTGGTAAAGTTGTCACTAACTCCATTCCTGAGACCATCTGGTCCACTGTACATGGAACGATGATTCGCGTCTTTTCCAATCCATTCGGTAGGTTCAGCCGAAAGTTCTGTCTCTTGATATGAAAATACCAACGCATCCATGAGTTGACGAATGGTTTGTTCTGGTTGGTTGTTCTCATTCGTCTCATTTGTGTTTTGTTGTGCTGCATTTGTGTTTTGTTGTGGAGGGGGCACGGGAGGGGGTGTTTCTTCAGTTTCCTCTTCATCCTCATCGTCCGAATCATTCTGGTCCTCCAGTGGATTGTCTGGGCGTGGAACTTGTTCGTCTTGTTCCAAATCGTCGTCTGGGTCCGCTCCATCTTCGTCCGATTCAGAATCACTTGAGTCCTCTGTGTCATTGGGTCGTCGTCGAAGTCGCCGACTAGGCATTGACGCGTTCTCTGTCGCGGTACCAGATTCTCCATTAGTGACAGTACTGCCGCTCCCAAAAAGGCGTATGGGACGAGAGTCAGGATTGGTTGGAGGTGTGTTGCCTGTAATGCCTTGACTTGGCTGGTTGTCTGTGAGATTGGACAGAGCAGGTGACCCATCTTCTGCAGCTGCAGTTCGGAGTTGAGCGCGACGTTGGGCCCTTTCAATTGTCGATGGGATGTCTTGGTTATCAGAATTGTCGTCATCTTGGGGAGAAGGCAAATCAGGTTCATTGGAATCGTGCGAAAGTGGGGTTTCACTTTCCCGATTATTGCCACGGGTCGAAGACATCGAAAGCTGCTGTGTATTGTTTGTCTGCGTGACTTGGTTCAAAGTTGGCTGTGTATTGTCGGTCTGGGTCAAGGTGGTGGAAGTTTGTTGTGTATTATTGGCGGTTGGAGACAATTGGTTACGACGAGAATCCGGAGCGGCGTTGTTGTTGTTGGTCGTAGAGGTATTTCCCGTCGAATCCTGACGACGTTTGCAATCGTCGTAGGCAGAGATGTAGTCTTTGAGGAGATCCTTGAAATACTGGGTCGACGGGTAATGACGGCATACCCAAGCTGGATCAAGATTTGGGTGGTCAGCTTGGTTCCAAAATACAACATAAACGTTTCCATTCTTGTTCGTTGGACAGGCTTGGATCTGTCCCTGAAGCAACAACGGCGCGCTCACTGTTCGACCAGGAAATGTGGCAGTGAACCGGTTGAGAAAATTCCGATCGAGCCAGAATGAATGTGGAGCGATCAACTTTCTTCTTGCGTAGGAGAACCGATTGCGTTGTTGTGGCTGTCGTCGCGTAGGAACAGAAACTGGTCTGGAGGATGCTTGACTTGATTCGTTGGCTTCTTGAGATGAATCGAGTAACGACTGAGAGTATGCACTCTGTGACGTTTGGGTCTCTCCGGCCGAATTGGTCGAGGTTGACGACATATCCTTCCGTACACCACTTCTTGATGTTATTATGGACTTGAATGGAGATTGCCGACACTCGAAACGACTTTTAGAATGTAGGAGTTATGGTCAAAGTCGGACCTCTATCGTCAAGGAAGAAAAATGAGGGAAAGTAGCGATTTTTTGAACGAGGAAACGACCATCACAACTTGAGAATTAGTGTAGGGTGTCATATACCAAAACGCTCCAAATGACGAGATCTATCAGAATGACGGGTCAAAAAAGAGATGACGTGGATATTGACGACGTAGGGTGGAAAGGAAATTAAGCGAGTAGTGTATTTACTACTCAAAATTATGCGAGTAGTGTATTTACTGCCCGATTACGAATGGCGTTAAGGCGACTAATTTTACTTGTTGGTCGCGCGCTACACAATTACGGTCCAGAGGGAGTAGGATCATAACGTTAACGCCATACAACATCGAGGTGCACATATGCACCTCCCAAACAAAACGAGGTGCACATACGCACCTCCCTCTCATATTATCATCCATATCTCTTTCTATACCTCCTTATCATGACAAAGACTCATTCCAAACGATAGAGCATGAAATTACGAAAATTTTACTCTAAGACACTATAGTTGAATTCTGACTGCATCATCGTGAAATTTCCCAGAAAAGAATCGGCATCTTGCCTCAGTTTTCGTCCCTCGTTTCAGACCCCGACGACTGTCTCGACATTGCGTTGTACCTGACCAAGCAGAAGTACCACCCACTAGTTGTCTTCAACAACCAATATTCGATTTGTACAGTGTTGTAACTGATCGTTCGCCAATGTCTGCTGCCGCTGGTCCAGACGAATCTCAAAATGAGACCCCTGTCGTTATTACTCAAGACGAAACTCGTCCTCCTACACTGCAACCCCCGTCAGAAGAACGCCCTCCAGAGCAACATTGTCGTCCTGCACAACCAAGTCCTCCTGAACAAGAAAACAGACAGAAACAGAGCAGGAATCGGTTTTCATTCGCCAAGCAAAAAATACGAGCGCCACATACCTTTTGGCTGAGGTCCGAGTTCTTGAACTCCTTGCTTTCGAAATTTCCAGACCGATCCTCTTCCAATCCTTATATGCTGTCGGGAAGAATTGTGTCTTGTCCGGCTAAACGCAACAACTATATGTTCCTGATTGAGTGGCATCAGGACGAACACATTCCCTTAGAATGGTCGTCCACCTCCTTTACTTCGACAGAGTCCACGAAAAATCTTTTGAAAAAGTATATCGCTGACTGGAAATCTTTTTCAACGACACAGCAACCACAGAGCAACAACCCTCCAGGCATTCCCACCGTGGTTGGTAACCAAGTCCAAGTCCGTAGTCCATTAACACAAACCACCGGATTGTCTGCCCGACGACAATCGAATGGAGACCATAACAACAACGAAGACACCCCATCGGAGACTGTGCGCGCCCAAGGCAGAGCGACACTGCGAACAATGATTCCTGATGAGTCGCCCCTTGCGACACAAGAAAACCAGGCAACAATCCAACCGCAGCAACATGTCGACCGCCGGACGACACGACGTGCACTGCGAGCCGATGAAGGAGAGGTACTATCGGATACTTCCGACGAGGAAGCATACGATGAAAAAAGTGATGATGACAGTCGACCGGGTGATGTTTTCGAAGATGACAGCGGTGTATCTGAAGACGAGGACCCACCTCCTGTTGCTGGGAATTCCAACCAAGCCGACACAAACAATGCACAAGAAAACAATGGCGACGGATCAACGAGCGACGACCGAACAACATTGCTTGAAACTCTGCAGAGTCTGGTGTTCAAGTACGTGGAACGTGATAGCCCACCGGGTTACAATTTCATTGGGACCGACCAACGTCATAAATCAATGTATACTGGTGGGAAAAACCTGCGGCCCGGAGTATCGAATACGTTTTCCACTCCGTTTGAATGCTTTCAACGGTGTGGGGGGCTGAATGACGCGATAATAAGAAAGCTTACGGCCTCGACGAATGAGTATTATCATTCGCACTTGAAGCTAAGACAGGCTTCTCGGAATGGATACTACCACTCGCAAAAGTGGACTGACGTGACAATCCAAGAGATGTATCGGTTTTTGGGGATCCTACTTATGATGTCCCTGAAACCGGTAGATGGTGGGGGCTACACTGCCTACTTTCAAACCACCAATCAAACGTACAATGTTTCTCCGGACGTACCTCCGATAGAAATCGAAGGAACGAAAGGTTTTGCCGTGAAGTACATGAGTCTCAATCGATTTAGGCAGATAAGGGGAGCATTCCATCCAGAAAACAAAATGGTAGCGGCAGCTGGGGGAGACAAGTGCTACCAACTACGACTACTCATAAACCAACTGAATGAGACGGCACGCAAGACTTTCTACGTACCAACTGATCTTGCATTCGACGAAGGGGGGATCGGTTGTCGGTCACGACAATGCCCGGTCAGACAGTTCAACAAAGATAAGCCCCAAAAGTTTAGAGTCGACTTCTTCATCATGGCGTCGTCGGCCAATTATGCGATCCTACACTTGGACGTGTACCAGGGGAAGAACGCGACAAATTCGTACATCCGGCCCAGTATACACCGATTTCCTACGACTATGAAGGCTGTTCTCAATGCGGCTTATGCCCTAGGTTTGCATAAAGAGACAGAGGGGATGCATCATATAAGCATGGACAACAGGTATATGTCACCCCAACTTGCTGTTATACTCAGGGAGAGATTTAACTGCTTCTCAACAGGAACTTGTCGGTCAAATAGAAAAGGTTGGGACAAGACACATATGAACTTGTCCAAGTCCAAGAACAATCGCGGTTCCTTCAAGGTGGTCCATGATGCTGTAAATGGGATTGTTTGTGGGCAGTGGGTCGACAGCAAGGTCGTTTCTTTTGTGTCGAGTGTAGAAGATACTGGCCACTCTGTTGTTCGCAGACAAGTCGGTTCACAAAAAAAGGAATTGAATTGCCCCAACCCATTGATCCGATACCAAATGAACATGGGATCCGTAGACAAGGGAGACCAGATGAGGGGTCATGGAGGGGGATTCTCACAACGAAGCCACTACAAGAAATGGTACAAAAAGGTCTACCTTGGAATTGCCGACGTTACACTTTTGAATGCCTACATCGCATGGAATTTGTCATGCGATGAGCAGCCAGTACGGGGAAGGAGAAAGCGCTTGACAAGACACGGCTTCTACACAATAATTGCCCAAAGTATGTTGGACTACGAACCAGTGGTCGATTACATCCCTAGGAATCCCACAATTCACAACAACCAACAGTGTTCGGATGGTCATGTTCCGATAGAGATTAAAGGCCGGGCAAGATGCAACGTTTGTATGATGGAATATCGATGGTTGAAGGGGAAGCTGCCAATGGGTGGGATGTACTCCAACGTTGGTAGATGCGCGAAATGTGGCCTAGTGGCCCATCTAGCACATTCGAAGGATAGAGCTGCAAAGGGGTGGAAGATACACAGCCATCCGGTATTTGATGGCATGACCTGTTTCGAAATTTTACATTCTGAAACAGGTCGGCAATGTTTCATGACCAACGCTAGTGGACGATATGATTATACTATCAACAGGGGACATCCTGTAATCTCTGAAATTCGCAGGGCGCACGGTTTGAAGGAAGTGGGGAGATTGGGAGCAAGGAGACGGAAGCGGTCGGAGAGTACTGACGATCTGTCCGACATCGTAGACAACCGTGAGGCCAGCCAAGAAGGTAGTGAAAATGGCACAACAAATAATGAGGGACAATCACAATCAGGACAAAATGTCAGTCAACAAGGTAGTCGAAATGGCACAGCGAATAATGAGCGACAATTACAATCAGGACGAAGTGATGATGATGACGATGATGACGAAGAAAATGAGATTGTGGAAATGTAAGAATAGTTTGACTAAGTATCAATGTAGAGTCATGGTCTATATTTACGCACGAAAACCAACATAAGCCTCTCCGTCTTCATTCGGTAGAATGTCACGGACGAATCGAACTAGACAGGGAGGAAGAGGCCGGCGGTTTCCACGGCCAAGCTCTCCATGGAGAGTTCGAGAGAGACGGCGATACAACTGAAAACGAATTTCGCGATTCGTTTTGTTGCGCTTCTGGAGATGCATGTGGATGGAATATATAAAAGACCCATGCTGGAAGATCACACATGGGTCTTGCTTGCATTCCGCGCAGACTTGTTGCCAAAACACAGGGCGGCCTTCGTGTTTTGATCCAAGATTCTTTGAGACAGCTTCGAACACGGCTTGTTCATTGTCGAAGCAACAGTCTTCTTTCACAAAACGCGTCTTGTACACTCGATCAAGCTTGTCGGAAACAACACCTTCGGGGGTGACGATGCAGACATCGTCCGATGACATCATGAGGCAAACTGCCTCGCATTCGCCGCGAGTTTCCTCGTAAAACTCCGGAGCACTGGAGTAAACAGGGATGGCATCCGGCATGGAGGTGGATGAAATGCAATCAGGAGCAGAGAATGACATGCTGAAGTTCTGCAATGAATGAGACGTAAGACAACGTGACGAGAAAAAAATGACAGATTGGTTAACTCTAACGAAGTGTGGTTTTAATTTTGATATAAGCAGCGAGGTGCACCAAACGAGGATCATTGCACCTCGAGGTATGTCAAATCGAGGTGCACAGATGGTCCTCGAAAAGTGCTAACACGGCCTCAAGGCGAATGGCGTTAAGGCTACCCTATTGTAGGCCATCTCGGATTGGAAGTAGAGGTAGCCCCACCTGGGATGGGTACCCGTCATACAGACAGACGTGAGTCGGTGGCCACTGGCCACGGCCCCTGGCCACCACGCGAAACATGAATGTCACGAGTCACGACGTGGAGTGGAAGTGGCACGCACAGACCCACGTGTCCAAGGGAAAGTGCGACCAGAACGAACTGCAACGAACGGGGTACTCTTGGATCGACTGTAGTCCCCTCTTACGTATCTCTTGTTGGACCAATCAAACATCCCCTGCGACAAACACGCAGCAACAACAGGCACTCTGAACAGAAAGATTCTCCCAAGCTCACGAGATTCGTCGTCGCGTACGTAGTTTTTCGCCTCGGACCAATCAAGTTGATTGCCCCGTAGTGGCACCATCACAGTAACTCTTGCTTCGCAAATACACCCATCCCCAGCATCCAAAAAAACAAGCAGACAGGTCTCTTGGCTTGCACATTCTGGCACGCAACCGACAACCGCAAGGAACAAGGAACACGCATCGTGTACCCACATTGACAGTTGCTGCTACGTTTCAAGAGTATTGATCCGGTCTCATTCTAAAGTCTCTGAATCGCTTTCCTTTCTTGACTTCACATATCTGTTTCACATTATTGCATCAAGCAGAAATTATCACTACAATGACTTCCTGTCAAGCAAGAGTCTCCCAAACCATAGCAATCAATATCCGTCCTGGTAAAAGCTTGGCTATTTCCTTGTTTCTACTGCACCTACTGGCGAGCTCCAGTCTTGCTTTTCAATCGCCTCAAACGACACCTCTCTTGGCAAACAATGTCTTGATTGATCCGTCATCTTGTTCTTCTTCTTCTCCCACAACCAAGACTTCGCCTACCTCTCCGATCGACGATGCTGGAGATGTGCAGGTGATTCGACAAATTCAACCCTTGCAACCGGGACAATCGCGACCGTCCTCCCAGTTTTCTTCCAGTCCAGAGTGGACCACGACAACAAGACCAAGAAGAACTACGACGAAAAGTGCGGTGTCATCAAGTTCTTTGAGGAAGAAGAAGCAAACCATGCGCGTCCAATCCTTGTCATCCAACAGCATTAATCAAAAGAAAGCAAGGACACAGAAGAAGACCAAATTTTTGACACGTGAGCAAGAAGTGCAATATGTTTTAGATTTGAGAACCATGCGACAAGCCATTCGGCTGCGTGACGAGTTGGTCCAGCAACAAGAAAAACCAATGACAACTCTTTCAGAGTTACAATGGGCTCAGGCCTGGCGACGAGCGCAAGAGGCGAATGCCACCTTGACGTCCTCGACAACCCCGACGGACCGCGCCTTGGTTATCCAGTTGCGCTTGGTCTTGCACAAGGGACAAGCGGCCCGAACGGCCTTGTGTACTGCCAATGGCGGATTGGTCACCAGTTTGGCCAAGAAGCATTATTCCAATCTCCAACACGCCATGCGCATGGAACCCGGTAGTGTCGGAACCATTTTGACGGTTCACGATTTGATTCAGGAGGGCAATCTCGGTATACTGGAAGCGGCCGAACGGTTTTGTCCGACCAAGGGCGTTCGATTTTCCACCTATGCCGTCTACTGGATTCGACAACGCATTGGACGAGCCGCCTGCGATATTGGAAGGGCCATTCGGTTACCCGCTCATGTTCATGGGTTGTTGCGCAAAGTTCGACGCGCTCGATTGGAACTCTTGCAAGAGCAACAACAATCCTCTCGGCGCGGCCCGAAAAACAACGACAACAAGAATGAACATTCGGCGGAGTCTTTTTCGGCTCTTGTGGCCCAACGTGTTGGATTATCTGAAGAACGTCTTCGTCGGTACCAAGAATCGTCCCGCAATGTTGTGTCCCTCGAAGCTCCACTTCCTGCTGGACCGAAACAGTCAAGCAGTGGTGGTGGCAGCAGTTCCGGTGCTGTACGTGGTAGCTCGGCGACTTCAAGCAGCAGTTCCACATCCGCCAGTGCCACTGCGTCTAGTAGTACGACGACCACGACACTGGGTGACCTGGTGGCCAGTGATTGTCCTACACCCGAAGAAGCGGCCCAATACGATGCCATGCAACAAGATATTTGGCACGTCATGGAAACCGAACTGTCCCCGATCGAACGCCAAGTGATATGGCATCGTTTTGGATTTTGTCAGTCGACCGGAGGCTTGCAACAACAGCAACCATCACACAAAACGCCTGGTCCGTTTAGTTTGGGTACTACTGTGGCAGATACCGCACGGGCCTTGAACATGTCGCGAGATCGGGTACGGTTGGTGGAAGCTAGAGCGTTGAACAAATTGAGACATCCGCAAAAGAATTATCGATTGCGCAATTACGTTGAAGATGCTGATGGTGCCTTTTTGCCAACGCAATGGAGGCAGAAACGACGACCATCCTCGCAAGAACAAGAATC
Source organism: Epithemia pelagica (assembly GCA_946965045.2). Taxonomy (NCBI): domain Eukaryota; phylum Bacillariophyta; class Bacillariophyceae; order Surirellales; family Surirellaceae; genus Epithemia; species Epithemia pelagica. The sequence goes on along the minus strand of OX337239.1, from coordinate 1,178,191 downwards.
AATATCTTCCACCAAACCGAGTTCTTTGTCATCGTCCCGCCGACGAAGTCGACGATCTTCCACCAAGACTCCTTCGGACAAGCATGTGTCGACCTCTTCGTCGTCCAAAACGGCCAGTTCATCAGCATCCACTGCAAAACCAAGCACAACCTTTCCATGGTTCTGGACGGATTATGACTCGAATCATTTTTCCTTTACATCGAGCAACAGTGCCGATGATGACGAAAATCCGGAGGACCATTACTACCGGAACCGAAGCCACGATGAAAATGAAGAAGACCATGAGACGCTTCATCACCATCACTCGTCTTCCAGACAGCCACTTGCCAGATCATCCTCTCAACCCATACCCGACCGAATGTGGTTCTTCTGACCATGAAGAGTTGGGTATCATTGTTTTATACTTCTAAAGAACCTGTATAGCATCGCCCTCCGTGATCAAAAAAAGGGGATTCCAAACACACTTGGGCAAGCGCCACAAAGTACAGCAGGTTTTGGGTGAGACGATCGTTCTTTTGTAACAAATAGCTAGTAGGTACAATTTGTAAATAAGATAAACAACACAAATAGAACTTTCTTCTTGATGGAACATTCTCTCCCTGTCGAACATGTTCTTACAACTACTAGTAATACACAAGTGGTGGCTATCCTTGTGGTTGTTCCCTTTGTCCTTTTGGTCCGTATTATGGACGAGAAAAGTCATTTGGGGGTGGAAGTGGTTTCATGGCATAAAAGTCTGGATCGGGAGTTTCTTGTTTCGCTTTGATTTTTCTTCGATCTTGTTGTCCATGAGGTACTCCCACTCTTCTCATATGAAAACACAAATTGGGGCGACCCTTGAGAAACAATTCATGGTAGTATCCACCTGTTAATCGTGAAAGCAGCAAACAGAAAGAAGGAATGACATGACATGAGAGAAGTGTTACGAATGATCGAACGGGAGTAAAGAGGATACAACTGCACGTGTACGTACCATCGTCGGGACCTTGATTAATTCGAATAAAGCCATATAGATTGAGTTGTCGCGCAAAGCTATTCCACTTGCTTTGTTTGAAATAGAGGGGCATGATTTCGGTCACAAATCGATCCATATCATGAACTCCAAAGGCTCGACCATGCGAAAAGAACGAGACAATGTCGGTCTTGCCTTCTTTCTCCACTTCAACGAGCATTTGATGAAGCTTTTCCGGGAAGGGAGTAGAAACACCCCCTCGGGTACGGCGCACCGATGTATCGTGTGGATCCGGATCTTGCAAGGCCGAGACATCAATGTAGGGATCATTTCGTTTGCGCAGGCTACCACCCAGCGCCTGTAAAGCATTGTTTGGCGGTCGTGTTGTTGTTGGTGTCGATGGATTGGGAGAAGGAGGCGGTGAGATTGTTTTACGACTAACACCACGAGCACTGACAAGCACCGGAGCTGTTTGATCTCTCAACATAACGTTGGTACTCTGAGGAACTAGGCTACCCGTACCACTAGAAGCTGCTCTATTCGTGTTGGCCAGGAGGAGGCCTTCCAAGGCCATTGCTGGCTGTTGAGGCGGAGAAGGAAGTTGGTATGCCATCGCCGCTGCCTTGGATCGTAAGGATTCATGACTACCAGCGTGAAGGAGCGCCAGGTATGAATCCCGTTGGAGCTTTTGTCGCTCTTCTTCCTCTAGAAGCAGTTGATGTTGCTTCAGAGCATTTGCTGCTCTCAACTGTCTTAATAAAAGGGAGGAAGAGCAACTTGCGATATTTACTCCCGTGGAGTTCTGCTCATGGAGAGGAGGGCGGGTGCCCACAAATGGAGTTTGAGCATATACAGGGATACTCGGAAATCCGGTAGAGGGAGTTGTTCCTGCAGCAAGGCTCGACGAGATGGTATTACCAGTTGAGGCGTTTCTCTGTAACAAGAGCCTCGCATCCACTCCTGAGGCCATTGCATGTGCCACTCCCGCTTGGTGAGGAAGTTGAGCCTCCAGAGAAGACGAAGATGGCACTTTAAGCAGGGACTCCTGCAAAGATTGGTTTAGAATCTCTCGCAAGAGCAGTTTGTTTGATGAACTGCTAGTAGATGGGAACATGGTTGGTCCTCTCTTTTTTTGGTGAAAGAAGTGTTGAGATATGACTTGTGGAATGAATCGACTGATCAAACTTTGGGATTTGCGAATCTCTCCGTATATTATTGATTGTCGTCATCCCCGATCTGCCTCTTCTTTAGCCAGTAAGCGACGAAGTCTACAAACTACGGCAGGCCCCAATGCGCTCTTCTTCTGACCAATAACAATAACTATTGGGGCGTCCCTTGTCCCTTGTCAAAAGAGGGGGAATGGAAACCTCAAGTGTCCCGTTTACTGGAGGACATGGGCAATAGCAGACCATGATTCTTTTCGAATAATACTCTGGTAATAAGAGTTGTTAGGGAGGCTAGAGATGACGAGATAAAAGTAGTACTCCTAGCTAGCTCTCTCTACCTCTCTGTACTACTCCTATGAGTAGCTAAGGTAGAACTCTTCAGAGATCTCCCTTAGTTTTAGTAGAGTTACTAGAGAGTAAATTGTCTAGCTAGCTAGCTACTAGAGTCGAGAGACAAGGTAGAAGGTAGCGACTCCTACTCAAACTCCAGAAGAGAAATAATTAGAAAGAAGAAAAACTATGAGCAGCTAACACCGAGATTTGTCAAGTCGTAGAAGATAATATAGTATTATCCTAAGCGCATCTGTCCGATGTTCTTGTTCGCGTATTCTTGTTCCGCTTCTGCTGGCACAAACGACCGATACCCGATACCCGATACAGCGTCAAACATGGGTAGACGGTAGGTCGTGGGGCGACCAATAACCCCTTAAGAAACAAAGAAAAGAGACCATGAGTTCCAAAGTGAATATGAAGAAGATAATGGAATATGGGCTTTCTAGGCTTGGCGTTAATCAACACATCATTGATACGAGTACCAGTACGAGTACGAGTATAGTCATCATCATAAGGTATATAGGCCCAGTCGCAGATGACGGAAACATGAAACGATACGAAACAATACTACTTATTCGAAATCATGCTACGAGCTACGAGTATTCATAATATCATCTTATTTCTTATTTCTCTATTGTAGATTGTAGTAGATAGTGGGTGTTTACTGAAAGTAGTTAACAGACTTAATGAACGAACACAAGCTCAAACATTTTGTGCCCATAACCTGTTCATTGGATGCCCATGTTAAGATACAGCCAAGAAATGCTCGGCACCTCGGACTGCCGGGCAAACGAAATATCCTAAACACAACATCCTCAACGCACGTATGACACCTTGCCATCTCTGTAGATATATATGGATTCGTAGAAGATATACATCTTGCAACCCCCCAAACAAAGAGATTCCTTATTTGTGGTTTGCACCTCCGCCTCCAACCTCCTCCTTCTCTCTCTCATGGTTGAATCACCATGGAGGAGTTTCGTCCGGCTTCCTTGTCTCCAGACTCTTCCTCTGATGAATCTACCCTCATGCTGACACCAGTCGCAGCTGAAGAAGGGGTTGAAGAAGAGCAAGTGGTAGATGACAACAAAGAAATTGATGTCTCGGCAGAGATGCGACGATAGGACGAGCTTCGATCCTCTACAGAAGAAGGAAACTTGCCTATGAGGCGCCGTGAGTCTCCCCGTCTTGCAAAAAAGCGTGAGGATATAGCTGCTTTGGCCGCTGTGGCTATCAAGAAATCCAAGCGCAGCAACAATCCAACTAACTTGAAGGCGACAACACACCCTGCGAGGACAACACAACCTGTGAAGACAAGTACCAAGACGACCAAACCACCCCCTATGGCGGCAAACAAGAAACAAGGAGGAAATGGTGGGGCAGGACGGAGCAAAGGACCAACCTACAAGAAAGGGGAAGTCGACTTTCTCCTAGATCTGTTAGAAGACCTGAAGCCGGCCTGTTCTGACGAATGGGACATTGTCACTCAAGAGTACAACAAGCAGTTTCCGGGTCGTGAACGAGACAGAGATTCGTTACGACGAAAATTCAACACCTTACACAATAAGAAGGTACCCACAGGAAACCCCACAATGCCCGAGGATGTCGAAAGGGCCAAGATGGTCATTGGTTTGATCTGTGCAAAAGTTGATGCTGGGGGTGATTTTGATGAAGACGACCTTGGAATAGAAGAAGACGAAGACGAAGAGGACGAACAACCGTCGAGGATCCCGACAAACTTATTCAAGAATGGTGTCGCAGAAGCCACCAACATTACGGAATCTTCAATTTCCACGGTACGTTCCCTTAAATCCGGACGAACTCCACGTAGGAGGTCACCCAAACAAGAACAGGCCCAAGAGCAGAAGGACATCATGACCTGGCTCATCATGAGCATGAACAAAAAGCAGGAGGCAGACGACAAAGACAGGAAAGAGCGTGCAAAAGAGACCCAACAAAATGCAACGATGCAACAACTGCTCTTCCAACAGATGCAGCAGCAAGCAGCAATGGCCCAACAACAGGCCACACTTGCGGCACAACAGCGCCAACAAGATCAACAACAGATCATGATGTTTATGGCTGGTATGTTTGGAAAGAATGCCGACAACAATCAAAGTTCAAAGAAGAAACGAAGCCGTGAAGGAGAAGGAGAAAATGAGCACAATGACCATGGAGGACACAACGACTATCAAGATCATGATCTTGATGATTAAGGACAAGAATTTAAGGACAAGAATTGAATAACATTTAGTAAGGTGGTTTCCAATTACTTTACCGCGGTTTACATTTACTCCATTTACTTTACCGCGGTTTACATTTACTCCATTTACTTTACTGCGGTTAGCAGTTACTCCATTTACTTTACTGCGGTTAGCAGTTACTCCATTTACTTTACCGCGGTTTACAGTTACTCCATTCACTTTACCGCGGTTTCCATTTACTCCATTCACTTTACCACGGTTTCCATTCATTCTAGAAATTACTAGTGGCACGAGCAGCATTTTGACGAAGTTGTGGCATGTATGTCGTCTGGATTTGATTAAATCCAACAGTTGATGCTCTAAAGTTGTATAGAAGAACAATCAACCGTAGAATGACTCGTCGCTCTCCAACCTCTTCATAGGGGAGACGGTCTTTGAGGCGAGGGAAAGATGCCTGTAGACCTCTCATTCCCCACTCCGTCAATTGCCGAACAGAAGTTGCGGCACGGAACACTACGCGTCTCATCCGAACATTACCATCGTTGTCAAAATTTGACTGATGCGACTTAAGCAACGAAGGACGGTTTTCCCTTCCAAAGGCAGAATCGACTACCACACGGGCTCCACCATTATCTCTCTCCCGCTCATGTAGTTCATCTAACTTGTTGTAGATATTTGAAATAGAGGCAAGTGTAGAGTCATGCCATGAACCTGGAGCGTTTATAAAACAAGCACGGATTTTGCCATCTGGTGAGTAGAGAAAGAGATTGGACACATAGTGGTCATGAGTCCATCCATTGTAAAACATGTTTTGTGTCAATGGATTTGCGGCAACACAGAGCTTCAAACCATCCATGGCTGCCCAAATGTTGGCGAGACAGGGGTACTTGGATTGGATTGACTGTTTGAATACAGCAATTTCTTCAGGAGTTGGAAGCTCAACCTTGGCGTCTGGGTGCTTGGCAAGGACCTTGACTAGGATCCTCCTTGTGAATCTAAGCCACACTGATAAGGGGTTGGCTGTGAACCCAAATATCAATTGCAGCACTTTCCTGGATCCTGGAGTACGGGTCCATACCAGCACAAGTCCTAGACACATGACTGCTGTAATTTTCCTGCGCCTTCCATGATTCCTCCTTTTGAGTCGTCGCATGTGTCCACGATTGTTATGTGACTGTGGGTAAGGAGTGTAGGCTTTGAACATCGGTCTGAACAGGGTTAGAAGCCGATTGAACGCTGCATGATCAAAACCACAAAGGGTGATTAATGCGTCATCCTGCATTGACCTATAGAGGTGCATAAATGCAGAGTTAAGAGGGTCATGTAATGCATTTCTGCGGATCACGGACCTACGCAGTTGGTTGTATTCGTCTACTTCGTGATTGGTGTTGTTGTTCTGTTGCTGGAGAAGCAACATCATCAGAATGGAAGCTTCCTCCATTGTATTAGTTCTTGTATGGTGGAGGGAGACGAATGAGCATTGGGGGAGATGAGGCATGCGTGTACACGTGTATCCAAAGATAGGTTGTGTTTTTGTTGGGTTTGACCTATTTTGTATTCAGGACATTAGATAAACTTAAACTTAAACCTAATGGTTTAGTTTGTGTTTATGTTTGTGTCTATTGCACTTTCAGTAAACACCCAGTAGATATGGGAAATGGGAAAGTCAAAATTTTGTGGCGAAGCCCCGGACTCCATCTTCCCGAACTTTGCCTTGAGACTTGACACTTGACAGACTAATGCAACTTCGTTTTTCGTTTCTTCGGTTTGGGGTTTGGGGTGAGGGAGCCGGCATAAACGAAAGACAGAGCGGAAAACGACAAGAAGACAACAAAAATTGATAATAAAATTATTGGATGTGAGATGTGTTCTAGGGAGTGAGCTGCCTACCTACTAGGTAGTACCAGGAGTACCTAGTAATCCTACTCCTAGGTTGACAAAATAATTTAATCTACGGAAATGGTGAGTTTGGACGTATGCTTGGACTATGACCATAGAGGCGTATGGACTATGGACTAGCACTGTTGACAGATGGAAGGTGCAAATGAGAAATGAGACGAGCTATGAACCTTGTCTGAATGGGAGTCAATGGTCTAAGGCCAATTCAATTGGGAGTCAACGGTCTAAGGACTAAGGACATTTCTAATGGGAGTCAATGGTCATTGCACACATGCTTGACCAAACGAATCAGATGATTCATGGCTTGGGAATGGGAACAATTACATCTTTCATTTCGCATGTATCTTGCACAAACCTCCCAGACGCAAGAAAATCTGATGGGGAAACGATAAACGACAACTCCCATTTCTTTTGCATTGACCATTTCGTTTCCAAATCATCGTAATGTTGCCCCTCTAGTCCCTAGTCTGGATTCTTGATCCTGTCTGGAACAATTGACTCCTGCCTCTATAGGTAGGTAGTACTTACTCATGACCGCTCCCGACTCCCGATACTCGTATTCTAAGTCCCACAGCCACAGGAGTAAACTTTGAGTCGCCAATCTTTGATCGGGTAGCACTACTACTCCGGAGTCCAGATCCCATTCCAAGTATTTGATGCGTTTTGCCTTTTTAACTCTCTTTTTACTTTTTATTACCAAAGTAGAAAAAAGCATGAAGAATAATGAGAAGAAGGCTCCCCGCCATGCCTATGCCCCCATCCGAAACACTAACAAAAAATAATAATACATCAGTCAGATGTCTCAGGTCTCAGATGGTGATAACAAAAAATTGCAAATTGCGCCAACAAACAACGAGCCCCCAGTCCCCCAGTTATGGCGAATGAGAAGGCATTCGGGACTTGAGACTTGCAAACTTTACTTTCCAAATTCCAGAGAAACACCACCTACCTAATCAGCGACCGGAGAAAGATGAGCTATTCCTTGCTTGGAGTACTTACTAGGAGTACTAATGGTGTAGATTGTCCCAAAGAGGCGTTGACAAAATGAACTACTAGTAGGGATTGGCCAGTCATTCCAAGTCCAACTAATGGGGAAAGAATCATCAAATGGTCGTCCAGGTGGTCGAAATACCACCATTTGAAGAAGACAAACGACCAATCTTTCTCCTTCAAACCAGAAATGCATCGTGCTTCAACCAACAACGGGGAATCCACTTTAGCGTTGCGCGGATGAGTCCAAAATGATGAACCATATTGTTATGTTTGAGTTCTGCTTAAGATGAGCAAACTCAACATTTGACCTGTTGAATGTCGTGTGCTCCTTGTCGTCCACTGGTGTTTTCACTGGAATACACACTCCCATTTCAGCTCTTCTTTTCTCGTTGAAAACTACGGCTATATTGGCTATATTACGACCATGTCACTAGAATTTCCTTGCCTGTTCCAGTACTATGTCGATGGATTGGAGCCCGGCAACATGAAACTGGGCCATCTCTGGTTTTCCGCCACCTTTTCCATCCGTACCAACTGTGGCCGCCGTGGCCCATGCTTTGCAATCCACCGATTTGGAAACTGCCTTGGGGGCACCAGCCACGACCAAAAACTTGTTACCATCGATATCTTTGTCACCAGCCGAGACCAAGAACAAGGCCTTATCCTTCACTTTCTTACAGAAGCCAATCATGATTTGTTTGCCCACTTTGCCATCCACACCAAAATCAGACCGCAAAACCACCTTGTCCCCTTCGGTAGTTGCCGCAAGCTCGACCGCCTTCGCAACAACCTCCTCAGACATTGCCGCCATGCGCTGCTTCTTGTAGGCGATAACCTTTCTGGTCAGCTCTTCCATACCATCTCGGAATTGAGCCTTGCGAGCAGCCGAAATTGACAAAGTGCTAAGCTCTTGACTCAGGGTCTTAACCTTTCCGTCCAAAGCTTCGCCTTCCAAACTAGAAGCCTCCTTAAGTTTTGCTTCAAAGGCATTGGCCTCGGCAATAGCGCGTTTTGCATCGTCTTGAGTGACGAACACGATACGACGAATTCCTTTCGCAATACCCTCCTCACTGAGCAAGCAAAACGCCTGTGCTTCCTTGGTATTGGTTAAATGTGTACCACCGCAAAACTCCACACTGTAATTGTACCACTGTGAGTCCTGGGGATTTGCCAACATGTCTGTAATGGAGTGGTGCGCAACAGCTACCACACGAACCGGGTCGGGATATTTCTCTCCAAAAACGGCACGGAGAGACGAAACTTTCTCAGCCTCGGCCAACGGTGCAACGTACGATTCAACGGGAAACGCGCCTTCAATACGTTCAACACAAACTTGCTCCACCGCCTGCAATTGATCTGAAGTCAAGGCCGCATTCCAGGAAAAGTCAAACCTTGACTTTGTTTCATCTTGATACGAGCCCTTTTGATCAATATCGGTCAAGGTACTTGTAGCACTGGTGGACTCGGCATCTTGGATCAAGACCTTCTTCAACGCATAATTGAGGACATGCGTCATGGTGTGGTTGGCGGCAATTGGTGCGCGACGTTGATAGTCAACACGACAAGTGACCTTGTCGTCCACATTCCAAACCGCCTTGGACTCATCACACCCTTCGGTCACCACCACTTGCCCTACATGCAGCACGAATTGTCCATACAACTGGACATTGTTAACTTGAATCGACAGACCACATTCGTCAGCATTGGATGGAACAATTGATCCGGTGTCATAAACCTGTCCTCCGGATTCGGCGTAGAAACTAGTTTTGTCCAAGAGAATTCCCACAGTGCCAGACTCTGCCGTGATTTGGTTGACAAATCCAATCTTATCTTCGGTTTCGTTGCGTCCCAAAAACAAGGCCTTGACGGTGCAATCGGTTAAATCTTGATTCCAGGTGTACTTGTGCACATCGTCCGTGGGGGGTGCTGACAAAACATTGACCAAGTGTGCCGTTTGTTCCGCCACCAATCGCATGTCTTTCCCGGACATTCCAGCCATTTGTCTCTTGGAATATTCTTGGCGGGACAACTCACGACCTTCCTCCAATTTGGCCTCGAAGCCTTGTCGATCCACCGTCAAGCCCTTTTCTTCTGCCATGAGTTCCGTCAAGTCAATAGGAAATCCCATGGTATCGTACAAGAAAAAGGCATCAGTACCCGAAAATTCTTTGGGTGTCTTGTCATCGCCAGTGGCAGTAACCTTTTCCACCATTTGCGTGAAAGCCTGTACACCCTTGTCCAAGGTTCGATTAAAACTTTGCTCTTCATCCAGCAAAATAGCCGTCACGTGAGCTTGCTTTTCCACCAATTCAGGAAAGGTCTCACCCATGAGTTGAACTACCGTTGGTACTAGTTTTGTAAAAAAGCCCAATTCGGCACCCAAATTTTGTCGACCAAATCGGACGGCTCGTCTCAGGACTCGTCGCAACACATAACCGCGTCCATCGTTACTAGGAACAGCCCCATCGGCAATGGCAAAACACAGGGTCCGAATGTGATCGGCCACAACACGATAGGCCATATCAATGAACTGGGGATCATCGACAGGGCCCACCTTTCCTTGATAGGGTCGAGCGCCTGTTTCTTTTTGAATGGCGGCGAAGATGGGTTGAAAGATATCCGTATCATAATTACTATCAACACCTTGCAAAATACTTGTCAATCGTTCAAAGCCCATGCCTGTGTCCACATGTTGGGCCGGCAATTGACGCAAAGATCCGTCGGCTTCGCGATTGTATTGGATAAAGACATTGTTCCAAATTTCAATGACATCGGGCAAATCGGCATTGACCAAGGTGGCGGCATCGCGACCTCCAATGCGATCGTAATGAATTTCCTATAGTACATCCATTGTAGATAGGAGACAAGGAATCCCACCGCCCAACGATATGCAAGCGAACAAAAGAAATCATGACACAAACGAAACCAAGGTTAGAGTAGAGTATTTCTTTGGTCTTGTCGCACAAAATTCCCAGAACAACGACCAAACATAGAACGACACCAAACGTACCGTACAGGGGCCACAGGGGCCAGTTGCTCCCATTTCCCAAAAGTTATCCTTGGCTCCAAAGGGCAAGACACGTTCCGGTGGCAAGAATTGAAGCCAAATTTCCTTGGCTTCGTTATCGGCAGGTGTTTGTTCATTGCCTTCAAAATACGTGGCATACAAGCGACTTTGGTCCAATTGAAACTCTTGCGTCAAGCACTGCCACGCCATGGCAATGGCCTCTTTCTTAAAATAATTGCCAAAGGACCAATTTCCCAACATTTCAAAAAATGTATGATGATAGACATCCTTTCCTACGTCGTCCAAATCATTGTGTTTGCCTCCAGCACGAATGCATTTTTGGGTATTGACGGCCCGTTTCAAAGTCGACATTTCCAAATTGGGATCGCACGTGCCTGTTGGGAGAACGATCAGCAACCAGCAAGATCATCGAGCAAACTGGGTGAGGGACAAGCTACGGCAAAACCGCTGCACTCAACAATCAAGTCATCTTTACCTAAAAACAAGGGCTTGTATTGATTCATGCCAGCATTGGTAAACAGCAATGTAGGATCGTCGACGGGGACACAGGGACTGCTAGGCCAAAACGTATGTTCATGTTGCTTGACGAAAAAGTCAATAAAGGTTTGTCGCACCTTGGTCATGGGCCATTTCAGTTCTGGCTTGTCGTCGGAACTCATGGTAGCCAAGGTAGTCAAATGGAACGGAGGACGAAAATGACCACGAAAGGAAGCAAGAGAGTGGCGATTGAAAAGATCACTCGTAAAAGAGGACAACGAACGACCAGCAAGGAATTGTGGTAAAGGGGGACGACGACGAATCTTGGAACCCGCAAAGACCCAATCGATTCAGGAAGAAGAACAAGTTTCCAAACCGCGACAACGACACCTTCTTCGTTGGTCGTTGAACGTTAGTTGCTCAGATCTGCCGCTGCTGCTTGTGCGAGACAAGCTGTCGTTCGATGCGTGAGATACGTTGCAATCTCCTCCCCAAGTTTGGTTGTGAGAATGATCAAAATTCCGCGTAAGGATCTCCCTTGTTGATGGTTGAACGTGTGTGCGTGTCTGCCGCATCGTTTTGGCTCGAAACGTGTCCACGTGGAATGAAGGTTTTAATCGCGTAAAGGTCGCTGTACCATGCACCGACTCACGTCAGCTTGTTCTGGACAACAATGGCAATGCGCAAGGTTAGGTAACGCGGAGAATAGTGGGAACAGGGAGCGTATTACCCGAAGACCTTCAAGATACCCTCAAGACACCAAAGCATCGTATCTTGCGAGAATAGAACCAAACAAAATGTCCTCGTCGCCTTCGTATAGCAACGAACAAATTCGAGCCGCCATGATGGATGCTCTGGAGAAAGATGCCATGGTGCGTCGAAAATTCAATGCCATTGTCGTTTTCCAATTGGATCAGGAGGAATGGTATTTGGATGCTCGCAAAAAGGGATCCTCGGAAAAAGAAAAGGCCGACTTGACGGTCATCTTACCGTCTGCCGTGTTGCAAGACTTGATTCAACAACGCGTGACACCCCAACAGGCCTTTCTGAAAAAGAAATTAAAGGTCAAGGGCAAAATGGCTTTGGCACTCAAACTCAAAGTGGTGTTGGATGCCACACGGAAGCAATTGCAACTGGCGAATACTTCTCGGCTATAACAAGAGAAACGAGAACAAGTTTTCTTTCATGGTTTGTCTTACATCTACGTTTGGCATGGGGTTACTTGGTGGGCTCTCAGAAAAGCGCTGAACCGTGGTGACGATGGAGTGAGCCGTCTCAGAATAGAGATGGTGCTTTCTCATACAGTTGTCCTCTTTTGGACTTGTGAGCAGAAATGTTTCTTTCCATGCGAATCCTTCCTCGTGTTCCACCTATGCGATGGGCCCGATTCGCGAGAATCCAGCTAGAACTAACCAACAGATAGATCTTCTCTTTCTATTTTTTCAACCGTATAGTTAGTTGGTTGGAACGTTGCTACGATTTACGAAACATTTGATTCAACCGATCCAAATCGTTGTCACTCATACGATTGGGCGTATTGTCACCGCTGTCGGCCCCACCACTTCCATCCTGGTCATCCGGAGACGGTGGCTTGGTAGGACCTCGTGGGGTTCGTCGACGAAGACCTCGAGGATCCTTGTCGTCGTCATCCTCTCCATCGTCGTCGTCGTCATCCTCATCGTCGTCCTCCTCTTCAGTGTTGGTTTCATTTTGTTGTTGTTGTTTCTTCAAATCTTCAATTTCTTGATCCAAATCCTCTTGCGTTGTGGTAATATTAAAGTATTCCTTGTATTGATCGCGCTGCAATTCCAATCCCCGCTTGACATAGGCCGCTTCCCGGCGACGACGTACTTGTTCGCGCAAGACGGTACCTCCAAACAAGGGCACCGCAACGGCCATGCTGACATAAAATTTACTGGCCGCCCGTTGGGCCGACGAGAGACGGACTTGATTGGGATTGGCAAATTCCGAAACGGTTTGCAAGGATGCCGCCGAAGCAGCCGCTGCGGCTGCCGTTGTCTTGGAATTCGGATTGGAACGGAGGGGAGATTGGCGACTCTTTGTTGTCGTTGAGGAACCATAATACTCGTCCTCGTCGTCTTCCTCATCATAGTCGTCATCCATGGTTGCTTGTTTCGGTTTGGAAGTGGATGATGATGACGACGACAGTTCGGTGTTGGTAACAAAGGGAGATGCGGCTGCAGTGCTTTCGGTTGTGACGACTTGTTCGCGTGTCAAATCTCCTTGTTCCAAGGCTTGGGCTTGCGATTGTGTCATACCCGGACGCAAGGAGGTGGCGGTTTGCGTCGAGGATTGTTCCACAGCCACTTGAGGTGCCGCCGCAGTGGCCGGTGGAAGGGCCACCGTCGTGGCATGCCAGGCTACCACTACGGCCAGCGCCATTCGAACCGTGGCACGAGACAGGGAACGGATCCGAGACCACCGTTGTGGTGGTTGCAGTTGTTGTGATTGTGGAACACCATGCGTTTCTTGGATTCCGGAGTGTCTCCACCACCATTGTGGTTCCTTTCCAAGCGAGCACCACCATTGTTGGACACGACTCCATACGTTTCTCATCCACTGTAGCAATACTGGAGTGTGTTTCTTGCCCTCCGGATCCTTGCTCCCAAAAAGACTGGTGGCAAATTTTGTTGTCGTCGTCGTGGACGAGGGCGTCCATCTATTTCGTGGACGACCCGACCCAACTCGAGTCGTATCTGTCGGAGTGGAAGTGAGGAATACTGTGGATTGTGTGGATCGGATGGAGAAATGGGCATGGATTCGTGGTGTGGTGGTGGCCGATTCCACAGACGAATACCGACCAAGGAAGGATGAGGACAGCGACAAGGGAGTTTTGGCAGCAGTACTGGACGAAAACGCCCATACAGTATCCACCTGGATCCAAAGGCTCCCCAACAACACGCACAACCACCACATGCCCGTTGCATGGGGTTGGTGGTGGTGCTTGGTGGAACGAGTGTTGCTTGTTGGTGTGTGGTGTTTCATGGTAATAACTGGTGAATTGGTACGGCGATCCGACAAGTCCAACGTGTCCCTGTCGTGAGGTTGTGCGGTTGTTGTTATTGTTAGTGGCATTGTTCTTGGGTTCATCTTCTCTTGTTCTCGCTACGTTGTTCAATCTCGGTTGTCAGTTGTCATTTGTCATGGCCGAGATCGCGCCATGGCACTCTGTCTGGGGGTGTGCGTAAGCGATGGTCCTTGTGCCACGTGGAGCGTAGAGCATCACTAGTCGCTTATAAGTCGTTCTTAATAAGGTCGTGGATAGATCGTTGGAAAAGTCCGTGTGTCGACCTGCGCTCGCGCCGCCGAGTTCCCATTGCTACCATTACCATGAGCCAAAAAAGATACTCTCTTTCTCTTTCTCAACCACACCATGAGGACAACAACGATTGGATGTAAAATGATCTGGTTGGCTGCAGTTCTCTTGTTCTTGCTTTTGGATCCATTCCATCTCCATGTGGAAGTGACGGCCCTGCTTGTACCACAACCAAAACTACAACAACGGCAACCAATACTGCAACAGTCACAGATTTGTTCCTTGGCAGCAACGCCACAACAACAACAAGAACAAGAGCATCCAGATGATGATGAAACACAAAGTGACACATCAAGGTTTTCTTCTTGGAAAATGCCGTTTCACCGCCGTGACTTTTGCATCCACGCCTTGGCATCCAGTCTGGTGGTGGCGACGACACCCGTACCGGCCTGGGCATCGACTCCGAAATATGCGACTCGTCAAAATGCCCTGGACGCCGTGGCGGAGGAATTGACGGGCCCCGTCAGTCAATTGGCGCAATTGGAACGTGCGGTGGAAACGCAAGATTACACTCGCCTGTTGGAATTGACCAAACAAATGGACCAAACCCTGCGCAAACAAGTGCTGAGTCCGACCAAACCCTTTTTGACGGCTCAAGTCTATGCCACACTGGATACCAATCCGACCCAAATTTGCAACAATGTCACCTTTGATCTCATTGGGATCAACAAGTTTAGTCGACCAGGACAAGAAGAGGCGGACATGGTGCAATACCATGCCAAGTCGTTGCGATCCAATGTCCAAATCTTGTACGATTGGTTGCAAGAATCACAAACCCTCGAGGATCAATTGCTGGTCGAAGAACAACCCTTGTTGTAAATCCATGGTTACTTGGAATCTCAAAAACACTAGTGTCTGTACCAAACAGATTGCCATCCAACTACTCTGGAAAGTTGATATTGATTGGTTTCACACAAAGTCCTACGTCCCATTTCCAGGAACTTGGTACTCTCTAGTACTTGATACTTGGTGTTTTTAATTTTGGTAGAGGTATAGTAGTACTAGTAAGAGTCACCACTCATTTCTCGTTGGAAAGGGTGAAAAAAGAAAAACGTGGTAATAGAACTTTACGTTGCTTTATGTTTCATTCCTCATGGTGCAGTGATTGTCACTCGGGAACGAATTAAGTGAGACGACCAAGCATGCACGTGTCATGGTACAACGCCCTGTCCGTCGAGGAAAACACAGTGGCAAATGTGCCTTCATTACGCGACACAACCAGAATTGTGGACAAGGACCGAGACAGCGCCTCACAAGGAGCTACTCATATCACCACCTACGGCTATTCCAAAGGAGTATGCTTGGTTCGTCTCTAGAAATATTCTTCGTTATATCATATATGCGATGGTAAAGAGAAACGCGAATTGTACCAATGTGACACATGGACGACGGAACGGTCAATGCTGTTGCGTACGGGTCCTCGCGTTCCGGGAAAATATCCAATAGCAAGATACCACAAGAGTGCGTTTGTGTGCGTGGATCCTGCTACAATGACGAAGCCAAGGCATTCCATTCCGCCTTGCCCAAGAGTTGGGTCAAACATGTGGTTGCCTGGGCCGTCCCCAACAATTCCTTCTTTTGAGGTCCCAACAAAGGAATCAAGGGACGGACAATGGAAAGAGGAGCCTTGCTTTGGGGATCGTCCGATCGAGGTTTTTCCAGCAATTCGCACAAGACTTGTACCGTCAGGGCATTTATTCTCATCCAGGAGGCCAACAAATCGGCCCAATAGTCGTAGATTTTGGGACAATCCATGACAAAGGAATCAATAAACTCAATACAATCCAATAACGCAGCCTTGGCATCGGCAAAGGGGACCAACTTTTGTTCGACCAAAATGGTCAATATCTTGACAATGGCCACCCGCTCCGATTCCTTGGCATCAATTAGACCATCCAAACTTTGTTGAATAAACTCCATGGGGCCATTCGGAGTAGCTTCCAATTCTTGAATCGACAAGGTCAGTTCCGCAACATTGCCACCATCGCCCATAAATTCATTGCGGATACTCTTGATGCGTCGCTTCAATTGATCCTCGTCCAATACCTTGGCCTTCTTGCCGCTAGTTGCCCCCGACTTGTTATTGTCATCCGAAGCGGAAAAGGGTTTGGAGGAATCATTGTCAGCCAACAAGGCAAAAGCCGATTGTTTCGTCGTGACTGGAGGAGGAGCCATGGACGATCGACTCGCGGTACCGCTTTCTCCTCGCGATCCTCGACCAGATGATCCAAAACCACCACTGCCACCCCCTTTTCCAGATGCAATAGTGGTAAAGCCTTCATCGTCGGTTTCTGGCGTAGCTTTGGATGCTCTGGATCGAGCATCCCTTGTTCCACCACCACGAGGTCCTCCTTGCTGTCGATAGTCGTTCCGAGAACCTCCACCGCCGCGAAAGGACTGATTCATGTTGCTTCGAGCATTTTCTCGTTGTGACTGCTCCGCCTGTTTTCGTTCTTCTTGTTCAAAGTCTTTTCGGATTTCGTCAATGGTCTTGGCCTTTTCTTCCTTTCGGCGGGGGACCCAGGAATTTTTTCTCAAATCAATCAAATCCTTGTACATAAATCGAGATCGGGCCGGCAATGCCGTGTCTTGGGACAAATTCCGAATCTTACCAAAACAAACATCCATAAAGGTGGTGGCAGATGGTTTGTCAATCGTTGAACCAATTGTGGTAAACATGTTGCAAATCGCTTCGTGATCTTCTTCGTCCATATCCATGTTACCTTTATCCTCGTACTCGGGATTCTTGCTCTTGACGTCAATCTCCTCCAGCTTGAGCAAGGAGCCAATACAATAACGCATAATTTTTTCCTTGAGCATGTTCTTTTTGAACAATTGGCCAATGAACTTAACGTTCCCAAGCATTTGTTTCTTGATACGGATACGTCGGAATTCAAGTTCCCCTGCCTTTTCCGATTGTTCTGCTTCACTCAAGGAGCTCTTGGACTGTTCATATGCTGCCTTTTCTTCTTTCCATTCTTTGTAGATATCTTGCTTGTTGAATTCTTCTTCGCATTTGTTTAACAAGGAGCGCTTGAAGCTATTCTTCTTGTTGGCATCGGAAACGGCTTCTACCTCACTCAAATGAATGTCAGACAGTTGCTGACCACATTCCGTCGCTTCCGAGACGGGGAAGAAAACCGTGTAGTAAATCTTTCCCCCATCTTCTTCAACTGGATTCTTTTTCTTCATGACCTTGATAAACATATTCTTGCGAATCACGACACTGACCAATTCCAAGGCCATTTCGTCACGTGGAATGGGCGTGGTATCAGTTTGGTCTCCGTCATTGGCACGTTGCGCAGCGTCGCGACAGGCCTCTTCACTGTCAAAAGGACCAATAACTTCCGAATCGGTGGTGCTCACGTCATTGCTCCATCGGTATACCGTGTTGTGGCTGGCTTCGTTGCTTCCCCCACCACTGCCAGGGGCAGAGCCTCCAGGTTCTCCCGACTCGGTCGGTGGCTCCTCGTCAGATTCAATGATATGGACAAAGGTCGCCCCCTTGGTGCTGACGGATTGAGAAATCTTGACGCATAAATCGGCATAAATGTCACCAAACGCCGGTTCGTCAATGGCCTTGTCGTAGACATTTTCAATCATCATGGTCAACATGTCGTAGGACAAGATTTCAATTTCAATCATTTGTTGAGACAGTCGTTCAAACTTTTCCTTGGTCATTTTATTGAGAATGGACTTGACCAACTTCTCTGCCACCACCAAGGGCGTGGAATTCTTTTTGGGACGCCAATGATTCTCCGTCTTGACCAGAGGAACAATGGGACCATCAAATTGGGGTTGCTGGTTGGGACCACCTCCACGACCTCCTCGTCCTCCTCGAGTGTTACGAGGATTGTTATTATTGGCATTGTTGCCCTGCTTTTGTGGCGGCATGGCTTGGCCACGAACCCAATCGCCTCCGCCACCACCTCCACCAGGGCCTCCTCCTCCGCCTCCACTCATGGTCTTGGATGATTGACGTCGTGGGGGAGCATTGCCTCGTTTCCATTCACCATCTCCTCCACCTTGATCGCCTCCACCTGCTCCACGACGGCCGCCGCCACCACCGCCGCCGCCTCCTCCGGTATTGCCCGTACTGCGACCGCGCGACATGCCCTTGACAATGGTCATATCCGGAAGTTCCTGAGGACGTTCTTGACAAAGGGCATCCGTGCAGAATCTATGAGAAAACACAAGGCAAACAAAACAAAGCAATTGCAAGAGTGAGTGAGTGACGATACTTTGGTGCACTCTCGCGATCCAAACCCGATAACACGTACTTTAGCAAGGCTTCTTTCGTAAAGACAATACGTCCTGTCGCTGGTTTTGGCTTTGCCCCATTTGGTTCCTTCTCGGCCGGTTTCGTCTCGGCAGCTGGAGCTTCTGTCTGGGCCTTTTCCTCTTCTTTTTGGGCTGGTGCCTTGGGTGCTGGTTCCTTTTCGGCTTGTTTTGCCTCGGCTGGTTCTTGCTTCTCTGGTGCCTTTTCCTCTTCTTCCTTTTGCTTAATTTCTCCTTCTTCTTCCTTCTTTTCCTTTGGTTCTGTGGCCTTGGCCGGTTCCTCTTCCGTGGCTCCATTCGTCGAAGTCTTCTTTTTCGTATCCGCTTGGAGACGTTCCAAGACCGCTTGTCGCAAATTTTCTCCCGCTTCATTGGCTGTCAAGGTACTCGGAGCGGCCGTGGCAGGTGCCGTCGTCGTCGCTGCGGCGGTGGTGCTGCTGGCTGTGGTGGTGGGTTTGGACGGTTCCGTCGGCGTCACCACCTTGGCTTTACTCGCGCTGCTGCTGCTGCTGCTGGCACTACCGCCGCCCTTGATGGAGGAGAAATCCAAGACATTGCCATGCTTGTCGGTAATGACCAAGGGCTTTTTGGTTTGTTTGGGTGGTGCATACAAGGACGTTGTGGCACCCAAGACGGGTGCCGCGCTAGTCGATGGTCGACCCACCTTGGTGTTGACATTCGCTGCGGCTCCACGATTGCCTTGTGGTGCGTGAGGAGGATGAGGTTGCAAGCCTCCTCCCGCATGAGGAGGCTGTTGTTGCTGCTGTTGTTGTTGTGGTGGTGGATAAAAGACTCCTCCGCGCATTGTACCGGTATACGCGGGTTGCCACGCCGAATGCTGTTGTTGTTGCTGTTGTTGTGGTGGCGGTTGTTGTTGTTGCTGCTGCTGTGGATGATGATAGGCCGCAGGATAGGGATTGTAGGCCGGATGCGTGTGGTAGGGAGGAGGAGGTTGACCATAAGGTCCTCCTCCTGCTCCTCCTCGACTATGAGGTGGTTGTCCCTGTTGTTGCGGGGGTACCATGCCTGGTTGCGCATGTTGCAAGGATGCCGAAGTAGGTTGCGCCGGTTGCCAAGCTCCGGTAGGACCACCAGCACTACCGCGTTGCTGAGACGGATGAGGATAGCCTTGCGGTGGTGGTTGCTGTTGCATTGCATACGGAGGTGGACCCCCTCGACCACCACCTCGTCCACCACCATAGGAAGAATTGGGACCACCACCTCTTCCACCACCAACACCTGGTGCTGACATGTGAGGATTAGGAGGACCACGATGATGGCCTTGTTGTGCTTGCTGAGGATAACCATGCGGTGGTCGTTGTTGTTGGACATGTTGTTGTTGTTGTTGTGGACGTTGTTGCGCGGCGGCATGCCACGAGCCATTGACAACACCACCACTACCACCACCTCCAGCCACATTCATGGTGGATGGTCCTCCTCCCACTGCGGCGGTAGTCGCTGTGGAGGCAGCGACGACATGAGGATGAGATTGTGGAGGTTGTTGGGGTGGTTTGGGCGGTGCAGACTGTGAACCTTGCTGCTGGGACGACATAAAACTTTTTCTCTACTCTTTGTTCTTCCTTCTTCTTCTCTCTCTCTTATGGAAACACTCTCAAAAAATATTCAAGAGCGGGGAAAGAGAAAAGATGAAGAAAAAGGGAAAACGGGCTGGAACGGAAGCAATACTGCTCTTTGGTGTTTGAACGGTGGTTGTTGCGGTGGTGAAGAAAATTGTGTGATTGAGGTTTGATGAACGAGAAAACAAGAAACACCCAAACAAGAGCACGACAGACGACCTCGAATGAAAAAGATGAGAGGCGACGAATGGACGAGGCAAACCGACAGACAGCGACGCTGAGATTCCCTCTTTTCTCGTGTGGTCGTGGTCGCACCACAGAGAAACACGCAAATGCAAGGGCAATGATACACCCAAGCCGTTCTATAAAACTACCTATCCCAACGATCCACGGTTTCTGGGATGAATCTACACACTACAACCACTCGGGGTCGCATACGTCAGTCCAAGAGAAGTAGGTAGGTGCGTCCAGAAACAGTGATGGTTTATATGGTCGCCTTTGGATCGTGTTAAGTCGGGACGCATAGCTAAAACCCTCCGATAGGTCCAAATAGTCGAACCACATAAAAAGCAACAACTCATAGTAGTAGGGAAGCATCGAATACAAGTCAATACCACCATAGTACCCAAGATAGCGTCCGAGAGGATCTCTACTAGAGACTCGAGACACCCAGCGTCGAGATGTACGATCATAGCCGAGTCCTTCTCATAGGCCACGACTGCATTCATGCCGACAGAAACCAAGGAAACGATTCCGCTCCACATTCAGACAAAGAAGAAACATGTCGCCAAGTTTTCTCCACACATTCACAACTCGAGGGTTATCCTTGATTGGTGGATTATGGGTAACGCTATACAAAGCCGAGCACCGAGCTTGTGTGTATGGGTGACCAGTCCCGTCATAGCCCTTTTAGGTTTGCCCGTTTGGAATGGGTGTTCACGTACTAAGATCCGCACTCATTCTTTTCCCTGACAACGACAAGATACGTGGAAAATCAGGTACAGGGCATAGTAGAGGGCGCCAATGTATGTTCTGGTCATGGCGTTTGTCTGGGTAGATTGCTTGGATTTCATAATGTCCCTTTCATGTGCCATTGGCGACTCTTGGTTTGACGATTGGCAAGGGCCAATGACCTGATAAAGCTTGGACAGTCACGTGATGGAGTGACGCCTTCAGAGTCGCAAACTGGTTGTCGTCATTGCAACTAAGAACGTTGCCACTTGCTTCTACCCTAAAGATATGATTGTGATAAAATATCCAAAACCACCAAAGCGACACAGAAGCGACCAATAAAAATGAGATATCATTTTTCCATACTGCTACCCCAAGCCTCGATTTCCATTCCCGTTCTCCTTGCATTCAAATTGCCGTCCTTGCAATGGCTCGTTCTCTCGCGTTATCTAGGTAGTCCCGTCATTTCAATTTTCAAGATCCCTTGAGTTCATGGTGTGCCGACTTTCCCATATGTTGAATCATCATACGATACAATGGTTGTCGATGTTCGCCACAGCAACGGGCGTCAAACAAAAAGGGGACCACCCCAACACGTCTTTCGTGTGCGACGTGTTTTCTTGTTGAAAGGATGAGACTCTTGCAACCAATGGGCGGTACCGGATTATACGATTGGTACCTATAGAAGACGAGACTTGCCAGTACGACTATTACTTGGTCTAAATCGAGTAAAAGTGTTAATGTCCCCTATATGTAATATTTGGCTAGTTGATCTTGGATAGTATGGCTTCCCCCATACGTTCCTTTTTCGTTGTATATCTCTTTTTTTGTTGGTGTGCCCGATTGGTTTGCAATCTTAAAGTCGAACTTCGCCATTGCTCATTCGACCTCGAACAAGTTGTTCCTCTTGTTCGTCCGCAAAGACCTCGTTGTCTCCTTCACCGTTGCCACTGTGCGAAATGCGGCGAGGAGGGGCTTGTTCAGCCATGACAACTTCCTTGGACTTGTTGAGGTCCTGCGAAAATTGAACCTTGGGAGTACTTCTCGTATCCGACGCCGAGGGCGTCTGTCGTGGGACAATCAGATTCTCTTTCGTACCATACTTTTCCCGCACATCCACAATCATTTGCGCAACGGCTTCTTCTCCATCGCGAACCCACATGGCTCGATTCTTTGGGCATAGTCCAAATACTCACCACTGTAGCAACAAGATAGACATTCACAATCGGGGTCAGATACCGAACTTTGGACAACCGTAAAATTCACAACACAGAGAGACTTACCTCGATACACCGAAGACTCCGCATTCCTTAAGTTTCTGTAGTCACGACAAACCGAAGACCAGATCGCAAAGGGTAAGACGCGGACGATTAAGGCTCAGCAACTTCATTGGACCATTTCAATTGTCTCGAAGGCGTACCTCAGTCAAGGGAATAATGTAAAAGTCAAAGAACCCAATCTCACCCTTGTACCAAAACGACGCGGGATCTTTCTCCATACGTCCATTGAGGTAGGCCACATAGAGCTCTTCAAACAAGTTTTGGTTCCATTTCTATAGCGCGGTAAGCACAAGAGAAAAAAACATCAGTATACAATCATGTAAATGAAAAACGCCACTCCTTCACTCCATGCTCTTCTTACCCGGTACACATGCCAGTGCTGCATAGTGTGAGAAATATCAGACGCTTGGATAATGTGTTCAATCACAATAGCTGTCGTAGAAGAGAAGTTCAAAGAAAGGTAAGTCATCACGAGTTTTGTTAACAAGGAAAACACCATCCGCTTTCTCGGACGTACTGGCTTTTCGGTGAACGGCATCTTCCTCGTTGTCATCCTGTTCAGCGGCTTCCTCCTTCTTAAATGCTCTGTCCCAACGAGCATTTCGCAAATTCTTCAAATCCTTGTCAACGATATCGGTTGACATGACCGCCTAATAATCATCATAGGGAAATAAGGGTGAGAACGAGATCGCAACGGTGTCGTATACAATGTGGAGATAGGGTGCTTACATTGACCACCAATTGAGGGAATCGATTCATATCCTCGCCCGTTGGGAAAAGGAAAGCTCGCAATGTGGCAAACTTTTGTTGCATGAGCAAATTCCAACTCAAGTCACTGTCAAGAAAGGCAAGGAAGCTATGAGAGGAGGGACTGTCAGTAACCCGGCTTCAAGCAAATCTCTACTTACAGTGAATTTTGTTCGGCCACCGAGCGCTCTCCGTAACGATCCACAAGTGGACACGCTTCCTTAACCAGCTGGGCGTTGGAAACACCCACGTGATCCACATCGTGAATCAACGCCGAAAAGGCACAGGCAAACTGGGTCAAGGGATCACTGGTAATACCATACGTATGATCATGCAGGGCATGTGAATCCTTGTCCAAATGCTCCAAATGGGAAGGAGCCTGTTCATAACAAAAGAGGACCATGAGATCATATGGAGGGTGATCGAGAGGGTGCGGCGCCAATGGCCTCCAGCCAGGCCAAGACTTACCACAATACGACTCATGAGCTTAATCACACTCATAACAACATGAGAGGCATGATCAAAATCTGGAAAACAAGGCGAAAAGGATCGGTTTCATGAGACAGGTGGTTGTGGGGACAAGGAGATTTGAGCTTTTCGGTGCACTTACTGTGGAAAGGATTGTCATTGTACATGCCAGCAATCGTACTGACAAGTTCCTTCAACTCGCCTTCTACTTCCTTAGGGATGGAGACTTCCTCGGGCTTTTGTTGTTGCTTCGCCTGCTTCTCGCTGAGCTCTGGAAGCCTGATAATCTCACGAACTTCGTCCAGGGGTTTGGATGCTTGTGTGCTCGAAAATGATCCACCTGTCTTGCCGATGGTACGAGAAGACTTGAGCATTTGCTCCTTTCCAACGGCACACCGCTTGGCTACAATCTGCCGCAAAAGGGTGATGAGCATTTCAACATTCCAGTCAATCAACCGACTTGTTCGGGCGCCCAAGTCCGGTGAAGATCCATTTCTTTGGAGTAGAGTCATTTCCGTCGCAGAAATGGCGGAACCAACCGACCCATCCTTCTCGCCATCCATAATAATCCAAAATGTTTCAAGACTCCCTTTACCCTTGGCCTCGATATAGTTCCTCTTGTAAATCCACTCAGGATATCCACTATTGATAATCTCATCGGCAGTTTCCTTGGAGCAGTGGATACGGCCTTGCTCACTGGTACTTTCAAGTCTGTCGATATAATGAAGCAGATTTTGTGAGATATACGGTCTTCGTGCGATGCCTCGATAACTGTCGCATGACAAAGCTTACCGTGAGCATGTATTCTATGAGGTCCATCATAATTTCAGGGTGAGTTACTATAAGAAAACGAACATCATTCGAAACGCAACCATTTCTCCATTCTTACCACAGTGTCACCAAACCTGCGAGTGAAAAAAACCACGTCGCGGACGATAATTTGAAACAAACGTACAGCTGGAATCTCGTTCGGTCTCCACGCAATACACCGGCTGTCACGGGACCAGAATGAATACCAATTCGAAGTTCCAAGTCTCCAGTGTCGGGTCCCAACAAGACCTCCAATTGCTTCGTCAAGACTTTCATACGGATGAGAATTTCACGAGCAAATCGGGCCATGACCACAGCATGGTCCGGACGAGGATCAGGCAATCCACACACGGCCACCTGTGTTTAAAGAGAAAAGAAAAACATGATTAGGGTGACCAAAAATCACAAATTCTTGCCGGAGGCAACGGCTTCCTCATCGCTCGATAGATCTTACGTAGCAGTCACCAACTGCACGCAACAAGACATAGAAAAGCCCGACAAACAAACGATGCGATGAGAACGTATTAGGCATGGCGTTACTAAGCGTGCATGTTTTCGGGTATCATATCTTCGTACCTGTTTCAACCTTGAAGACTCCTCGTCCTTTGGCAGTGCGATCAAAGGCCGAAAAAGGGTTTCCAAGAGTGTAAACACCTGTGTAGGTTCCCGCACACTGCTCCACGCGGTGAAACCTGTTCAAAAGAAGAAAACAAGGTTAGAGGAACAAAAGTACAAAGCACTTTCAAACGACAGTTTCGTGACATTTCGTACCAGAAATATCGGCAAACAAGACGGTCGTGTACAAGAACAAATCAGCCCATGGACTGCCTCCAGGCAATGCCTTGTGACCGTTGATACTGCTGTGCTTGTTGTCTGTGGTGAGCATGAAGTTTTTGAGAGAGGACGGATTGTCCGAACCACGATCGTTCAAAACACGTTCTCGCAAGTGATCCGGCAAGAAGGAGCTAACAATGGCATTGGATTGGGCATTGGACCGGACCATGAATTCATTGCGTTGTGCGACAAGGTAATCGTAGGTCAGAAAGACAAGAATGACCAAAAGGAAAGTGGCGGCCACGACCGAGGCAAACACAATGGGCGTCGACGTTTTGTAGTCGTCTTCAAAGTCCTTGCTGGGATAAATAGTCATTGTGTACATACAATGGCCGGGAGTGGTACGAGCATCTGGATGAGTCTGCAAGTTCAAATCAACAAAGATGCCTTGGTCTTCATATCCCTCGTGCAAATCGCCTTCTCCGAGATACCAAGCATTTCTGCCGTCAATGCTGTAGGGTGCGCAAAACGAAACCAGGAAATGGTGAGCAAGAGAAAAACAGAAAATACCAAAGCAGCTTTGACAGTGACGTACCGGTACGAGACAGTTTGATTGCACGAGTTTTGAATGACACAAATCATCCCCTCAACGTTTTCAGGAAGCAGATTGAGCATGGAAACATCCCATGCTGTGGCCACCGCAAACATGGCTACAATGTCCGAACTTGAATTACCAGCTTGACGATAGATGGGAGAAAAGGTAAAGGAATGAGGATTGTTCGCTCCATCCGGTGAGGAATGCATCTTGGCGTGCTCGTCTGCGGGAAGGTTAGCAATAGGCTTGATGTTGGTGTACACGGCCCGTTCCGTCTGCATTTTCATAATAGCATGAAATAGTCCGAAATGATTCCGTTGGCCAACAAGTTATTGTTCACCAACAAGTACTTGCGTGCCGGAGGACTTTGCATGATACGGCAAAAGTAGTAATCATGAACGTCTTCGGGGACAAATTTTCCGTCCAACTTTTGCAAAATATCGGGTGTGTAAATGGACGTATTTTGGTCGAGATTGTCGAGATTACCGTAATCAATCATGTGCCCCTGTTTGGTGAAGTCTTGGTATCGTTCCGTGATAAAGTTCACATAGGATTGCCGTTGGTCGTGTGTGACATAGTTTTGAATGGCCACAAACTCTGCCCGACTCAACTTTTTGAAATCCTTTGCCAAAGTTTCGTATCGGTCGGGAACAAAGTAGGGCCACGGACTACTATCCATAATACTCATATTTGAACCGTCACCAAGTTGATACTTGCCCTGCGTCTGGGCTTGCAAGGAGACACTATCGGAGAGCATGCGCAGGGCATCGCGCAAATCGACTTGTTGCTTGATGGCGGCATCACCCACAGCACGCGCAAACTGGTCGTACTGCAAACATAATAGGAAAAAGGAAACAGTCATTTAGTGAACCAAGAGGAAACGAAACAATCAATGACCATCCCTTCGGTCACCAAATCCCAAAAGCCACGTACCACATTGCGAAAGTTTTCGTCTTCTTGATCCACCAACAAGAAATAGGTGGTCAAGGTCACCGTGACGGCCGTGAGAAGCAGGGCCAAGGTGACCAACAAACGCCAGGTACGAACTCGTGCCGTCGCCTTGTGCGATCGCTTCCGAACTTCCACGACTTCGTCGCGCTCCGTAGTCAACTCCGTAAAGTCCGTCATGGAATGATCCTTGTGATCGTCGTTCATATCCACCATGTCATCTTCGTTGCGGCCCACATGCTCTTGTCCTCGACGAGACAACGTCATGGTTCCTTGTTGATGCTGTTGTGTTTTTACCAAAGAACAGAAAGGAAGCGCAACAAAAAGTGTTTCCAGCACTCGGTGTTTCTTTTTTTCACCACAATGTGTTTCGATGCCGGATTTGTGAGAGCGGCCGAACAAGGCCAAACAATGCCGGGATATTACACCCAACCAATCTTGAAGATCAAGACCTTCGTAAATCCTTAATGGAAACATGCCCCTGACATTTGCAGTCCGTCGCCTTCTACATTACTATTGCTGAAGTCTATCACCAATTCATTCAATAAATTGATGAGGAACAGCCAGAAGGCGGAAGAGTCATGTCGCAGTGTCAAGAACGCGAACCGGGAATGGAACGTGGTGACACGTATGGCGGGATCCATATAGGGGTACCGCACCTACAGAGTGGAGTTCGTGTGTCTTACTCGTATTCAGATGGGCCTATATTATATAGAGTGTTGATTGGTCCCATTTGGGCCGCCGTGCGTTTTGGGGGAAGAAGCGGCAGAGTCCTGCCACTTTCCGCTCTTCGTTCCAACTTCCAACTCTTCCACCGGCAGACACAAACAACAACACAGAGCAACACGCAACACGCAACACGCAACACGCAACACACTTCGCACAATCTTCTTGTGTCTCTTGAGTTCTTCCCATGCTTCGCACACGAATAACCAGGAACAAATCGAGTTCGTAGCTTAAAACCGGCATTCGCACATGGGTAAACAATAAATAATCCTGCATTGGTTCTCACTAGGTAGGTACCTAGAGAATGTCTCTGAACTCTGAACTTGTTGGGTAATCGTAAAAAGAGACATTCCAGTGAAGGATACGAAACGTGTTTCCAACCCAAGTGAACCACCATCCAGCATCCCAACCCCATGACACGACGATAAACGAGGAAGGAGCAAGAGTCTTGGTCCAGGGAGAGCGAGAAGCAAGCATACAAACGGTGCCACCATGATAAACGAGAAAAAATGGCAGTTACAACGCTGTCCCACCTCTCTAGTAGGTAGGTTATTGCAATCTTGTTGTTTTCTCTCTTTTGTCCTTCACCTCTTGTGGGAATAGTCCGAGTACATGCCTGTGTGTCTGTGTCTCTGTCGAGAGTCTTTTGCGGATGCGTCTTGTTGGAATTGGGATGGTACAAGAGTTGGCATGAATGAGATTTCCATGCCCAAGGAATAGAGGCGTCCGAGCGGCGGGGGACAAAGCCATTGTGCTTGGGGAGAATCTCGGTAGCACAGTCCAAAGGGGATTGATTGCCAGAGCTGTAGGCAACTGTCCGGAAAAGCCAGTTTTTTTCCGAAAGAGTGTCTTGTCCGATAGAAAAAGTCCCGAGACTCGAAGAATGGCCCACACTCATTCCACACATCATGTCCTGTCACGGTTTCGGTGGTCCGAAACCTTTTTTGAATCGGCGCCCTCGGTTGTGATGCGACGACTGCCATTGGCGTACTCTTGATCTAGGTCGAGTATTTCGTGTTGTAATAATGAATGTGGCAGAAACACTACAACCGTGGCGCAGTATCTCTCCGGTTCTCCCACAAACTATTCTCATGGTCATCCTCTGCTCCAAAACTACTCCCTCCTGCTCGAAATTATCGCAACAAGTTACAAAAAATGACGTAACTTCTCACGCGCTGGCCCTTTAGCGCTAAAAATTATATAGATCGATAGCTTATGTTTAGACTCAAATTTCCATGTATAATTTATATCAGAAAACCGAAACAGCAAAGAGTGTGAAGGCTAGTTTAGTTTTCATCTATCATCCTAGGTTTCCGGAAGTATTCTACTTTCCGTTCGCTAACGCGCCGGCCTGGTGTAGTCTAGACTCCCTCCACTCGCACCTGGTCGCTCGTATCAAACTCATCAGTAGTCAAGGGGTCGGTCGGGGTTAGTTCCTCTAGGTCGTTTTCGCCATAGACCACCACTGGAGGTGTGTCCTTTGGTGTGCTAAAGCCGAACCTAGCGCGGAGTCCTTCGATCCGTCGTTCTTGGTAGGTCATGGGGGGCACAGTATCTAGGATACTGCTGCTCCTCCCATCCAATCCTTGATCAAAGTCATCATTTGAGGTTGAAAGTCGAGTGGTAGGCGACTGGGAGGAGGTCCACGAGAAAAACGAGGTGTTTGACTGGGACGACGAGGTAGACACTGGGCGGCAGACTAGGACTCTTTCGTCGTTCGTCGACTCATCAGTGCTGGGGGCGTTGTTGTTGGGTGGGAACCGGTGAAACCGCGGTTTATGGCGGCATGCTCCATAGATTTCGTTGCATTTGTTGATTGCTAGGTTGGGGTGTTTGCTTGTGAATTTGAGAATTTCTAGGCGTTCACGTGCACAGAGTTTGCAGGATTTTGTCCCAAAAGTTTTTACTGTGGAGAGTGGTTTTCCTTGCCACAAAATGTCCACTTTGAGGCGGACATGGTTCTTGATCTCCTTCTTCTCGGTATCTCTGGGAACGAAGCAAGCGAAGTGGCTCGCGAATGAGTCGGAACTCTTGTCTTTGAGAACTAGCTGTTTCACATCTTGGACATGTTGTTGGATTCTCTTCTTTACGTGTTGTTGAGTGTTGCCAATATATTGTTTGCCGGTTTTGAGGCAGGTGGCTTTATAGACCACGATAGAACGTCTGCAGAAGCCTCCGTAGGGGCAGGCTTCACGGTTCCGACAGTTACAGACAAGATCCTCAAAATCCAAGGATCGTAGGCCGTCATTCAACTTGGAGTTGAGATCCCCCTGGAAGTGCTCCCGGATGTTGGTGAAGCGGTGATAGGACATCGAGATCCTCAACCAGGACAACGACGGGAACCGGCTTTTAATTTCTTTGAGCGTCTTGTGGATTGGTTTCTTCCAGAAGTCAGAATACCCAATCTTAAAATAAATCGCTCGTTTGCGGTCTCTCTCGTGTCGTTTTTTGAGAGCTTGTGAGGCCGTGTCCAATTTTTCCGATTCCATTTTCTTGGCTAGTTCGCCTAGGGTGGGGGTTGAGTTTGGTTTGACAAGCTTGGAGTGTTCCAGGGCTGCAAAATGGACGGGGTAGAGTTTGTCCAGTCTGGAGTTGTGGTTGCTTTCGTCCACCAAGGTTAGTTTCGTCAGGCGTTTCATCACCCCGTTTGGGATTGCTTTGAAGCATCCCGGGGTGTGAGCGCTACCTCTGTTGAGGTATTTGAGTTGTTGGTTCGGTTTCAGATGGACTTTGTAGGCCAAATTTCCGTTGTCGTGCCAAAACATCTCCATGTCCAAGAAGGGAAAGGCTGGTGTTTTCTCAATTGACACTGATTTGTTGGTGATGGAGTCCAGGTTGTGCTCGTTCAAGGGATCCCAAATGGTGGCGGTGAATTTCAAGAAATCATTGCCAGCGATGTCGTTGATGTCTTGTTGGAAAGCTTCGATCCACTTTTGAACTCCTTTAGTCGATTGTTTCCCTTTGAAAACGGCTAGACCGTCATCTCGGTAGATCCCGAAGTAGTGCATCGGGTCGAACATGGCGTCGTAGGTTGCTTCGAGTAGGAACGAAATAACGAGGTCGGCTAGCCAGGCTGACTCGTACCCTCCAATCGTGAGCCCCCTTTCCTCCGGTTTCAGATCACCGTTGTATAGGAAGTATTCATCTTTGAATGCAATAATCGTGTTGGTCATGCCAAAGAAGATTAGATCCAAACAAAGGTTGATTGTCTTGTGTGTCTCGGGTGGTAGAGCCTCAGCGTAGTACTGAACCGCGTCATAAATTAGTTGGAATTTTATGGACGGGTACATAGCTTCGGCGTCTACCGACACAATTGTGGAGTTGGACATGGTGAAGGAGAGAGATTCCAGTTTCTGTTTCAGATCGGATGATTGGATTATGTTTTTGGAACCATACTCGACTTCGTGTTTGTCGAGGAGGTGTTTGATTCCAAGGTAACCAATCTTGGGGAAGCCGGCCGTGAAATTTGTTGCTGGGACGACTAGGCGGGTTGGGAATGTACCATCGGCGTTTTGTTTTTTGTGGTTCTTAACGAGGATTTTCGGGTTGGGGACTGCTTTCGACTCGATTTTCTCCTTAAGGAAGTTTCGTTCGTTGGTGGAGAGGTAGGGGTCGAGTTCGGTCAGGAATGCGTAGCAGTTTTCAACGATTTCGCTGAGTTTGGATTTTGGGATTTTTACGGCGCTTTTGGAGAGGTGGAGCTTGATCTCTTTTGCGTATTGACGTGTAGACATAATTGTAAAGGAGTTGGTTTTGTCCGTTGGAATTACGACCATGTCGTGCTCTTTCAGTTGGGTTAGCAGGTCCTTGAACTCGAGTGAGAGTTTGTTCTCGTTTCGATTCTTCTTGTTGGCTAAGGATTCAGCTATGATAGCCTCTTCAACTTGCTTTAGGAAACATTTGAGTTCGTTTGAGCCGATGGGGGCGCTCTTCTTTTTGTGTTCAGGTTTCACGCCGCTCATAAAACCAGACGTGAATAAGTTCTTTTCTTCTTCTTCAAGTTCCTCTTCGTAGTTCTTCTTCGAGAAGGGGTCGGGCCACTGCCACTCTGGGTCCATGAGGGAGCGGTCCCATTGGGCGTCTGAGAGAAGTGTTGGATTGTTGTGGTAGTAGCACGCCCAGACGGCTTGCTCCGTTTCCACTCGATCCTTGTGATCGTTTCTCCAGAACTCGGCCCATCGGCAACGGGTCTTGAAATCACCGATGCCGTTGATAGCATCAACAGTGCGTTCGTCTGCAGTTGGAGCAGGCACGAACCTTTCCGAGACTTCTTCGGCCAAGCATTGTACCAGCAATCGCAGTTTTTCCTCCCTGCGATTAAGGTCGTTGTTATTCGTCTCTTGGCCGGATCCGGTCGTACCCGCTTCGGCTACGTCTTCAACAGGAGGTGCGATGGACAAGGTGGAGAGCTTCATCTTCAACTATTGGGCAATAGGAACAAGGACTCGCTGTTGGGCTTGGACTTGTAGGCTACCGCGGGGGAAGGGAAGAGGAGGATCACCAGATCTTTCGATCTTTCAGCTTTTCGATTCTCGTCGTCTTGGCGGCGAAATTTCAAAAAGCTTCCGGATGTTCCATCTCACAATCCTGGAGAGCTACATGGAACTAAAAGAGGCTAAAAAAGCAACCCAAACTTTGGCGTACCGGTTCTGGCCCCCCAGGTGCACCCAAGCCATGGCACCCTCCAGCCAGGCCCGCGAGGGGGTAAAGTACAAAGAGTTGCTGGCTAATGACTGTGGACGTTCTATGGACATTAATCTATCCTTCCCCATTTAAATGGCACCTTGCCAGAGGTGTTTTGTTGAACGTCGCCAAAATTTTTGGTACTCATCGATCCATCATAAGTAGGGAATGAGAGCGCGCACAGCAATCGCATGCGAGGGACTTAATTAATTCCCCCATAATTTCATCCATAGCGCGCGCGCTTGGTCGGATTCCTAAGTGTTCTTCACCTACTGTTATCTAAGCGGTTAAAAGTGTCAAGCGAATAAAGGATAGTTAGGTTTTGGCGCGTGTCACGTTGAATGTTCATCTCTAAAATTCGACTCCGAATGAGCCGGCCATCCTCCTGTAGAAATGTACCAGGGCCTACGAGAGCTTTTTGTGCGACTACTATGACAAAAAAACTTGTTGCAATAATTTCGAGCAGGAGGGAGTAGAGCGGCAGAGTTGGTGTATTTATGGTAGCTTGTGTAGTACCATGCGCGACTGAAAAGTGGTGGAGTCGCCGACAACCCTCCGGTTGCGGGGGTACCTCCCGTCTGCTGTCCATACGGTTATTCCCAAATTTTCCTAAAAAATGTAAATATTATTTCTTTCAAATTTCTTTTGATTTAGCACATTATTATAACGTCCAAGCCAACTGTAATAACTGGCTTCGCCCTACTGTGTAGCTGCTTGCGCTCATGAATGGGAAACAGGAGTGAGACTTGACGAGACATGCACAGAGAAATCTAAAAGCCCATTTTGTACTCTAAAGTCTATACTGTTTTTTCAGAAGCGAGTACTCTTTACGCTTTACGTAGTAGTGGATCAAGCTTCACGGAATAATCACACACAGACACACCAAACCATGAAATACACACACATGGTGCAATGCACCTCTAGGAGTATGAATACAAGCTCCTGGCACTTTGTCTATGGGAAAGCATAGTCCACTACTAGTTTAGGCTTCCTGCTTCCTGGGCTTACATACCCCATGATGACGCTGTCAAACCTTCGCTTCATCATTGCAGTGGTTGATGGTTCATTGCAGTGGTTGATTGTCATGTTTCATGTTGTCATCCTTCCTTTGCTGCATTCCGCCTTCACTTGTGATCTAGGTGGATGGTTTTGGCCAAAAAGTTGTCACTGTGGTCGTTCGTACGGCTGGATGGTTTTCTTTTGGTTTTTGGTGTGCTCATGGTCGTCTTTTGTGGTGTTGCTCGAAAAGTGAGACGATTCTTGGCCCTTGTGCCAGCAATACAAGGCGTGACCGGCGCGTCTATTTCGAACGATCGAAGTGAGGCTGGCGATATCACCCGGCTGGCGCTTTGGGAAAAAATACGAGACAATTTTTTTCCTTTCGGATGACGGACGAGCAAAGGTACCCCCCCAATCGCACCCTAGTGCCTTCTCTCCGGGTGTGCCCATGACGGGCGAAAACGTACCGTTGGGCACATGTTTTCAACTAGGAATAACTCGATCAATATTAGCCCTACGGCAGTGATCTGATGCATCTTACCAATCTTTAAGGCATCCTCTGTCACCATTTGATGCTCCATTTGGCCTACATAGGACATATGGGGGTCATAGGAGTGCCTCTATTAGAAGCTTGTGGTGTGTGTAACGTGTGTGGGCACATTATGGGCACATTATAGAAACTCATGTAAAGCTCGGCTTTTAGACTTACTACGTCCTAGTATTTGAACTTGTAGGCAACACTTGGCTCCTGAGTCTCAGAGAACTCAAAGGACAGGTTGCTATTCGGTTGTTGTGGTTGCTGGCGTTGACGACGAGCACCAACAACAACGTCGATTCCTGTCAAGTTTTCATTCTCGTTGGCTCCAGACGGCGTGGTGACGAGGAGGACCTGTTGTGCATTTGATGAGGCCGCCATTTCTTGTTCATGTTGATCTTGCTCTCGTTGTTGTGGTTGTTGTTCTTGGGTGGCCACGTGAGTAATTGCAGTGGTCTGAGGGAGCTGCTGTCCCTGCTGCTGTTGCACTTGTCGTGCTCCTGCTGCTGGACGGTGCGGCGCACGATAGACATCTCCAGGGAATCTGTCATCTTGATTATCTTTCGAAGCTGGCAAGATGTCTTGTGTAAGAGCTCACGTGTCCTGCTTCCATCCCTCATGTCGAGTAGCTCAACTTCCCAAGCCTTGCTGCCCCGGGCTTGCACAATGATCACAGGTTCATTGCTGACCCTGATGAAAGCCCTGGACCCAGGACCAAGCCGACTTCCTCCAGCCATTCCTTCTTCTTCGTCGTCGTCTGTTTTGTCTTGCTGTTATCACTACCCTCGACACTGTCGTTCTCCCGTTGTCTTGTTGTCGTGCTCAAGAAATTGACACTTTTTGTAATGATTCCCATTACAAAAAGGTTCAAATACTTGAACGCAAAAAGCTTCCATAGAGCATTCCTCATCCTGATGAACAATCCCAGTGGGGACTGTTCAAATAGCACAAGAACATGTGTTGCCATTGTATGATTGTTGGATTGGTGTGTGCGTTCAAAATTTTGGGGTACACATTTTTGTCAAAGAATCTTCTGGGTGTCCCCGTGTGGGGTTCGCACTTCCGAATCAGCACCGACCTGAACACGCCAGGCCGGACATGGCCGGGACGTGGCTGGGAAAGTCGACCATGGGACAAAAAATGGCGCAAAAGTGTTGCAATGCGTCTGCCAAAAACTTATCATGGTCATAGGACTGTCATGCGACCTCCCATAATGGTGGGCCCACATGTGCCCAAGTGTCCCCAACTGTGCCCACATGCACCATCACGGTGCACAAGCCCCCAATGGAGGCGCTCATATGACCTAGATATGTCATATATGGGTGTCATGGCATATCAAATGGTGACAGAGGATGTCTTGAAGAAAAAGTTTGAGCATCCACATGTTACCGTAGGCCTAATATTGGTCATGTTATATCTAGTTGAAAACATGTGCCCAAAGGGTCGTTTTGACCTGTAATGGGCACACGGCTAGAGGAGGCACTAGTGGGTCGCGCGGCCATCTGCGGCAACACACCACGTCAGATCCACGTTGGGTTACGTGTTGGTTGGGGGCCATCTGCAGTGCGCTACTGCCCGAGAGAGAGTGTTCCTCGCATGCAACTGCACCGTCGACTACTCTTGGTCCTCACAGTGATCGGTGAGTCCTGAACGTGCGACAGATGCGGGTCAACTCGTGTCTTTGGAACGAGGTGGGTTCGCGTCTCGCGCACATTCCCACCACTTGCACATTCCACCCAACAGACTGCAGACCCACTACAAGACGACAAACAAGAATCCAGTCCATCCCCCTTTTTTTCGAGAAGAGACCAACGACATCACGACAGAGAGCGAATCCACACAACAAAGAAACGAGGGACAAAGATTCGTGGATGTGGTTGTAGCAAGCAGGCCCTTGGTGGTGGTTGTTTTTGCTGTTGTGGTGTGAGTTGGTCTCAGAACATCGGGACGAGAATTTGGTGGTGGTCTTGCAATCGCGAACGAAAACCAAAGAACAAACTCAATCCTCACAAAAGGGCGAGTTGCTGCAGCGAATTGAATTGGAGCAGTCATTGACGACCTTTTTGCGGTGAAAGAGTCGATTGGATTCGGGTGGTAGAGACAAAGCGTTTCACGCAACAACAACAACAAAAAGCAACAAAAAGAAGGACCAGAGAAATCTCTTTTTGAGAGACACACACACTTGTTTGTTCTTTCTGTTGGGGCTCTCCAACGTACAGGTGCACCGAATCTACGCTCCAAACGAAAAACTCCCAATAGCAAAACACAGCAGTAGCTCGTCTCGCTCCAGCAGCATGTCGTCTCCTTCGTGCATGGCACCGACTCCACAAGATTCGCTGTTCCCATGGAAGACAACCACCACAACCAACACCACAACCTCCTCATCACCATCCTTCTCCTCGGCTACCTCATGGGCCAATGAAGCTACCTTGACCGCTTCCAATGTATCGAACTTGCAACAACACTTGTCGTCGTCGTCGCATCAACCGCAATCACCATCTCAACCAGGAGGAGCAGTCGTGAAACGACCAGCCTTGGACCCAGTTTCGTACAATCCTTCCTCATCGTCGTCATCCTTGCTGCAAGATTTGTTTCAGGGACCACCCTCTACCTCCGCCGCCTTTGCGACTGCCACGGACGATGCGGCTCCCACAAACTCTTCGTTTTCGTCCCATTCCAATGCCGTGTCGTCCACTCCACCGACATCGCTGTTACTGGCACCACACCATCAACCACGATCGACTACGACCGCTCCCACCGTCTTGTTGGAGCGACGGCAACCCTCTCCCTCGTGGGGCGCGTCGGCCGCTGCCACACCTCCTACCCACAATACCAACACTTCTACCACGGTTTCCTTGTACAGTGCCATTGGATCCCTCGAAGATTCCACGGGTACCTCGTTTGAATGGAACCCTCACTGGCGATACCATCGACAACAACAACAACAACGGCAATCCTCCACGACAACGACGCAGAATACTCGAACTGCCTCCTCCACCAGTACTACAACCACCACCTTGTCCACCACCACCACACGACCCTCCTTGTCGTCGCGTTTGCCCATTCCCAAACCCTATCAAATGCCACCCGGCTTGCTCCTCGTACCCTTGTCCACCTTGCAAACCCAAAAACAACAACAACAACAGAAACAACAACAACCATCGCAAGAGCCGCAACCAGTACCACCACCCAAAGTGTTTCCACACGAATCCGTTACCACCACCACCACGAGTTTGATACCATTTCAACCACCCACATCCTTGATAGTAGCACAACCACAACAACAACTGCCACCAACAGGAAGAATAGCATCGGACAACAAGAGTAGCGAGACAATCACCACTACAGCTGGAACAAGGCGGTTGCACCAAGGTTCATTGTCCGATACTACGACTCCCACCTTGGAACCACCCTTGCACCAGGAACCCAATCAACCTTTATCGGTGGACAAGGACGACGACAGCAAGCCCCCAACTGCGGCACCACCGGTGCGACCAGACGACACGTTACTACCACTTCAACCTGAAGAGGAGGAGGGGAACTCGGTACACAAAACGACTGCCAAGGGAGAACGACAGGCTCCTTCCAAACCATTGACCGGCTCTACTAATACTTCCAGAACAACTCAACGACGCGTACAAATTCAACACGAACCGGTCATTGTGCATCCACCACAGGAGGAGAACGACGAAGGCAAGGGCACCAGCTCCACCACAACGACGACAACAAGTCGAAGAACCAAGTCCGCGGCTTCGTCATCGACTTTGACAGCCAACGCCCCCATTGTGGAATTGTTTCGTCCCTCATCCGATGCCTATACACCACGCATTCGTCCCCACAAGAGTCTCAAATACAAACCGGCCGCCCAACGAACACCCGTTCCACATCATACGACTGCCGGTGGTACCCTGGTTCGTCCCAATTTTCGACATGCCCTTCGTCGTGTGGCATTGATTTTGCATCAACACATTTTGAAAATTGAAGTGCGATTTGCCAACAAATCACGAGCCGCCGCTGCCGCTGCGGCATCTCAGCGACGACAATCCACACACAGTCTGGGTCGAACCACGCCCAATTCCTCCCCCAAAAGCAACCTTGTTAATGGTAGGAACGCTCCCAACAGCAACCACAGCAAGACTTCACCACTGCAACAACCTGCACGACCGCGTCGGCGTCCCAGACAATCGCAATCCACAAAACCAAGGACGACGGCAACAGTCGTTCCACCGCCGCCGCAAACAGATAGTTTGTTCAAGTCGTGCATGGAAAAAGCCTTTCACGAAGATGCCTTTTTGACACCAACCTATACATGTACCATGGTACGGGTACCCATGGCCCGGTCCGGTTTGGTCATGGCACAGAAACGGATACGACCCACCTACGAGATTCCCAGTGAGGAAGAAATTTACAACTTTGCCCATCGATTGTTTCAAACAGTCCAATTGTCGTCGGAATGCAGTATCGTGTGTTTAATTTATGTGGAACGATTAATGGAACAGGGCAAGGTACCACTCTTGGCCACCACGTGGCGACCCATTGTCTTGACGGGATTGCTTCTGGCGAGTAAGGTGTGGCAAGATTGGAGTAGTTGGAACATTGAGTTCACGCACGTGTATCCGCAATATTCCTTGCAGGCCATTTCCTGTTTGGAATGTCAATTTTTGCGCATTTTGAAATGGGACTTGTACATTACCAGTTCACTCTATGCCAAGTACTACTTTGCCTTGAGGGCCTTGGTGGAAGAAAAGACGGATTTTCGACAACGGTACAATCGACTGGTGGGTGGCGTGGGTCAGGTTCAAGCCGGCGAAGCCTTGAAGGTCCAAGAACGATCCAGTCGGATCAAGGCGGAAGCCTTGTTGCAACTGAGTCGGAGCATGTAACATCCGCCTTCACTTACTATGACGCATGAGACACTGTAACGAACGTTCTCATTTGTGGACACGATAGAGTAACCACACAATGAGCACACTCATTTCCCGACACTTAGAAACGCATACGTTTCTTTGCTTAGGAGCAATCCGGAATGTAACACTATATAGACTGATCATATATTTAAAAGCATAATTTCCCCCTTTCTTCCCAACCAGTTTGGTTGTAGTTGGGTAGCTTCACAATTACCAATCACTCTTCAGACTCGTTGGTCGTTTCCTCATGGCGCCACAGTCGTGTCTCCTCGTGTCGGTTCTTGTGGCAACAAGAGGCAATTGTCGTGGGCATAGTCGAGCAATGCATATTCCAGTCCGTCAATCAAGGCATTGACAGAGGCGGAAATCACATTGGTATCCACCGAGACGGTCGTCCAGGTGGTTTTGTTAGCCACATTGCGAAATTCAATCAAGACGCGTGCGGCAGCACCCGTGGCGGATTCCGGATCCAAAATTCGAACCTTGTAATCCATCAATTCCACATGGACCAAACTGGGATGGACTGGTTGCAAGGCGCGCATCAAGGCTTGGGCCAAGGCATCAACCGGACCATTGCCATCGGCGACCTCCAATCGTTCGTGAATGACCGACGTCTCGTCAATATCATCATCGTCGTGCTTGTCGTCGGAGCATTCAAAGAGCCGTCCACCGTCATCCTCCTCTTCCATGTCGTCGTGATCATGTACAAAGTGTCGGGTTTCAATGGTTCGGACCTTGACCGTGGCGCGCGCCGTGGGACCCAATCCCATGCTGGTCGAACAACATTCTTCGTCGTCGTCATCCTGCAAAAATCGACTGGCACTGTCCAATCGGGAATCAAAGACTTGGGCGGAATAATCCAGGACTTGAAAGGGCGGACAATAATCTTGACTGGCATGCAAAATCATCAAATCAACACTTGCCTCGGCTCCTTCAAAGGTATAGCCCTTGGCTTCCAATTGTTTGACACGATTCAAAATGGCCGTGGCCCGATGATTCGCCATCAATGCCGTGTCCTGTTGTTCTGGTTCTTGGTCCGTCAGGTTCGAAGTATCATTGTCATTGTTGTTGCTGTTGCTGCTCCCACTTCCCAGTCCCTTGTCCATCCAGGCCTGAACCTTGCCCAAAATGTTTTGTCGTCCAGACAGTTCGGAAATTAACACTCGACTAGCATTGCCCACTTCATCGGGATTGGCATGCTGGTAACTGTCGGGAGATTTTTTCAAGGCTGCGACATGCAAGCCACCCTTGTGGGCAAAGGCCGAGGCACCCACATAGGGGGCTGCCGCGTTGGGTGTCTTGTTCAAGGTTTCGTCGACAAAGCGCGACAATTTTGTCAGAGTTGACAATTGCGTCCGACAATTCAATTGACTGTTCACTTTCAAGGCCAAATTGGGTACAATGGTACACAAATCGGCATTGCCAGTGCGTTCGCCAATACCATTAATGGTGCCCTGTACCAATCCAACTCCGGCTTGAATGGCCACCATGGAATTCGCCACAGCCATGCCCACATCGTTGTGGCAATGAATACCCAGTGTCACGGGAGGTAATTCGGGGTGTTGGTCCAGACGATTCCTCAAGTCTTGGACGGCTGCTTCCATCTGCCAGGGCATGGTACCACCATTGGTATCGCACAAGACCAAACATGAGGCGCCCGCCTTGGCAGCCGTATAACAACACTGCCAGGCATAGTCCGGGTTGGAAGAGTGACCATCAAAATAATGTTCCAAATCGACCAAGACGGTACGACTCGTGCGATCAGCCGTAGCATCATCATCGTCATGATAGGGTGCTTGAACGAGGTACGAGACGGTATCGTGAATCATTTGTAAATTTTCCTCCAATGTGGTTTGCAATATATCCGTCACTTGCCAGGCATGTGCTTTGGCAACAATGCAAATGTTCGGTGCCCCACAATCCAGCAAGGCCTGGACTTGACCATCGTCTTGGACGGCCATGCGTTTGCGTCGAGTACTTCCAAAGGCGGTTAATTTGGAACGAATCGCCGGTGAGGTACTGGATTTTTGGAGTCGTTCAAACAAGGCTTGATCCTTGGGATTGCTGCCCGGCCAACCAGCTTCTATGAAATCTACACCAAAGGCCGCCAACCAATGACAAATTTTGATCTTGTCTTCGACCGAGGCTGAAACCGATTCACCCTGTGTGCCGTCTATTTTTTGTGTGTTTGTGTCAAAGATTCGCCAAACAGAGTCGAGAAAAAAAGAGAGAGATGCAACAAGCGACAAATGTTTTCCAAACAGAACATCACAAAACCAAGAGCCATCCAATGATTATGAGAGAATCTTCTATACAGAGAGCAACACAAAAACTCATTCACTGGTTGAAAGCGCACTCTTGGCGCTGCGACAGACACAATCACACACATCCTCCCTGTTGTCATCTCGAGTATGTAGTGCGCCGTTCTTCCCACAAAAACCACCACCGCTCTGCAAATTTTTCGTGTACACTGTAGGGTACCTACCTCTCAAGGTTGTGTCGTAAATCAATACTTGATGGGGGCCCACCACTGCCTTGTCGTTGCTGGAAAGAGACAGGGGCGTCGTATCGTCATCCTGGTCGTTGGTTGCAAAGGTTTGCGAGACCCAATCCTTGCTGCTTGGAGTGACAGCATTCTTCTTTGTCGGATCGGATGGGTTGCTGCTGGCTGTGGTGGAAGAAAATGACTCGGAAGATGAGGAGGATGACGATGAAAGGGATGACAAGGACCATTTCGGGGAATCTGGAGAAGGTGGATTTGTAGGAGTAGTGGTTTGGATCCGTTTGGGTGTACCAAACGAGGACGACGAGGCCGGTATCCAAGCATGGCAATCTTCACCAGAAAGCGATACGAACAAGGCCAACCATTTGGCCACGACGGCAACACTCCACACTCGATTGTGATACATCATGGGGGTTGGATCTTTCTCTGAATGTTGGTGTGCTCTCGCAGACTACAGCTCTCCCAGCGTCTTTCTCTTTCCTGATGGATCTGTGGTTATCGTGATGGTGCCTTTTCTTCTTTTGTTGTTTGCTGTAGTCTCTCGTGGATGGCAATGGAAGGAATCTATTCGTCTCTTGTTCTCTTGGAATGATGAACCAATTTGTGATGTGCGCCCTCTGTTTTTGGATTCGTTCGCTTTTTTTTGTGGTGGCGAGAAAAAAATCCCAGTGTGGTGTCGTCGCGCCACCTGTTGGCAAGATGTTCTCTACGGATGGTCGGGCAGACGATATTCGGTCGTTTTTAAGTCGCTTTTAATATGCCAAACCAGGAATCCCCGCACGAAAGACACAGTCATCTTTTTACTCCCGAAAGCTAGATAGTCGCTGATAGATCGATAAAATGGATCCTTATATACGTGTACAGATGAAGTACTCCCTATTCCCTATACCTTTTGAATTACGCGATGGGGAATAGAACCTGTCCACGCTCCATCTTCATGTTCGATGCGGTGCGAGACGAACACAACAAACATGTCTTTCTTTCGGTAATGGTTCCATTCCGTTTCTTGTGGAGGACAACAACAACAACAACAAACCCGTGTGTGACTAGCCACGAAGCGACGACAAGACAAGCCAGTGAGTCGAGGGTTGTGTGGGGGACGAAGCGCCAAAGAGAGTGGGACCAAAGAGTCTGACCACTGCAAGAAAGGAAGATCGAAACGTGCACGCTTTGTTTGGAACAAGGGGAGAAGTTTGGGATTTCTGGTGGCCGCGTCGAGAGTTGTGTTGGATTGGATTGGTCTGTTTTTGAATTGCTCAACCAAACAAGAGCAGATTCCACAACGCCATAGAATGATGAACCATTCTTCTTCTTCTTCTTCTCTGGGACACGATGACGACGACGACAATGCCAACTCTCTGCCGTTAGTTGCAAACTCCAAGGCAGCAACAAAGAAGAAAAAGGCCAATTGGTCTCATTGGTTTCCCTTACCGGTCTGTGAACCAGAGCAAGAGGTACGATGACAATAACCCCATTTGATTGGACAACTCCAAGACTACAATATCATGGACCGTTTGTGGATGCAACAAAGTCGGAAGCACAGAGTTGTGTTCTTTCCAAACGAATAATGTGTCGTCTCACTATATCTTTTGCAATCTTGCATTGTTCTCGAATTGCTTGCGATTTTCGAAAAATCCTTTGATTTACATTTTCTGTTCCATTCGCCATCTCCACAACTACTGTGGATCCATGCACACAAATGCATGATTATGACACGCAACACAGACAGGTCCAGTCGAATACAAGCGGCAGCTCAATCCGTTGAGTGAAACTCGATTGCGTTCGTTGGCCACACAATTATCCTTTCGATTGGATCAAGCCGAGGATGGTGCTGGTGCCACCTACTGTCTGGGTGTCGAAGACAATGGGTGTCATTCCCTGTTGGATTATTCCACCATGGCTCATTCGTGTCAGGTTTTGGAATACTTGGCTCGTCACTATCTCAATGCCGTTGTGGTACAACGGACCATGATTCAAGATGAAATTGTATCAGTGCGGGTCGTCGACACAAAGACAAGGGACAAGGAGGATCAACCGACCAGCACCACCACTCGACAACAACCAACACAACCTAGAATACGACACGCCAAATCCGGGGAAGAATTAATAAACAACACGGAAACCACGAACGAGACAAGCACCAGTGGGACAGAACTCATGGAAGAGAACAAATTTGGCTCAAATGACGACAGCTTTGTAGAGGAAACTCAAGAAGTGTTTGAGGACGACGAGGAGGGAAATGATGAAAACAACCAATCAATGGAGAAGATGACAATTTCCTATGAATTTTGTTCCAAGGGGCAACCCTTTGTATTTGATGAACCGAGTATATGGGGCAGCAAGGACAACAATGACTTGGCTGTTCTTTCTACTTATCACTCTCCCACCATTCTTGAGGAACGACGACAACCGGGAAAGTACATTACTCGTGCTCTTGTACGGATCCAACGAATTGAAACCCATGCCTTGCCACCGATTGGTATCACCTTGGTATTTCCAACAACAACGACGACAACAACCAACAACAATGGTCATGCCATGTGTTATTTTGTCCAAGACCAACCACTACAAGAGGAACCGCAACCAGACCAACGAAACGGAAAGCGCAATGAAACGACTGCAAATCACACTCTTGACACTTGTGGTGTTTACAGCAACGGCATGGATCAATCAACGGACCACTCCCATCAGGAGAAATTAGAGCATGGCGAGGCTCTAC
Organism: Epithemia pelagica; assembly: GCA_946965045.2. Classification (NCBI taxonomy): domain Eukaryota; phylum Bacillariophyta; class Bacillariophyceae; order Surirellales; family Surirellaceae; genus Epithemia; species Epithemia pelagica. The sequence goes on along the minus strand of OX337239.1, from coordinate 1,134,302 downwards.
CCAACAGCCACATGGAACAAAGGACCATGGAGACAACTACAAAGACAAGGATGCGACCAACCCCGAATAGTACACAGTCGCCAACGTTGGACGACAACACTTCCATACAAAAAGACTTGTCGTCATCGAAACAAACTCTCTTGGCACGTACTCCATCTTCAGAAGCAAACAAAACGCAAACGACGCATTCGATTGGTGAAACCCTATCCTTTCGAAATGTACGCATTGCCGTCATGGGTAACGTCGATGCTGGAAAAAGTACCCTGATTGGAGTACGTATTGTGTGTCTGTTACCAACCTTTTTATCTGCGTGTTCCTTTCTTTCTCATGTGAGACCGGGTCTTCTTCTTGTTTCGTATGAATACAGACTTTGACAACATCGTGTTTAGACGACGGACGAGGAAAGACCAGGACTTTTGTCATGAGACATCGACATGAAATCGAAACGGGACGAACATCGACGGCAACGACTCATTTAATGGGGTTCCATTCCAATGGGAAACCCATTGTGGGACGAGATTCGGTACGATCCAATAAGATCAAGGGACCCGATGAAATCGCCAAGGAGAGTCATTGCGTTGTGACACTCATGGACTTAGCGGGCCATGAAAAATTTCTCAAAACCACGTACGTGCCTCAACCGAAAATGAGATGATGATTCTTTGAGTTGTGTTTCTTTTTGTCTTGAGGGGACAGGTCTATAGTTGTTGGTTCTAATTGTTTGGATCAACAACACACCTTTCCCGACAATCAGACGACCAGTGTCCATATCATTCCCTCATGTGCTGTATTTGGATTGTGTGTCTCAGGATTCATGGAGTTTCTTCAGGCTTTGCCGATTATGCGCTAGTCTTGGTCAACAGTCGACAGCCGCCAACCCACATGACGAGGCATCACTTGAATTTGTGTTCTAGCTTTAGTATCCCAATCATCATGGTCTTCACCAAAATGGATGGTTGCCCGAAACATGCATTGCAAGCCTGTGAACAAGAAATCACACAAATGTTGCGATCGCCAGATGTTGCGAAACGCCCGCTTGTCATTAAAACGGCACAAGATGTGGCTCGTGTGGTGGACAAGGTCGCGGCGGGGGGAACGGCTCCCATGATACATATATCGTGTGTGACGGGAGAAGGCATTGAACTATTGCAAAAACTGTTTTTTTCGCTACCCAAGCGTCGCCGACATGCATCCAAAACACGAAGAAAGTTTGAATTTTTGGTCGATGAAGTGTTTGATGTACCCAATGTCGGTTGTGTGGTTTCGGGTTTTGTCAATGCCGGTGAGTTGAATGTTGTGTCGGGGGGCCGAGCTGGTGGACGGTCCGGTGCACCTTCCGCTTCCATCATGGCGCGGTCACGGCCTCGAGGGGGGCACGCCTCGTCGAGTAGCAGTAGTAGCAATGGTACCCATGTTCACATTGGACCCATGCAAGATGGTTCCTTCTTGGAGACACGGGCGTTGTCGGCCCACCTTGCGCGGATCAATACAACACACATTACAGCAGGCCAATCAGCCACGTTGGCCCTCGACTTGGATCCTTCTCAATGGTGGCAATTACGACGTGGGATGGTTGTACTAAAAGATCCTCCAGGACCCTTGTCGGCCACTCGACAATTTGACGCCGAAATTTGTGTGTTGTCCACATTGAATTCACACAATAATAAGAACACAAATCAGAATGCTCGTAACCGAGGTGGAGAAGAGGACAACAAAAAGATACTATCCAGTGCCAAGCCAACAAAGTTGCGAGAGACCTATGTACATGTTCTGAATGTGCGTCAAATGGCCGTTGTGCGCAATATTGAATTGGTCGATCATCGTCCAACGAGTAGCATCAAGAATACAATCAATGGAAACAGTGAGCCAATGACCCTACGACCTGACGACGACGACATCACTGGAGACGACGCCGATACGAAAGAGGAGGATAACCCTGTCTTGTGGTTAGAACCGGGCAGTCGTGCCAAGGTGCGCTTCGAGTTTCTGCAACGTCCAGAGTATGTTCGACCTGGAATGCGGCTCATGTTTCGAGACGGGCATGTGCGGGGAGTAGGCTTGGTCACCTCGCTACCTTCAGCGTCAACGGGAGCGGAAGGAGCAGGTTCGTAACGACACTGGATGTGTTGGGTGATGAGGATAGTTTTCTCTTCATTTTTGTTAGGAGTACCATGAACCGTTCACTTTGCACGAAAGACAAAGAATTTTGTATGGGACACATCAAGTTGGTTCCTTCCTTCTTTCTTGTCATTGTTCACCTGATTCTCGTACCAATGCCAATTCCAGAGGGTTGGATGTATCCACCTTTGTTACGTGTGCAGAATACGACGTTAAGTTTGTGACTTGCTTGCTCAAACCAAACAACGTAACAGTGCGTGTGGTCATATTTTTTTATCAACAGATAGGTAGCTGGCAGTAACAGAAAGACGAACAGACAACGAACAATGTCGGATTTCATCCCCCCTCGCATGGATTTGCACCAACAAACCAACAGGTCAATCTCCCGACCACCCGGTTCTCGCGGCGAATTAGGAGGGGTTTGGGGACGCCACCAGAGATGTGCCACAAACACCCACACAAGTTATCCTCGATTTCCTGTCACAGCATGAACCGCATGGTAGACTCCAGGCAATCCAGACGAGGCAAGGATCTCATTTCTTCTTTCTCTTGCTCAAGGATAAAACAAGGACACGGAAATGAATGGCGAGAATTCATTACAAATTGTAATTCGAATCTACAATTTAAAGTGTCGTGTTACCGAACATTCCTCTAAGAATAAGTATCTAGTGGTTACCTTTTTATCTCAAACCATAAAAGTAAGGTTGTAGGGCGGCGTCTCGTTGAGCCCCCTTGTCCAGTAGAAGTGCTCAATGGTCATGTTGCTGCGGTTGTTGTCCTATTGGCATTGGACGTTGTACGAAACAAGATGCTTTTCCCCACGAGCTCGTTGCTCGGTGCAGGATCGTGGTCGGAAGCTTTCTTTGTTGATAAAGCCCGCAATGACATCCACCACCAATGTTTCTTCCACCAGAAAGTCCCGGCTGTCCCATGGATTGTTTTTGATACATTTCAGTGCCCCAGTTCCGTTGGTATCGGTGCACTGCGGGACACTGCTAAATGTCAGGGGTAACCCCACATGGTACAAGTCGGTCCCGGAATAAATAACGCCCAAGGGAGTTGGACCCGTGACTTTTCGTGTCCATGTGCCCATCCTGGCGCCATTCGGGACAAAGGGTAGAATTTCTACCACGAGTGACCCGGGTTTCATCCAAATGGCATCGGTGAGTTGGGCTCCATGGATACCAATCAATCCATCCAAACTTGCATGAACCACAGGGTGATGAGTGGGATGGAATTCCTCGTTTTCAACATTTACTTCCACGCAAACGATCTGATCACCTTTGAACTTCTTGTTACATTCCTCCAAAGAAGCATCCAAATTAATCCATCTCCGTCGTCCAGTCCGTTGCTTTATTAAGTAAAATAAGAAGTGTTTGTCAGACAAACAACAGGTTGCTGAAGACTACACTCGAGAGGTGACTCAAGAGACTTACCGTTAGCCCCACAAGTTTCCAATCATCCAAGTTTGATTGGATGCCCCTACTCTGCAAAACTTTTTGTCGGAAGGCTGTTATGTCGTGTTTTATAAATGGATTCTGCTGGATCACTTTGGACTGCAAGCGGTGATACAGTTGTGGAACCGCAGCACTGACTTGGGCTTGGCTGAGTTTAATGGCCCCACCGATTGTGACGATTGTCTTGTTTTGGAAAAAAATGTCACTTTGGGTGTCATTCTTTTCGTTTTGTGGATGCGGTGGATCCTTGAACCTGTAGCCACAGAGGTAGAGTCGCTCCAGACAGGAACACCCCGATGACTGGAGAAGTTCACGAAACTCCAAAACAGGGTGTCGAACAAAGGGGGCCAGAAAGGCACGTTGACTATCTAACAGGCTTCGATCCAGATTCCACAAATGAAGGTACACTTGTGCATTTGACAAAAGGGTTGAGTTCTCAAGCATCGAAGCAAGACCAAGAAGATCACGTCGGTAGAATTCACCAAGCATATGATTGTACTTGGCAGCCACGCTCACATGGTTCGCAATGGGTGAGTAGGGGCAGTTCATTCCAGACAATTCTGGAGTTTCTCCGCCAATCTCAATTGTCCTTGGGAAGGCTACCTTTCCATTATGGATTTGAATGACCAAGTTTGGTGGGCTTGCTGCCGTCAGGTTTGAGATGGACTTGAACCACCATCGTCCCGTGGAATAACAGAGATGCTCCACTTGCTTGCATTGACTATTGAGTAGTAGTTCTTCAGCTTCCCTCTCATCTTGGTCTCTTTCAAACGTTGTTTCTTCTGTTGCATCCGCTTTCACTGAAATCGATGGCACTGTTGTTGTGATGATGGACGACAGGGAAACATCTTGTTCGGCACGACGGACGACCGAGTGAAAGTTTGGGATGAATACCAGTGACACAAGAGACAAACCCACAACCAGAACCAGATTCAAGTAGAAGACCTTTTTTTCATTCCTCATGTTCCAATCTTGTTTATGAGATTGTGCCGTCCAACGAATCACCATGTCTTAATAAATCATGTTCTGTCTGGAAAAAGTGGGGGAGGAAATGAGGAAATGCATCCTCCAAAAATATTTTCAATCGTTGTCATGGGATTGACAAACGCGCGTCGGTCGTGCGGTGCTAGTCAGATTCGTGCCACCGACCGCGATCCCGATCGACGACGGGCCGGACTGAGAACGCAAGGCACCCAAGATTGCGCCGGGTGAGACATCATCGAAGTTTCCGGCAAAGATGGCGCTGTATTAGACAAAGCCACGTTGTCGAGTCCCTCGTTCGTAGCAATACAATGGATTGGTTCCTGCAGAATGTTGAAAATAGCAAAGCAGTTGGTGTCGCTAACCACCGACTGGATGAGGCTGCTAGAGAGCACAGACGAAATTTGGTGCAGTGCGCTTCCGCAAATTCCTAATTGTCAATTTACATCTACAGTAAAAAATGAAACACAAATGTTCTTTTTTTGTCTCTTGTGCGGTGGCAATCAGAGGGTTGGTGGGTCGCGTTCATGGTAGGTCCTTTTCCCCGTTCAATGAACATAGATGTGTGCATCATTTCAGTCTTACAAGTTCATAATTTGCAGTTCCACCATGAGGGTGGCAAAGCCATGTCGTCCCGTTCGAGTATTGGTATGAGTGTCGTATAAGGGAATGCAACGGTATCCCATGCGCAACCGATTGCACGGAATGGCCGCTTCCGCAATCCGCTCGTCGTGCTTTGTATCCGAGGATGATGGTGATGATGATGGTGATGTTTTGTGCAGGACGGAAAATTGCAACATGGCCACTTGTGGACTCAGCACATGTAGTTCCTTCATTTCGCGACCAGGTTTCTTCCAAACGGGACAATATCCGTTTTGTTGCACCACCTTGGACTGGAAGCTGGCGGAGACATAGACCAAACGATCGCTTGAACTATTCTTGGACTCGCCTTTGCTGACATCTGTGGTGTTGGGTCCCTGTTTGACATCATGCAAAGTCACCGTCACATAGGGATTAAGTTGGGCGGTTGCAGGAGCGGATCGAGGTTTCGGCAAGCACGATCCTGACAAGATACGGACACGAATGCGCATGGGATGAAGAACATTGGTCATGCTGGATTGGAATTTATTCATGCGATGAGCAACCAAACGAGACCCAGCGCCTCCTCCGTCACGTGAAAGCAACAAGGACGATAAGGTGGTACCCGACCGTTGGGCTTCTTCCACATCTGTGGATGGTGTGTCTGAACCACCACATATGGGACCACACGACAATCCTTCCAAAACCTTGTGCAAACCAGAAACCTCTTCGTCGTCCTCACCTCCACCAAAGCATCCATTGTGCTGGATTTCCACTCCCTCGTTGTGGTCGTTGGTGTTTCTGACTCCGGAGGATTTCTTGTCTTTGTGTGAAGCGGTACCATTGGGACCGCCTCGTGCTCCCATGACAATTTTGGTGATAAAGTTGGATCGGTCGGTTGTATTCAAAATGCCATCGTCGTCGTCTTCGACGTCCTTGTCCGTATCCGTAGTGGTCGTTCCGGGCAAAACCACGGGAGAAGGTTTGAGAACGTAGCCACAAGCACCATTTTCTCGGAAACGACCATCATTCAATACCAAGGCTGTATCAGGCATTTGGGAATTGAGCGCCACCATTTGACACCCGACAGACCAGGCCAGGGTGGGATTGTAATTTGACAAATCCAAACGACGGGGGGACGGAAAGATACTAGTTAAATGCTGACCATTGAACAAGCGCCAAAGATTCGTCACACTTGTACGTTTCTTGCTGCCAGCCGAAAAAGTGAGGGCAGTTGCAACGGATTTCGTATTGTCTGGGTTGTTTTTCCCCGCCAAGAGTCGGGTCACCTTGGTTTCACTGAGAGAATGCATATGTGCGGCTGGATCCAACAGTGACTTTTCAAAGGTATGTAACTTTGTTCCATGGAACAAGGTCAATTCTGCAAGTTCAGGAACAATAAGAGGAGGAAGGTTCTTTTTGTTCTTGGGTTTTGTGGTACTGACAAAGGGATCATAGTCGTCGTCGTCAGAATCCTTATCGGAACGGAATGAATCATCCTTCGTTTCATCTTCCCCGACAGGTTCGTCTTCGGTCGTCATTTCCTCATCGTTGGCTTCGTAAGGACGTTTGCCCATGACCACAACTTTGCCAATCAATTCTTGCGGAGACGGTAGGGTTGTGCTGGTTTGACTGTCCTTGGGTGGAATGTACAAGGTGTTGTCTTGGCCCAAAACGTCCTCCAAATTCTTCGCCATGGCCATTTGGAAAGGTGCACTGCAATGGGTTTCCAACGACAAAATGATTGGATAGGTTTGGGGATTGGAATGTTGAATGTAGGCCTTGATAGCCTTCAAGACATCCACAAAGAGAATACCGCCACCGTTGGAAGACGGCACACGGTCGACCACGACTGGCCAATACAAGGACTTGGTCGATGATTTCGTTGTGGTTGTTACTTGTCCATCCCACACGGTCAAATCCAAGCATTTGCATCCTCGTTGCAAGGCCAAGAGGTACATTTCCACGGACGCGATGGCCCCATTTCCTACCTGGTGGGTATTAAAACTAGAATTGATCCAATAATGGGACAAGGGATGGGTCAAATCACTACTCTGGCTGCTGTCCACAACATTGTACGCACTGTTGAGGGTGGCATCCATCAAGTACAATTCAAATCGATTGCGAGTCAATTCCAACGATTCACCCTGCTTTTTCGTTTTGGTAGAATCTTGTTGTTTTTCTTGTTGTTGTTGTTGTTGTTGTTGCTTGGGCATTTCGCTCATGATCTGAGCCGCCTTTCGAGATTCCTTGCCATACAAGTGCCATTCCAATACTTGTAGCGACTGTACCAATTCCCGAACCTGTCCTTGCGAGTAGTGCGTCATGCCTTGAATCTTGTGCAAAAATTCCTTGCCAAATTCTTGAACCGTCACGGACTGACGTTGCGGACCAAACACTTCATTCCAAATACTATTGGCCACGGTCGTTTTGGTACTGGTCGTTCGGCCATTGTTGGTCCAGGCCGGCAAGGCCAAGGTCGGAGTCACCGTGCCCGTGGTCGTCGTCGTTGTGCCTGGTTTGGTCGATGACGACGATTGATGTTGTTGAAAGAGTTGGAGAGATTCCGAGCGTCGTTTCAATTGTTGCAAGAGCGCCATTGTTTGGGCAAAATTTAGAGTAGTCGTCTTTGTGGTGCTGGTCGTCATGGTCATGGAGGAGGAGGCCTTGAGGTGGGACGACGAGGAGCCCTGGTGTCGTTTTTGAATCATGGCGTCCGATTGGTCCAGGGATGTCACGTGTTGTCGTCGTTGATCCAAGGCTTGACAAAAGAGTTGAAATTCCTTGTACACTTGCGGTACGGGCCACGCCAAATCTTCTTGCACCAAGGCGGCAAACTCGGCGGCCGTTATGGTCGTTTCGTCGTTGGGTTGGCTGGTGTGGTTCTTTTTGAGGTGTTTCTTGTTCTTGTTCTTCTTTTTCTGCTGGTGGTTACTGCTACTGTGGGGATTGTACAAGACCCGACGACACCACGCCCGACGCAATTGCAAGGCTTGATCGGGTACCCATGAAGAAATGTCGGGACCATGATAGGTTTGATACAAGGTTTGCAATGTGTACAGCAACGACTGCCGATCCTCCTCCTTGGCAATCACTACATTGAGTGTTTCCAGGGTGGTTGTGGACGTTGCACCACTACTCGTGGTCGTGGTCGTTGGACCGCTGCCATCATTGGTTGTCGGTGTCGTATTGTGATACCACAAGGTGACCAAGGTTTGGGGTCGACGTCCTTCGTCCAAGACGGGATCGTCATGACCACTCAATCGGGAGACGGTCCGTGCGCGTTCCAGTACTTGCGATCCCACGACACCCACTTGCCACGACACCCAATCGGCCACATCAATCCATTTGGTATGAGCAGCCTGATTCGTCGTCGAGGCAAAGTTGTTGTTGGTCGACTTGGGGGGTTGCTTATGCGACACGACCAAGGCCAATCGATCCGCGGTCATGCTCAAGTACCGCGGTTTGAGTTTGCCATGACGGGTCGTCACCTTGAGGGCAGGGATGGAAGCCGACTGACGATTCCACAACAAGGTGGGTAACAGGGACTTGGTTTTGTTGGTGTTGTTGGTGGTGGTTGCCGAGGACGAGGACAAGTCGGCCAGAGCACGACCCAATGCCGTTTGATTGTACGACGGAACTGTTGTCGTCGTGATATCGTCGTCTCGATCCCACACACTGTCATCGTCTCGCTCATCCTCCGTCTTGTTCGTCGTTGTGTGCGGTGCTGGAATTGTCGTGGTGGCATCCGAAGTGTCAATCAAGGTGGAGGGAGACACGGTTTTGGTATCCGTCGTGGTGGGAGGTCCTAGAATCGCCGGCTCTTCTGGTTGCTGCTTGTCTTCATTCTTGTGGTTGTCTTCCAATTCCTTGTCCGTCTCCTTGTCCTTCTCTTCCTCGTCCTTCTTTTCCTCGTCCTTGTCTGTGGTTGTGGTTGTGGTAGTAGTAGTTGCAGGAGTACTGTTCTCGGTTTCTTGGACGCGTGACTTGCCGCTGTTGCGCAAGGTGGCTTCTCGCAACGCTTGTGTGGCCAACACGAGGTTGGAAATCTTTTGATCTTGCTCCAATTCTTCGTTGGTCTCTTCTGGCGGAAGACTCACCAAGGTTTCGCTGGGCAACACCTCGGTCGTTTCTCGAGACACATGGGCCACGTCTTGTCCCGTCGAATGGTCCTGCAATCGAACCGTGGTGGGAGCCGCCGAACCAAGTTCCTCCTCCTCCTCCTTATGAGTCGTTGTTGTAGGATTGGTGGACGACGACGACGAGGATTTGGATACGTGCGATGCTGTCTTGGATTGAGGATTCCACGAGTCGACCCGCAAGGATTGTTCGCCCAAGGCTTGACCCGTGACATGATCTTGCAACCGAATTTGTTTCAACACCATGGTGGTTGTATGGATGACTGATAATGATATAGACTTGTCTGTGTGGTGGTTTTGTTCCTTTGAATTGAAGGAGGATGACCGGACAACAATGAATTTTGAAAGATCAACAACCGCAACAATCCACAGTCAACAATAATAACAGCCACTTGTGGTTGCTTTTTTCTGTGGATCGACGACGACGCACTACGATAGATAATACTCGTTTTAAATGTGTTGGACACAACCTTTTCTTCTCCAAAAAACATTCAGAACGGGAGGACACGTTCGTTGGTTTATTGCCAATAGCCCATTGCCACCGACTGGGTCGCCAATCCCGATCCCCAAACCGAGGGTGCTTTGGTTCCGAATGCTCGCCGCCTCGCTCATTGTTCGCTCACACGGATGCCGAGCGTGTCCTGCATCACCCCTGCGCGTGAAACCGCCGACATGGTTGGTGACACGATCCCTCGCGCCGGGCGAGTAACGAGAGCGCGTACGGGCCGCTACATTACGTTTCTTTGAACTACCTAACACGGAGCACACATAGCATGTAAGGTACGGATTTTGTTACTCCTAGTAGGAATAGGAAATAACCCTAATGCTTCCACAAGCATGCCAGATGCCACAATCATAGTCTTGATTCGAGTCACCATCATATGCTCCTAAATCCATATCGTTACTGGAGGAAAACGGTTTGTCCTCTAAACTTCGAACCTCCCTTCCCCCGTCCTACCCTCGTATACAATAGGACTTGAGGACCAACCGCGGGTGGTCCCGCCATGATGTGGACCAAAAAGTGCGTGCGTCCTGTATAGATTTGCCGACATTGAGACTGTTTGGAACCTGGACACACGCACACAAGAGTCGCTCACAGAAAATAGGGAGAAGACTAGATTCGTATGGACGAATGACAACGAGAGACGACCCGCAGGGAAAAGCATTCATCCTATTGCATAGAGCTAGAACTTGAAACTATCCTTAGCTCTATCGAATTGTTCTGGTGAAAAAGTGTATAGTAGGAGTAATACGAATCGTCATGGCCACATTCAACCTCTTTTTGTGGTTCTACTACTTGTGAATCCAATCCACCTTGACGCGATTCCGACCCTTGAGGAATTTTTCAATCGCCATGGCGGCCATGCATCCATCGGCCGCCGCCACGACGACTTGTTTGAAGGCGGTATTGCGAATGTCCCCAATGGCAAAAATACCGGGAACCGAGGTTTCCATACTATCGACATTGACAATGACCCCGCCTTGGTCGTCCAAGTCGACCGTGGATTGGCAAAAGTCGGTAATGGGTTTGCTACCGCCCCCAGCACTGTAGATAAAGGCCCCTTCGACGGCAATGACTTGTTCGCTGTCCGGCTGCGAAATGTCCTTGACTGTCACACCCGTGACGGCCCCATTTTCCCCCACGACATTGACCATGCGTTTCTTGTTCCAATGCTTCACATTGGGTTCGGCCAACAATTGCCGGAGTCCTTCTTCATCAAACATGGCATTGCATTCGATATTGACCAATTCCTTGTTGCGTTCCAAACAGGCCGCGACATTGGTGGGGGTGATCCAATGCACGGTGCGAGCAAATTTGGTCAAAAAAAGGGCCTCGTCCATGGCCTCCCGGGTGGCCCCGTACACGGCCACGTCCGCGTCTCGGTAAAAGGCACCATCGCACGTGGCACAATAACTCACACCGCTGCCCAAAAATTCTTCTTCGCCCGGTAAAAATGGCATGGACCGACCCATGGCACCCGTCGCCAAGACCAAGGCGCGGGCCTTGACGGTCAATTCCGGTGTGTACACCACCTTGGTGTATCCCGTTGTCGGCGTCTTGGCGGCCGTGGTGGCCGATGGATCCTCGGATGGTGGCGTGTCGTCGTCTTGCACCACGTCAATATAAAAGACTTGAGCCCGTTCGTAGCGAGTCCCATATTGGACGGCTTGTTGCTTCATTTGTTCCAAGAGTTCGGCACCGGACATGCTCCGATCAACGCCGGGATAATTGGCAATGTGACTGGTAATGGCCAAGGCCCCGACGGCGGGATTCTTGTCCAAAATAATGGTCGACAAGTCGGCCCGCGACGTGTACAAGGCACAGGTACACCCGGCCGGTCCACCGCCCACAATGGCCACGTCGTATTCGACCGTTTCCATCCGCAGACGGGTGGTTGACGACGACAGTCTCGAGGAGTATGATAATGATGATGGTTCCATGGACGAATGTTGTCCTTGTCGTTGTTGTCGTGACTGGAACGCCACTCGTGTGGTTGGGGACGACGACAGGGGTCTCAAGACAGTAGTCGGCAGTACCAGGGACCAACATGGTTGCCAATAACAGCACGTCAACATCCAAAGCACCACAAGGATACTGCCACACTGCTCCCGCAAGAGCCGGCACGACGAAGAACCGCTGTCTCGTCGTACGTATGTCATTCTAATGTTTTGTGTTCAATACTGCAGCTTCCAAGACTTGTTTGGGTTTGCTGTGTGTTGTCGTTTTCCTGTTGCGTCCCTTGTTGATTGAAGAGTCAACAAGGAGAGGAGAGAGGAGAAGATTGGAGATGGGAGAGACTGGTTGACGTTGTTGCCTCCCCATAAAGATTCCAAGAGAAGAGAAGACAAAAGGTTTCTCTCGTCTCTCGTTGCTCGATTTGCTCCCCCAATTATTTGTGTTATGGCTAATGGAATTCGCTCTATTCTCTCTCCCTTCTTTGGGGATTCGTTGTGGCTGACTGGGTTCCGAATGACGTTGTACCGGCGGTGGTGTTGTCGGCTCCACGTGCATCGTGTGCGTCTGCGGAATAGTACAATCGCGACTCACGGTCGCTCTTTTAATATTCGCGAGTAGGTCGCAAAGATGCATTCTTCTTGGGAAACACTAATTGGTAGGGTGTATATTGGCATCGGTTGCTCCTAAAAGATCCGAATACTCCTACGAATACACTTGTATCCGGCTGGTCCCTTTCACACAAAAACAAAAAAGCTGAATATCGACCATGACGACCACGACCATTACCTCACACTGGGAACCCCGGCTATCGTCCAGCGTGTATTATTGTTGGCTCGTTTCCTGGGCCTTACTGGTGCCGGTTACGGACGGTCGCAAAGCCAGTGGTGGCGGTGGTGGCAGTCTAGGACGTGTCCGCGGTGGGACCGGACTGCATCATGGGAACCACCATGAGGACGACGAGGAATCATCATCCTCCTCGTCGTTGGTGACAAAAATTGTCGTGCTGGTATTTGTGGTTGGGATCCTCTTTGCCGCACTCGTGTGTTGTTATTGTCGAACCAAGGAAGAACGACGACAGTGGACCGCGGCACGACAACCAACAACAACAACACAACCGGAACAAGCCCCGGGCCATTCTCGTACCAACACTGTGCAACAGCCAAACGACGAGGATGCCCAATCGCAGGGAACGGCGGCTTCGTCCACGGTCGACAACGACGACGAACACAAGGATCTGGAAAAGTGTCCGAAACCCGCAATCCTTGACACTTGACATGATGAGGAGCACTCCTTGCTGGCCAACAATTGCACCGATTTGACAGGATCCAGCCCGCCGCTGGAATCCAAATAGTCACATGACACTCCCCCTGTTGTGTCCATAGCTGTGGATCTAGAGAATGGGGAATTGGCCACAGTGGATGGAATGCTGCAACAGTATGTTCTTGCCAACACTCAAGCTACTCTACTCCCGCAGGGTGACCGCAAGACGCACTTTGGATATTGAAGAAAAGCTTAACTTTGTTACCTTGCTCGTATCACAAATTCTCAATGAAACATAGGGAATGATCTTGTGTGTGTTTTGTATGCTGGTGTAGATTCCGTTGCATCCTATACAGAGTCTCGTCTCTCTCTCTCTCTCTCTCTCTCTTAGGTGTGGTGGTGAAACTTGGTCGTCAAGGACGACTTGTAGAGAACGCCCACAATATAAAACAACTTGTACACGACACCAATCACGACAATAATGGTCAAATCAAAGGCTGTTTCATCCGACGAGGAAAAGAGGGGAAGAATCTCACCCAATCCATCCAACACGTCGAGACCCGAAGTACTGTCCACACACACACCACGACTGTCGTCTGGATTGGTACACGCCTCCCACGTGGAGGCCGAGTATTGTTCGTAAATGGCCGAGCGCATAAAGTAGCTGTAGGGCATTACATAATAAAAGAGCTCAAAGGGCCAGTACAAATCTTCCAAGGGAATCAAGAAACCACCAAACAAAAAGGAGGCAAACCTGAAACAATCCAATCGTCGTGAGATGGGGATATTCTCACACGCGGTTCTTGCGCAACAGGGTCCGTTCGTACCAAAAGTTCATGAATTGAAGCATGCCCAGAATGGGGTCGTCAAACCAAACCGACAGACACTCGGCAACAGCTTCAAAGGTGAACATGAGAGCGGCATAAAGGCCAATCATGATTCCAAACGCTTCGCCCGGTACGTCTTGAACCTGTGTCATGACATTGTTATTGTACACACATGATGAGGAATGATTCTCTCATCTTCCGAGGGAAATTTTATCCGACTAGTACTTACTGCAAACAAGGGGATTCCAAGACCAAAAATGGCAAATAGAATCATAATGGGAAGCACCAAGATGGATTTGGCCACGACATAGGCCAATCCGGATACCATGCCATTCTTGGTTTCACTCAAAATGGATTTGAATTCTTCATTGAGAGCGTAAACGGCTACAACGCCCATATTGGAAGGGACACCCACCAACCAGGCTGTCAACCAAAATTTGTTGAGGGCTTGATCCTGCGTGTAATTACGAGCTTCCAGATAGACCAGGGAAAACATCATACAAGTCAACAAAAACATGCCACAACGACCAGTATACAAAATGGGATCCCGGACAATCATGGTTCCCTCACGCCGGAGCATGATCATAAATTCCTGCCAAAACGGGGCCTTGTCGAGATGGACGACACCATTTGTTTCGTCATCATCCTCGTCATGACCTTCATGTTCCGTGGCACCGAGACGGGAATGGTGTGTGGAATTACCATTCTCATCTCTATTTTCTTCCCAAGTATCCAGCAATTTTTCCACAGCACTTTCATCGGAAAAATCAGCATTCACCAAATCAAGGTAAAACTGCCAAGAAGAACAAGAAACAATCATGAATCAAAAATTCAGCACTGTCAGAGACGCACCAGAGTGGTGTTACAAGAACTGAGCATCATTCGATACTCACTTCGGCGGGGTTGGTAGAGGGTGGGAGTGCATGCCCAATGCTTTCAAAATAAGATTCCGCTTCTTTGACATCACCCATATAGGCACTCCGTCCACGCGACATTAACAAGATACGATCAAATCCTTCATAAACCTTGGTGGAAGGTTGATGAATGGTACAAAGAATAATCAAGCGCTCATCACGCGCCACGCGAACAATTTCATGCATAATGGCTGAAGACGACGCCGCATCCAAACCACTGGTGGGTTCGTCCAAAAACAAGACACGGGGTTGTTTCAACAAGGCAATACCGACCGACAATCGACGTTGTTGACCACCCGACAAACGGGCATTTCGTGTATCGGCACAGACTTGCAATCCCATTTTGTCAATGGTGTTTGACACCAAGGCGTCACGTTCCTCTGCAGAACCACCTGTATGGTAGAGCTGAGCGGCATACTCGAGCGTTTCGCGACAGGTTAAGTAGGGCCAATGCTTATCGTGTTGCTTGACGACAAAACAGTGCTGTTTAAAGATTTGATCCGTCAATGGAACGCCATTAAGCGTCACTTTTCCAATGGCCTTGCCGTAATGAGCATCCAATGTCAAGGAGGAAATCAAGGTCGTCTTTCCAGCTCCCGATGGACCCATGACTGAACAATCCCATTATATTACAAACAAAAAAGTCACACAAATTACATGTGAGAATCAATCAAGTTGGCAGTCGGGACTTTACTCATGATTTTGAAAGGCACGACGTACTGGCAAGAACATGACCGGACCGGAGGCTACCAGAAACATCAGACAAAATATACTTTTGGCTGTTGTCCTTTTTGGTGCTGCCACTGCCCTTGACAACAAAATTGATATCTTGAAACTTGAGAACGGAGGAATCCATGTTTGTTGATGAGGAACCATGCTTGCTAGAATTGAATGAATCGACCACAGGAATGTTTTCCATTGTCTGATCCTCAATGTGCCTTTCTTCGCCAATGGTACTCATTTTGTTGAATGTCGGCCAATATGGTTCTAGTACGAGCTTTTCGTCCTCGAGTGTGGCTATTTTATGAAAGGATCAACACCATTGGACGCAGTGCCAATCTGCGCTGTATCTACACATGATCATGAAGTATCTGGAATAGAAAAGAAGGACGTTTCAGGAAGACGAGAGATGAACAAAGTGTAACTTGTCTACTGGTGGTCAAAAACTTGCTGCCGACAATAGTCATCCTTGACCGCCAAATGAACGGCAAGGAAAGCCGGAAAACGATGACAGGGGTGATAGCGATCTTCTGGATTGCTACCTTCTGGATTGATAGGCTGGCGAAGACGAAAGAATAGTCCTCGTGGTGGTGGTTCTATGAACACTGAATTGCCCGTTTGAACAAGATGGAGATGTTCCTTGATGCTCCAAAACGGAATTAGTCAAGCGCCAGTGATGCAAAAACCAGAGCATCGGTTGACCGTTGACCGTGATTTCACAGGACACTCAGGGAAGAGAAGGAACAAAAAAGACTCGGTAGGTAGGAACCATGTAGAAGCGTAAGGAACAGGTTCTAGGAATAGGAACAACAAGGATCCAACACCCTAAAGCCGATCAAGATACCCTCACAGCTGTTGCTTCTGCTTCCTTCACTCGTCGTGGGTCAAGCGTCTTCAGAATAGAGTGATATTGACATCACCAACTGCACCATGGAACAACCAACAAAATGTCGAAGGATCTCATCATCTCCTCGGACCTTTTGCCCATCGTCGTTTCGTGAACCGCGACCGATCCGCCGTGAGGATGCATGTCGCACATTCGGGCGGTGTCCCCAGTCACCATAGAGACGATGCCCAAGTATGTACTTTTTGTGATTCGGACGCTCTGCTCATACAACCCGTCAATCTCAACATCGGATATGATCATAGTTTATTTAGTTCCATTTCCACCAGTGTTGCTGTTTCCAACCTTGAGACGTAGCTTTGTCACGACCGTTCCTCCGTCCAACGCTAATGCTCTGCGTTGCTGCGCCGCTGATGCAATCCAACCACCTTGTTTGAATGCTGCATCCCGCTGAATAGGTGGTAATGGTTGACCAATACCCTGCTCAGCTGCGCCCGTATCAACCGATGCAGCTGCTCCACTTCCACCGACCGCCTTGAACAGGGTGTAGGATTTGGAAGCCATTTCACCTCGCCAAGCTTGACGGTCAATTTCCATTTGAACCAAGCGCCCTAGTTCATTCAATGAGTTCTCTTCCACAGCAGCCGCTGCTTTTTCTTCTTCTGTAATCTTCATAACACGGTCCGCACCGATGGCCGCGTATTCAGGTGTATTCTCCATAGTCTTCCAAGACTGTACTTGAAGAACAGCGAAGCATCCCTTTGGCCAGAGCCACAACCACAAAGACAGTAGAGAACACCGAAGGACTCCGTCGTAGGCACAAACACCTATACTCGGTCGAGCATACCTGCTTGTAAAAGCGTTTGAACATGGTTCCGGGGTTTCTCCATTTATTATCCTCCATAAACGAGTCGCAAAAATTGCGACACGAACCACAACTTCACGGCTAACGGCCTCGCCGCGGGGGTGACCAGCTCGATTCAGCAACTTTAGACCTCGTCTCGCTCCATCGTTAACAGCGGATGCCGCCGGCGAAGACGCTGCCGAAACTGTTGTTAACATTGAGCTGCCATTGTCGCCACCATGACTGGAACCCAGCGGGCCGCAGAAGAAACGAGAGGCGGATGAATACAAATCATTCCGTCCCGCGATCGCACCAACCCGTTGCATGGAACAGACTTTCCCTGTACATGCATCCATCATGATTTGCGCCAATGTCTGACGAAGCGAAGGAGACGTTTCATCACTTGCAATGTGAGTCAATAAGATTTCCAGAGAAGTCAACAGCCCCAAAGCTGGCGCAGCGTCCACCTCAAATCGATCCGCTGCACAACAGATGCATGTCAAGGCTTGCGCCGCTGCAGCTCTTGTAAGATCATTCAAAATGAACTTTGAGTCGAGAATATTACCATAATATTCTGCTGTCGTTACTTGGTCTATGGTGTCTCCATCGTCCAAACTTTGTTCACTCGACTTGGGGGTGGAACTTGTTGTTGTGCACTGCTTCAACATTACAAGGTTTGCCAAAGCCACAATGGCACAAGCTGAAACAACGTCGAAGCAGTTCCCGCCGACCAATGTCTCACCTTCTTTTCCCTCCATATCAGAGCGTACTCGTTCACGAAAGAGCTCCCATTCCAGCCAACACTTAGTTAGTTCGATGAGTTTTGTCACGGGATGCTTTCCAGACGTTTCGACTGTCACCCCAGTCGCTGGATCTGTGTATACAGATGGCCATGCGTTGACATGACATGTGGCAAGTAAGGTATCCGCAACCAAAGTCCCCGAGTTATAAGGGAACCAAGGCGCCGGTGTCTCTTCACCGTCGGCATCAGTTCTCTGTTTGCGCCTTCTCGCGCGTTCTTTCTTCATTCGCACAAAGTCATGCTCAGCCATTGTCTCATCATCAGGACATGTCACGTTGGGAATAACTGATGCATCTTCTGCTTCCAAAACCGATTCCAAGAAATTGATAACAGCATCCGGAGTTTGCCCATCCTGAGCTCTAATTGAAGCAATCGCGGTGACACACGCAGATCGGACACGATATTCCTCATCTTCTTCCACTTCCACGTCCTCGGCACGCTTCAATGACGTCTTTCGTTCGTCACCTTCATCTAGTGTGTCCAAGTATTCATACAAGGATTCATCGTGAGAACTCATAGGGTTTGCACCACCTCCTTCCATGGCATTGTTCGCTGCCCGTGCTTCTGCCTCGCTGTTCTTGATGGCGACTCTGGAGAACTTAACAGGCATTGTAACTGAATTGCTACAGAATCGTTCTTGAAAGTATTCAATCAAGAGATCAAGACCCAGCCAACTATCTGTCCCCGCCGTGTTCTTGGAAGGAGGTCCCTTGTTGTTTTGCCACTGAGCTATCGCCAGCGCTGCGTGACTACGGACGCCAGGTGTATGAGGCAATGAACTATGAAGAGCCGAGGATCCTTTGAGACAGTCGCTCAAAAGCCGAACGGGCAGTTCCGAAACATTGACTCCGTGAACTACAGACACTTTCATGGACCCCTGGATACGAAGAGGACGCTCAGCAAGGCTTCTAATTGCATCGACCTGTGCACTTGCATCGCCGTCATGAAAAAGTTCCTCTGCAAGACATGCATCGGGTTGAACAACTGATATTCGACCACAATATATATCAAAGGGGTCAACACGGACCCAAAGAAGCGGACTTAAGTTTGTAAGGCGGACAAGCTCAATTGCCTGGAATCCTCCTCCATGAAAACTTGAATTGGTAAAAGCACCTCCAGCACTCTGTATCTTCCCCAAATCAGAACCTCCCTTGGATCCCTTACGTTCCAATGCTCCGCTTGCAGCAGTCTATTCGATAAGAAACAAATAACAAGTTAGAGTATCGACGTGACGATACATTGCTTCTTTTGGTTATTGGGAGAGCATAGGCCTACCTGAGCTTGAGGAGTGGAAACTGGCTTGGCGTGCAATGTCATCGATCCCCAATCTCGTCGACTGCCATCGGCCAACAAGTCCTTCTCATATTCTCGGAACTGCCCTTCATTCTCCACAACCCGCACCGTAATAGGTCCTCCAAATGCTACACCACCTTCCGGTATTATCGGTTCGGCATAAATCTGACACTGTGTGCTTTTGGAAGCTGCAGCAGCAGAACCTCCACCTGCCATGCCTGCTGTATCGCGGCTGTGTTGTTCGACCTGAACACCCACTCGACAGTACAACATGCTGGATGCACGTAAATAGGAATTAGGAAAGCCTTCCGAGTCTACAAATGACTTTCGTGTTCGTGGATCCTGTGCTTCTCGTTCGACATCTACCAACGTCCCGGCCAAGTAGGGTTCACGATGTCTTCCACACATGTTTTGTAAAGCTCTCGTGAACAATGTGTGTGTAAGTCCGCCCTTGGCAAGAATTTCGTTGACACAGACAACAAAGGGAGGCAGATCTTCATCGTACATGGTTTGTTGTTGACCTTCTTTGTTGCTGCCCATCTTTTTAGATTCGGGTCGTTTGGGGAGGACCAAGGTCTTTTCTCCAATGTCGGAAAGGTGAGCCGCCACAAAGGTAGCCCGAGCTAATCGCAAGAAATTCGCAATCCCCGCACGTCCTTCCACCACTGCGCGAAAAACATCAATCTTCATCGCCCGATAGACTAAACCACCAAGAGGATGCATCATTTCAACTGCTCCGCATCCCAGTTGACTGCTGGAAGAGGCGTTGCTCGACAAATAGGTGCAAGAGAGGTACGATCCAAATACACCACCCCAACCCATTCCCGGAGATGGAACTTGCTTGTCTTTATCAGTTCCACGTTCTACCGCTTCAATTACATCTTTTCGCAACAAGTGACGAATGTTGTACTCGTCAATGCCAGATGTATGGGATTCGGTTCCGTTGGTCGCCGATCGCCACAAGTAATCGTTTTGAGATTCGTCTGCAATATCCATTTCATTCATGATTGCAATAAGGAAACGCGCAAATCAAGAACACGTCAGAAAAAAAGACATCGGCCAAACAATGGGAAAATTGTCTTCTTACCCATTGGAGTGACACCCATGGATCCATCCATGCCCATACCGCCATGCCCCGCGTCAAACATGGCCGCTCCCGACGAGAACATGTGATCTTCCCACAAGTTTCGAATCGGTAAGAAATCTAAATTGGTGCTGTTCAAACCACTCTGCGCGGCATAGCGACGGGTCCCAAACAATCCACCCCCGCCGCCTCCACGAGCCGCTGCCGCAGCCCCTCCCTCGCCAAAGGCCCCATGTCCTCGTTCGTAGCAACTCATAATTAAGGCTTCCCATAAACGCAGTATGTAGCCATGTCCGACATCGTCGTCTCCACCACCTCCCAAGGGCAATGAGGCCTGAATCCAGCCGCGGATGGCATTGCGCGCTTGCAAAAATTGCAACGCACGGCCACTGTTGTAGTACGGCAATCGTGTCTGTAAGGGTGGCAAGAGACGAGCATCCATAATTGCTCCACCCAGAAAGGGATTGATCATGACTTCAGGACACTGATGAAGGGATCCACTGGAACAACCACCGTGAACGGCATTGGGGATCCATACTTGTGTATACGAAACGGTCCGGTATTCGGGTACAGCCAACAAGTCCCGCATCAACGACAAGGCTCGATGGGGGACGCCGACGGTTGCTGCTTGAATGGTTTCTTCCAATTGCTGCATCCACACTTTTTGCGACAGGGTCAAATCCCGCAGAGCCAATCGTGCACTGTGATTTGGCAGCAACATGCGACTTGCTTGATGCGCGAAAATGTGTTTACGCCAACAAACAGGAGCAAAATAGACTTGTCGAATCCCCTCTCCTCGTTCGTAAGCCGCTTGAATGTACTGAGCTTGAGTTTCTTCCACAGTTTTGGACGTGTCAGGCTCGTCGATCGATTCGTCTTCTTCTTCGTCGTCGTGGTCTTCTTCCTCTCCCTCTTCAAGAACCTCATCTTGAGAGATGTCCATGGAATTTGAGTTCGTTGTTTGGTCTGACCCTGTATTTGGATTATCTGTTTCTGTCGTATTCTGCGATTGCACTTTTGAATCGGTCGTATATGCACTATTTTGGGGTCCATCTTTGGATGCAACTTGTGGTTGTTGTTCATCATTATCGTCGTCTTCTTCCAATGGTTGCGAGGTAACAGCAATGGTACTGACATATTCGGCATCGGCCAAGGTACAAAAGGGACCAATGGCAAAGCCAAAGGACCGGGGCGATATGGGAGACCATGTGGCCGAACACCAAATACTGGTGGCCCACACATTGTGTACTTTCAACACCGACATTCCACCCGTTGTATTTTCATTATCATCGTCATCGTCGGGTGGAATCACATGCGTAGTGTGTGTCAATGACGACAAGGCTTGTTGTTCTTGTTCTTCTTGCTCTTGTTGCAGAATGCCTTGACAAAAGTCCCAGTGTTGTGGTCCCAACACGTGTCGACACAGTCGCTTGGTGGAATCCTTGGCTGAAAATGACATTGCTGTTGTTGTCGGCGGTGAGAGTAAATGCAAGTAGGATTGTTGAAGTCCCAAATCTTGTCCCATACCCACACTGGACAGCCCTTGCGACATGGGAGCCGTTACCGATATGGACCATTCGTGCGTAGCCCGATGATGGACGGCGGCCGAATCCAAACAAGGAACCCAACAGGACGGTCCTTCACTGGCATCTCCATGAACGCCACTCGTCGTATAAATATGTGGCGTACATCCTTTGGACAACACGTGCAAGCCACCCCAATGTTGCTGTGATGATGAGGAGGATGAAGTGATGGAAAAGTGAATTGTCACTTGCAGAGGTGCCGCCGCATTGGTGGTAGTTGTGGTTGTGGTGGTCGTGGTAGCTTGCGCCAAGAGTTTGCTCATGGACTCGAGACGAGCTTCGTATTGCGACCGTTGACGTTCGTGTCGCAATTTGGTTTGCAGTTTTGTCACGGCTGTACCAGCAGTTTGTGGTTGCTGCTGTTGCAAGGCCGTCTTCCAAGCCTCTTGAACTTGCTGCTGCTGCTGTTGCTGCTGCGAACCACTCGGGGGGTCGGTTGCCTTCTTGTTCTTGTCGCCGCCATGATCATTATCTTGGTCTTTGGATGACGACAATAGGGCCAGGGAGGATGTCGGTCGTTGGTATTGGATTTGCAATTGTCCTTGCAAACTGGCAATGCTGGCCGCTCGCAATCCCAAGGTCATGCCAGCAGCGCCCCTAGAACATTGTCCATCGGCTTGACATTTGTTCTGGTTCTTGTTGTTGTTGTTGTTGTTGGCCGTTGGACTGGTTCGGGGACTCCACAAGACACATTCCAAGGGATCGGCATGCAAATAGGAAACGTTGGAACAGGCCTGCAAGGACACGGCACCCGGTTCCGTCCGGTCGTTCTTGTGGTTGGTGGTATTGCTATTTTTGTTGTTGTTGTTGGTACCATCCTGGACGACACCCATGGCATGAACTTGAATGGATTGGACTTGCACAGTGCCACGTAAATGCAAGGCCAAGGATTCCAAGGATGTGTTGTTGTTGGTGGTTGTGGTTGGTGTCGGCTGGTTGCTACTGCTGGTTGTGGTTCGACGACGGGGAAGGACAAAGAGTTTGGTCGTTCCTTGTCCATGCCATTCCTGATTGCTCGTATACATCCATGACCAATGGGTACATTGATGCAAGACAGTCCATTGCGATGCTTGAGAGGGTTCCCAATTTGTCGTTGGAAGGGGAGGATTCGGTTGTTGTTGTTGTGGCGGGGACTGACTGGTGCGACTTCGGGTGGTACATTGGCGTTTGGAAGGTGGAGACCCAGTGCTATTGCTAGTATTCGACGACGACGAAAGAGGGTGTGTTTTCGATTGTGAGGCCGATCGAGACGACGACGACATGTTGATAGTGCCTCGGGTTTGGTGTACAGTCGTCGTTGTTGGGTTGCTTCTTTTTTCGGTCTGCTGCTTGTAAGATTTTTAGTACGTTACTGTCTATGGTAAAGTGGGACTCCTAAGCGGGGAGTTCGCAAAGGAGTGGGGCTGTGTCCGTGGCAGTGATGAACTGTGCCATTGGAGCCGGGGAGTAGATCGGAGTGACTGGTGCAAAACACGGTGTTGCCAGATTTTGCAACTGTGTGATTCGAGTTTTTCGAAGGGATTGGTGATGTTTTATCGCTGTGATGTTATTATTGGCGTGGTTGGCCAATGCCGAGATGATTGCATGGCCCAGTGAGGCTTTGGCATAGTGTCCGATTGTGTATATGTTAGCCTCTGGATAGCTAAACTTCTTTGTGTTTTTGTTTGCCTTTGTAAGCATGTTGTTTGGGGCTTCTTTTAGTTGTTGAAAGAGTGCGTAAGCCGCTGGATGTGATTTACTTCTCTTTTCGTCTTTTCCGAAAAAGGGGTTATCCCATGGCGGAGGTTCGTTTGTTGATAAGGTTGGGTGGTGATATTCTGATGGGAAAAGAAGGGTATTGGCGAAAGATCCCAAGGAACCCAGGTGGTCGACGGTGAATGGTAAGAGATAAACGCCGTTGTGGAGCAGGTGTGTTGCTGTTTGTGGATCCCGACAAAACTTAGCCCTTGCTGCCTCGTGATGCGCCCTTGATGCCATTGTGGCTATTGTTTTGTGGTCGGACGGGTCGTGGATTGGCAAAGGTTGTTGAGGTGGGGGAATGGTGATGTCTATCGCCACATATTGAAAGTGGTCGTTGCGGTGTGGCTTGCGGAGGAGCATCCCGACATCGGCGGGCCGTATGTTTCGCTCGTGTTGCGGAGCCAAACCAGGTGGCTCAACGTGGACGTCGTGGGTGGTTTCGACTGTTCCAGCTGCAGGTGCGAGTTGTCGTAGTACGTCGAATAAGGTGTCTCGAATTGCATTCGAAAGGGCTGTTTTCGAAGCGGAGGTGCATGAGAACAAATGGTCTCCCAGAGGGTCAATTGTCTTGGTTTTGGAGCAGCGACATTTCTGGGGCCAAGACTGGGTTGGATCGTTCACGAACAAGGGGAGCCGCAATTTTCTTTTGATTGCCGTTTGGAATACTTCGTTTGGATAGCGAAACTGTGTTGCTGTCAAAGGTAGGGACAGGGCCAAACTGGTGAGAGGCGACAATAAACCGGGGAGGAAGGTTCGTTGTTCTGGTGGGGTTTCGGCTACCAAGCGCGGTAGAGTATGTTCTTGGACTGTGTGATGGAGTAGCCTGTTGTGAGTGGTATGGTCATACCTCTTTGGTGTGTACAATTGTTCTTCTGCGTATTCTTTGGCGTAGAGTGAAAGTGTTTTTCTGAAAATTGTCATGTACTCATCGGTGCTTTCTTGCCAATTGTTAAGTTCCCTTTGGTGGACTCTCGGGATTGGCGTTTCGCTAGAGGTTGCTAAGGCGATTGCTCGTGCCGTTTGGGTTAGCAATCGTGGGTACGCCGATGTGGCCGCTTGTTGGTAGCCGAGGCCTCCAAGACGTTGTGGCATTGCCGCAATGAGGCAAGCCGAAGAGCTGATCTCGGTTTCGGGGAGCGAGGTGAGTTCTGATAGAAAGCGTGCGACGATTTTTTCTGTCTCTAATGTTGTTGGGCTGGACCAAAGCGTTGTTCTTGGATTTGTTGTTGTGTGCGCCAGGTAGACATCTGATGGTAGCAGGTGCAACAGGGACGATATCATGGTAAATTTGAAAAGGTTGTGTTTGGTCTGGAGGTCTTGCAGTTGCAAGAAAACGTCCAGTTTGTGATGCATCTTTTTCAATTTGTTTTGGATGTATTGCTGGGCGAAGTTGCTCGAACCTATAGGCTGTCCGAGAAATCGTACCCCGTTTGTGATCTCGGCTTTTGCCGGGTCGGCGGGAGAAAGGAACGACAGCGCTTGTTTGAGGAACTGTTTGTCGGTTGGGTCTAGCGTGTCGGGGGGTGTACCGTCGGTGGAGGTAAGAATTGTTGTTTTGCTTTTGTTCAAAATGATTCCCAAAGGCTGACCGAGTGCTTCGAAACGTTTTAGGAACCATGGGACGTCGCAGTGGGGCAAACACACTGATGTGTCATCCATGATGGATGCGGTGTGTCCTACTCCGCCCATTTCGTCGTCGTGTGGGTTGTTGTTGCGCTGTCGTTGTTGTGCTCTTTTGGCTTGTTCTTTGTTCAGCTTGTTTGTTAAGGCCAGTAAGACGAGACAGGAGAATAGCGGGCTCAAAGGGCAGCCTTGGGGGAACCCTTCTTCTTGCCGTAAAAACTTTGCTTGTTTGTTTTCGTCGAAGTACCATTGCTTGCAGGTGTGTTGTGTTAACAGGTCAAACAAGGGGACCAGTGGTGTTGTTTCGTCGTGCTCTAACAAGATTTTTCTTGCTTCAGTTCTGCTCACATTATTGAACATATTTGTTAGATCGAGCATGACCAGTGCTCGGCTCGGCGGTCTCGTCCGACTGTCGGTTGTTGTTGATGGTGTTGATGGGTTTGTCGTTGTCGTCCGGTTTTCGGTTGTTGTTGATGTGGTTGAGGAGTCTGTCGTTGTTGGATTTCGGTCGATGTATTGTCGCACTGCCATGGCCGTGGTTTGGGCGACAAAATCGACTCCCCCTGGTACTTGTATGCCGTACTGGCCTCCTTTGAGCAGGAGGGGTTGAATGGCATCGGTAAGGTGTACCAGGGCTGTCTTGGCTGCTACTCTTCGGATGGCTGTTCCAATCCCAATTGGTCGTAGCCGTTCCAGATTGTTCATGTCTTTATGCAAAGCAAGAAAGTAATTGCTGGCGAGAATTGGTTGGATTGTTGTCGGTACTTGGGCAGTCACTACGAGTTGTATGAGAGATTTGATGTTGCGGAAGTACGGTCTTGTTGCATTCGGCGCTTTTGTTGTCTTGTGGAGAGCCATCGACACGATGGTGTCGATGCATGTGGAGAACGGTCCAGAGGCCGTCCCCGGTGACATCTGCCGCAGTGCCCTTTCGAAGGACTCGTCTGTCAGTTTTAAATACTGGGCGGCTGGGGGTCCCATTGTTGGTTGACCATGTGATCTTGTTGACGGGGGTGGTCGTTGTCTTAGTGGAAAGAGTTCGTTCTGGCAACGTTCGACTCTTGGTGCGGTCAATGTTGCTGGTGGTGTGTTTGTTGTGAGTCGTTTGACTGCTGCTCGGTAATTGCCAAGGTCGGCTAATTGTTGAGCTGAGTGGAGACGCCATTGTGGCAGTTGGTCGGACGGGGAGGGGTGATGTTGTTGTCGTTGTTTCTGTTTTTTCTTGTTGCTTGCGCCCTGTTTTGGGAGCGGTGTTGGATTCCAGATGATGTGGTGGAGTTCTTCGAGTCTGCCGGTCTTAAACCAGGAGAGCCGGGCTCGAAAGGCGTTTGCATAGGTGAGGTGCACTGTTCCTTTGATTGGTGCCAGCAGGAGGGACTCTAATAGAATTAACAGTTTCCAAAAGGGACTGGCGTCGATGTCGTGTTGTGGTGGTCTGTCGTCCTTCAGGACCGAGGGGGACAGGGGTGGTGTTGCTTCAAGGATCCAAGACACAACCGTGTTGTATGTTGTGTAAAATTCTGCTTTGATGGGAGGCTTTAGTTTGTGCCAGATACTTCGGCGGAATGGTGGTGGTGAAAGCTGTAGTTTGTGCAGATAAGCTAAGCTATCTTTCCATTGTCTCTCAGTTTCTGGTTGAGAATGTCGGTAGGTTTGTAGGACTAACTGGAGGTTTGTTTTCGTCCTACTATGTTTTTTTGTTACGTGTTGTCTTAGATGCCCTTCCGTAGTGAAGATGGCGGTGGGCGTGTCGCATTTGAGGCATGGATGAAAGCCGTGCTGGTTGCAATATTGGGGTGTGAGGTAGTCTGATGGGTGAGTTTCGTTGTGCTCGGTGATTAGGTGTTCCTTCAGGGAGGCATGGGGGTTGGTTGATGATGATGGCACTGTCCATGGGCAGTCGGGTACTGGACAGTGTCGGGGGGTTTTTGTCTTTCGTTCACTCATTTGGCCCTTTGGCCCATTTGTCATGCGGGACCACATGGCCGGTGCGGGGGCCGGCGACGGTGGGATCGTCAGTCTCGATCAAGGACTGTGCGTAATCCCACGCGTCTTGCGCGTCTTGGTCGGTGCAGAAAGACCGAATGTCGTGGAGGTACCGCTGGATGTCCGGCAGTCTCGATGGGTTATGGGTGCGAACGTAGTTGGCTATTGTTTCCATTTCGTTCGCTGTTGCTCCGGACTGGGGGATGTCCGTGTCGTCGTCGATCAATGGTTGGGAACCGTCGGTGCCTTCCTCGGTTTCCATGGCGTCGTCGTCGAATTCTGCTTCGTCGTCGGAATGTTCTGTGTCGTTTCGCTTGTCTGCCAGAGGCGAGAATTTGTTGTTGTTGGCGGGTGGTTTGGTGTTGTCTTCTCCGGTGGTTTCGTGTGGCGGCGACCGGAGGTGAGGGGAGTTGGCGACTACTTCCTGCCAGTTTGTTTCGTCTTCGTATGGATCGTTGTTGTCCTGCCATGGTCGTTTGTTCGGTGGTGGTGTGCCGGGGGGGCTGGTGCGGGTCCTTGTGTCGCCGCGGCTTTGTTCCTCGTCTGTTGGTTCGGTGTCTTCGTTGTGGGTCCTGTCTGTTTGGTTTGCGCGTCGTCGTAGGATCCTGGTTGTGAATGCAACGAGGCGGTTGGTGTGGCTTCCTGTCGATGGGCTGTGTGGGTTGTTGGCGTCCAGTGGCCTCGGTGGCGACGCGGCCATGGCGGCCATGGTGGGGAGCAAAATGTTGTCGGGGAAGTTCTCGTATTGTCGAATGGAAGTTGCGTTCAAGTGATGTGTATCCGGGGTGCGTCGCAGATATAACGTGTAGGATTCGGGGTCGGGGTCGGCGTTTGCATACTCTGGAAAGAGTCCGGCAAATTCTTCCATGGCGGCTAGTTGGTCCCAGTCTTCCTCGGTTGCTTCCAAGTTTATTGGGCGGAGGCGGATCTTGACGCATGCGTTGAAATGTTGGTCAAGATCTTTGAGTGCTTCCAGTGTTGTGGTCCTGGCAGCTTGAGTCTTTGGCATCGGTAGGAGTTGGATGCAGTTGTCGAACCAGCAGAGTTCCTGGTTTTGGTTGGTTGTTTGATGTGCGTTGTAGGAGCGCATCAGGCTTTCGAAGTTCAATCGCGACGAGGCGGCGATGTAGATGACGGGGACTTGTCCGCGCTGTTTCGACTTCAGTTCTCCGCTGAAGACTCCTGCGCGGCATCCAATGTGGTTGTGGAAATCAAGCCCTTGAAGTTTGTCGGGCAAGTGTGGGGTGAGGAGGTTCCGGATGGTTGTGGCCAAGTTGACCAGGCTGCGGCGGTGTTTGAGTGCCGAGGCTGGAATGCCTGCCACGATGCCGTGTGTTTCGCATGCGCGGTTGTTGCATGCCGGTGTGTAAATGTTGATTTGGTCAAACCTGGGGTTGACCGTCGGGTTTGATTGTGGGGTGCCGTTTCGTAGCACGCATTGGTCGCCCCTTTCGTCAAACTGGTAGTCGTCCCGGTGGTGACGATGCCAAAGTTGGGTGACCAAGCGGAGGCCTTGGTCCATGAAGACGTCGCTGTCGAATTGGTCGTTGGTTGGTGCCGGTGAGAGGGTTACGTGGAAAGAGGAGGTGTGGTTCCTGGTTCCGCGGCCCGTCGTTTCGTTGTTGTTGTTTTGGCGTGGTGGGTTGCGGGGGCCTTGTTTCGTTTCAAGAAAGTCCACTCGGTGAACCTGCAGACTCATTGGGTCTTCGCCCTGGCGATGGCTGTGGTGGGCGAGGATGTCGCTGATGTGGTCTTTGATGGATTTCTCCGTGAGGCGTGGGAGGGATGACTCCACTTGTGGGTTTGTATGGTGCACCACTGCCACATGTAGGTGGATGAGGATGCTCGGGGCTTCTTTTTTGGGGCCTGGTTTGGGCGTCAGGAGGCTTTTGGCCGTCTTTTTCGTGGGCCGGTATGGGTTTTGGATGGTCGGGGTTGCCGCCGTCTCGTTGTTGTCGCCTTCGTAGTTGTTGGTTCCTGTGTCGTCCTCGTTGTGGTTGTCTGTCAAGGTCGTGTGTTCTCCGTGGTGGTTCGGTTCCGTGGTGTTGTCTGGGTGTTGTTTTTTCTGGGTTTTAAAGGTGTTTTCGTTTTCGTTTTTCTGGTTTTCAATATTTTTGTGGTTGGTACTGTTGTTGTGGTCGGTCTCGGTGGTGGTTTCGGTTTCGTGGTGACGGTGGTGGACGGGGGTGATGGTGACGGTGGCCGTGGCTTGGTCGGTCAGAGCATGGTGGTTGTTGTTGTTTGCGGGCGGGGAGGCGCGGCCTTTGTTGGTTGGGCGACTGACACGAGCGGGCGTGATGGTATGGCTGGGACGGAGGGGGGGAAAGTCTTCCCGGTTTGGGGATCCAGGGGTGTTGGCCCTGGCCGCGACTTGGCGGCGGGGAGGCTGCTTGCTGTTGGTTGGCTTCGAATGGAGTTGCATGGTTTGGGTTGTTGGCTGTCGATGGCTGGCGTCTCTGCTGGAGGCTTGGGGCAAGTTCTGGGTTTCCCGAGAAATTGTGAGGGGTTGCTGAGGGGATTGGGCATTTGGCAAGTGCCTTGGGGAGTCTTTTGGTTGTCCTGTTGGGCGTAGGGTAGCGGCGTGATCTTGGTTCTGACGTAGTTGGATTGGGCCCAAGTGATGTCTTTCTCCGTTGTCCACGTGGGTTGTTTGAGTCGCAATGGTCCTCGTCGGGATTGGCTGTTGGGTCTTTTTTGTCTCTGACGGTGTGGGTTTTTGTTCGGTTGGTTTAAAAGCAACGTGTTGTGTCCTTTCGTTGGGCTTGATGACTGTTTGGTTGTTGTTGGCCAAAATTGGCGTGGGTTTTGTTCCCCCTTTGTTGGTTTGGGCCCGAGGCCGGTCTGTCCTTCCCACGGGGTTGGGCGTGACGGTTGTGGTGGTGTGGTGTCGACCATGGTGGTGTTTTGCGTTGTCTTTGCTTCGCGAATTGCGGTTTCGGAGACCAGAGAGTGTTTGCATGACGGGTGGTGGTGTCGCCGTGCGTGTGGTGTGCCTTTTCGGGACTAGCGGAGGTGCAGGCTTGGTGGTTTTTCCTCGCAATGGATGTGGTGAAGGTGAAGCAGCAAAACTATTGGATTGAGATCCAATAGTTAGCTAGTGAAGCTAGGTCATCAGTAATCACGCTCTCCAAAATAGCGACTAATATGCGATAGAACTGTTGAAGTACGTACTCCAACGGTTGGACTGCAGCTGCATTGTTTCCGTCGGAGGCACCCCGCCCATCCCGAATTCGATTTCGGGGGTATGAAAGCGAACCCCACATGTTCCAAGTAGGGGGAACGGACTATCTTTTTGGCTGCAAAGTACGTGTTGTCGGTCGTCCATCCCCCACCATGCAGAACGAATCTCTCGCGTCGTTCGGCGGTTCAGATGTGGTCGTCCGTGTCGGTGTCGGTGGCAGCTTTGTTGATGCGGTAGATCATCAAGTTGGGTGATCATTCGTAGCCTCTTTCCTTCGTTTCGAATTCCTCATTCTTGAACCCTTTAGTGGTGTCGTTCCTATCATATCTTGGTAGGATCCAAGATCCGCACTGGCTGTTGTTTTTTCCATTCTTTCTTGTGGTGTCGTGGATCACTGTTGACACCCACACACACACACTCGGCACAGGCCAACGAATGGACGGCACCTCCGTCTGTGTTTCTTTGTTCTTTTCTGTGCTTGGTTGTTGGTAGCTAGAAACCATGCCGCCGTCGTTCTTGGCCTTGGCCTGGGACAAATACAACCACAATCATCATGATCATCATCCCATGGAGGACGACGATCACGACCACAAACGTATTGAGCAGCCTCCTGTAATCCAGGACGGCACTCACGACAACATCAACACCAATGGCCGTGACAGTATCAACCACGTTGAAAACAAGCAGGATCATTTGGATTCCATTCCTGAAGGAAGGGAATCTCCCACAGTGGGTTTGACGTGCGAGAATTTGAGGGACAACCACAAGACCAACAACCACGACGACGAGGACAACCACAAGACTGTCATTCACCACTCCGTTCCCACGACTCTGTCACAAGCACAAGCATTAGCAACAGCAGCAGCACCACCACCGCAACGAACAAGCGCGCGAAAGGACGACCCTGCAGGTCTGGCCGCACAGTCGTGCGCCTCGACCACTGTCACTGCCACAACCACTTCGACCAGCACTACAACGCAAACGCCCTTGTCCATGTCGTCCCAGCCGCATCCCAACGACAGTGCTGTGCTGCCACTACCATCGTCGTCGTCGTTGGACTCGGTACCAACGCCGCACAATGAGACGTGTCGTCGTAGTAGTACCACCACACATTTTCCAACGGACGATCCGGACGAGGATGTCTTTTTTGATGCCTTGGAATTTGGCGATGGACTGCTTCGACCGGCTGCTGTTCCTGCGTTGCAACCACCATCCTCTCACAGGGAGCCGCCATTCATCAACCCTTCTACGTCACCGGTAACGACAACAACGACAAGCACAACAAGCACAACAACGACAAGCACAAGCACAACAAGCACCACGACGGCACAACCACCGTCGGACGACTTGTACGTCTATGGCATGGATACGTGTGCCACCCCAACACGATCGTCGGCCACGGCACGATTTTGGTATTTGTTTCATTTGTGGCGACGGCAAACGCAACGACAAAAAGCCTGGCATGAATTACTCAAATGGCAACGACACTACTTGACGAAACGGCGACGACGACGACCGCAGCTTCCAGGTCCGTCGACCAAAACCACCACCACAGCAACAAGAAGTACTCCACGCCAACGGCTCGTTTCGTGTCTCAAAATATCCACCCTCCAAGGGTCGTTGGAACAATCCTATTATGACAACAAGGAGGATCGACAACCACCCACCGACAAACCTGCTATACCATTCCACCACAACGACAATCACCACCCTTCCTCTACTGCTCCATCTTCCACATTCACTGCTACGACTACCAACAACGATGGATCCTCCTTTGCGATTCAAAACCCCTTTGACAATCCACTGCTCCTTCAGGCGCAAGGATTGATGCCGCCGCCATCGGCAACACCCTCCCACCCTCTGTCGTTCGTGTCATCCAGAAAGGAGGACATGGACTCGGCAGTTCCGTGTCGTCCTCCTTGTATTCTTTCTTGGGGCACCGTCACGGTCTATTATCATTTAATGACCTTGGGCGATCATCCCTGTGTCACATCCGGAGTCCCCGTTACATTGCAATGGCACAATTTGGATCAAGATAACCACGATGACATTGTGCATGATGACAACAACAACACCAAAGTCAACACTGAAAAAAGCAACACGACGGACACCAAGAAGGAGACACCCCAAACCACTGTGGTGTACCAATTGGGTCCGGTCCAAGACCCAGACGATGACAACGACCAAAGGGAAGAGTTCCGGTCCATTTGGAAAATGTCGGATGCCCATGGTACCCATGGAAATCGTTCCGGATTGCAACTGCTCCTGTCGGAAAAACTTCGACACGATTTGTGTTTGCAAGCCTTGACGGCACAACGACAAGCCGACTTTCAACGCAAGACAACAACATCAACATCAACGACAGCCAACCGTAAATCATTGGCCGTTTCCAATTCCATTGCCACACCCAGTTTGCTCGTGTTCTTGGCCTCAACGCGTCGACAAGAACGTGATTTGCAACGGGCGCAACGAACCGTTCAACGCATTCAAGCACAACGACAAGCAAGCGCCAAGAGATTTTTTGCCACTCTGCAACAACAACAACCATCTCAAACAACTTCTTGGTCCAGCAATTGGTTTGGCTTTGGGTCCTCCTTGTCGTCATCGTCGTCATTCTCCTCGTATTGGTGGTCTACCCAACCGCGTCATCCCCATGCCCCCATGGTACTATTGGATGTGAATGATTCCATTGAATTTGGTGCCCATTTTGCCAAACTGTATCATTGTCATCCTCAAGAAGCGCTCTTGTTATAGAATCACAGCACACACACGCACAACCTCTACTAGGTAGACTACCGACAAGCAACATTCTACCGGAACGGCAAGCATGATCCATTCGTTCCACGATTTGCTCTGCTTCTACAACTACTAGCACATTAGTAGTTGTCTCGCTATTAATATTCTTTTCTTTCGTCTGCTGTTCTTCCAGAGTTGTGTGATTCCAGAGCATGTGGTCTTATAGTATTATTGTTCTGCATCCCAGTTGTCAGGCAGTTCCCTTTGCTCTATCCTGCCCTTGTCACCGCATGGTTGCGGTGGTGTTCCTTTTCTTGCCACAGCCGGTAGGCAACACGAGAGATTATCCCAGTATTTGTCCAAGGAGGAGCAAAACTGAGACTATCCCATATCCATCCATCCATAACTAGAGAGTCCTCTAGTAGTCGTTATTCTACCACAGTTGTATATCTCATATCTCCACTCATCATTATTAAATAGCATGAGAATATCATGAGATACGATTTCAAGTATCGAGGAGATTACGAATCTGCAATACAAAACCACTTTGGAGTAAATGATTGATTTGACATGATGCATGATATATTATGTTGAAACTCATAGGAGTATGAGGGGTTTGGAGTTAGGAGTAGAAGAAGTAGATAGACACGGAGTGCCTTTGGAATTACTCTACTCCTAGAGCTCCTATCGAGGTAAGAGTACAATAGAGAGGCTTGTAACTTGTAGCTCTATTGTACACCTACTCGTACGAGTACTCGTACACGCTACACGTGGGCCATTGTCGAGGGTAGGTTCTGATTTACGATTTACGCCATGGGGGAATTCTCAGGAGATGCGAATCTGTCGTACAAGATGGCTCACGTTTCGTAGTGCATGAGTTTTTCATAGTGGGAAATTGTATACTACACTTTAGCCCACAGTACCCCAGCGTTTCGGATCACTTACGGTTTTCGTGTTCCTCACATTTTGTCACGCACATATTGAAAAATGCAAAATGCAATAACGCCTAGTGACCGCTTCATGCGACGATGGCCATTCGCCGGTCGAAATGCGAAACACCACCCAACCTAATCGATAGGATAGATATAAAAGTAGTAGAAAATCATAGGGGTGTCGCGCATTTCGACCTGTGGTTCAGTCTCCAGGAGCAGTGAAAGTAGCTACTGTCGAACATCGTGGGCAGTCCCCTCATCCTCCATCTCTCTGCCTGTGCCCGAACAGACAAAATGGTCCAATCATATACAGGGCCATACACAACCATATGCGACGAATTTGGCTTCAGATGCCATCCAATACGCTTCCTCTGGACAAACCGGTGGATTATTGACGCTGAGATTGCCGTCTTCTTGAAGCAGTGGATTCCGGAATTATCCGACGCAACAATGATGAATCGATCTTTAATGCGCTCAGGTAGTGAATGGCGACTCCATTTCCTATCGCAAGAGTGGAATCCCAAGGGTATCTACCGCCACGAGGTGCGACGTCGAGGTGGGAAACAAATATTCTACTATGTTTCGGCTCGTCAGACCGATCCACCACCTCAATTCAACCACACGAATGAGGAGTGGCTTAACTTCATAAGTCACAATCGGATTCGAATTGGAGGGAGGAACAAACGCAAGAAACCCACAACACCAATCAAGGATGATGATGAAACTGCCACAACGGCAGCGTCATCACCACCAAGCCCAGAGCAGATTTTGGAAGAGGCACTGGAAACCACCACAACAACAACAACCACAGGCACAGGAAACGACAATGGAAACAACAACAACAATGAGCATTCCAATGCCTCCAGTGACTCTTCTGCCGTAGATTTCTTCGACCGGCCCGTTGTGAGCAAAATCTTTGGTCCGAGAGTGAATGGGGAGACAACGAGAAAGAAGCTGGAACGGTGGATTGAGTCACTTGAATTGGCGGAACAACGGTTTGATTGTTTTTTGTCTCTCATCAACAAGGGTGAAGATGAGCCACCCCAAGACTCCCAGATCCCAAGAATGCTCATGAGAATGAGGGTTCTTAGGCTGACATATCAACGAGCTCTCCAAACAATGGAGGATGGTGCCACGTGGACGTCGTGTTGCAAATATGCAACCGACCAGAGTCAAATGTCGTATCGCGGTCTGCAGCATTGGCAGACTGTGCAACGAGCCAATGTTGCATTCCGGGTCAATGGCAACTTCCCCCATCCAAACTGGTACATCCAGATAGGGAAGAAGCCATGTCCATACTTTCTGGGACAATACCCAGAAGCACTCCAGTTGTTGCAGAAGTGGGCCAGTCAACGTTTGGAGACCCTTTCCTGCGAGACGGCCGCCACGTACATCCGGGATACTTTGATCCCCGTGGTGTATCAGAAAGAGATAGACACGGAGAGCCAAGACGGGGAGCCATCCATCACAGGGCTGCTAACCTTGGATGAGTTCCGCCAAAAAGTGAATCTCCCCAGTGTTTCTGTAAGTACAGCATGGAAGATGCTGAATTATGCTGGTTTTCGATTTTCTGAAACCAAAAAGTCCTATTACACGGACCGCCACGAAGATCCGGAAAATATCGCCGCCCGGAAGCAGTTCATTTCCACTTACTTCGAGCTGGAGAAGCTCGCACATCGGTGGGTCCAGATACCTGCTACCCAAGCAATCAAACTGGAACACGGGGAGATTGAGGGTGTGTCAGAAAAGCTCATGGAGGACGTTTGGGCCTTTGAGTTTGAAGACCCAACAACCAATCAACAAATGCGGGAGTATCACGTTGATTGTTTTCCCGAGGTGTTTTCATCCTATGTCAAAGATGAAAACAAGCTGCTGGGAGGAAATTTGTCGCATCGTTTCCCATCGGACCGTCGTCCTGTTGTCCTTGTTGGCCAAGATGAGGCCATTTTCAAGCAATGGTCTTTCTCAAAGAAGAGTTGGGGGGACCATCAAGGGCGTGGAGTCCTTTTGCCAAAAGACAATGGGCATGGACTCATGCTCAGCGCATTTGTGAGTCGGGCATGGGGCTTCTATTCGGACAACGCAGGCGAAGTTGTCCTGCTCACGCCCGAGAAGATTGATGCAATTAATCAATCCCGTAGGCAACAGACCTACTTGGCCGATGACTCTGCCAAACAAGTCCTTGGTGGCACGCACAAGCGGCTCCGGCAGATCACCGATGCCAGCGCGTTTTGCACGTTTTTTGACTATGGATCCAACAATGATGGCTGGTGGAACTACGACCACATGGCCCTCCAATTCGAGGACTTGGTTGATTGTTTGATGATCCTGTACCCATCTTTTGATTTTGTTTTTCTTTTTGACAACAGTAGTGGCCACGGACGAAAACAGAAAGATGGGCTCAACGAGAAAACGATGAACAAGGATTGGGGTGGAGTTGTACCCAGGATGCATGAGACCATTGTTGAGTCCATTGGTCCATATCCACACCCTCATCGTCTTCAGCCAGGGTCCAAGCAGTCCATGGTCTACACAGATGAGGACCCTGGCCCATTTGCTTCTAAGGGTGTTCCTCTGACGGAGGAGCAACGACAACAAATGAAGTTCGACCACCCAGCCAATCAAACAAAGAAACACAAGCTGTCCAAGAAAGAATT
Source organism: Epithemia pelagica (assembly GCA_946965045.2). Classification (NCBI taxonomy): domain Eukaryota; phylum Bacillariophyta; class Bacillariophyceae; order Surirellales; family Surirellaceae; genus Epithemia; species Epithemia pelagica. Next base: position 1,097,544 of record OX337239.1, on the reverse strand, counting down.
GATTGGTGAGCTCATTTGAAATGACATTCAACAAGGAGCTCAACATGGCGACAGGGCACTTCAAGCCTACCATTCCAAATCCCTTGACCAGCTCCAGGCAATTTCGACAGCAAGGAAGCTACCAACCGAGGTAGACCAAGTTGTCATGGAGCAGGGCTGGCTCGGGCAACCAAAGGGTCTCTTCCAAGTTCTGGGCGAGCGTGGTTTCATTGACACCACCAAGCTCCAGGAATACCGCAAGGATGTGAGTAAGACATGGTTGGATGGTTCAGGACAGGTCCGCGATGACATGATGGAAGAATACAAGAAATACTCATTGACTTACCTGATGGGATCATGTGAGGACTTCAAGAACGAGAGATCCGCCCTCGAACAACTGGCGGTTGATCTCTCAAAGCGATATTCTCGCAATCTTGAGATCCTTGTGACACCGAAGTACCACTGCGAACTCGCGGGTGAAGGGATCGAGTACGCATGGGGTCTTGGAAAGCGATACTTCCGTCGCTTGACAAAGAGCAAGAAAGCAACGAAGACAAAGTTCATGGAAGTGGTGAGAACGAGTATTGGCAGAGTGACATTGAGCACGGTACGCAAGTTCTCCGCTAAAGCACGGCGGTATATGCTCACCTATCAGTTGTTTGACAAGAAGAACCAGGGCACAACGAACGACATCCTGTTTGTAGAAATTGAGAAGTATGTGAATGTAAGTATGAAGACTCACCGTTGTACGCTGGATCAAGAGCATTCCTTCATCCAGCAAGTCTGGAAGGAGGCACAAGAAGCTGAACGCTGAAATTAATATTATAATTCAAAGTGTTTACGTACCTTAGAGCTTTCATACTTGTACGTCGTCATGCACAAGGACCTCTCCCTGTTTCATCTTCCGAGATTTTGTGAGAAAATGAGAAATCCTTTTTTTGAACCCCCGAGGGTCTGCGAAGTTCATTGGTGAAAGGGTGACAAGTAGTCTGATCCACATTGTACAAACGACAGTCTGATTACTGTCAATGCGGTTTTCACTCAACACCACACTCATTCGGAAGCTGAAAGGGGGCGTTTCTGCGCCTTCTACCCCCCAAAGATCCCTTTCATAAAGTGCAGCGGTCCCAGAGTTTTTCGGCAGCCCAGCAAAAAGTGCAGCAGCTTGCAACGACCATGGGAAAGCGACAGACACGATCCGCTACCCAGCGACAGACACGCTCCAAGACAAAAGGAGCAAAAGCAGCAATGTATCGTCCTTCAAAGCTTCCTCGCAAGCAGCAAAATCGAAAATACAAGATGGATGAGCTCAACCAGAAAGAACGAGCGAAAAAAAAGATCGCGACAACAAGAACTCCGCGGGCAGTGAAGGCAGAAAATCTGATGGCCAAGCTAGAAGTACTGTTCGGTAATGGCACTTTGGAGGAAAGAATCGAAATGTATCGGTTCATTTCCTCCCACATCAAGGGCATCGTGAACATTCAAGGTGCACAGGTGCGGAAGGGCCACGACACCAAGGGCCAACCTGTTGGCACAGCAGTCAAGCACTACGCCCCCAGCAAGTACAACAAGAAGAAAGGGACTGGAAAGCACAAGAAACATAAGGACAATCTACTCATCGAGGGGACAATGATGGTGGACCTAAACGACAATTCACAAAAGTACGAGTGCATTGTTCGGTACCTCGACGAAGATCTGTTCGTGATCAAGCGATCAACCTTGGACAACGCCCGTCTTGGGCTTTTTGCAGCAAAGCCCTACAAAAAAGGCGAAATGCTTGGATATTATTGTGGGAAGGTCTTGGACAAGTCCCGTCCGCCTTCTGCTTACGCTATTCAACTGCGCACAAGGCCTTTTGCCTTCGTGGATCCATCTGCATCAGACCTTTGGATGGGTTTGCACTTTGCAAACGATCCACAGTACGAGAAGCACAAGACCAACGAATCCGTCGACCCGGATGCCAAGTGTTATAATGTCCAAGTCAGTACGAAGCTCAAGGCAACAGCGAGACGAAACATCAAGAAGAATGAAGAAATCTTCTGGTGCTACAATCTGGTGTCGGGCATGAGGGCAGGAAGCCAGGATGAACACGACAACACTTCTGAAGATTCGGATGGCGACCACGACGAAGAAGACGATGATGGCAACGATGACGACAAAGATGAGGATTTGGATGATGAGGATTCGGATGATGAAGAACAAGAGAATTCGGATGACGAGGATGATGAGGATTCGGATGACGAGGACGATGAGGATTCAGATGACGACGAAGATGAGTAGAAGAACTAAGGCAGTAGTAGCAGTAAACAACAGCAATTCTTCAATATTTAGATATGGTTTCTTATATGTAACTAGAACTTGTAATACTCCTGACTAAAACTATTTTCCTGCGTATCTTCAAATCCATCATCTACGTGTGAATCGTAAGTTGCTGCGTGGTCATCCGAAGCATCCTCGCAAAAGAGACTCGGGCTTTTGTGCTGCGGCTCAAATGCACGACTTCCAGGCATGAACTGCACAGTCTTCTCCGCCTCACGTCGATTGTGTGCGTGCTTTTCACCTGGCGTCATGTATTGCCAATCCACATTGGATTTTGCAACAGTCTCCGCTTCAGCGATCAAATCGTCCTCCTTCTTCAAGGGAGTGCTGGTTACCATCATTCCATCCTGTCCTGAAAACAATACAAGGTCAGTACAAGCTCATTTCAATTGCAAAGAGTCCACGTTCAACTTACCATTGTTGTTGACTGTTTTGTCAATTCTGGGATTGTGGCTGCTCTCGGTTTGCCGGAGCGTTTCCACGATCTCTCCAATGGAGACTTTCTTACCCGTGCCTTGATAGTTTCTACCAATCATAAGTGTTGTTGCTCCATTGGCATCACCAAGGATGAGATGCCACTGCGCTTCCTTGAGCGCAGTCTCGAACCTCTTCTCTGCGTCACTGCTGGCCGCCGGCACCAATACCACAGCGTCGTTCATTCCTCCTCCTGCCAGCTTCTTGTCAACCCCGCTGTTGTCCGGAGTCTCCCCAACCACCTTGGAAATAACAAACTCTGGAGACTGGGGTAGGGGGAGCTCCTCGGGATTTGTCTTCTTCGTCCGGCGTTTTTTCCTGGCATTCTTCTTTCCGGAGCTCTTCTTCGGAGGGAGCTTCGTTGCCGATGCCCTTCCTCCTCGAGAAGGCTTCCCTGGAGTAACAGCAGCTTCTTCCTTGATGTCCTCCAGGAAGATTGCCGTTTTCGTGCGGGTACGACTTGGGTAGCGATGGTTGCTGTTGCTGCTCATGCTTTGTTTTTTGTGAGACCCACACTCACAGAACTCGCCATGCTGTGTGTTGGTTGGATGGCATGTGGGAATGTGCATGCTCGGACAAGACCAAACTCAATCAACCTACTTAGAGCAACGGATAGACCAACGGAAAGCGGTGCGCGCCCAAGATCCGACCAACCCGTGTGGCTCCCACATTTTGGATGCATCCGGAAACGATACGCAAACAAGAAACAAAAGTGATTTGAATCTAACAATCAACTCGGCGTGGAGTAAACAGTTTTCCACAATCGACAAGCATGGAGGAGATTGACTTCTATTTCAACAAGGACCATGACGGCCCTGAAAATGACAAAAGTCGGTGCAACTTTCGGACAAGTTTCTACGCAGATAGGGTGAATGTTCTCGTGTCGGACATTGTTGATGACAAGGAAGAACGAAATGGAAGAAATGTTGTGGACCGTGGGCATGCTCTCCTCCAACGCGAGACAAGCACCGACTATCTTCGGTTGGCTTTCTACAAAAGGGAAGCGCGATCTGAGTTCGCTGACCCGCTGCTCGTGCTGCCAGTTGGGTTCATTGTGAAGACCGTGATGAAGGAAGTTCTTTCACCCACGGACTCCAGCAAGAAGAAGGGCCGCATTCAATTCTATACACGCTGCACAATTGATACCAAGAGCAGCATGGACCCAATGGTCCTGACCATCTATATGAGCCTCTTCCACATGAACGAGCTCAAGACTGCTCTGGGCTACATGACGACGAAGTTCCCCACCCAGAACCTATTTTTCACAGCAGATGTCTAATAGAACCTACTTAGTCGATTAGTAACAGCAGTTCTAGTGTTTGAGGCCATGAATGCCATCGTATTTGCCCAAACATCGGGCCGTCCCACTGTCATGGTTGCTGCGGATTTTCCACTGTGGAGTTTTGTGTACAAGTTTTTTCTCGGTACAGTCCTGTACACTAATATACTCATGCACTACGAAATGTGAGCCAGCTTGTAGTGTCGTTTTTCTCGAATTTTGTCGTCGTGACGTCTCATTTTTGTATATTTTCCATTTTGATACTCCTTGGAGTCTTTCTCATGTTGGTCATTAACAAATGGTGTTAAGGCCGCATCCAAATATCTCTCGGGAGTGTAATAAAATGGCTGCTTTTAGGTGCCATTGGGGTGTTCGTTTTTGAGGTCTCAACAGCTCCAACAACGTCAACTGTGCGAAACTTGTACACTACTTATATTTTCTCTCAAAAATGTGAACAGTAGGCGTACTATTTATTTCAGAGTAAAATCGCGAATAACCGGAAAGGGTGATGGAGTGTGGTCAGTAGGGCCGTACGAGAACTTCTTGTGCATGTGCGTGGTTCAGCCGCGAAGAACCGGGTCCCTCTCAACACGAATTCACTCATCCAAACACCGTAGCCAAACAGCAACAGCAGCAACAGCATCACCGAAAGCCCTCAATTCGAAGCCTTCGCAATTGTGTTATAAAAAACCAAACGCTCTCATACTCATATCCTCCTTTTGTGCTTTGATCCTACAACGCAAACGGAGTCTCTCAACCGCAAAAAGAAATTTCTTGTACACGTGCAATCCAAACATACCAACGGCTTCTAAGGATGACCTTGTTTGCCCTTCCGAAACGAGCTGTATCCAAACGAGATGCATCCTGGTCCAAACAAAGAGCCTCAGAAGAAGAAGAAGACACGACGACCGACAAAGTTTCGGAATTGCTTGGCCGTCCTCAAGGACGACGAAGAAGAAGACGGTCTGGTCGCAATTCTTTCTTTCAAGCATCTTCTTCTGGCCCTGTAGAAGATGCCACCCTTGGCTCCTCCATGTCTTCCCACAATAGCAGCAGCTCCTTTTCCTTGTTGCTACTGGAACAAGTCCAAAACGAGGAAAATGAGGACAGTCAGAAACCCCAATTAATAAAGGAGGAGCATACAAACACCTTTGATGTGGACCACGAAAAAGACGATACTAAATTGGTGGAGCCCTTGTTTGTCATGGACTTGGGTTCCTGTCCGGAGCTACCAGAAACGCAGGATGCCGAGACCGAGTCGGAACCAATATCTATGACCTCGGCGAACGACGTGGATCCAGCCAAAGTACAAAGACCAATCAAATCGTGTTTGAAGCAATCGAGTTCCATCATTGGCAGTTCGAAAACAGAAAGACACCACGTTACATGGCATGTATTGGACATTTACGATCACGAAATGCAATTGGGGGACAATCCCAGTGTCTCCAGTGGCGTCCCCGTAACGATTCAATGGACGGCCGTTCATCATGTACAATTGTCCATTGAGGAGTACGAAGCGCATCGCGGTCCTCGTCGCGACACTATTCAACTTGTCTTGCCCGTTGCCGTACGCGAGGATGTTTGTCGCAGTTCGGGCAGTCCTCGATCCGAATTGACGTTGGTGCGAGACCAAGTCCTGGCAATTCAACGACATCGCAGGGCCTGTGCTCGACGAGGACAGTTGCGACGGTCGCTGCAACTGCACGGACGACGCATTTTGGCGCGCTTCCCTACCAACAACACTCCAACACCCACTCCATTGTCTGCCAAACGCACCTCGGAAGAGTTTTGGAATCCTGCTCCTGGCAAAGATTCCGCCGTGCGGTGAATTGGACCGTCCCGCTTTCTCCTCCCGGAACAAGAATGGAGTGTGTACACCTGCTGTAAATATTTGCCTACTACTACTACTTGATGCGCGGATCTGAAAAACTAGCTAGAATCGCTGTTGTTGTTTCATTTGTTCCTATGGATCTTTGTTATACTTGTATTCATAATATCTTCTTCTCAAGTCTGAGATGAGAGGACTCTAGGAGTAGAGGCATTGGCTGGGCGATGGGATACTGCTAGCATAGCCTTATTGGGGATCGGGGTAGGGAGAGGTTCTTGGTCTGGTGGTGATGACGAGGGATGATGCAAGATGCAAACCATGCCACCAGAACTTTGGCCCTCCGCCCTCCGCTCACACGATGAGAACTTTCGGACCATCCGAATATTCCCAACGAGATTGCGCCCTTCCAAGAACCCTCCGGAGTCAGAAATCACCGATCCTTTCTTCTTATGCCTTACAGTCTATTTCCTTTCATTTCCTGTACCTCCCACAAATGATTTCTTCTTGGGTGTCTTTCTTGGGGACTGGGGGAATTTGGAATGTGTGATTCAGAGAAGAAAAAACGTGTGGTCAATCTTGCCGTCGTAAAAATTGCAAATCTTTTGATCAGCGACGACTGACGAAGTCGCTCTCCACTACTTCCCCCATCCATCGAATCGGGTCTGTCCTATATTATGCAACACACACAGTCAGGGTCAAGAGGACGCCGAGACAAACTGGTTGATTCTGAAAGCAACGCTTTCCATACAGACTAGATGACGAATCCATGTTCGACTACAAGCAAACAGCGTTTGGATCGATGGATTGGATCACTGTGAACAAACAAGATTCCCTCTTTGTTGTGTATTCTAGTGATAGCCGCGTTGTCACAAACGCGAGACTCGCAGCACATGACGGTGTGCCGATTTGTGCGCACCAGTAGAAACGCAGGAGGAGCGATTCCAATAGTTGAGACTTTGCGTGGCACCGCGAGGTAGCTGCCAGAAGGCTCTGGTACGGATCAGGTGCCGGTTTGGTCGCTTGGCGTGGTGCCGTTCTCTGCCAAAGGTAGCGTGAAAGGCATGAAGTTTATTCTTCCGTGCATGCATTTGTATCCTCAGGGATCGACTAGTGCCAAGTTTGGTGGCTGTCATTCGATTGATCCACCATGCCAAGATAGTTGCTGTGCCATGAATTGGCAGAACAATGGGAAAAGATTGGTACCACAAGCTTTTCTGTGATCTCGTGTTGACGTCACTTGGACATGCCGAAACGCAAGAGGATTCAAACAGTTGAGATTTTGCGTGGAACCGCGAGGTAGTTACCAGATCGTACAGCTAGACTTTCCTGTCAAGTCTCTGTGACGGATCAACATACGGTACAGATGTTTGGTCGCTTGTTGTGGTGCCGTTCTCCACCAAAGGTTTAGCGAGATTTTTTGGAAACGATGAAGTTGTTGTTCCGTGCATCCATTTGTATCCTCCTCTTTTGATCGACGCATGCCAAGTCTGGTGGCTGTCATTCGGTTGAATCAATATGCCAAGAAAGTTGCTGTACCATGAAATGGCAGTGCAATTGGAAAATGATCGGTTCCACAAGCTGTTCCGTAAATTTCCCTGTCAACTTCGATTCAACTTGGACATGTGTGGATGGAAACTGCGACGATATTTCATGGAATAGTAAGAATATTGCTCATTGCACTGGTACTCGACCGCTTCGTACCAAGAGACTGTACGCAATAATTTGCGATGAAAGTAAGAGTGGGCATGGTGCGTCCATCGCCTTCTGGCTCCTTGCGTTGCTCCTTACATTCGTAGTGTTTGTCGGGATAGTCTGTTTGCGCTGCCGCGGCAGTCCCAGCAAGACACACTCGATCGACTGCCCTGGCGCAGTCGTAGCGGTTGTTGTGGTATTCTGGGTCGCAGTTCAAAAGACAACCAAGGGCGTGTTACGAGCAAATGTCGTACATCCCGAAAGTTTGGGTACACCATGGACCGGTTCTTGACGGTGAAGAATCGCAGTCTTGGAACTTTCCTATTAGTAACGACGATGAGTAGGCAATGTACCGATTCGCTGCCAATTCTATTAAACAACTCGAACCGAGACTCGACCATCTCTAAGACGGACAGAATGGATCAGGATCCTAGTCTTCAACGAAGTTGGAATCACGAACACCCAGATTGGCTGGGTTTGCCCTTCACCCAACTATCAAACTATGATGCGGACACACTTCCTTCTACACAAGTATGCGGACTGCAGGCGTTGTTGCTAGCTATGGTGTATGTTTGGCCAAGGAGTGCTTTCTTTCTAATTCCACGTCAATGTTCGGCACTTTCATCGTCCCGTGCAGTACACACCTGGATCTTTAAAATTCTTTCCATTCTGCTCCAGCGGTCAAGAGTCAAGACATATACTTTCGTTGAACCTGTATGTTGTATCGTCTATCGTCCACATCGCCCCTGGAAACCTTCCGTGAACACTGGTGTCAGGGAAAGCATTGCCGTCGTCCGTCAGTGGCATGTAGTCAGCCAAAATGGAGCGAATGTGTTCTCTCGCTTCGTGCCGCGTACGTTTGTAGTGGACAAATCCCGCAAGCAGCATCAAAGCCGTCACGATAAAGAAGGAAGAAAGAAATGTCGACAGGGAAACACCCGTTGGTTTCGAATTTCTGCTGTCAAAAAACGTGTGATGATTATCAGAACTCTTCTTGGAGGAGGAAACGGTCCCCGAGATGGTTGTCGTCGTGACTCCACTGGGGCACTTGCCGCCGTGGGCCACACAACCCGCGATATCCGGACAATAAGCACAGGAACGACAGACTCCCGGTGACTGTTCAAGACCACACATGTTGCAAATATTATGAAAGAGTTCCTCCAGACTGCGATCAAAGTTTCGGCCATGAACACGCAGTGTAGGTAGCATGAAAATATTTTCCTTCCGTTGAAGCGCAACTTCTGTGTCCAGTTTATTGTTATGGTCACTGGTGGTCAGTCCACCCGAATTCGAAATACATTGGTCCACAACGTCCTTGTCAATTCCCGCTTTCTTCATTGCTTCATTGGCACACAATTCAAGCTCGTGTCTTGACGTCTTGGCAGCCTCTTCGCATCCGTCGATAAAGTTGGCGATATAGTTCCACCACAAGTGTTCTCCACGTCGGTCGAGTTCACCATTACCCTTTGGGTCAGAACTGGGACCGTAATAGGACCAGATGCACAATTCACGAAGCGATTCAGCTACCACGTCCCCTCCCGTAATGCCATTGCCAAGAGTGCCATCGGGATCTCCAGCACAGTATCGTCCACCGTTGGTGCAGAGATTGTAACAGGGCAAATTCGTCCAGTCCTGTTCCTCTTCTTCTTCATTTTCTTCTGCAGTTCCACTAATGTGGCTGTACTCATACTGCTTTGCCCGCCCTACGCAGGCACTGTATTCACCGTCAATAATATACATGTGCGGTTTAAACGCAATGCAACTCTCAAAGGCATCGGCCATGGATCGGAAATGACGAAGAAAGAACTTGGAATGATAGTCAAAGGGGGACATCCACAAATCAACGGGAATGTGTCCATGTCGTTCGTCTGGGTTGGACTCGCGCCAAGAGTCGGCAGGCATGTATGGTTCGTCGTCTTGGTAGGTCAGCGAGGCCGAGGGAAAGGACATTTCAATCCGCATTGGTGTACCAGTATCGATAATTGTTTGCTTAAACACGTCAGCATCGTGCTTGAACAACAAGAAACTGGGAATTGTAATATCTCTTCCACTGCCGTCATCGGCCATACTGGGCTCAACCCTAATGCATGATGATTGGTACAAAAACGAGAATGGTAATAAGATACATGGCAGGATTCACGAAGCAAAACTTTGGTGGACGCAAGAGCCAGCTGAGGACAACGTACATTTCACAAGAGGCACCCGGTGTGTGGTGGCATGTGGGATCCGTACACAGACACTTATCATCAGCAATCAATACTCCTGCAGCACCCAAATGTTGAGCATTGCGAACCTTGACGTGCGTAGAACGAATAAAAAGGGATGAGTATTTAGGTGTAATGCATGGACACTACGAATTCCACATCAACAAACATCCCAGCTTTTCTGGGAGTCGACATACCTTTTGTACAAAGTGACAGTCTCCCCGATTCACCATGAGAATAAAGGGCACACGACTATTCAGGGAGGCTTGCACCGGAGACGAGGGATGGTACGCAATGGAATGGCCGTGGACATCATGAGTGGGCGACTTGCAAAAGGTAGAATCGGCATAGTACAGGGGAGCCGTCAGGGATCCACCCGACGGTGGGGCACCAAAATTGGCTTCGCGGTGGTCATAATAGGGCATGGACGAGTTGTGAAGGCTCAGAGACACGGGAAGCTGAGCCAGGAATATAGAATCATTGTGTGTGGGTGTAGGTCGAACAGAGGGTTGACGATGGTGCACCAAAGTACGTCGAGCGAAGTAAGACAAAGACAACATCGAACAAATTGAAATGAGGAAACATGCATTATTTCTCCTTTTGCCATTTCACGCAATGCAGCATCAGTACTTACGTGAACTCGTAGTTTGGTTGACACGGACACTATAGCTTGACATGTTCCAATCGTCAGCCATAGGAAAAGGAAACTTAACTTGCCTGTCGCACTCATCTTCGTGTTCGACGAGATCAATCCCATGTTTTCGACTCGGAAGGTTCTATTTTATGAACCAAAGGTCAAGAGGATGTGATTGGGAGACAGATGCTGGTTCACGCAGGATTTGTGTGTCGCGTTTTGCATTTTGTGAGGGCGGAGAGATTGTGATGAAGGGTTTAAATGGAGGTTCGCAAGAGAGCCGGCGTGCGAATCAAGTCATAGCACGACCGGATGATGATCACAAGAGTTAACAAATTTAACGCTCAACGGAAGGTGTCAGACATCTGATTCGGAAGAGCCTTACTGGGAATGGATATCCGTTCGTGACTCGAAGAGTCACCGTCCGTGATGTCGATTGTGTGTGTCTTTTCTGTTCGAGCTGTGTTCCCTCGAAGTCTGGGGAAGGAGTAATTCTATGCCTTTCCAGTTTCTATGATGTGGCAGTGTCGCGTGGATTGCATGCGAAGACCGAAGACAGAAGACAAGGCCATTTTTTGAAATTCGAAATTCGATAATGACATTTCGTCTGAGTGTATCTTTTCGGGAATATTCTCATTCATAGTAGTACCTCGTTTCTCATTATTCTCGCATTCTAAACTCCATTACGCAACGACTGCTCCTTTCCATTGCCAATTCCATTGAGTCTTCATCACCCTTGTTTCTCGCATCCGCAGAAGGAAGCTCACGCTCCTCCGCAGTTGCTCGCACCTCCTTCGATTGCTGCGTTGATTCCCAACCCAAATCACGTATCACCGCTTGACGAAGCATGGCATCCAAAAGTCCTTCTTCGTGCCACTGGAGGACCAGCCCGGTCTACTTCGTATGCATGATTTGTCTCATGTCATCTACGACTGTCCTTGCCAATAGTCGCTTGATTGTCCATGTAAGTTTTGGGGTGGCCGTACTGGTTTTGGGATGTCACTTGAGCAACATATTCTAATCGACCTCTCGTGTCTGCTATTGTGTTCTTTGACGATGCGTGGATCTCATTTTTCCTTTCCGTGCAACTTGTCTCTCTATGTAGTCACCAGAATCCTTGCGCCGTGTCAGTCCACAGGGATTCAACCACGAAGAAGCCATGTTTGGTAAACGGGTTCATGGGCGATCCATTATACAACCCTTGTACTATGCGGACTCGGACTTTTGCAATCCTCAAGACGATCGATTATCACCACCCATTCAGTACTATCCAACAAAGCCCTTTGATTCCTCACATCCCTTTCTCCTCATGGTCAACCGTGGAGGCGAATGCAACTTTGTCCGAAAGGTATGTTTGGGTTTGCTTTTGCTATCGAAAGAACGAGCGTACACCCATTTCCTTGTGTCGTTTGCCGCTTGTTTGTTGCTGGTCTATTTTTCTCATACTTGATTCTGTACTTTTTCGTTTTCTTTCCTCTCAGGTTCGCAATGCTCAACACATGGGTGCGGCGGGTGTCATTATTGCTGACACTAAATGTGTCTGTAAGGATTATGCCTGTCTGGAGGAATGGGAAGAGCAAGGAGAAGCCGACCCAACCCTTGCCTGTCAAAGGTACGAACACTGGTCTCTGTACTGTCTTTGTCGTTCTGTCGTCAAACCATGCCCGTTCTCATGTGTGTGCATCTTGTGTTTGTGTCTATACATCTACTATGTTGCTGTTCATACATGTGTCTATACATCTACTATGTTGCTGTTCATACATGGATTACCTGCAGACGAGAACCTATTATGCGCAACGATGGGAGTGGGGGTCATGACATTACCATTCCCAGTGTCTTACTTTGGAAACGCGATGCCGATCTGTTTAAGCGGACCATTATGCAAGGCAATCAAACGATACAGGTCGAAATGCAGTATCCACCGCAAACGGAAACGGCTCCCGGTTTCAGTCCGGCTGGGTATCGCCTGGAATCCTCTACGGTAGACTTGGAATTGTGGATGAATCCGGCAGACACCATGTCGGTCAATTTGATCACCCGATTCCAACCAGTGGCCTTGGCATTTTCCAAACACTTGAACTTTACCTTGCACATGTCCTTGATTGATGGCGTCAAGACGGGCTGCCAGGAATCGGAACAAATGGAGAATGAACAGTCGCACAAGAGCAATTGCTTTAATTTGTGTACCAACCAAGGTCGGTATTGCGCCATTGATCCCGATGATGAGGATGAGAGTTACCACCGAGTGACGGGAGCCGACGTGGTGACAGAGTCCTTGCGGCAACTCTGTATCTGGTCCCAAGACGATGGGACCGGAAAAGGAGTTTTTTGGTGGCGGTATATTCAGGAATTCTATGAAAACTGCCTACCGGACCAACGGTTCCATGATAGTCAATGTGCCAAGCAAATCTACAAGAAAGTTGGAATTGACGAAACTGCTGTTAATAATTGCATGAAACATTCCGGTGGACTGGAAGGCAAGGGGATCAATCGCTTATTGGAGGAAGAATTGGAAGTTCAGAGGCACTATGGAATCCATGTGTTGCCCACCATCAATGTAGATCGTGCACCCTTTGACGTGCGACCCCTAACGGGCGATGCACTCTTCCAAGTCGTGTGCAATCACCTCAAGTATTCCGAAATGCCCAAAGATTCCCATGAACGTCGATTGTGTCACCGATGCGGTTCTTTGGAATGCACTGATTTCAGTGGCTGCGTGGCCAACAATGGTGTGTGTCCCGACTCCTTGCTCCGAGAAGCCGCCGTCCAACATAGCACCAAGTTTCGCAATGGTGGAAAATCAAGTACCAACCAGGGAGTCTCGGTATTGATGTTTCTTTCCTCCATTCTCGGCCTTGTGGCAGTAACCGCCCTCGTCGGAATTTGGCACTACAAGAGGTCTCGTGCCGTCTTGAAGGATCAAGTGCGAGGTATCATATCGGATTACATGCTCTTGGACAGCAGCGGCGACGAAGATACCATGGTTGAGATTCCCCAAATGCAACAGCAACCAGAACAAGACACTCACATGGCCTTGTCGCCGCCTTCGGCCTCGTTCCCCGGGGGTGCCAGTGAAGCTGCTGGTGAGGCAGGCATGCCGCACCATTGAAATCAATGGGACTTTTCATAATACGGAGATTCGGAACGAACGAACCCTTCGTTCGGATATTTGTAGTGCATATTCCTTCATCTCTACTCGGCGAACTTTAAATGAGTTCGTTCATGTTTTTATGGCGTTTGTATGGGTCTTAGGTTCGGTTCCTAGTCTACCGTAATTACGGTAGTTTCCAACACTCTAGAAGGAATTGGTTTTTGCTTTCACTCAAGAAGATGATAAATACGATCGTTTGCTGTGGCAGAGTGCATCCTGGGAACCTCGCCCTTGTCTCTTGTCAAACGAGGGGAATCGTCCATAGTACTGAACAAAAGAAAGGGATGGATTTCGTCAATGTATATGACTGTATATTTGTATTATTTCTTGTCTATTTTCGTCCAAAGCGTCCAAATCCACCAAACTTTTTCTTACTGTCATCATCAGTGCTGCCGCCCAATCCACCGACAAATCCGGATACGGCACCGGTAACCTTTTCTACCTTTTTGTCCACCGCGGCACTGCCACCACCACTGCCCGTCAAACTGGACATGACACCGGAAACTTTTTCGGCCGCCTTGCCCACACCCTTGACTCCTTGGAGTCGATCCAATAGTGTTTGAATCTTTGCCACGACGGTAAACAGTTTGAGCAAACGATTTTTGATCTTGCCCATGCGAACGACCAACACGTCGTGGAGCATATCCGGTACACCAGTAGCCCGCAATCGACGCGTGGCATCGTCCTTGGCGGCCGAGACCATTTTGTTCACGACCCACGCCTTCACCTTGGGGCTGGTGAGTAGAAAGACCAAGGCAAGTTGTAAAAATGAAAGGAGGTAGGACACAATGACACTGGTAATAATTGGTTTGACGTCCGTGGCCAATTTGTCATCCAAATCCTTGTGGAATGCATCATACTGTTGTTGGACCTCGGCCACCTTGGCTTCGGCCGCTGCCTTGGTGGCATCCGCCTGAGCTTGAATCTTGGCCACCTCTTCTTTGGCGGCATCCAACTGCGCCGTAGCTTGCTCCTTGGCGGCATTGACTTGGCCATTGACTTGATCGGCGACTTGTTGCGCTTGTGCGACCGCTTCGTCTTTGGCAGCCGTGGCTTGAGCCTCCAGTTTGGCGGCTTCGTCTGCGGCTTGCTGTTTTGCCGCATCGACTTGCGCTGTGGCTTGGTCGGCAGCAGCTTGTGCCTGTTCCTTTGCGGCATCGACTTGCGCCGTGGCTTGTTCCTTGGCAGCATCCACTTGGTCCGAAACTTGATCAGCAGCAGCTTGTGCCTGTTCCTTTGCGGCATCAACTTGCGCCGATGCTTGTTCCTTTGCGGCATCAACTTGCGCCGATGCTTGTTCCTTTGCGGCATCAACTTGCGCCGATGCTTGTTCCTTCGCAGCATCAACTTGGTCCGAAACTTGATCAGCAGCAGCTTGCGCTTGTTCCTTTGCGGCATCAACTTGAGCAGAGGCTTGTTCCTTTGCGGCATCAACTTGAGCAGAGGCTTGTTCCTTGGCAGCATCGACTTGATCCGCGACTTGCTCTTTGGCAGCATCGACTTGATCCGCGACTTGCTCTTTGGCAGCATCAACTTGATCCGAGACTTGCTCTTTGGCAGCATCAACTTGATCTACGACTTGCTCTTTGGCAGCATCAACTTGATCCGAGACTTGCTCTTTGGCAGCATCAACTTGAACAGAAGCTTGTTCCTTGGCAGCATCAACTTGATCTACGACTTGCTCTTTGGCAGCATCAACTTGAGCAGAGGCTTCTTCTTTGGCCGCATCGACTTGAGCAGAGGCTTCTACCTTTGCGGCATCAACTTGAGCAGAGGCTTCTTCTTTGGCCGCATCGACTTGAGCAGAGGCTTGTTCCTTGGTCACGGCATCCGTGATTTGATCGTTCAAGGGAGTGGGAAAGGCCGTATCGACTTGTGGTGGTTGTCCTTCTTCTTCTGCCAGGGACCGTTTCCCAAACGATTCGGGCCGGGGCAAACCAAAGGATGACGAGGACGAGGACGACGACGCGACTGCTACTGGAGCAGTCACGTGTCTCAAATACGCGGTACGACCAAGACGACGATTCTGGTCCTCCAAGTCAGTCACGATGGACGCTGCCGTTGCTTCCGGTTGTTGTTGTTGTTCTTGTTGAATTTGTGTGGCATGAATGGTGACAAAGGCCATGGTCAATTGGAGGACCAGGGCCAGGACGAGAATGGGAAGAATGACTTGACAATAAAAGTTTTGGGCCGAATGCAAGAGTTTGGGTGTATATTGATCCAAATCTGCCACTTGATTCTTGGCCTCGGCAACCCGCGCCGCCACCTTGCCTTGGGCTTCATCAAATTCGGCATCCAAGTCACTCACATCGGGAATATCTTCCAAGTTGGGATCCAATCGTTTCAGGGGTGCCATTTGCGCACTGGCTTGATCCAAGGTGGGACGAATGGGATCCAAGGCACTCACGACTTGTTCTTGCAAGGTATCGACCGTCGTATCGACTCGTTTCGTCAAGGAATCAAAGCCCTCTTGAATTTAATCTTCGGTTGTGTCCTTTTTGTCAAAGACGAGTTGGACCGATTTTTGCAACCGTTGTTGAATGGGTTGCATCGTTACCCCAAATTGAATCACGGCATTGAGATAGGGAAAGAGGCACTACTGTAGTGGGCTTGATAATTCAACAACAAACCCGTCGCCATGGTACAGAGGGACGCGACCGTTGGTTGAATCATGCTTTGCAGCATGGAACTGCCTTGCGTCACCAATTCATCTTGGTCTACCAAGGCTGGCATGTCAGAGTCCAAATTGGCCGTGGCAGCGGCCGCATCAAAATTGGCCATGAGTTGGCCTTGATCCTCGGGAAGATTTTCATAGTCGGCGGCCGTCGTCGGCGGCTTGGTCGTAGTGGTGCTGCTCGGAGCTTCCACATCGGGAATGGGTTCGTATCCATTGGACGACATGATGATGATGAACACACGTTGTTGGAATGGATTTTGCGAATCGGTCAAATGCACTCGTCCAGAACTGGAGAGGATGACCAGAGCGACAACGCACACAAGTCAAACGAAGCAACAACAACAGCGTGTGCTTATTACAGACCCAAGATTCCTCCTCTCGATGAGATGAGCCAAAAGATTTTCGATCTTTCTTTGTGCGTGGGACGAAAAACCAATGCCAACAAAAAGTGACCATAGTAGAAAACAGCTGTCATTCTAGTGTAGTCAGTCTTGCCCCTTTCACTACGGACTTTTGTGTACTAATCAAAGACCCTCCCGGGAGTCAGACATTGAGAAATGGGACTCAGTCTGTGGAGACTGCAAGCATTTAGGTCGCTTTTTCAGTAGAGCACTTGGGTCGCGTTATGATCGAGGACCATGGACAGACAATGACGACACGTCGCGTGTTTCTTGGGCCGAATATTGTCCAGATAGAGCCAATACAGCCAAGCAAACGAGGACCATGATGATGATGATATTGCAACAAGAACAACAACAACAACAACAACAACAACAACAACAACAACAACAACAACAACAACAACAACAACAACAAGAACCTCTGACCAATTGGTTTTCCATGGTGGTATCTGGAACTCATCCACAAGAGTATAATGGGTATTCGTCTCCGCCCCCCGCAGATACAACCACCACCACCACCAAGGAGTTGTATGACAAGATGGTCAACAATTTTAGTTTGTTACTCATGGATGGATGTCATCCCTATTACGATACCACCAAGCAGACACAACAAGCAGCAGCACCACTGCCCTCTTGTTGTTTAACAACAGGAGCAGCTGCATTGGACCAATCCGCCGCGGAGACGGAGTGTCCCGTGGCGTTACTGTCCAAAGTCTTGAAATGGATCAAACTCATTGTCTTGCGAATGGCACATACCTATGGGGCACAAACCACACTCTTGGTACTCCTTCCATTGAGTGTTGGTCTCTTGTTGGGCTATCTCTTGTTTGCACCGTCTTCGTCTTCTTCGTGGAGTACGACCAACACTCTAATCCAACCGGAGGAATCGACCGGCCTCCTCCAAAAGGAGGAACAGGACAAGGAGACTGCTGTGAGGAACCAACCTGCCAACATCCTCCTCCTCGACAAGAATCAAGACACTGACGACGAGCAAGCCGACTTTCCACCTCCATCGTCCTGTCCTCGTCACATTGCCGTCATTATGGATGGCAATCGACGTTATGGCCGTCGACAACATCCACAATCGCAATCACCACAACATGACGACGACCACCACTCATTGTCGTCCTCCTCCATGTCCCTGGCCTTGTCGGGTCATGTGGCCGGTGCCCAACAAGTTCGAACCTTTTGTCAATGGTGTTTGGAAGCGGGTATTCCCATGGTCACCCTTTATGCCTTTTCGACGGAAAATTGGCATCGGAGTCCCACCGAAGTCTCCCATCTCATGACCCTCTTTGTCCAACAATGTAAAGCCTTGCAACACGAATATCAACCAGCATCCGTGACACCGGCAGACGACGACAAGGACGACAAGAATGAGGAGGCGCCACGATCCAAACAACCACGATCCAAACAAAAACAACCACCCTCGGTACAAGTGGAATTTCTCGTGACGGATCCCTACTTGTTGCCGGCCCCCGTACGACGGGCCATGCGGGAATTGCAAACCGCTACGCAAGACAACACCCAACAGGGCCGGGGAGGATTGCGATTGCGCATTTGCTTGTCCTATGGAAGTCGACAAGAAATTGTCCAAACCTGTCAAGCCTTGGCACACGACTGTTGTCGTCCATCATCCGTCATGACTCCCGAGGACATATCCGAATCGGTCTTTGCGCAACGCCTGACCCAACTCTCCCATTCCTGGTTCACAGGATCATCGCCCAACCAAAACGAGAATGCCACCACCACCAACCACCACGATTCCTCAGAGGCTGTCCCCGACCCGGATCTGTTGATTCGAACGTCGGGAGAAGTTCGATTGAGTAATTTCTTGTTGTGGCAATTGGCCTATACCGAACTCTTTTTTGTCCCAAAAACCTGGCCCGAATTGCAACGACACGATTTGGTGCGGATTGTCCGAACCTATGCCACACAACGACAACGACGGTTTGGAAAATAACAATCAGAACCAACAAATACAACCATACACAACTGGAACGTGGGGTAGCATGGCGTAATGGAGAAAAAACCTCAAGGACACCAACAACGGTCGATCCACAGACACATGAGAGTTCATGATGTCGCAGGTGGATAAGGGTTGATGGGAGAAATCAATGACACAAACAAGAAAGGTCAGTGGAAATCATGCTCGTTTCCGGCACAATCTCGTGTCTCCTCTCCAATGGTTTCATCTCCACCGGCAATGATGTATGGATCGAGAGTACGACACGAGTATCATGCTTCCGATAGTCAACAACGAATTGCTCCAGCGTCGTTGCATCCTTGTTCCTCATCTAGCAAACAGGAAACCTACTCCAACTCGAATGGTCGCCCTACTAGGTAGATACGTTCACTTACAAATACACGTAGAGGTTTGGACCAATCAATTCCACTTCATTACAGTAAGAGTTGATCAACATTTTAGGATTCGGCTTTCTATAATTCCGTGTGCGTTTTTTCTTCTTCTTCTTTGTGTGAGTACGGACCAACACAGAGTTTTGTTCGTTTCGTTTTGACGCGTGTGTTGTGAGTCCCAACAAAAAACATACAGTTCCGAAACTTTGGGATTCTCTCTTTTGTTTCGGGGAAATTTGTTTGTAGGTTGTTGTCCCAGGAGTTGCTTGTAGTTGTAGGTAATTCTGACAACAACAACAACAATGACAAGAGTGAATGTTTGGTTGACTGGATTCTGGTTACTTTTTTGTTTGTTTCTTAATTTTGGGCTTGTAGTAGGCGGTCTTGGTTGGTTCTTCCCCCCTCTTGGTTTGTCTCCTTTGGACGATCATTCATCACCCATGAATGCCGGATTCATGAGAGAATGGACGACTCCAACGATGCTGCTTGTGCGCAAGGGGAATGGCACACTTGAATTCGTTACCTCTTCATCATGTATCGTTTTCTGTTTTTGTTTCGTTTGTGGACGCTGCTTTCTTATTTGTTCCTTCCTTTCTCTTGCAGTACAAATGTCCTGAATGGTTGATCTTTGTACCCCCCCCCCCCCCCCCCCCCCCTCTCTTGGATCTACCTTCATTCCTTTTCGTCTTGTTTTCGTGTCGAACATCTTGTGCTCTTGTTTACACCCAGCCGGAGCATTTCGTGCAGAACCTCCTCTTGTGAGCAAGTGTTCACACCGTTGTTCCATGTCCAGCTGGAGCATTTCTCCCCCATGGTCGACCTTCCGTTCGATCGCAGTTGCCACATGACCTCATCTCACCTCACCTCACCTCAATTCACAACCAAACCCAATCGCTTCTGTCTCCAGTTCCATCACTCCTCCACGCCTTGCATTTGTTCCCTCTTACGCCACGACTCTCCTGAACGCCCTCTCTGCTCCACATTTTCAGCGGGCTAACAAAAGGTTGCATTGGTACTCGACACGGACGAAGCTGACGAGGGACTTGTTGTCGTGGCCAGGGAGGTGGCTGTGACGGCAGCTGTGGTGGCGGTCGTGGAAGTCGAAACGGTCGAGGCGGTTGCATGATGGTTCGGTTCTTGAGGTAAACCTTGAGGGTGCAGGGATGGCGAGCTTGGCATGCTATGCTGCTGCTGGCTGTTGCTGAGCTCATTGTCGCGAGTCGTTTCTTGGGGAATCAGGGTACAATTGAAGAAATGAGGCCGGTTTTCGTCGGGCGTACGAATCAAACAAAGACTCAATTGAACCTGTTCGAAACAGCAATACAGGAAAATGCATACAGTGGGTGAGAAACCAGGAAACGGTACTTGTGATAATTAGGAGTTGTTGTCGTTTCGTACCTGTTGACTCGGTTTTCGGCACAGTGTCACATGTGTGGTCCAGGTATCCATAGGATGATGATGGGAAGAAGTCTCATCTTCGTGCGGGGGTACGAGCGCCGGTGGTGATGGTTGCGACACGACGGGGCGTTTCAACATGGAGCTCATGGAATGAAAGACTCGTTCCATATCTTGTCGGGCCAAGACATTGAAGAGTGACAAGTTGCGTTGAACGCCATCATCACCAACGTTACTACTAGATGCTAGTTGTTGCTGTTGTTGCAAGGGTAACAATTCGGCTCGATCAAAGCCACTACACTCTTGAAATCCTTGATTGCAATCCAAAAACCGTCCATCAATACTGGTAATGGCTGCACAAAAGACTTGAGAAGACACGAAAATAAGGCGGTAGTCGATTTGTTGAAACAAGGACGAGTTGACATTGGTCGAGGAGGTCGCCGAGGAGCCAGTGGAAGAAGCCGTGGCATCTCCCGCCGTCGATACCGTCCCCGTACCAAGAGTCGTCTGGGAGTCCCCACCACCCGATACACCCACATATTGCTGGGTCATGATTTGTGCCGTGGCCGTAATGGTGGCAAGCAATTGTTCATGTTCGTGTTGCAATTGTTGTTGCTTGTCTTGCAATTCACGCATGTATTGCGCCACGCGGGCCAGAGTCGAATACTTGTCGGGTTTGAATCGGATATTGTCCGATACGAGTAAATCCCGCAATTCCGCGATTTGGTCATTGATTTGATGCGATCGTTGTTGTTCTCGTAAATTTCGATCTTGTCGACGACGTTCTCGTTCGCTTTCGTCTTCCGAAACGGCCACACCAAAGGCGGACGCAGCAGCAGTAGCCGCCGCAGAAGAAGTTGTCGTAGTGGAGGGTGGTCGACGACGTTTGCCCAAGAGGGAGGATGAGGAGGTATTAGACCGATCCGATCCGTTGAGGGGAGGACCAACACCACTCGTACTCTGTTGCCTCGTCGCAACAGAGGGCGGTGGTGGTGGGTTGGAAGAGGAGGACGATAAGGGTGCTACAGGTTGTTGTTGAGAAGTGGCAGAAGTAGTAGTACTCCCATTGGTATTGTTGCTTCCCATGGCAGCTGGCAAATCAACACGTTTCCCAAACAGAGTGGGTATCATCAAAAAGGCCGAAGATGACGGTCGTGCTGTTGTGGTCGTTGTTGTCGTTGCATTGGTAGTTGTGGAATTTGTGGCCGCTGCCAAGGATGTGGTGCTTGTACCACTGGAAGCAGGGGCCAAGGGAATGGGAAACGCCGCCGCCGTTGCAGCCGTAGAAGAGGGAGCCATGGATCCTGCTGCCGTTGTTGTTGTTGTGGTAAGGGTCGGATCCGTGTCACCCACCATCATCAAGAGAGGTGAATCGGCCGTGGTGGTTGTGGTTGTCGTGGTGGACGAAGAAGAAGCGGTCGGATAGCCTCCACCTCCCGAGGGAATGTCACTCCAGGGTTCGGCGGCTGTGGAGCATGTCGCGGCCACAGCGGCGGCTGCCGCTGCGGCTGCCGAAGAGGAATGCGATGCCGTCGTTGGACTGCTTCGTCCACTGTCACAACCACTACTGCTGTTGCTACTACTAATGGTAGAATGCCGTGTTTGTCTGTTGTTGTTGCTGCTGGATTCTCCTTCATCATCGGCCTGTGCGGCCGCATCCTCCTCCTCGCCATGCTGCCGTTGCTGTTGATATGAAGGTGGTCGATTCTCGTTGTGGGTTCCTCCGTCTTGGTGATGGTTCTCATCCTCGTCTTCTTCTCCTCCGGTAACAAAGGAGGACAAGAACAAATTGGAGGCTTCTACAGCCGCCACGGCTGCTGCGGCATCGGCTTCGGTAGCCGAAGTGGTGGCAAAAAAGGAATCCAAGGCCGCTGCGGCTGCCTCGGAAGAAGCCAAGGTGACAACATCTCCAGGCAAGGCATGATGCGCTGCTGCTTCTTCTTCTTCCTCCAACGTTTGCAATGGTGGGTGTTCCTCACTCAAGGAACCCTCCGGATGGTGATGGTGATGATTGGCTGTGTCATGACTCGTGTTGTTGTTGCTACTACTATTACTACCAATCTCTGACGGAGGTAGATAGTGTTGCTCTTGCAGTGATTGGGATTGAGACTCTGGTTGAGGTATTGTTGTGGAAGCGGCGGGTGTCAGGAAAAAGGCCTCCAAGGAGGATTGGGACGATGAGCGTGGAAAGCTTGTGGAATTGTTCAATGTGCTTGTTGTTGACGTTGTAGTTGTTGGTATTGTGCTTGTCGTTGTTGCCGTGTTGTTGGTAGTCCCAGTGGTGGACGACGAAGCAAGAAGCGGTGGTCTCCGAAGGGGTGGTGGTTGCGTTAACGGTTGGGACTGGAGTGGCAGTGGTGGTGGGTGTGGTAAAGGAGGATTCCGATGGACCGGAACAACCGCACTGCTACTCCCTGTTGCTGCTGCTGTGGTGGTGGAAGGACTCATTTTGTCTCTTTTTTCGTTTGTTGTGTTGTGGTGGACTTTGGTGGAGCAAACACACAAAGAGAGAAGAGAACCCTTATGTGCGAGTGTGTTGTTGTTGTTTGGTGTTTGGTTACTTTTTTGGTTTTTACCAAACCCGAACAGACAACAACCTCTTGCCCAATCCGAACCAACGACCGCAACAAACCAACGAGAGAAACCGGTTCCGCTTCCTTTCAGTCTCCCTTTCTTGCTCAATAGGTGCTCCTTCTCGTTTTTCCAAAAATGTCGCGTTGTTGTGTTTCAATGACTCTGTTTCGTTGCGGCTCTTTCACTCCAAGAAATACTCGGTGATACAAGTTCGTTTCGTTGCCAGTTTCTTGGTGACGACAGCTCTCTATTCACGTTCGATGAATGGTCTGCCTCAATGCTGCTACTCGTGTGTATTGGTGTATTGCTTCTAGGAGTTGTTGGCCCTCTCCTCTTGATACCTTTAGCTTGCCGCTTGTCACTCGAGGACCCCTTGTACTACGGCACTCTCTACAGAGAGATGCCGTAGGTACCATCTGGCCACGCTTCCGTTCGACAAGCTGACCATGCTAGGTTGGCATGCAATTATTGGCTCAATTGTGTCGCACTTGATGTTTAGGGAAACTGTATCCATGACGTGTCCATCGAGTACTGTTTCGCAGATACTGCTAGAATGCACAGAAGTGCAAGCGGGTCAGAAGGGTACGACACCCAGACACCCGCACGGATGCGACACACCATGGACAATCGACCATGGGTTCATGATGCATCCATCGGATGATGCATCTTGTGTGTGTGTCGTTGCCTCCACACTCCAATACTGAGGACAGATGGTGCAGGCGTGGCGACACTGGAGAGAGAAGTCGCAGGAACACGGATCAACTCTCGTTCGTTGGCGTGTATTTCTGATTGGTGAACGGAAACCGGAAACCCACAAACGACAAAAACGAGAAGCGAGACAACAGTTGTTGCAAGGACACTGTTCGTATTTTTCTGTTGTCATCACAATGACAGCGCTCCTTTTTTCGTTTTGCAAACAAGAAGAAGGAGAGAAGAAGACGAATGGAACGGAATGCAAGAAACGTAGACCAACAGCGCCCATCGAGAGGGAATGCGAACCACTCCATAACATACGTTCCCCATCTTCCATCTTACCTTCGTTGGTTGTCCTACGCCATTATTTAGTTTCGAATCTGCAGTTTGGAGTTTGGAGGTTCGAGTTATCATCTCTTCCCCTTCCTCTTGTTGCAGCTCTCTATGGTAAACTACCTAGCAGTAGTAGAGGATTCATGTTCATGTTTTCTACTCCTACAATTTTTCAAAACCCCAAAAGTCGAAATGTAAAATGATGCCAGTTCAAAGGTATGTCAAGTTGGCGTCCAGAAACAATAAGACAACTGACACGGGGTGGGTTCTCGTGTGGCTACCTCGTGTCCGTTTGGCTGTTGGTCGTCGTCGTCGCCGTGAGTTGATTGCCAAACATGAAATGAATGCACCAGGGAGAGAGGGCAAACAGGACGATTCCCACCATGGACGCTACCACCATGTACAAGCAAAAGTAATACAGACTCGAATCGCAAGAATCACGGACGGTCGAGTCGTCTCCCACCAAATTGGGCAAAATCAGGGCGGCACCATACCCCACCATGAAATGAAGCACTTGATTGCCCAAAAAGTACGTCCACTGGTCCAGTCTCTTGACATTCCAAAACACGGAAGGATACAATCTCATGCAGGGTGTCACAACCAAAAGGATTAAAAAGAGAATTCCATAGATAATGCACCATACGGGCAAGGTTGAGATGGAGTCGCAGTCGTTCCAGTTCAAGGCCCCCAAAAATATCATTAAAAGAGATACACCGAATTCAATAAACCAAAACATCCATTGGATCCAGGTCCGTTTTTGATACAGTGGCATGTGACTGCTCGACGCAGCTGTGTCTTGGTCTCGTAGTGCTTGTCCGGCATCTTGGTCGTTAGTCGCCCGACGTGATGCCATCCAAAAGTCATCACAGGAAGTACAAAACAGTGGAATAACAAGAGTGCCTGGATCCTCTCTTTTGGAGACCCAACAGGATAACCAATCCTTTCGATGGACGCAGGTCCCCGGTCAAACGTGCTTAGACGAAGTCAAGGAAATAATCACCCTTCCCGAGTTTGACGCGCATGCGGCCAAGTTGCAACAAGATCCAGAAACAATGGATTTGGGTGAAAGAGTGACACAACAGCTTCGGTCATACATTAGCACCGTTTCAACAATGTACCGAACGAACGAATTTCACAGTTTTGAACATGCCTGTCATGTGACCATGTCTGTGACAAAGCTCTTGTCTCGCATTGTGGCACCCTCGGACCTTGATGAGATGCACGATGAAAAAGAAGGAGACGTGAAAAAACAGAGTCAGTCCACTGGTACTCTGAAACGCCAAAACTCGACTGAGAAACGACTTCGATTCCATATTGAAGCATCCACCTTGCACGATCATACATACGGTATCACGTCGGATCCCTTGACTCAATTTGCCTTGGTCTTTTCTGCCCTTATTCATGATGTTGATCACAGTAAGAAAATTGTCAAGTCTACAGTCCGGTGCGTTTACGGCAATGGAAGACTCACATTTTGTTCACTTCCTATTCTCTACTTCAGCTGGGGTACCGAATACAAGGCTGGTTCAAAGCCTCGATGTACCGGAATAAAAGTGTGGCGGAACAAAACTCGATCGATCTGGCATGGGATTTGTTGGAAGGCGAGAAATATAAAGATCTTCGGGCGTGTATTTACTCAACCGCACCTGAATTTGACCGTTTCCGACAATTGGTTGTCCAGGTAAGTTCACATCTCGACAGGGTTTTGTCATCGTCCGTCATCTCAAAGGAGGTCTTGTTGGGTTTCCCTTCTTTCTTTGCGTATTCAAGGCTGTCTTGGCCACAGATATTGCGGACAAGGAGTTGAAGGTTCTGCGCAATGCTCGCTGGGACGATGCCTTCTCTGACAATGTATCCGAAGAGAATCCGCGTGATACCGTGAATCGAAAGGCTACAATTGTAATTGAGCACTTGATCCAAGCCTCCGATGTCGCCCATACCATGCAGCATTGGTAAGTCCACTGCCTTTTCCCCGTTCATTCAACTCTGTCACGCAATCTTAACATCTTGTTACCTGTCATTTTTGCTATAAGGTATGTGTACCGAAAATGGAATGAAAAGTTCTTTCGGGAGTGCTATCAAGCGTTCTTGGATGGTCGCGCCGAGACCGATCCATCCTTGAACTGGTACAAGGGAGAATTGGGATTTTTTGACTTCTACATTATCCCGTTGGCCCGCAAATTGAAGAAATGCGGTGTCTTTGGTGTATCGAGTGACGAATACTTGAACTATGCACTCAAGAATCGTCAAGAACTTGGGATGCAAGGAATTGCATTCCAATACATAGGAGTAGTCACTAATGCATGTAGGGTTCTTTGTCAACAGTCGCTCTTTGTCTTGACCATCAGGAGGCTCTAGTTAACCTGGAGTCGGGGTGTCCGACTTTGTGTGTGTTTCTCCTAGGAGTAGCTCCGAGGCTGCTACCAAATCTAAAGTCGAGAAATAATATAAACCAGAAGGAAGGTTAACTGAAACGAGTTTCGTAGTCACTATTGTGGTAGACATGATATCAGATGCAGTTGCAACCATGGGCCACCCATTCACCACCAACCGCAATCTTCTTTTTCCTGCAGTTTGTATACACTACGAGCTACTCCCATAATAGACTGCTCCCACGACAGCTGCGGCGGCACCCAAGACGACGGGAGCATAATCTTGCGCATATTGTCCAGCCACTCGAGAAAAGTACAAAAAGACCGAGGCTTCTCCAATACTGTCAATGGTATAGGCGCATCGCCAGGTACCACCATGAAAGGCACCGGTCGAGAACAATTGATTGGGGTTGATCAGGCTCTTGTACTGATTGGGTGTATTCAAATCGGTCAACAAAATGGCGGACATGACGGCATTGGAGGTTTGGGGGGCAAAGATTTCGTATGGACGGAAATAGGGCATACCCTCATACGCCCAGGCAAAGGTTCGATTTTGCACGACGGATTGGGTCGATGTCGAGGGTGCAATGTTGGACGACACAATATTGCCCTTGGCCAAGGAAACAATGGCTCGCCAATGTTGCATTCGTTTGGCCAAAATGTAATTCGGACCTTGAGCGACACTCACACCATTGACCAAGTACAAGGATTCGCCCGCTTTGGCCGTGGCCACGGGAGGAAGAGCATTCTTGCGCAAATAGGAACCACCCAATAATTGAAAGAGCGAACAATACAATTTTTGTTGATAGGTACGATAATTGTCCGCCGCGGCATCGTGTGCTTCCTTGGGAATGAGATGCAAGTCGGTGGGAGTACACAAGTAGGCCAAACTAATCTTGGCGCCACGCTTGGCAATCAGATCCCGACAAATCGCATCCATGGCCAAACTCACTTGCACATGCAAGGCACCGTTCAAATAGGCATAACTACCAACCGTCATGGGTTTGCCGGGTTGAACCTCCAACAACCAATCGCGAATACGCGGTGTATCGGTAAAGAGATTGCAGCCAGCATTGGCAAGCAAGTCTTGGTCCGTTTTCAGTTGCGAGGGTGGTACCTTGACGGGGAAAATCAAGGTTCCCTGCGAATTGCGTACCAACCCAATCAAACGTGACCAAATTTGCGGTCGATCCAAATCAATGGCCACCACGGTGGCACCCAAACTCAACAAGACCAACAAGGGTCCCATGGCCGATCCGGCACCCAACAAGACAAAGGATTGTTTGGCGATGGTATTCTTGATATATTCCGGATGATCAATGCATTTGCAAATGGCTTCTCCGGCACTGGGTTCAATGGTACCATAGTCCACCCATGCCTTTACTTGAGCCTTGAGTTTGTCGCCCGACAAGGTTTCGCCCTTGTAGGGCACTTGACAGGTTTCAATCTTGGCCGTGGAGGACGATCCCTTGATTTCATGGGTATAAAAGGCATTGGCGGTATCCTTGGGTTGCGCCATGGCCTTGGCAAAGCTCATGGCCGATCCATCCGGAGCGACAAATTCAAACAATTCATAGGCCTTGTCCAAGCCTTCTTGGGCAATCTTCAAGGCGGCTTCGGGCGATTGACATTGTTCTTCGACCAACCCCTTGAGATGTTTCCAATAACTAAAGCGCCATTTCTTATTGGCCAAAATGGCTTGCGCCTTGGTGGAATTGACGGCCCCCACGGCGGCGGCCAAAATGGCTTGATTGGTTTTGGTCGAACTGCGTTCGCCCTTGTTGTCGACGGGCCAACACAAGCCGCGTGGAGGAGGAGGCGGTTTGGCAAAGCGCTTCTTGAAGGCACTCTTGCGATTGCCCACCATGTTAAAGATCATAAAGGGCGATCCAAAAAAGTAGACAATGGGCAAGACGGTCCCATAAAAGAGACTGGCACCGGGGAATGCCTGACTGACAAAGGCGGCATCCGAAGCGGCCTTGAGAAAGACGGACAATTCGCCCGTAATACCAGTAGGATACAAGACGGCAAAGAGGGAATAACGGAGCCAAAAGAGCGGATAGGGGGTCTTTTTGGTGGCATCGCCAGTGATCAATGCCATGAGGTAAAAGGCATATCGTGGAACTTCCACCATGGCCCAGGATACAATCATGAGACCGGCACCCCATTGGTCTGAACAGGTATCATAAATAGGTTCGGTTCATATACGCAATCATGAAAAGTAAAAGGTTGGACCATTGAAGTGGGAAACAATCACAAAGAGGACCACGATCGATTGACGACGACGTCGACAAACCCACCAAAACACACAAGAGATCAAAATATAAAAGTGTCAGAATGTAGAAAAAAGAATGCAGTTTCCATTTTCGACCAATGTCCATCGTGCGGGGTTTACACAACCCATAATCTTCTCCCAAGGTTTGACTTGTCCGACACGATATATATATAGGCAATCACCTACCTTGTGCTTGAGGGGCATTGCAAATGGCATAGAGGGCCACCAACCGACTGGAGACTTGCATAAAGGTGACCATGACGGGAGATCGGACCAACCCCAAGGCGGCATGGACATTTTCCAAAATGGCAGCCGATTGCGAAAGGGTGAGCCATGTGGACACTGGACCAAAGCTATAGACCGAAGCACTGGCGGACCAACTGCCACTCTCCCAAAAGCATTGGGCCGACAGAGCCAACACGACGGCCCATCCCGCACAACAAGCGCCATTGTAGGCCATCAAATACAAATCCTTCAACGACATGGTGCTGACAATGAGGACTCTACAGATATCCAGTAGTGTTCTTAATCTGTGGGGTCCAAGGTCGACAATGACGGAAATAGTGAGAAATGGACCAACAAGGAAAAGTCCAACCAAGAGCCTCCGAGCCGAACCCTTCTTACACGATGTTGCAACTGTGCAAAATGATCCCAGAAACGCACACAGCAAGTGGAATCGAGGTTTGTATCGGGACGCCTCTACCTGTTATTACTCGGATGCACAGAGGTCGGTCGGTCGGTCGTCGACAATTGAGATGAGAATGAGACTGGGGATGATTCGGTGACGCAAAAGATTTGCCGTCTTGAACGATGCAACTCGCTCACGCGAAAACTTTGGAACTTCCGGGTCGTGCGTGAGTCTATTCGGTCGCACCAACTAGATGGTGTCGCGGATTGCTGAGCCTCACGAATGCAGTCACGAATCGGTTCTCCGGAACGCAATGACAGTGACTGGCCGGCGACGGGCGAGTCGCGAGCGTCCGAATGAGAGTGAAAATGAGACGGTCCTGATCCATAGTAGTAGTGTAGGGAAATGTACTACCTGCATCAACGGCACGGGTCGTGCACACGCGCATTCACGGATGCCCGTCCTGCCCATCTCGAGCTTCACAATTCACAATGGACCGGAACAATCCAAGCGAAAAACCTTTCCATTTGACATTGCGACGTCTCTGGCAAACCAGCCAAAAGATTATTCTGTAGTTGTCTCTCTTTCTTTGTCATACACTCTCATTTTTCTCCTCTCTGTTCAACGAATCCGTTTGACACTTCGTTTCATATTGATTGGATCTCATCATCATCATCATGTCATACCAACCATCCGTGTTCCGAGCGTGGCATTATTATTGGCTGTTTGTGTGCAGTATCCTGTTTGGAGGTTCACCAGTTCTGGTCGCAAGCAAACACTCGAGCGCTGTTTCCATGTCCTCCTCCTCAAACAGTCCCAGTGGTACACGATTGATTGTTCATCATGTACGTATACTATCATCTCTGCGCCCTGTTCTGGGATGGATGGATTGTTGCATTGGATCAATGTTTTTCTGTGATGGAAGGATGAGTGGATTGGGTTTCTGGTCGGTTCGATCGTCTTTCATCTCTCATATTCTGCTTCTGTTGCCCTGTCTTTTCTGGACGATTCTCTTCTACTCTATGATATATAGATGATTGAACACCAAACCAACCAGCATCACCAAGACAACCACAACCAGGCCTCTCCCGTTGTGAGTGGTTCCTACCGTCATCGACAAGCCTTGTTTGGTCAACAACCACAGGGAGTCTCCTTGGTCCAACCCTTGTACTATGTCGATTCGGATTTTTGCAATCTCGAGACCGTTTCGGAGGACGTGTACCATCCCACCAATCCCACTCGAAACTCACGGACCAGCCCCTTTTTGCTCATGGTCAATCGAGGAGGATGCAACTTTGTCCAAAAGGTAAATCTCGACGACCATGACGAGACGGCAGGCACTCTATAGATATGGCGGTCCATGTGTCTCACAACACCCTGCAATTTGGATGCTTGATGATCTTGTTGGCTGAATCTCTTTTTTTTGGTTACAGGTTCGCAACGCACAACATTTTGGTGCCGCGGGTGCGTTGATTGCCGACAATCTTTGTGTGTGTGGCGACACGGCTTGTACCAAGAACTCGGGTGAATTGGCCTGTCAACCGTACGTAGAGAGGACCGTTCGTTTGTGTGTTTGGTGTTCTTTGTTCCACACTCTCACTCTCAATGGGATGTTTTTTCTGTTTGCTTGTTTCTTACCCTTATGGACAGTCGCGAACCTGTCTTGGCCAATGATGGTAGTGGCAACGACATTACCATTCCTAGTTTTTTGGTGTTCAAACAAGATGCCACACGGCTCAAACATGCCATTGTGCAAGCCAATCAGACCCTTCAAGTCGAAATGTCCTTTCCTCCAGGTCCTACCACTACCACCAACCAAGAGCAACAACAAGTCCAAGAAGAAGAAGAAGTGGCCGTTGTTCCCCGAATTGAATTGGATGTGTGGTTGACGCCTACGGACGTGGTGTCTCAAACCTTTTTGCAAGAATTTCGAAACGTCTTGCAAGCCTTTGCTCCCACCAATAGCAACAGCAACAAGTCTCGCATTCAATTCAACTGGCATGCGTATTTGATGGATGGAGTCTTTTATGGATGTCATTCTGTTCCTGGTCCTCATTGTACGGATTTGTGTACCAATTATGGTCGGTATTGCGCCACCTCGCAAGATCCGTCGTCATCGTCCACCGCCATGGCCGAAGAGTTGCTCTTGACGGGGTCCAATGTGGTAGCAGAATCCTTGCGACAATTGTGCCTGACGCAACCCGAAACGGCAGAGGCAGCTGTCGGCACGACTTTGAAAAGTAAGAGGCCCTGGTTGGGACAAGAACATGGAGAATTGTGGTGGGCCTACGTCACGGAATTCTCTCAAACCTGTTTGGGCATGTCCTCCTCCTTATCCTCGTCCTTGTCACACGACGGGTTGTTACGCAGCCATTCCAACATGGATCTGACCGCCTGTGTGGAACATGTGTACCGAAAACTGGGCATTGATGGTTCTGTGATTAACCGGTGCATGTACGAGACGGGTGGCTTGGTGGACAATCGACCCAATGCCTTGTTGGAAGCCGAATTGCAACTGCAAAAGGATCATTCCATTTATGCCTTGCCCACCGTGTATCTGAATCAAATGCCCCTGCAAGGTCCTGTCACCGCCTCTCATGTCTTGGGAGCCGTTTGCGATGCCTGGCAAACGGCCCTCGACGGTCCACACGGCAGCAAGACGACGACAACAGCAACTTCCTCATCCCCCGAAGGGCAATTGTGCGCCAAGTGTCGATATTGTCCGGATTGGAAGACATGTTTGGAAACCGGAGGGCACTGTTCGACTGCAATGTTGACAACATCCATCCAGAACGAGGACGGGGGACTCTCCATTCCGGCCTTTGTCTCGTCTCTGTGTCTGATGGTGATTGTAGTGACACTCATGGCAGTGATTGTGGCTCGTCGTGAACAACAATCTCGACGACAACACGTGCGTGATTTGGTGGCCGATTACATGCTCTTGACGGATGACGAAGAAGAACCGAATGACGAGGAACGAGGACCACAACGTAGCGACAAACAACAACAAGAATTGCCACAAGACACTACGAAACACGAGTTTCTACAAACTGCGGCACTAACACGAGTGTAAGATGTTCCAGCTCCACTTTTGTCGTCACAATGAGATGGCCGTGAAAATAGTCAAGGACCTGTCCATGGGCATCCTTGCGCGTACGCACGACACTCCGACACCACACCATGAGGACACCTCCAACACTTGGGGATTTGGTAGAATCATGGACGGTCCCTGTCGACACCCCTAGGTACATGTACCTCATGGAGCAGCTGCTATTGTTGGGACCAAAGGGATCCAAACTCTTGTCAGTGTTTGGGTATGGGGCAGTCAGTCCACTACCATTTGAGTCGACTTAATGATTCATAAGTGCCGTAACTTGTTTGATATTCTAGTTGTATGGATAATTGGAACATAAAGGTCTAGTATGTTTGGGGATTCGACTCATTTTGGGATCGTGGTCCTCATCATTTCAACGGATCGATAGATGATCAACAGAGAGGGGGCGAATATACAGGGACACCCGGCAAATTCGACAGGAAACGACCAAAGCTAACACAGCCAAGACACGGAATGTCGAAAGGGTGAATCATCATCCCTCGGTATCAGCATATCACGCAAGCCTTTCCAGACGGATGTGAAATTTTTTCTAGACAAGTTGTAGTTTTTGGTGAGCGGGACAGACCATGAAAGAGTTGACAGGCAGACCACTGGTGCCAAAAAACTGGGTGTGGTTAATCGGGAGTCTTTGACTCTAGTCAGACCAGAGCCCGGACTAAAAATGGTACTGAAGAAGGTATTGAATAAGAATGGAAGCATTCCCAAAATTTGAACCGCTTCAAAGTTCAACTCCGAGAAGATGCTGAGATAAATGTACAACAACACGTAAAAGACGGTGGTGGACACAAGTCCGACCAAAATGTCAAACCCCAATAGTCCATCAACCACAGCATTGACGGCAACATAGTGTGCAACCGACACAATGAAAACAAGAGCCACTCCAAACACCATTGTGAGGATCCGATTCATCTTACCAGAGCAATGCATTAATGCTTCGGCTTCCTCCTCCATGGCATTGCGCCATTCCACAAGGGACAATAAATACGGGTTGATCGAAAAGAATCCAATCAAAGTTGTAGTAATTATAACCAGCGATGCTAGCATATCCTCAGAGTCCCAGCAAGCAAGGATATACAAGCCAAAGGATGACAAGCAGATAAATGGAGTCGTGAGGAACGATTTGTTGGACCGAATCTCAACGTCCACGTAGAACTTCAGATCCTGATGTGTCCATTCTCGTTCAAAGTTTTCACCGACAGACAAGGCTCGAATCGTTAGATCTCGATTCACTCCCTCAACATTGTTCACGCCCACTGTCTGGCGATTGATTGAAGAAACAAAGATAGTGTTATCGGTCATCTTCATCAATGCTTCTACATGATCGTTCGTAACCACTATAATGTTGTGCCTTTTCCCCATTAACTTGAGTCGTTCCACGATGAATGGAATGAAATCATCCGTCACACCTGCGAATGGCTCGTCCAGAGCAATCAACAAATCTTTCTGATTGAATGTCCTTTGATAAATCAGTTCAAACAGAAGGAGTTTCCGTTGACCACCAGATAAACCGGCAGTGAACTTGCCTGCCATGGTACCTCCCACCTTGATAGTTGACGCAGCTTCTTCCTTGACGTAGGTTGACCAATATGGCAATGTTGTCGGGTCAAAGTTTGGAATTTTGGTGACAGGAATGTATGGTCTCATCGAATGAAACTGTCGAATGTAGATGCATTTATGTTGCTTGTATACATCATTGAGAAAGGTTGTCTTTCCTGCACCGGAGCTTCCAATCACAAGTGTTAATGCCATTGTCGTTCACTTCTTCGAATTGTCGTCCTTGAATGCGTTGGTGTACACAGCTCGTTCTGTTGTTCTCACGTGACGGGTGTATGGTGTATGGTGTATGGTGTATGGGTGGTATGGGAATATTATCTTGTTCCAAATGATCTGTTTTCGGAACGCTCACACTTCTTGATACCATGAAGGAATATCAAACCTTGTCTAAAATACATTTAATTGAGGTTAGTTGAACAAGGGAGTGACAAGGGTCAACCGACCGTTTTCGTGTTGAGAAGATGTGAACATCGCTAAAATGTGGCGCACCTTTTTTTTACTCACTTGCATGCGGGCTCGCTTGGCCCGTGTTGTCGGGCATAAATAATGTATGTCCGCATTCCGCATCACAATTTTTCGCAAAGCAATCCCGTCGATGTACGGATATGTTACACGTCATTTTAGTGCAAAAGGCATTTGAGTGCAATGCATTCATTTGTCAGAACAAATGATTGCATGTTTGTGCATCCATTTGATTTGTCGAGTTAAGGTTTTTGGAAATAAAAGCGCTAAATGTTTTTTTTATGCTCCATATGTTTTTTGCTCCAAATGTTGAGTAACAGATACTCCTAACTAGTAAGGTTAGATAGAGTTAGAGCTATATAATGTGTATTGAAACTAGATCGGAGTCGGAACAAATAATGACACACTGACTGCTACATCGCAAAAGATGCGATGGGATGTATCACAACTTTGTCTATGGTGTGACCACCTAAAAACCAGATATATGAAAGACCAGATTCATTGATTAAACATCTTCTTGATGAAACATGCCCAACGGTCCTCCATTCGGCAAGCCACCCATGGCATCCCGTGGATTTTGCAGGAAGCAATCTTCTTGACTCAGTTCTATTGACTGCGGAACACTATTACTGTGGTTTGATTCCATGGAGCTTCTGGTTTTCTCAGTATCCCGATCCAACGAAGAATCTGTAACAAGAATGTATTCTGCAACTAGACTGGTCATTTCCCGCTTGAGTTCTGTGCGCATTCGACGATAATGCAACAAGGACAACGCGGTAGCCAGCGAAAGGATGAAAGCAATGGACAACCAAAATGTGCTCATGGAAATTCGTCCGCTTGTTTCTCCGATGTTGGCCGAACGGCTACCACCAACTTGTGAAAGCCCAGCGTGTCCATCCGGGCAAATACCATTCTGTTGAATGCACGTGGAAAAGTCGGTACATACAGAAGAATCGCACCGATCGCAAAGCATTCTTTCCGGGGCGTCTCGGGGCAAGGCAAAGTGAAATTGTGAGCATACGACGGAAAACAATGTGCTAGCCGTCATGGCACTATTGTGAGGAACACCGTCCATGTACAATGTTGGCAAGGCATAGATGGAATGATCCCGAATCATTTCCAACTCTTTTTCCAGTATGCTATTCACATCTCCCCCACCTCCGCGGCCATCCTTTCGAGGGGATCCTAGTCCCCCCGAGTTGGATATGCAAGAGTCAACACTCGCATGGGAAATGCCGACCTTTTTGTACACTTGGTCAATACAGCCTTGGTCGTCAAAGGCGTTGGTCGAAAAGCAAGATTTGTAAAATTCCTTGACATAGGCCCACCACAGAGTGTGTTTGGGACGTAACGTTTCGACGCTCTCGGTGTCCGGTTCGAACCAAATACACAATTGTCTCAAAGCTTCAGTGACAATGGCAGAGCCGGGGAGATTCTGGAGCGATGCAAAGTCGTTGTTGGAGACATGAATGGAACAATAGCGACCATGATTGGTGCATTGTGTCGAGCAATAGTCAGATTGTTCTTGACTCATGACCAGGGCACTTTCTCGTTGTTTGCCACCATCGGATGATGAAGGAGCACGACAGTTTAGTTTGACACCGTCGACAAGAAACATGTGCATGTTGAACTGCAGACGGTTCGAAAAGGCCAAGGCGGCTGGTTGAAATTTAGTCACCATCTCAGTAGACATCCAATCCGTCGGGCTCATCCAATAGTCCAATGTGACCACTGGATGCTTTGGCTGGTTGCCTTCGTCGACTTGGTGTTCAATTTCCTCCAATGTTGAGGAATGGTTGGTGGTTGCGTCCACGGAAAAGAAGGACATTTCGATTTGCAAGTTTTGATTGGTTTCCAATAGTGTTCTCCCGAACAAATCGGCATCCTGCTTGTACATCAAGAAACTTGGGATGGAAATGTCATTGCCACTACCATCGTCGGCCATGACTGGTGCGCGACTATCGTAGAAGACAAACAACACGCACCAGACAAGAAAGCCAAGCAAAGATGGGGATGAGAAACTCCACCCTGACGGAATTCAGGTCAGCGAATAGCCAAGCCCACCGACACATGTATCGGATACATACCTCTGACAAGGAGCCGCCGCACGCTCCGCATCTTGAATTGACCGACACTCCTGGTCGGAACACACACAACGGTCGTCGGCAATCAACACACCAGCGGCGCCCATGTGCTGAGCATTGCGCACCTGACAAAGGGACAAGAAAAGAGTAGCCCATTAGCAGAGTCGAGGGTGCCCCAAATGGACGAGAAAATGAGGCCGCTGTTGCCCATACAAATTGTTTCTTTTTGAACCAAAGAGTTCGGACGTACCTGTTGTACAAACGTACACGAGGAACTTCGATGAATGAGGAGAACAAAGGGCGACGACGAATGTTGGCGTTGGTTCTCGTTTTCTTGTGGAAAGGGGGAGGAGGGGTAAAAGGATTCCGTTTTGTCGTTGTCGTTGTTGATTAAACTTCTGGGACACAAAGTGCTGTTGACGTAGTACAGCGGTTGGACCAGGGACCGTCCTACGAATAGTGACGGTTGACCAAACAAAGCATGTTGATGGCGAAACCCTGTAGAACCACCCAACTCGTTCAATGCTTGCGGCATCTGGACGAAAGCATATCAACCGAAAAGACGAAAATACTTGTTAGATGATAACCCTGAAGGAACAGCCAACCAGCAGCAAGCCAACGAAAAAGGCCAAGAGCCAAAACGCACAGAAACATCATTACTTACATGGACAATCAATCGACTGTTCATCGAAGCCGCGACAGTCGCCTTTCGTGATGACAATGTAGCGACCCAAACCGCTGCAAGCACACGTTGAATGTTGATAAGGGCCATGACACCATGTTTTCCTCCGTTGACGGCGGAGCGAGTCATTGGTTTGGATCCTTTCTGTGGAAAGGTTGTTCTTGATAATTGGACTTGACACGCAACGTAAGGATCTCTGCTTCCAACTCGAATTGGAAATGGATTGATTCTCTTTGTTGTTGATAATGGTTTTCAACCAACAGCTACTTCTTTGTCATTGCAATGAGGATGTGTCAATGCCGTTGTAAGTTTGGAAGAGACAAGGAGGACGTTCTCTTCGCTTCCGTAACAAACACAGAGGCGAGATGCGAAAATTCTCAGGTTTGATGTTCGTTCTTCACCAGCTTCCGAGTCATCGGAGACAAAAATGACGTGTTCACGGTTCATACTGTCTGTATGTTCTATGTTCTATGTTCTCTCATGTCCCATTCCTTCACACGACTGGGTCACTTCCGCCAGAGGTCTTGAATATCTTGTACTCTGCGACTGGGACTGAATCCTGAAGATCCCACTCGCCCATTATGTGACTGTTCTACCTAGGTGCACTAGGAAGGTACGGAAAGGATAGCAATGGGGATTGCGCCCTATTGTGCTCCTACTCATAGGTGCCAAGGCGCAACATATTCGCAAGAGGCTAGGAGGAGGTGTTCAATTCCATATTCTGTTCATGCCTCTTTCTCTCTCTAGATTGGAGAGTGAACCATGCCACGGAGGTTAGGATTTGTTTCACCATGGTCCCGCAACGGCATGTAGTCCATCAGAATCGCTCGCACACGTTGTCGCGCTTCACGCCGTGATCGTCGGTGATATACAAAGGCAAGAAGTACGGCCAAGGACGATATCATGAGTAGCGAGCATGCAAAGGTGAGATGAGATACGCCGGAAGCTGCCTCTTGTTGGCGACCCTTACTGTGGGTGTGATCGTGATAAGCATGGGACCGCATCGAGGCTGCCTGTTTATAGGGAGCCGTAGTGGATTTGGAGATTGAGGACGACGAGACAATGGCCTTGGTAGGACACCAACCTCCATTGGCAGCACACGCGGCTGGTTCCGAGCAATGAAGACATTCTGGACGGCATAGATGGTGCAGTGTATTGCTGCTACCGAGCGACTGGGGTTGTGGAAGGTTGAGTTGGTCACAAATGGCTGTCAAGACATGTAAAATGGTGACAGGTTCAAACCGTACTTGATTTAGGAGGACCGATGGGAGAGCATATATGCGTTCTTGCTGTTGCAATTCCAGTTCACTATCCAATTTGCTGTTGATTCTGTTCTTGCTGTAATGGTCATTGGACAAGCCTCCCGAATGGTCGATGCACCGCTGAATCTCATCCTTGGAAATACGCACTCCTTTAAAAACCTGGTCGACAAACTCTCGATATTGATCCACGTGATGGGTGGTTTGCAATGGCGTGTCGGTATGAAAGGTATCGTCGTAGTACTCGACCAAGTACTTCCACCACAACGAATGAGGTGGCTCAGTAGCTTTGGTTTTCTTGTCCAAATCAGTGCCATCCTCCTGCAAAGACCAAATGCACAATTGTCGGAGAGATTCTTCCACCACCAAGGCTCCCGTGGCACCTTGTTCCTCACTACCATCGGGATCGGGGGCACAGTATCGACCACGATTGGTACACAGATTGTAACAGGGTAAATTGGAGAGATCATCTTCCTTGTTGGAGTCATTTTGTACAGTATTATTGCGGTTGCTACCCGTAGCGCCACTTGCCGTGCATCCGCTTTTGGTCCCATTGATAAGATACATGTGAGGTGTAAAGTCCAACTGGTCGGCCAGTATCCATGCAATGGGTTGAAAATGTAACAGAAACTGCATGGATGCTGGATTTGCCGGAGACATCCAATAATCCAAAGTCACTCGTGCCTTTTTGGGGGGCACCCGAGACATGGAATCGATTTGGGTTTCTGCATGTTGGTTGTAATTGCCATTGTTATTGTTGTTTGACACAGATGACATGGAGGGAGGTGGTGCAAAGTACATTTCCACTCGCATCGTTTGATTGGTCAAGAGAATGGTTTGTTTGAACAAATCGGCATCGTGCTTGTATACCAAGAAACTAGGAATGGTAATGTCACTTCCACTGCCATCGTCCGCCATGACGGGTTCGGCGCTGGAATCAACAACGGGCAACACAGACATGAAAGTAACAGCACGTTGTGAAGGATCAGAGTGAGGCATGCGCTCGTCCAGATTATTGTGCGTGTCTTTGTGGTCGCTTCAAAAGCATCTACGTACTCTTCACATGTGGCACTCGCGGTTTGTTGTCGACATTTGGTGTCGGAGCACAAACAAACGTTGTCCGCAATCAACACACCGGCGGCACCCAAATGTTGGGCATTCCGAACCTGCGGTTTGGTTCGTTGTTTGAAAGAAGAAGACCCCAAACCACCACAAATGGCAAGAGAAAAAGAGTCAGAATCGCATACAGTCTTCTCCAACACACAAATGAGACTTCAGACAACGTTTGCGTACCTTTTTGACAAAGGTGCATCCTCCTCGATTCAACATGAGCAAAAAGGGTTGAGAATTGGATGGTGGAAGGGGCGATGTCGGATGATAGGAATAAGTGGAGATTCGTCCATCGGGATTGCAAAAATCGGAATCTACGTAATACAAGGCTTGGATTATGGATCCACCGTAGGGTGGAATCCCGAACAAGGCTGGTCGATGATCATAGGACTTGGGGTGGCGGCGGCTTTCTGATGGCGCAAGAGTCGTCTCATCATTGTCCCTGTCTGAAATTGTGGCTAAAGATTGTGGCAACTGCACACGGGGGAACCAATGAAAGAGAAAGAGAAATCGGGGAGTAAGTCAGTAAACTCTGAAAGGGGCAATCACAGGTACAGCAGGGACGCTGTCAATCATCGCAGTGAGAGATCCGATCCGCAGACGGCCAATCACCCAAACCACTTGAACAGCCAATCCTGTCGCACCACACACTCCTACACCTTGAGCTGCACGTACCAACACTTTGAGTTGGGTTTGTCCTTCCAGAGCATGCCCATTCACATGAATTCTGTTACAGTGATGGCTCAGGAGCAAAACGACAGACACCACCCAACGACAACACGAGAAGCGCAACTTTTGAGCAACCATCCTTGTACTCTTGATGAATGAAGGAAGGTATCGCTTTCCCTCTCCGTCAATCCGTGTCTTTGTGGATGTGTCAAATATGCCTTGACCCAAAAAGAGGATGCATGTGGAAGGCACGGTGATGGGATTCTCAAAAAATGGGGCCGATGACCCCAAATTTGGCAAAGAAAGAGATATCTTGCTGGGAAGCTGTATCTAAGCCTTCCACCTTCCATAGCTAGTAGGAGTAGGAGTATTGTAGTAGGAGTAGCAAGCGCGCACATGACAGCAGAAGATTCGATGTCCATGGCTCTGCAGCTGCACATGTACTGGGGTTAGCGGTGCTGCTACTGTGGCTACCTTTTGTGTTTGCCATGGCCATAGTTCAGCTCCTCAGACAGCAAGCATGTTGTAAGGACGACGGGATCAGAACGAGTCCATGACCAAGTGAGCAAATTTATCTAGGATAAGCACGGTGGCACCTGATGGAATAATTCTGGCCACACAACAAATTTGTAAAGACGGACAAGACGGGCAGCAACAAGGACGCAACTAGTTTGGTTCCTTGCTTTGAAGGGGTCACGGCCACGATCCACGTCCACTTAGTTCGACCGTGAATGTAGCCCGGAGTTCAAGATTCTTTCATGGTCCCCAGATTTCTACAAGAACAGAGGAGTTATTTAGTACTATTGTTGGAGGGATACATGGGAGCCAAAGATGGGCAGGAGAAGACCCATCCTACGAGCCCCAACAGAGCAACGAAGAGAGCACTATCCCGGCTTGGGTTGTGTCTAGCAATTACCTCTCTACCAAGGTGCTTTAAAAAGAAAACCACTAGAGTGTATATCTTTCATAAGGAAGTATTCTTCTCTGTTTGTATTTAAAACGGCCACATCCATTGGGAACATTCTACGGAATCTCTCTGAAGGGCTGGGCCTAATTGTGTCATTTCTTGATCGAAACATCAAAAAAGAGACGTGTTTTCGAGGGTCGCAGTTTTCGTAAAGTACTCTGTCATGTGAGAGGCGACAATAGCACTGTTGCGTCTTTCATTGTAGCCAAACTCAATCTCACGAAAGACCATGTCGGCAAGGAAACGATTGGAAACATCAAGAATCTCAGTATCCTTTGACAGCACTCGCCACTTGTTGCAGACACTGAATTTCGTCGTTAGCTCCGAAATACAAAGGCTATCATAGATAGCGGTCTGAAACTCGGACAAGTGGAAGCCAACTTTTACCCAATTCAGACGGAGCCGAGCTTGATCCTCACTGATCGCTTTCTTCAAGAAGTCTGCACGTTCCGAGCAACTTTTCACAAGGTCATAGTCGTTTCCGCTCTTAGATGTTCTCTTTAGTCCTTTCCTCTTCACAACGGCAGTAAAAGCGGGACTGAGGTCGGCACCGTGGACCCCGCGTGTTCTGGGCCGAACCGAATGGCAGCGGTTTCGTATCCGGAATAAATGCGTAACCCTCTCAAAAAGGTACTGATCCGAATGAGGCTTTGGGGCTGTGCTTCG
The DNA here is from genome assembly GCA_946965045.2 of Epithemia pelagica. NCBI lineage: Eukaryota > Bacillariophyta > Bacillariophyceae > Surirellales > Surirellaceae > Epithemia > Epithemia pelagica. The sequence goes on along the minus strand of OX337239.1, from coordinate 1,055,710 downwards.
ACGTCTATCTGACGAGTACCCAAGTTCTCCAAGGATTCGATCTTGGTCGGAATCGTCGACTTCCATGAAATCAAGCACGCGATCCACAACACGGCTGGAATCGCCATTTATCATCAAGAAAGCTTTCAAGAAACCCATCGCTTCTGGTCTACCATGGACGGGCCAAATGTCATTGCTAAAGAGCTCCAAAAGAGTATCCAGGAATTCGATTCGTGGCACCATTCCAATCTGGCGCAGCGCGTTATACAGGTGCAAAACAGTTCTCCTCGAGAAGCTTTCTATCCGAACGTCAAAACCCCAGTTGAGGCTTGTAACAAAAGTTGTCACGGAAAGCAAGTTTCCTGCCAACAAAGGGGCACAAATCCCAAACCATTTGTCGAAGGTGGCCAAAGTCCCAAAAACAATATGCGCATTGTCATAAAAATCATGGTGCGTCTGATTGAGCCTCTCCATGAAGCTTGAGTTTTCAAGCCCTTTTACATGTTGTTCAAACTTGCACGAAGCTAGGCTGGCAATAACTGAGATTCGTTTGCATTGACCATGAAGAGTCAGCACTCCATATACCAGAGCATGGGCCGCAAAGACTGTTGCAAAGTCAGTGCCTTTTAATACCACACGGTCATCTTTGTACTCTGGGGATGAATCCCCGAAAATTTTGTAGAAAGGTGTGAACTTGGAGTAGAACGCCTCGCCTAGAACCGTTCGAAGGGCGTAGCTGTATCCATTTTCGCTGTTGTACATCTTCCACAACGCATATGGAAGCCTCGAAAAAGCGCCAAGAGGGGACGATTGATTCCCAGTGAAGAATTCGAAGTTCGGCTTTTCGAGTTCAAAGTGAAAGGAACCCACAAAGGCAAAAGTGCTCATAATGCCTTTCTTCCCTCCAAGCAGCTTGTAGCTTTTCAGCCATTGCAGTGGGAGGCATTGAAGCGTACTGCCCACTTCACCATTTTCGTTCGTGATACTGACTGAAACACAAACGGGCGTATTCTTGTCACCATCGGTGTAAAAAGCGGTAGACCACGAGCCATCAGGCCATCTATCACGATCGGCTCCTGTTTTCGCATCGATTGCAGGCCCGTTGCTCTCCAAATCTCTTGCATGTTCCAAGACTTCGGGCAGACTTTCTCCATGAAAGCTCTCCATCTGGGTGGTACAACTAATCTGTTGTCCAAGCTTGATAATCGCTTCGATATCATCGGCTCTCGGCTTGAGTTTACCTTTGAGCCGAGAGGCGGACAAAAGATCTTTAACCAACCCAGTGTACATAGGGCTAGCGTACAATGCATCCGTGGAAAGCAAACCAAAGCGGATAGATTGACCACAGATGGATAGGCACGTCTTCGGATTCTTGGCGACAATCGCCTGACCAAGAATGGCTTCCATCTCGGAAATCTGCCTCTGGAAGATCAAAACAGCAAAAACTTGATATATGTTTTCGAACGTCCCGGACTCGAGATGCAAGGATTTCTCTAAGCGAACCACGTTTTCGAGAACAAGGTTGATAACAGCTGTAGCTTGAAGGATGGCAGTAGCATGTTGTCCATGATCACTCGTTTCGGAAAGCTTTTGGTCGAGCTCTTTGTACGCATTTACGGCGATTGAAAACAAGCCTTCTGCATCGATGAAGAACATGTTTGCTTGAAAGGCAAGGGATCCCTTGATGAGATCGTCTTCGATCGAGTATTTCTTGCATTCCTGTACATCATGAATGATGTCCTTGGGGTGCAATTCTTCGTCACTGGCCGAGGGAGAGTCACGGTCGTCGTCAGAATCATCCTCCTCATCCGAGAAGTCCTCATCGTTTTCGATACGTAGCGATTCAAATCCGTAACTACGATTGTCTGCATGCTGACCGTTACGGTTTTCCTTGTCCCCAATCTCTCCAGCAGAAGCGCTCGTCTTTTGGAGCTTTTGTTCTCCGTAAGCACGACGAAGTGTTTGTTGGGATGCCTTGAGTTTTTGTCGGCAACGATGAAGCACCTTGATGATGTATTTGTGGCCATCATTATAGTCGTCTGAGTAAGTTGAGCCAACATGTTCTCGCAACGTAATAGTCTCGGTCAACTCTTGTAAGATTGTGCAGTGGAATTCCAAACTCGTCAATCTGGAGGCGGTCCGTGTCGGCGGTCCACCATTCTTGCAGGCCATTAGAACCGCATTGTAGGCATGATTTGCAGCTCTGTACAGATCGGAGACAGAAACGAGGGGGAAGGGCACTAGAGATGCGAGTCTATCACGAAAGGAGCGAGTCGTCTTTTTGTAGCGATCGTATGCACTCGATCGGTCATCCATAATAGAGGCCGATGAAGCCACCATGCTGGTCAATGTTGTTATTCAAACACAGCGGGGAATTTCACGCTCTCTTCAAAAACTGCACACAAATCTTGGGTGCAACGGACTGCTCATTCTTTTCGTTGACAGGCATCATTCGGAAACGGGAAGGAGACATCCAAATCCAATGCCATCGTTACAATCTTACAATAGGAGTACACACACACATGGGTTTATAATTGCCTTGTCATAGATTTTGGGGGGAACGTGACACGTGACAGACTTAAGCCAAATTCGCGCCTGCCACTGAAGAATTATGGCGCAACAAACAATAGCAGAGCTACCTACCTACGGATAGGTAGGTACTCCTAGTAGAGGAGTATCGTCATAACCATGAGACCCTCTTCTAATCTACTCCTAGGAGTACCACTTCCATAATCTATCATACTCCTCCTCAATAAAGTAAACAATACTTATATCCCGCCCAGATAAGTCATGTTTGTGAAGCCGAAGGACATCGTTGCAAGACCAAGAATGATGTGGTCCTTGGGAAGACGGAAAAGCATCCATGGATGGTTGCATGAAATTCGTGCATGGATGACCGATACGGTCATGACCACCATGGCACCTTCGGTCATTCTGAGACTATGGTATGCTCCTGTAGGAGCAAACCTAACTTACAAAGTCGGGGGGGGGGGGGGGGGGGGCAGAGTGCTAATAGATCAAAGAGGGCAGATGCGCTGATGTCTAGGGCTCTCCAGTTGGACATGTACTGGGGTTCACGGTCCTGACTGTTTTTGCCATAGTTCAGCTCCAATGTTTTCCTCAAAAGCTTGATGCAACGAACATCTCTACAGGCTCTATCTCGATAAAACCTTTCGAATACCACGGAATCTCTCTGGTTCCCCTCTAAATGATTGTTTCCAATCTACTCCTACTAACACATGAATCCATCGAGACACAGTGTTAAATCTTGAATGCGCAACGAATCAAACACATGGAACCCCCTGGGCGTCGGAAACGTCCTGTAGGTTTATATATGACAAACTTTGTGGAAACGTGATGTAGGTGTATATATGACAAACTTGGTGGATGGAATGTCTTGAATATTCACGATCGTTTTTTACCATTACGGTTGCCATTGTCGTCGTCGTTCTCGTCCGGAAAATGCTTGGTAGTCACTGTCTTCCTCTCCACTTCTGGTCTCAATCGTGTCGTCGTAGTCGTCGCTGGCCGATGCCAGAGAAACCTCAATTTGTTCGTCGTTGTCATCGTACGAGCATACTCGTAGTTGCTGTTCTTCTTCCGGAAGTTCGTGCGAGAAGCTTTTTGGGCTAGTATCATCCTCTGATGTGCTCCTCCGTGAGTAGAGTTCTTGTGTGGCCATTTTCCGATCCACATAGTCTTGAATATCTTGAAATCCTCGTGACACAAGGTACTTGGTGCTACTCTTGTTGCTGGTTTGTGGCATCCGAACTATTGCAGAAGCTGTCGTCATCGTAACTCCGATGGTGACGAGAGGAACGGTTCTGATGGTGATGGCTTGTGACCAGTGCTTCTTGTCGTTGCGTAGTTTGTGGAGTGCCGGTTCGGCTGCGACGAGGAGATTGGCTTTTCGTACGTTCGACACGACTGGCGGGGGAGTGACGACCACTACTCGCCGAACGTTGACGTGGATTGGGCGAGTGTCTACCACTCCAGGTCCTTCTAGGCGACGGTCGTCTTTGAGGCGATCCACTGGCTTTGCTTCGACGGGATGATACACTCGTTTTGGATTTCTTCGAACTTGCAGAATAATGAGACTCTGCATCTCCCTTGTCAAGATTGTGAACTGAACCTCCAGAAGAGGAGTGGGGTTCCACAATGTTCAACCCGGTAGCATATTCTTGTTTTTCGACAAGAGACGTAATTACAAGAGGTTCGTTCTTGTCGAGCGACCTAGACCGGGAAAGGCTTCGTCGCCGGTTTTGCTTAGAGCGCCCACTCGTAGAACGTCCTTCGCGACTCGTGGAGCGCTTACGAAGGCTCTGCGTTCTTCGGTTGCGGAAAAACCGCCTTGGAGAACTGTTGCGTCGTACCTCTGTCTTTGCTTGGCTTCTTACAACAGAGACATTATCGTTCATATAGGTCACCGTATGACGGTTTTGGGCTGGAGACTTACTTTGTTGACGTCGTCTCCTTGTAACCGAAATGGAATTCTCCCTGCGGTTCCTTGCAGTGGCATTGACACCCTCTCGCTTTGCTCTTCTAGCCCTTGCGACAGAAGATGTGGAACCCGAACGACTTTTGGCGGAAACAGAATGATTGTCACCGGCGCGGCTCCTGGAAGAAACGGATTTATCATCATGCACACTGCCCTTTGCCGAAACGGATTTGTTGTCAGTCGCAATGCTCGTTGTTCCGTCGGAATCTCTTTTACTGACACGGCGTCTTGCTTTCGAGTCGACAGTTTGTTGGTCATGTTCGCGGCTCGTTGAAGATGTACTGTCCTTGGCAAGGCTTTTTTCCTCCTCTTGTGCGTTGTCATCCAAATGGCTCCTGGAAGTAAGCGTAGATGCGTCATCCCCATCACGTCTTTCTATCGAGTTAAGAATTTCTCCACCTTCTTCATTCTCTTCAGGCTTGTCCTCAAGTAATACCTCCACTCCCAGAAGGTCTTGTCGTTCAACTGCAGAGGAGGGCTCTGGTTCGCGCTGTTCGGGCCGATTTCCATTTTCCGACTTCTTGTGGGTCTGCCGAGAATGTGCCGTGCTCGCAGCGCCCCTTCGGGAGATTCCTTGCGATTTGTCGCCAGCGTCTTTGTCGTGTGGTAACGCCATTATGAGCTCTGGTTTCCTCCGCTGCTCTCTTTCACGAGACCTGCCCCGTGGGTTTGAGGAGCTCCATTTGGCTGCGGCAGCGAGAATGGCAGCATCTGAATACACCATGTATATTATCCTCCCCCTGAGAAGGATTTTCGGGACGAACAAGGAACACAAATCACAAACACAAGGGATGCTGAGACTGGGCGCAAGTGTTTGCTTGTCCCTGAACGTGTTACCTCTCTGAAAAGTGCTCTTGTGTTGCTTGCGTCGATTGATCTTGCATCAAACATAAATCAGATCTCCAACTGCAATAATGACATGGTATTTTTTAGGTACAAGCTCCAACGACCAAAGATACGGCGCATCGTGGATTTCACCGGAGTTCTGGAGCGTTGGCATTACAGTAGAAAAGGCACGAGTATTGTTTATCGCAGAAAATTCAGCGTGCGCGAAGATGGACTGCTAAGATGTTGACCCTCCGTGCTGAAATATGTTGTTCTCCTTCCTCCAAACGGTCCGACTGCGCACCTGGGTCCTTGAAGAAGGTGCTGATAAAGAGTCAAACGTCCGCCAGTTTTGTGGGGAGTGCAACAAGCAATATCGTTTCGCCGCGCGTTGACTGTATAAATATTGTACTCCTATTGTACAAATCATCTGGGAAGTGCGCGTACTCCCAGAACGGGAATCACACCGGAACTGCGACTGGAGGCCAGTCATGCGCAGAATCGCGCGGGGGGAGAACGGCATAGAAGAAGGCTCCATCACAAAAGATCGGACGGCTGCAAAAGCGAGAAATATGTCCCGCGGATGGAATCAACCGAACGATACAGCCATCGCAATCCATCAAATGCGTTAAATTGATGCAGATGACATAGCCATTTCCCAGGGTGGTCGTTTTCATGGCCACTTTGACTCGCTCGCCCATTCCACATTCGTAGTGTGGTGATTCACCGATTCTTGAAGGCAAAAGTGATCGTCAATTGGATCCATGGTAGCAAATCGAAGAACTTTACTCGTACATACCGGTTGCAATCACAACCAAACGACAACTCTATGAGTAGTTCTAAGATATCTATACTCTTCGTAGACCATTGTTTCTGTTGAGTTCTCTTCGTCGATGGGGCATATGATGGCGTGAATGGCTTAGTGCTAGAAGTCAGAATCTTCCATAATCTCAATTAGTGACGACGACACACCCGAGGGTTTCGTGGCCAACATCCCACTGCTTAGATCACTCGATCCGGTGCACTTTTTCTCAGCAGGTCCTTTGTCTGGGCTCGATTTTGGCTTGACTCCCATGTCTGGAGACGTTTCCATTTCTTCACCACTGTCATTACTACCACGTCCCTCTTCTTGAAACGAGTGCTGCTTTGTTAGAGTAGCGAGCTGTCCGGATTTTTGTTGTGATGGAAGACGACTGGACAACATGGGTGATTGAGACAAGAAACGATCTACCGCCGTGCGCATAACTTGGTCTTTGGCAGCCTTGGCTTCCTGCTTGTTCCAACTATTGTCGCCAGATGAATCCATAATGGCAGCATTCATTCGGGCCTTGCGTTGTTGCATTCCATAAATGTCAGCATCCACTGTGTCGGCCGCAACCAGCTTGATCACGGTCGTCTTTTTCGTTTGACCAATGCGATGGACGCGATCTTCCGCCTGTAAATCATTAAATGGGTTGAAGTCAATATCGTGCATTATGCATGTATCGGCAGCCGTCTAAAAACACCAAATTGAAACCAAGTGGTGGAAGTACAAAAACCAAAGGACCAAGGTTGTTGAGATGCCTATTAACCAAAAGTCGTTCCGCGACAATGTTACACACGATGCACTTACCAAGTTGATTCCAAGTCCACACGCTTTGGTGGACAGCAAAAACACAGGTATGCTGGTGTCCTCCGCAAATTTGTCAATCAACCCTTGTCGTTCCTGGACGGGCGTCGATCCCTCCATACGCAAATAGGACATACCCAAATGCTCCATCAGACAGCTCAATAAATCCAAACAACTCGTCCACACCGAAAAGATCAAAACGCGATGTCCCTGTTCAACTAATTCCGGTACCAATTGGCGCAATCTGACGCATTTCGCCGACGACCACAAATCGGCCTCTTCCAACACGTATTTGGAGAGAGTTTCGCGACGAAGTTTGGACGAGTCATCCATTAATTCAAGGGCCATTAAATGGATATCAAAATCGTTCATGTCATTGACAGCCTCGAGAACTTTGCCAAACATGTTGTTACAGCCATCGCCTCGAAATGCGCCGTATTCATGAAAGAGTGTGGCCAACTCGTGTCGTTCCTCTTTTCTGGTATGTCTTGTGCGCAACAAAAGGGGGTGATGCGCGGCCTTGCGCAACTGTGTAAAGACATGATCCATTTGTCGTGTTCCACTCTTTTTGGCTTGCACATGATCCGATATAATACGGTTGTAGACATTGCGCGCCGTTTCATCCAGTTCCACGAATTCTACTTTTCGTTCCTTGGGAGGCATGAGTTGATGTAATACTTGTTGTTTCCGTCGACGCAAAACAAAGGGAGCGAAGAGTTGTTTCAATTTCTGGTACGCGGTAGCATCGTCCACTTTAACACCTTTTTTTTCCAATGAGACAAAATGTTGCAACATGCTCTGTCCACCATCGTCTCGAGAATTCTTGTTGTGTCCTTCGTCATCATCGTCATCGTCGCTATCGTTCGCTTTGCTTCGATTCAAGGGATGAGTCGAGAACAAGGGCATGAGAAAGCACAACAAACTCATGAGTTCCTGTGGTGAATTTTGCACTGGTGTTCCCGTCAAGAGAAGTCGATTCTGAGTTTTCATTTTGTTCAAGGTTGTGTACCGAAGACCCTGGGAATTCTTGAGCAAATGCGCTTCGTCGACAACCAAGTAGTGATATTGAAACTTGCGCAAAAAGGCCCGATCCGGCGATTTCTCCTTTTGAAAGTATGTAATGGGTGTTAAAATCACGTCCACCAGTTCGGGGCGCTCTTTCCGTGAACAAACCATCCAATTGGACCGCAAGTGCGGCCGCAATTGGTCCTGCAGGGCCTGCCGCTGGTTCTGGGTCCCATGATATTTCACGACATTTAAATGAGGGGCAAATTTGTGGAATTCACGTTCCCAATTGGACAAGACCGAGGCAGGAGCAACCACCAAATGGGGAGAATGATACTTTTGATGCGAGCATGGCTTGATTGTTCCGGGTGCCATGGAATTGGGAACCACCTCTTGAACCGAATTGGAACTCGTGGAAGAGTCGTCTTGGACAAGGTCCACAACCGCCTGCGTCTGCTTCGTAGTAGACGCTTGTTTGTCCTGTTGTTTTAGCTGTTGTTGCGTTTCTCGTTCGTGTTTTAACCAAGCTAGAAACGTTATTGTTTGCGCCGTCTTTCCCAATCCCATCTGTTGTTCCATCAGCCACCACCAATACCGACCACGACACCGAGAAACACGACAAAACACACACTAGTGAGCCCAACCGTTTCCCCGTAGCGAACAACAACACCCTCTGTATACACCGCACGACACGACACACACAAAGGCTACCTACCTCATCGGCCAAGATTCCATTAACATTGGTCTTGGGATTCTTCTTCTTCTTTTTCTTGTTCGTACCGCCACCCATGTCAATTTGCAATCCATGCAAGAGCGCCATCCAATTGACACCAATCAATTGATAATGGGCCAAGGTCACATTGGGACAAATGCGACGCATCAACTCGTTCGAAATCCATTTCCGTGGTTGCAAACTGGAAGAGGCGGTTGCCGCACGTCGGTTCGAGTCTGCTGCCCCATCCTCGTCCGTGGCTGGTTTGGTGCCGTCGTTCGGGCCCTTGCCATCGGTACCGTCATCATCATCATCACCATGAATATGAGTCAAGGCCAAGGCTCCATCGACAATCAGACCCATGGTATTGGAGGAGGATGAATTGCTACTGGCGTCTGGCACTGTCCACGTCTGCATCGTCTGCAAGACTTGCGCACTCAATTCGTTGGCCTTGGCCAAGACCGAAGCCGCTTGTCGGGCCTCTTTGGAATCGTGCACGACAAAGCCATCATCCTGGTCGTCTTCTTCCTCCTCCTCCAAGTCATGCTCCTCATGCTCGTCATTCTTGTATTGGTCCAACTGTCCCAACACACTGGTGCGATTCGAGTCTTTGGCGGGCCGGTGCGTGGCCTTTTTACCATGCGACGAGTTGTTGTTATTGTTCTTGTTGGTGTGGGTCAAACTGTTGGAAAGAGCCAAGGCCATGGCCATTTGTTCGTCTTCGTCATCATCCGAATCATCTTGCATGAGTTGGGTCAATTTCCACAAGGAATCGCCCGAACCGTTGGGCGCGGCAGCAGCTGCCGGTTGGACCGTCGGAACCGGACGAGCCGAACCAAGATGGTTCTTCTTCTTCGTCGTCTTTGTTGGGTGCAGGTCCGTTGGATCCTCGTCACTGCTACTGCTGCTACTGTCCATGAGGTCGACCAATGCGTCAAAAGCAGTCATTTTGGTTTTGGAAGAAGAAGTGGGTGGACCCTTGGTCTCACCATGGGTATCCTTGGGTGGTTTGTCTTCTTCTTTTTCGCCGTCGTCGTCATCGTCCTCCTCCTCCAAGACTTGACGTCGTTTCTTGGCAACGTTTTGGCTGGATTGTTTTCGTCGTCGTTGGGGAGGAAAGGGACTCTCGGCATCGTTTTCGTCGTCGTTTTCGTCTTGACTGGAGGAATCCAAATAGTTGACCACCGGTGGTAGTTGCCTTTTGGTAGAGTTTGTGGTCTTCTTCTTATCCATGCTGTTGTGGTTGTTGTTGTTGTGGGAGCCTGGAGCGGCACCACGAGGAGGAGGACAATTTTCCTTGCTGCTGTTGTTGTTGCTGCGTGAATCGGCCGCAAAGGCCGCAAAGGGATTGCGCCGCTGCGGCGGTGGTTTGCGTTGTCGTGTTGGTTGTGGTGGTGGTGGACGAGGACGCGCCTGACGATGCGGCGCCGGTTTGCTCGTGGCATTGGCATAACGAGACGACAAGGCACTCAAAAATCCCTCCTTGGGAGTGTCACTGTCGTCGTCGTCATCGGAAGAGGAAGCACCATCCTTGTCGTCTTCTTCTTCCTCCTCCTCCTCGTCAAATTCCGGTTCCGACAAGGAGTCTTCCTCCTCGTCGTCGTCGTCGTTCTTGTTGTCACTGTCGTCGTCCACAATAAAGCTATCCATGGACTCGTCATTGGACGATTCCGACAGGACGACATGACTCTCGTCGTCATTGTCATCCACCAAAAAGGCCGTCTTTTTCTTCTTCTTTTTGGGTGCTGGTTTTTTGGCCGCCACAGGACGCTTCTTGGTCGTCTTTTTCTTGTTGTTGTTGGCAGTGGGATGCTTTCGTTTTCGGGCTTGCAGGGCCAATGCCTTGTCTTTGGCAATTTGGGCATCGTCTCGACCCGTCTTTTTGGTGGTCAACCATTCGCCCAGACCCCCCATGGCGCTTGCGTGTTGGCGTGTGTGTTGGCAGGAAAAACACAGGAACTACAATAGAATGATGGAGAACTACCAGTGTCCGCCAATGAGACAGTTCTTGCACTCACTGACTGTGCTCGGAGGTTGTTGTCTTGTGGAGTAGGAAAATATCAGGGATCAGATCGGATGGTGATGATGTACCATCCCATTGTGGTTTTTGTGGCAGCAGTGTTGTTGTTGTCGACGCGAGAGAACTTCCAACCAACAACCGGAGGAGTGGCGCGATCTCGACCACGCGAGCCACTCGTATGGCTGGAGCGTGGCGCGAAGAGTTTTTCGTGATGGATTCGACCGCAGATGGGTCGCGGTGGGGAGATTCTGTGGTGTGGGGGAACACCGCTCTTTTGAAGCTGACAGATGATACTTTCCAGAGAGAATGTCGTTATCTCATTGACTATTCGAATGGGAGGATATGGAATACCAACGTTGAGTAGTAATCATTGGAGGGAGATTCTTCGTTGCGGACCGAACTTTGAAAGGTTCTAACGTTTGGAGTTTGTTGTGTCATCGACAATGAGAGGTCTGCTTGTCTAGAACAAAGAGAAAAAGATTCGTTGGATTTGGGTGCGTGTCTCATCAATAGAACCCTATTAAAAGAGACAACGCACAGGAGTTCCTGCACACAACACTACAAAAGAATCCAGACAAGAAAGAATCGAGGTCGCTGACGGACTGACTAACACGGGTGTTGTGGAGATTTGGAGATTTGGCACCGTTATTAGATTCGTCTTGGCAGAACATACAATTGAGAGAATTCAAATCTCTCTCGATTCATGGAATACTAAGAAATCATTCCCCAAAACCACTTTTGGTGCCAATCAGAGAAACAACAAGAAATGCCCTAACAAGTCATAGTCGTTCTCCTTCCCATCACCACACCAAACGCCCACCCATATACACGAGATCCATTGTTTTGTGTGGACCAATCGAACCAAGCAACTGTCGAATTTGGTCCAGAGACAGCAGGAGTTGGGATACACCACCGAAAACCGGCAAATCATACACATTCATTGAGTAGGTTTTTTTTGTAATGGGATGAAACCAAAGGGTTGCGTGGTTCCGAGTACGGGTCCACCAGTTCGGATTTGACTCTCGTCACCCTGTAAACTTTTCCTTTTTCTGCTCATGCCGTCTTGTTTTTGTGTGTATGTATCTCTTTTGGTCGGAACCTTGTTGGTTGGAACAGATTCCCACAGGGTGCTTCTTGTTCTTTATTGTCCGGACAGCCCTCCGGTCCTGTTTCTTCTTGTTGGTGGTGGTGTTCACCAAGGCTGCTGTTTTGAGAGATCCAGTGTGCTTTTGGCACCTCTAGTCTTCTTCTTCTTCGTTTCCCGACGTGTCGATTGGACGTGTTGACCAAACGGTTCCTGAATCAGCATGGGTGGAAAATCACGCAAACGATCCACTTCGGGAGCTTCGGTCCAGGAATTACTGTCCCCACCGACTACTACTACTACTACGAATACAAGGAATCGTGCCCGGAGTCGCAGCGGTTCCGTCACGAAGCGTTCGAGCATGAATAGTAGTAGTAGCCAGGAAGCGTTGGAAGAACAGGTGCGACACTGGATGCCGTGGGTCTGGAAACAAGCCATGTGTCCATCGGCTGGGACGGTACGGTCCTCCTTCTTGGATGGCACTATCGAAGGCTTTTCCTTGTTGGTGGCCTCGCTGAACCGTGCTCGTCAATTGGACCATTTGATTGCAACTACCAAGACAATGGTACCAAAGAGTCCAGAAGGAGGGGCCTCATCATCCCTTCAACAACAGCTGCTGTTGGAACGAGATGCCGAATCACACTATTCTGCCTTGCATTGGGCCATTTATCGAGCCGATTTACCGTCGTTATTGTTTTTGTTGCACCACGCCGCAATAGAGCCACCACACGAACGACAAGGACTACAGAGTTCGACGGCTACCAACTTGACACTACGCCCCATGACCATGTTGGAATATACGGGTGGTGATTCGCCGCAATGTTCCAACGGAGGAACAACGTCTCCCTTGTCCAAGAAAAAGAATGTCTCCTCGTCACCAACGGTTTCGTCAAACCCCTTGACCTTGTGGCAAACCATGGTAACAGCACGGGATGCGGAGGGATTCACACCCGGCCAGTTATTGGCCGCCTTGCAGCAATCCGAGTTACGAGCTTGTCGGGCAGCCTTGACATTCAAGATGCCACGTGGCTCAGTGCCAATCGCAGCTGCTGCCGCCGCTCCCGTATCCTTGTCGTCATCATCATCCGTATCGTCCTCCCAGGAATCCTCCCTGAACCACAATAGCGACGATCGTGCTATTGGTTCTCAGTCGGAATGGAACGTCTTACAACAACACGTGCAAGTGTTATGGTCGGAAGAAGAAGACCTAGCGTCCGCAAGCATAGAAGAAGGGTCTCCCACGAATAAGAGTGGCACCGAATATGGGTGTGAAGTTTTGACCTTTGGTCGAGCCCATCACTGTGCCTTGGGCGTTGGAACCGATGGTGCGAGTACTACTACGACGACAACCACCACCACCAAGACAATCTCCAACCACAAGAATCCTACGAGCTCGACCGTGACATCCACTACCACAACCTTTCGTCCCCAACGGGTACAAGCCTTTGCGCAATCCGAAGTAGGTCGAGACTTGAGTGCCGTCGCAGTAGCTGCCGCAGCGCATCATACCTTGGTCTTGAATCGGGCGGGGCAATTGTATGCCTTTGGTTTGGGCAAAGGGGGGCGGTTGGGCATTGGCAACCATGAACGTCATTCGCCCTTACCAGCCTTGGTGGATTTCCCCCTTCGCAAATGTCGTGTTCTCGCCATTGCAGCCGCAGAAAATCATTCGTTGGCTGTCGTTCAAGGGGGACAGACCTATGCTTGGGGATCCAATCGATTTGGACAATTGGGAATTTCCATCTCCCCCACTACAACAACTTCTGGGTCAATGCAACACCACAAGAAACAGTCTGCGCAAACGACTTCGTCATCCTGCTCTTCCTCATTTGTTCCTCGTCGAATTGACGATTTGAAAGATGTCAACATTCGAGCTGTTGCCGCGGGAGAACGCCATTCCGTCGCCTTGTCATGGAGTGGATCGATTTACGTTTGGGGGGACAATTCATCGGGCCAATTGGGTGTACCACCCCGTCATGGTGGTGGTGGAGGCAAGGGCCACTCCGTCAAGTCGCAAAAACACCATGCACACTCGGCTTGTTCGTCTTCACACAATCCGGTTCAGTGTATTCCACACCCGGTCTTGGCCGCCCAAACGGCAGTGGCAATTGCTGCATCGGAATATGCGACCTTGGCCTTGACGTTGCCGGATCAAAGCAAAAGAAACTCCTTGCCCGTCAATGCCATATATTCGTGGGGACACGGTAATCATGTCCCTTCCAGAGTCCACTTGCCCAAATACCCTCAACAACAATCGGAACATGAGGCCAATGGTGGTCGGCAACGGCGACGAAGTCGCAGTGAGAGTTGGAATGAAGACGAATCCATGAAGTATGAACATAAGCGATTGGTTTGCCCTGTAGCCATTGCTTGTGCGAAGTACCACAATGTCGCCATCACCCAAAATGGATTGGTCTACTCGTGGGGGCTCCATTCGGAGACATTGGGAAACTCCAGTCAGCCATCCTCCTCCTCGTCGTCCCCTGCTTCTTGTGGTCAACGCACTTCACCACAATTGGTAACCGGCATGTTGCCCGAAAATGGAGGTGGTTGGGCGGTGACCGTGTCGGCATCGGAAAACCACACAGCTGTGGTGACGGACACAGGTGCTTTGTACACATGGGGTGCTACGTATGGACCTAGCATTTTGGGTCATGAAGGTGTCCGATGGCAACCCGATCCCAAAAGAGTGCCAGGGTTGTACCGCGCTGTGGCCGTCGCAGCTGCCAAGGAGCATTTTGCGGTTCTGTCTGGAACAAGCTTTCCCCCTATTCCGGCTTTGTCTCGGACCCTTTCCACCGAACCACTCCGCGCTAGTAACAAGGATGAAAGCGACGGAAAGCCTTTTGCGAAATCGTCTACCAAACCATCCATAATGTCACTCGAAGAAATGGCCGCTCGACAAGTTGCAAAGCATGTGGATTTGTTCAATGTGTGGCCCATTCTGATCACAGCAGAGCGAATACAAAACGAGACTTTGATAAACTACTGTCAGGAATTTTGCAAACGCAACTTAGATGGCGTTTTGAATGTGGGACAACGCCGAGTGATGGCATGTTACCTGAAGGAGAAACAGCAGTCTTTGACAGAATGTCGTCGTTATGATTCCGAAATGCATGAGATGGAAGAGGCACAGATGGATGCAAGAGATGCTTCTAGGCACCCTGTTCTGAACGAGTTTTGTCACAAGGCTTCATGTAAAAGACATCACGATGCGGAAAATAACACCGACTCGTCCGATGTCAATGGCTGGATGCTTTCTTGCGCCAATCTGATGCAATCAGGTCCTGGTCAGTTGTTTCTGCAGAAGCTACGCACACTTGAAAATCAGCAAAAAGCGCAACACTATGTCTATCCTCCCATGTCATATGCGGCGAATTGCAAACATGATTCCCAGAACAAGAAGAAGTCCTCGGTCGATGCCACGGAGTGCCTTACACCTACAACCACGGCAGCGACACCCACGATGAAATCTAAGCGCGGTGTTTCATTCGGGGAAGATAACGTTGTTAGCGTTCCACCTCAAGGATCAGCTCGGTGTTTGGAGCTTACAAGAAGCTTATTGGATGGCAAAGACAAGGAGGCAGAGTCAGTTGAGGATCAGATGAAGTGGTTGCAAGATCGTCAAACCGCACTTTTGAAGGAAATCCGGGCTATCCGCAAACGTTTGAACCAAATCACGAGATTGGTAGAAATGGAAAGTCAAAGCATCAACGAAGTCGAAGGAGGAAACATACAACAGGGCAGACTTTCGACCGAACAACGGGAGAAAGTGGCGCGTCGAGCACTTCTCCAGACCGACTTGAGCATTCTGGAGCCAGCTCTGTCCGATATAAATGCACAATTACACAAACTACAACAACAACAGACAAAGAATCCTCCCCTTTCAACGAATGGTGACGAAGTAATGGAACCGTTACCCACCGAAGAAGCAAATTCCTGTGTTCTTGCCAGTACAGCGAAACAGAAGACGGTCAGCATTCGATGCGAACTTTGTGGAGTGACGTGCTCGGATGCATCGAGTTATTCACTCCATATGAGCGGACGGAAACACCGCAACCGAGTTCTCCAGTTAGAGCAAGAAGAACAAGATCGCAAAGCAGCTCTTGTGTTGGCGGAACAGCACCAAAGAGAACTACTGAAGCAGTCCACCACATCCACAGCGTCGCCTGTCCAACGGCGTTCGACCAAATCTGCCGCACCAAACCCATGGAAAACAAGCACTGCGACCGTGTCACCTATACCTCAGCCAATGTACAAATTACCTCCGCCGCCACACGGAGTGCCGTCTGCTCTTTCGGTCACGAAATCAAAGAAAACAGCGCCATCATGCTCGTTGTTGGATATCATGGCGGCCGAGGAAAAAACTCAGCGAAGTTGTACGTTAGAGGGAGACCTCGCCTCCTCAACCAGGAAGAAGAAAACATCTGCGGGAGCGGCTATGTCGAAGGCAGCATCCACCACTAAGGTTGGATCGAACACAAGAGTAGCTTCATTACCATGTTCCACTGGTTGGGTTCTAGCGTCTCCTGCTACTGCGGGACCAACCAAGAAACATTCAAGTTCGGCACTGTCGGGTTGTGGAGAAGCTTCATGGCTCAAAGTGGATTCGTTGCCAACCCTAGAATCCCCACCATGGGCGTCTGCACCCGTAGTGTCGTCGACAGCGGTGGACCAAAACCATGCAAGGACGAGCTTCGGAGAAACGATGACAGCCAACTTGTCATCGTCGTCATATTCACTCGGCGATTTTCTTCCCAGCAAACCGAAAGCAACTGGTTCAGTTAATGGTCTCGCGGGTAGAAGAGAAGTCAATGGAAGCTCACCAAGCTCCAGAATCCAAAAGCAACCAGCCTGGTCCACTCCTCACAAGGCGGGCAAACAAAGCACGGGTAATGGCACAGCTGCATCCCCGGCCACAGGAACAACAACCAAATTTGTTCACATACAAGATCAAGAAATGGCCTTCAAAGAAAAGGAGGATGCGGCATGCAAGGATACGCAAGCTGTATGGTTTGTTCAACGGAGGGAGAGGGCTGGTTCTCTCAAGGAAATCCAACGAAGCGCGGAAAAGGAAAGAGAACAGCGTTTGTTTGTGGAAGAGCAACATCGCATTGAGAAAATGATATTCGAAGAACAAAAACAGCAACAGCGCGAGCTTGAGAAACAACAAGAGGATAGCAAGAACAAAAAGAAGCGTTCGCCAAACAAACGACGCGGGAAACAAGGCGGGGGCGGAACTCGTCGAGGAGGGAAGGTGGAATCTACGACGGCTGAGAAAGGCTGACGAATGAAAGTAACCCACCCAAGGAAGAGAGCGCGTATGACCACTTTTTTATTCCTCATGATTGAATGTGTGGCTTCGGTTTTAGCATCGGTAGTTCCTCTTTCAAACGCAGGTCCCCTTTTGTACCTAGGAGCGGCCACCTTGGAGGAAGTATACGTTCAAGACATTTAAGTCGTTAAATTCTGCGATGTTAAGAGTTGGTTGGTCAATTGAGAGAAATCGTTTGCCGCGGTATATGAAGCTCCTGCCAAACGACCGTTCCTCTGTAGTTTTCTTAAAATGTGATACGACAGAGGGCGGTTATTATTGAACATCACGTTGTGCTAACAAATCAAGACATTGGGAGCTGCTTCTTGTTCCTCCTGTGATGTTTCAAGCAGTCACTCGCGATAGCGGATACTGGGAAATACCCTAACCTGTTGCAGTTCTGCGTCCTCTGTAATAGTGCGATGCGCTTCCATTACCTCCGATGAAGCCACGATTGGAATTGAGTCGTACCCATTGCGCCTACCCCTGTTGAGCAAGTAAGAACTACCCTTCCATCCCGCTATCAGCACCAACAAAAGGACCCCCAGAATCATTCCCCTTTTCAAGACAAGAGAGGTGGAAAGTATTTTCTCGGGTGTGGTCGGGTTGCTACTTGGTACCGAGGAGGGGCTTTCACTTGGCTCGTTACTCGGCATAGTACTTGGGAAGCTGCTTGGGGAATGACTGGGGATGGTGCTTAAAGAGATACTCGGTAGTTTACTTGGCGATCCACTAGGCATTATTGGCGACGATGAACTAGGTTCGGAAGTTTGCTTTTTCAGCGGCCCACGACACATTTTCGCAGACTGATACTTGTTTTTACCAGCTCCAACACCACAGTGAGCTCTGCCTGATTCAAAATGAATGTCGTCACAGTTTCCTTGCACACAATGCCACGTTATCTCACTGGGATCATAGTCGTCGCTGTCATAGGGAAGGCCGATGTTCACATCACAGCTGGCACCAAACACCTGTCCGAGGCAACGCCATTCTAACGTACAACAACGGCCTTGGCATTTAAGTCCATCTCTGTGGCAGGTACTACCCTGTGTGTGAACCAGCGAGTTGGAAAAGTACAGAAATAAAAGGATCAGCGCGTGTTTCTTCATCGTCAAGATGTTTTGGAAAGAGTACACTTAGATCCCAACAGTGGGAGTGCGTATGCAACGCTACTTCCATGCAACTACCTTACGGTTCACGGGAAATAGCCCACCAACACATGATTCGGGAGAAACAGGACGAGGTCTAATGATGCAGGACGTTGGTCATGCGTAAAAGAAGCAGGAATGCCTCCTGGCCATCCTTTGTATCTCTGTATTCAAAAGAGGCAAATGAAAGAGAGCAATCTACCTTTATTTCTAGTATTAGGTAACGAGCTAAATGTTCCGTGTCGTCAAGTCACATTTGGGGGCAACATTCATATGTATAATGTATTTGATTTACGAAACAATCGTGTTCCCTAGTAGACATGACTGGAAGAGGCCAGAAACAAAGAAGGAGAAACCTGTTCAATTTATGGAAGTAGTAAACATGTGTCGTAGTGGAAATATCCATTGTATGTATTTACTTCGCAGAAGCTCCAGTCAAAAGTTCTTTTGATTCCTGGTATGTACGGTAGACCAGCTGGAGATATTTCCTATTAGTGCTTTGTTTTAATATGACAAGTTATATAAGTGGGTCTCAAGAATCTGTCATAAGGAAGTGCCTTATGGATGAAGCAATCGCTCATGTCCACCATCGTCTCCCCTGGAACGTGGTGACAGCGAGAGGTCATGGCTTCCATCTCCTTGCGGTTGTGAAACACCGTTTTGTGGGTATTCAAAGGAAGATGATAGCGACAAGCCGCTCCCATTCGGGACGCTTGGTGTCCCATCTTCATTCAGGGGCATATAGTCGGCCATAATTGCTCGGACATGCGCTCGTGCTTCATCTCGTGTTCGTTTGTAATGCCAGAATGCCACCATGATTGCCAGCGTGGACACCATCACGACAGAAGAAAGAAAGGTGAACAGGGAGACCCCGTCACTCTTCTCTGCGTCCACAGCAGCTACCGTAATGACCCCACTGGAGGACGACGTAGAGGAGGATGAAACGGGCGTGGCAGCCGACATTGTCGTGGAACTGGAGGATATAACGCTTCCATTGACCACGAGGGACGGGCACCGACCACCGACAGCAACGCATGCACTAGCATCATGACAATAGGCGCATGATCGGCACAAATCTGGCATGGCTTGGTATCCACAGAGAGAACAAATCGTTCGGAACAGTTCGTTTGTCGTCATCGAAACGTCAACTTGAACTTTGTTAATGTGCAAAGTGGGGACGACATAGATGTTGGATGTGTACTGTTCGGACAAGTCCTTCCCAAGCATGCTATTGTAGTCTCTCTTGGTTAGACCACCAGCATTCATCATGCATCGTTCAACCGAATCCTTGTTAATCCCTACGTTCTTGTACACTCTGTCGATACACTTCTCGTCGTTGAACAAATTCTCAAGTACATTTGATGTACATTTGTTGTAAAAGGCATCAAGATATTTCCACCAAAAGAGGCCTCGAGGTGCCGCTGATCTTACTTCTTCATCAAAATCAAAGATAAGATCATCTGAATCTTCATAAGAGTCGTCAAGCGACCAAATGCATAATTGACGCAAGGACTCTTTCACGACATCTGCTCCGGATACCCCAGTGTTAAGATCACTGTCGGGATCTGGTGCACAATATCGTCCACGATTGGTACAAAGATTCTCACACGGCAATTGCTCATCTTCTTCTTCATTTTCGCCCGCTTCCGTGTCGTTTTCTTCCTTTTCGGTGTCCTTTTCCCGATTGTTATTGTTACTGAAACTGTTCTGGGTGCCCAAACAACCGGCCTTGGCTCCATCTATGAGGTACATGTGAGGGACAAAGTCAACACAGGTATCAGCCATACGCTCAAAAATGGGTCGAAACCGAAACAGGAACGAAAGAGCACGCCTGTCAGAGGGGGACATCCAATAGTCTATCATAATCTTCACCGGCGGTTGCGGTATGGGGGGCCCTAGTGGTTCGCGTGGATTGGGAACCAAGCTCGTGCTGCTGGCGGTTGCAGTACTGGCAGGACTTCCAGGAGGAGGAGGAAACGATAGTTCGACCCGCATGGTTTGATTCATTGTTTGTCGACTGGCATCGAGAAAAAACTCCTTGAACTTATCGGTATCGCGTTTGTACATCAATACACTGGGAATTCGAACATCACTCCCGCTTCCATCGTCCGCCATGGTCGGCTCACGACTATGCGGTTCAAGTGTAGGTTCATTAGAAGTTCAGAACACGAGGAAATGAAAGACATTCAACCACGTCAAAAAAGTAACAACAGTGAGAAAACAGCATCAATAACGCATCTCTCCCCACTACACTTATGGTTTGAAGTTCGTGAAACTTACTCTTCACAGGGATCCTCAATTCCATCGAAAGGACAATTGCGATCTCCACAGACACATAGATTATCGGCAATCAAGACACCGGCTGCTCCCATGTGTTGGGCGTTGCGCACCTATAGAGGGAAGTATGATGAGATCGTTCCTGCTTCGTCCGCATCTGGACTTTTGTGATCCGAAACGGACCATCACACATACCTTTTGAACAAAAGTACAGTCTCCCCGATTCACCATGAGCAAAAAGGGTTCTCCAGCAAGATGATCTCGTGGGTCAGTGGGATAATACTTGACACGATTCCTTGGCGATAAGTTATTGTTAATGTCAGGCTTACTGCAAAAGACGGAATCGGCATAGTACAAAGGTCCTGTGATGGAACCTCCAAAGGGAGGGGAACCAAACATGGCTTCGCGATGTTCGTAACTGGCATTGATATTGAGTGATAGGGGAAGCTACATATAAAAGGAATTGATAAAAGACAGAACGGACACAAGAGCAGATACACCAAGGGTCAGAATCGATTTAGGATTTGCAATCATGGGTCAGCCGGAAGCGCAGTCCAAACATGCACACACCACACGCTGTTCATTCATTGCCCATCCACAGTCAATGGTATCCACAACTTACAATAACTTTCACTTTACTTTGTCCCTGTCCAATGGTGGAGAATGCTTGTACGACAACAGCATCGTCACTGAACAAGCATCCAAGTGACAAAACTTCCAAGAAGAACACAAGGAACCGCAAAACGGGTGACGAGCAAGATTTCCCCGGAGTCAACGCCATGATTCTTGTTAGGTTCCACCAATTTTTATTGTTTGTTGTTGTTTTTCCTCTGTCAATTCTTCGTGTTGTGTCTTCTTGTGTATCTCGAGACGTGAAATCAACAGCTTGTCAAGGATATGACCGACGGATCAATAATTGCTTATCTCTCTCTTCAAAGGATGTTTTGTTCTGTGGTGTTCGTGCGTACGGTGAAAAGACCTTTTACTTTTTACTCTCTGTGTCTGTGTAGGTGTAGCGAGAGGAGGAGTGTCGCAGGTCGCAGGTCGCAGGGGGAACCTGGAACCACAAAGGAACTTTCCCATCTGTTCCCATCATGCACGACCAATACAAGCGTTCTATGAATCGTCGAAGATCCTCTCTGGTAACCTCTGGGTAGTGCGCGCGAGCCTTGTCTCATCACTTTTTTCGGGAGTCTGGTTCCGAATTCCAAGAGCCGCGTAGCCATAGCCTAGAGCTATTGGTGGATGGGATATTGCAAACATCTATTGCCATTCCTACTCTATACAAGAGGGATGGAAGGCAACGACTGACGACCATGGTCATGGCTCCTTAGAAGGAGGAATTATGTGGGCATTTTCTGAGGAAATCTTATAGAGGTCTAACCGAGTTTAGGACTATGTTGGGATGGAAAAAATCCGCCCATGATCTAAACATCTCTGCAAGGGTTCAGGATAGTTTCTTTTCTTTCAACTGTGCGATGCTTATTGTTTGTGGTCCTTCTGGTGTTGTGTGCTTGCGGTTCCTCCTCACGACCACAGCATGATCCAGAATACCCTTGACAATCGTTCGGGCCCACACGAGTTGCAGGACCATCAACGTAGAAAAACTTGCCAGGCAAAGACCGTAAAAGATACGACACCAAACAATCGGGTGGGTCCGGATGAAAAGATAGAGCACGGGAGCACACTGGACAAATCGCGGTACAAAAGTGACGACACGAAACCACAAAAAGGTCACGGCAAACACCATACGAATGGCCGTATATGTACCAGGATACTGCGTCCTCAAGGACGGACGCAAATCCTTAAAGACCAAAATCACCTGGAGAATACAGGAACTCCATTCCACCACTCAACCCAAGGAGGGTGCGAAGAACCGAAAACCTGCCAGGAAACAAGCCGACATGACGGCCCCAGCAAATGCACCAGGCATGCTGGAAGAGAGGCAATCCAGAGGTAGTTGCATTTCTTCTGGAGAAGGGCCCACAGGTACTCTACATGGAAGACGACCAAGGCGATACTCCAATGTTTCGAGCTGTGCGGAATCAGTCGTTGGAAGTGGTCCGACTTTTGCTTCCCGACGATCCGCCACTGGATGATATGGGAGCGACTCTGTTGGTACTCATTGTGTAGGTTTGTCAGTGTGCTTGATAAGTCTTCAACCTCTTCATATTGGTTCATGGTGTCGATATCGTTCATATTTCAGATCGACGTACGAGGAAAGAGTGGGATGCCCATGGCGAAGAATTGCCAATGGTCGCCATGGTTTGTTACGGCAAATTCATTTTGGATCACCCACGCCGGCGACGCCACACGTTTCAGCGCGACTCAACTAGGAGAAGCTATGTGATGGGAAGAAGCACTTTGCTAGCCTATCGTAACCGAACCTGGGTTTCTCTTGTGGTTTGGGAAAATCGTTTTGTCGTCTGGTACGCATTGCCTCTATCGGTAGTCAGTGACAGACAGTTGTGTAGATTACATATCCTGTTGTTGTATCAGCAGGATGAATGCCATGTGGTCTTTACTTGGGTTCATGGAAAATGACCAATTGGTAACCACCCAGCTACATTATTCTTTTTTGTTTTTCTTTCCCAGTAAAGCGGCCAAAAGTCCCTTGACAATCAGCATGGACCAATAGAGTTGCAAGAATAGTAGTGCCACGCCACCAGCCAAAACAATAGAGTAAAATATTTGCCATGGCCAAAACGGATGGTAAACAATATGCCAAGCTTTGAGACGCACCAAATCCCAATATCGCGTCAAGAATAAAACCACTCGTAAGATCAAAAAGCTTACAGCAAAAACCCCTCGAGAAATGGCATAGGTCTGGGGATAACGAGCCTTCCAAGCTGGTCGTTGTTTGAACAAATTCATGATCCACAGGGGAATACTGCTCAGTTCCAAAATGCCATAAAAGTAGGGGGCGTAAAAGCGAAAGCCGGCCGTACAACATCCCGTCATGGCGGCACACAAAATGACCGACACGTGGTGAGCCATCATGGGCAAGGGTTCGCCAACAATCCACAATCCCACTGGCAAGGCCCAGAATTGCCATCCCAATTGGACAGCCGGTAATAACAACATATGTTCATCGTCCCCGAAACCAATGGCGCGATTCCGATGAGAAATGGAGTTTTCGTCATTGTCATTGTAGTCTTGATGGACCAGATGGCCAATGCGAGTCCATTGCAAGAACAGGCCTAATACAGTCAAAAAGACAATGACGACGAAATTGGCCACATCAAAGGCTGCTTTTCGACGTTGTTTCAGACTGCTGTCTTCTTTTGTGGAAGAGACCAATCCCAAGGGTTGTAAAAACAAGTGGGGCATGGTCACACCCACAATGTACAGGGTCGTGGTCAAGACGAAACTTGCAATTGTCACTGGTATCATGACGGACGAAAGTCCTTCGTTCCATGGCAAAAGTACGGATCTATCACCACTGGCCACTTCCTTGGCCCATTCTTGCATTGCCTCTTGGCCGGGTTCGAACCACGATTTCCAAATCAATGACATGTTTGTTGGATGGCACTGATTCTTCTGGGGTCAATGTGTGCCTTCACAAAGAAGTGCGCTCTCGTAGCTTCAACGGTTCGATATTGGCAGCCTTCAGAAGTTTCTCTTCCTCGGCGTATACAGGACGACTCTGATCGGCGTATACAGGACGAGAATGCAACACGACAACACACCAACTACAACTCTTCTGCGTTATCGGCATCTGCTACCGGGTCTACATTTTACGATTTACGCTGTGTGTTTGTGTGGGCGGAGCGGCTCCCCCCGTTCTAAACGGGGGGGGGAGCGGGGAGCAGCTCGACAAAAAAACTATCATTGCTACCGCTCCATCGAGTACTCACCGAGGAAATGAGAGGTCCTCTATGCTCTATCCTCCTCTATGGATCGCCGAGGGGAGACATGGATCGCCGAGGGGAGACATGGATCGTCCGAGAGGAGACGCTGTTTCTCAGGATGGTTTGCCCTAGGACAACGCTGGCTTTGTTTGCAATGAGAAGGGCAAGGACCAGACAGTGGGGGCCGACTGCAATGATATGTCAATCGGCATTTCGTTCGTGGTGTGTCCATCCGACGACAAGAACAAGAACCACTCGAAACCTTACACAAGCTACAACTTGCAATACCAACCGACAATTCTCTGTCCTTGGCTCGTCCATGCCCGTGCGCTTGCGTTGCTCGTCGTCGTACTCGATTCCGTTGATCTCGGTGGACACTAGTCATTTTCGTCATCGAGGATTTTTTACAACAACAAGAGGGTTTCAGGCCGAGGACAAGAATTCACTACAAGGTCCAAACAGTGGTCGGTTGGACCAACTCGTCTTGGGCTTGCGGACCTTGGATACCGCTAGTTTGTGCGATGCGGCATCGGCTCATTCCAGTGTCCTTCGCTCCCAAGACACAACTTCGGCACCTTCCGATACCAGCAACACAGATAGTGCCCCAAGCGCGGTGACCGTATCGCTGATTTCTGGAATGATTCCCATTACAACTTACAGCAAGGAGCAAAATAATAGTGGCAGCAACCGTATCATGGCAGGTGTGGCCACCACCGTTTCGTGTCGCGTGGCCAATGATTTCTTGGCTGTCTTGCAAGGATTGAACAAGGCACAGTCGGGTCAGGTCTTGGTCGTGACGACTCCCTCCACCACGCATCGTGCCTTGGCGGGAGAATTGTTCTTTACCGAAGCTACACGACGAGGTTTGGCCGGCCTGGTCGTACAAGGTCCAATGCGAGATGTCGTGGCCATTCGAAGTCAGTATCAGCAAGAACAACAGCAAGCGTATTCGAAAGGTTCTTCTTCGTTTTCCTCTTGCTGGTGTTTTTGCCAATCCATTACCCCCTACGCAGGAACTACAAAGGAACTGGGAGATGTACAAGTCCCCGTACGGCTGAATGATACCCTTATTGTTCCTGGAAGGACCATTTTGGTGGGCGACGAAGACGGACTCTTGGCGTTTTCCTCCAGCGATGACAACAGCGATGACGAAACCACGCCTGGTACTGAGTTTTTGGATGTCATGGAATCCATAATAGACAAAGCACAGCAAATTCAAGCCACAGAAGCACGCATCAAGGCACAATTGATACAAGCCATGACCACCAAAGACAGCAACAGCTCGGAAAGCACATCATCAAGCACCCTGAGTTTGCATTCCATGACAAATTTCGAGGAGCATATCGAAGCGCGGAAACAAGGGAGAACGGATTCAACCCTCCAATTCAAACCATGAGAAGCATGTAAGTCTAGAAATTAAATGAACCACAATAACAAGTGTCTTTCGTGTTGTATTTGATGGAACAGAGAGTTACATACTAGTACTATAGATTATACTCCTCCAGGTCTTTATTCTTACCGTCGCCGTACTAACACACTCCATCGTCACAATTATAAGAATACTATAATGTGCGCATAACGTGTGCTTGTATAAAGTTCGTTGAATGTACATTGTACAATTCGTTGTGTGTTAAATGGACCCATCTCGATGTTGTTCATCCGAATGGGAATTGGACAAGGACTTTTTGCCTTTCTGTCTTGATCCCGATCGTGTCAAGGCAGGTGGATCTGAAAGGCCCTGTTGTTGCCGTCCCTTGTTCTTTTTGCCCGAAAACAGTCCACCCAAAAATCCCTTTTTCTTTTTCTTGTTGCTGTCGGGGGGCGTCGGAGTAACGGGTGGTAGGTTTTGTACACCCGACGATGACGAGGACTTCTTGTTTAGTGAGGAAGCGTTTGCGGATCCAAACTTGTTGCTGCTGTTATTCTCGGAGGCTGACATGGGAGACTCCTTGTTTGGATGGCGACCGGATCCTGCCATCTTGGGGGTTGTAAAGAAACCATCGTCCTCCTCCTATAAATGCAGAGAAAGAATAGCAAAGCATGTGAGAAATCTAAAGATGCAGAGAGCGAAAGGCGTCCACGCTCCTGTTCCGAACGTACCAGATTGGAGGCAAAGGCAGCCGACGGATCATGCGGTGCTTGCTGCTGTTGGTGATGATGCGCTAGGCCTGATGCCGCATTGGCCGGTGAGGACACTCCACTCATGCTGGAAATATCATCGTGAATCATACCATTGGGAGGGTTGGCTCCCGAAGGATTGGTATTGCCGGGTGCATCCGGATGTTGTTGTTGTTGCACCAATTGCGATTGCCGTAAAAAGGCTGGTAATTCGACATTGGCATTCTCCTTTTCCTTGTTGGCCTTGATCAATGCCTTGGTTTCCAATAATTCCAACAAGACGGCTTCTCGTCCTTCGTACGCACGCATAATGGTGGACACGCGGTCAATTTGACCCGGTACCGACGTCTTGCCATAAACGTAATTGAGCAGCTCGGACACTTGTGCAATAACGGCCGGAGAAGTACCATCCACCGAATCTTCTTCCTCCTCTTCGGATTCCTCTTCTTCCTCCTCCTCGTCTTCTTCCTCTTCGTCACCGTGTTCTTCTTCTTCCTCGACACCCATTTCCTGCGGTTGTCCATCCGGATCGACTTCCACAGCATATCGGTGTGGTCCTGCTGCTTGGTAGGGATCGTCTTCTTTTTCTTCCTTCTCGGGCCAGGATGTCACAAAGTTGTTGTTGTGATCCGCCGCTTCTTCTGCCATGCGTTCGTGTGCTGTATGGACATGCGCCGCCGCCGTGGGACTGGCCTTATTCTTTTGCACAGCTTCCGTAAAGTTATTATTGTTGACTGCATCGCCATTGTTGTCGTTGTTGCTATTGCGATTGTATCGTACACTGAGCTTTTGTACCAAATGATCTTCCCGTCCCTTGTACTTTGCCAACAACTTGTCTAACAATCGAACCTTTTCGGGTTCGTGCTGTTCCAGCAAACTCTTGACCACAAAGGAATAGAAACTCAGTGGATCGGCTTGAATGGTTTCTTCTCGTGTCTGTCCAAACTCGGCCGGATAATCCAAACCATAGTGTTGCCATATCTCCGGTGGAACCTTGCCCATAGCTTGTGCTTGTTGTTGCTGCTGTTGCGCCAAGCGTTGTTTCTCAATCAATAAACTGGGACCACCCAAACTTTCCATGACCGATACATCGGCTCCATGATCGAATCGTTCATCGTATTCCACTTCTCGAATCGGTGCATTGGGATTGGTTTCATCTTCACCGGGTGCATCGGCAGCCTGTGTCGCAGGTGGCTCCATGACCACATGTCCCTGTGCCGCCGCAGCAGCCTCGGCCATGGGCGACAATCCCAAGGGTGCCTGTTGTGCCGATGGCTGTGGATCATTAGATGGTTGTTGTTGCTGCTGTGCGGTTGCAGGAGGTTGTTGAACCTGTGGTTGAGACAATGGTGGCTGTTGTTGTTGTTGTGAGGGGGCTGGTGATGTGTGACGCAAATGATGGTGATGATGATGGTGTGATTGCAAATGATGAGGAAGATGGTTCTTGAGTCGATCATCTTCTTCTTCCTCCTCGTCTTCATCATCTTGCGATGCAAACGACTTTTTGCCTACTTTACGATGTGGTTGTGGTTGTTGCTGCTGTTGCTGCAAGTGTTGCTCCGCCTTTTCTCCTCCCCTTCTTCGGGCATTCGAGCTGGACCGAGCCACTTCTCGTGTTTCGGGTTCTTCCTCTTCTTCATCCTCTTGCGTCCGTTGATCCTCTTCTTCGTCATCATCATCGTCATCATACGACGTGCGGCCATCTCGTTTCTTTTTGCTACTCTTGTGGTGCGAATGCTTGTCGTTACTCCTGGCAGTAGTCTTGTTGTGTTTCTTATTTTTGGTGTCGTTCGGATCCATGGATTCTTCATAAGTCACATAGGTGGATTCTTCATCGACCGAATCTTCGTCAAAGTCGTCATCATCTTCGTCATCCTCATCTGACAAGTAATCGTCATTAGGTTTGAATCCATCGCGGCAAATATTGTTGGAATTGGAACAAATGGTATCAATTAACAAATCCAAAAAGGATTCCGATTCGTAAGGGTGCGATTTGGTACTTCGATTGCTAGACACATTGCGGCGTTTCTTGGATCGTCGCTTGTTGCTTCGCCGGTTTGGTCTCGAGGAAGAATTCGCCGAGGCTTGGACAGGTTGGGAGGCGGATTCGTTGTCATTGTAGTGCGAACTTTGCAAGGTTTCTTCTTCGGCCGTCTCATCGACATCGTCTTCCTCTTCGTCCTCATCTTCGTCATCTTCACTGACCGATCCTTTTTTGGACGATCGTGACTTTTTGCTGCGTTTGGACTTTTTACGCTTAGAATCCTTCTTTTTGTCATTGTCACCCTCATCCTTTTTGTTGGTTTCATTGTCCATGACCCATTTGATTTTACTAGGATTGTCCTTGTTGGCATTGGCCTTTAATTTTTGCGGAACGCCTTGTCGAGCTTGCAAGGTTTCTTTGCGCGGTCGTCGGAACAAGAGTCCAACGGCTTCCGGGTCGGCATCAATAATATAGTCCATAATTTCATCAAAGGTGAGCCGACTCACCGTCTTATCATTGATTTGCAACAATTCATCGCCCACTTGCAATTGCCGACTGAGCGCAGCGGCACCGGTGCGAGGCAAATCGCAAATTCGCACACCACGTTGCGCTGAAGGTTGATTGGGATCGTACATGGGTTCAAAAACAATGCCCATGGGTTTTTTCAAGGTCAATCGAATCAAACCAGAACTGGAAACACCTCCTGCCGTGGGAGTGGCACCTCCACCGTTGCTGGGAACGGCGGCCAAACCGGAACCTACCGGTTGCAAATCTTCGGTAGGCCGATGATACAATCGATTGGGTGTCAAACTACGATTGCGCGTCACGGCCAAATTGACATTGCTGCCACTGGCGCCCAAATTACTGCCCGTAGCCGTCGGCATGGGATACGAAGGTTCGGGGCCACCCATGCGGGGAGCGGAAGCATAACGAGGATGCGATTGCAAACGCTGTTGTTGCTGCATAAGAACGGCATTGTGAATCATGTGAGGAGGAGGAGAGGCGCCTCCTCGTCCACTGGCAGCTGGTGTCACCGATCGTAATTCCGGTTGTTGCCATTGTCCAGCAGCAGTAGGAGCTGCTGTGTAAGGAGTCGCCATGCTGCAGCGCTTCGACAATCACCACAAAAACCACAACTCCAGGACTTGAACTGCAGTGACACAAACAGCAAGCTATTTTTGGGCACGGGTTGTGCAGGGATTTTCCAGCAACCACACAATCCAGCTCCAATAGTGCTTTCAATGGACTAGTATAAAGTATACTCCACAATGGACTCGCAACATGCAACAATCGTCTCCTTCCTGATGTTGCGAAAGAATGAAGGTTGTCTTCACCAAAAACACTCAACGTCCTTGCCAAAAATCAGCAATACAAAACCGTAGAGACAATCGAAAACCAGTGCTCCCCGAATCTACTCCAGCTGGAATTGTGCAAATTGTTTTAGTCAATGGGTTGGTTTGGAATTGTTGTTTGCTTGTTGAGGCAACACAAGTTACTTTTTCAATCGACAAGGACCAGTCTTCATTCGAGTCACCCACACAAACGCAATGGGTTGCTCTCTCTTCTGTATACACTTGGAGAGGGAGAGAGATCAAATTGCCTGT
Organism: Epithemia pelagica; assembly: GCA_946965045.2. Lineage (NCBI taxonomy): Eukaryota > Bacillariophyta > Bacillariophyceae > Surirellales > Surirellaceae > Epithemia > Epithemia pelagica. Next base: position 1,025,682 of record OX337239.1, on the reverse strand, counting down.
TGTTGCATCAATTGGCAATACACAAACAAATCGCAAGCACTCCTCCTCACGCACTCTTTTTGTTGGTGGAGACTGCCAGCCAGCGTTCTTTAGGCGATCGTGAACCGCAACGGACTCCGAGAGGGCAATGGAACTCTCGTGCGGATTCCGAGATGGGCTGGGATTGAGCGCCTGCCATTGGATTGCCAGGCGTACAGTTTCCGTTGCTTAGCCGAATGTCCGGCCGATCGGCGTGCCAGAAACGCCAGGCGAAGCAAAATTGTGGAACCTTCGCCAATGCGAATCCGGCGGGCGTTGTACGGATGGACTGACAAGCTGTATCCGAAGACCGCATGAGTCGCGCGACCCAAACACGAACCACATGGCTGACGTGAGACCCGCGACGAGCCAAACAAACGAGTGAGGTTTTCGTCCATACACAAGATCCATCTTGAAAAAGTGTTCGAGCGAACTCATGGATTGTCCATAGATCAAACTGTCTCCTTATTTCTTGCTTTGATCTTCTTGTCGTTGTCGAACGTTCCAACGCACAATGGCCTTTCAATACGAATGGTGGGAGTACTTTTTGATTCCCTGGATTGCCGGTGCCGTGGGCTACATTACCAATGTATTGGCCTTGCAAATGACCTTTTATCCATTGGAATTTTGGGGCCTCGAACTCTGGCGAATTCCAGGGGAACCCTTTGGTTTGTTTGGTTGGCAAGGCATTATACCGGCCAAAGCCAAGAAAATGGCCACCATTGCCTTTGAACTCATGACGGCCAAATTGTTTCATATCAAGGAAATTTTTGCCCGCTTGGATCCCAATGAATTTGCCCGTGTCATGAGCGATGCCACACTCCTCTTGATGGATGAAGTCATTTCCGAAGTTGCTACGGAATACATGCCCACCGTCTGGAATGGATTGCCTCAAGAGGTCAAGGATGATATTGTCTTGACGACCGATCAAGAGACAGGAGCCTTTTTGTCCGAATTTATGAAGGGTACGTCGTTCGTTCAGCTATGAGTTTGTTTGTTTGTGTCTTGAAGTGATGGTTGTTCCGTTCAATGATCATTGGACAATGGGGGTTATGTTTGAACTAGTGTGGCTGCTACGTTTCGTCGGGTTCCTTGTTTATACTCACTCGATGTTTTGTGTGGTGTTTTGCAGATATGCAAGAACATGTGGAAGATGTAGTGGACATTAAGGAATTTACGGTACGATATTGTGTTGAAAATAAGCATTTGATTGTTAAAATCTTTCAAGAATGTGGGGACAAGGAATTCATCTTTATTCGACGCTCCGGTTTGTACTTTGGATTCTTGTTTGGTTTGGTTCAAATGGGGATTTGGTTTGTTTACGATGCCAGTTGGGTCCTGCCGGTTGCGGGCTTTTTGGTGGGCTGGTTTACGAATTACATTGCCCTCAAAATCATTTTTCGGCCCCTCGAACCCACCTCCATTTGTTGTGGTGTTACGATTCACGGCATTTTCTTGAAACGACAAAAGGAAGTGAGCCAAGTCTTTGCCCGAGTCGTCATGACGGAAATTTTACACGTCAAGGCCATTTGGGATGCCATTTTCACGGGGCCACTCTCGTCCAACTTTTATGCCATGCTGCGAGCACATACCTTGGTCTTTACCGACAAGTTGGTGGCCGAGTTGCAACCTCTGGCGGTGGCCAGTTTGGGTGCCGACCAATTTGCCAAAATGAAGGAAGACATTGCGCAAAAGGTGTTGGATCGGATTCCCGATATTATTGACCATTCCTATGAGTATTCTGAAAAGGCCTTGGATATGGAAAATACAGTAGCGACGAAAATGGCCGAACTGTCGTCGTCGGATTTTGAGGGCGTCTTGCATCCCGCCTTTGAAGAAGATGAAATTCAACTCATCTTTTTGGGCGGCTTGTTGGGAGCCCTGGTTGGGGTCATTCAAATCTTTACCCTGTTTAATTAATCCTCCTTGTGGTGGATGAGAGAGGGAAATGCTGGAGTTTTTCTGTATGTAGGGGTATGCTGATCCAGGCCTCGCACTCGGGAACGACGAAATCGACAAGATCTGGGATGGGGGTTCTTTCTTGCTGGCCCAATTAAAACACGGGAACATGAAACACACACTGGAAGGAATACTTCTCTGCTTTGCAGAGGAACAAGGGTTTGGAATGTGACATCCTTGGTCACCACCCCATGTCGGGGATGCAGATCTTCTCTTTCCATTGCCTCAGCAATGCTCGCCAATCGGGATGGAGAAAGTCTTGTCAAGTGAATGTTTTACAGCCAGTGTAGGTGCTTTTCTACGTTGTGATGAAACTGGCCATTCTATCCACGGGACAAGAATCTGTCAATGTTTTGGAAACTGTGTTCCCTATTCCTATACAATCTGGTAGTTGACTGCTAGATTGTTAGAGAAGTGGCCGGTCATTCTACAAGAAAGGTCCGGTCAGATAAAAATAATGATAAGCAAAGAACTCCCGCTAGGACCATTGCCACACGTAGACCTAGCATCCATGTAGAAGGTATGGTGTGACAGAATCCATTACATGTTTCGATGAGGTCGTGGATTATTAAATTTACGTAGTGCCACTGGTAGAGATGGTCACACACGGTCACCATTGTCTTGCTGTAGAAAATTCTTGTTGGATGCATTAGCGCAATGCGATCTCTTTTGATCTAAAAGCCCAACGATGACTCTTGTGTGATGAAACCGATGCCGTTTCTGTCTTGTTTGCTTCGGATGGAGCTTCGCGGAAAAGGGTCGGTCTTTGGTACTGTTTACGGTGAAGAGTCTCTGAATAGTTCCTCGTACAGGACCAGCAAAAGAGGTTTTGTGATTTTATTGTGGACTTTTCCTTTGGATGAATCTTGGATTGAAGTAGTGCGACATTGTATGTTTCCTTGTTTTTGCGGTTACGACTCTCATGTCGTCTTTGATACAGGGACGGCGGCTGTGGTACGATGCGGAGGACTCAGTGTCTTTTGATTTTGCTGGTTGGTGTTCTTTTGAAGGTAACTCTGGAGAAGACTTTGTTGAAAGGTGGATGGTACTTGATCGACCACCATGGTAATGGCCTTGTTTTTTGTGGTTCTGGATGGGAATGGCAATTCGGAAAAGTCGGTTGTCCACGAAACACAGGAATCGTGATCGTCGTCCTCATGATGATGATTCCCATTGTTGGCTGGATCCGAAAAGTCGTCATCGTCACTATACTCCGAATCTTCGTCGGAGGAATAAGAATCGTACTCGCTGCTGTCGTCGGAATCGTCATCGTTTGGACTGTAGCAGTCTTCGGTATCATCACGATGTTCCTTGGCGATCCGTCCATTCGTATTCGACTCGCTTGCGGCAGTGGTTGGTTTTGTACTGTCCGTCTTGGAATCCCCCTTGCACTCGTTGCTTGGTTTGTTTCGTCGTCCAGGACGTCGTTTGTGGTTCCGTCGTGACTGTCGGGGCGTGGCGTGTTCCAACAATTGTCGAATGGATGCGTCACTGTCTTCGTCCAGGGCACACAAGCGGGGTGTATCTCCATCCAAATCGGGTTGATCGGGATCGGCACCCGCCTCCAACAACAAGTAGGCGCAAACAGCCGATTGGCCGGCAATGACAGCCGTTTGCAAGACGGAAATACCGTCGTCATCGACAGCCAAGACCTTGGCCCCAAACTCTCGATGCAAACATTGAACCATGTCGACATGACCATGATGTGCGGCGACATGCAAGGCCGATTGACCGTGTTCGTCCGTGGCTTCAATCAAGGATGACGATGGTTCGTTCTTGTTGCTTTTTTGGTTTTGTGACAGTAAAGCACGTACCGTTCGTTCGTCATTTTCGGCCACGGCCAAGAAGAGCATTTCCGTCGGAGAAAGGGAAGTCGCATTGGTCGTCTCGTGTTTTGTACCGTTCGGAGAAGGGAGTCGTGTCGTTGTTGTGGGATCCGCTTCCACCGTGCTAGTGTGGTTGCTGGTTACCGCAGGGGGCAGGAAGAACGAAGAGGCCGACGACGATCGTGCTACGGACCGACGGGTTTGAGACCACAGATTGGTCCATTTGTTGCTTCGTGGTTTCGTCGTCGTCGTGTGCGATTGTTGGTGGGGCGAGAAGGAGGAGGACGACGGCAGAGGTGCAGAACCCTCGGGTTCCGATTCGGATTCTTCCACAATGCCTTGCAGAAGGACCAACGGTTTGGACGGTCTGGCACTCTTTTTCTTCTTCTTCAGGGGATGATGCGGCAGTGACATTGGTTTGTGAAGCGCAGTCTTGGTTTTATGAGTAGGACCACCGCCTGGAATGCCACTTGGGCGAGTCTCATCGCCGTCCTCCAACGACACAATCAACTGCGTCGCCTTGGCAATCACCGACATGGCTTGTTGCAAGTGTTCAAAGGCTTGCTGCAATTCCTGATTCGGTACCATTTGCGTAATGGTATTCCAAACCTTTTGACGGGCCAAGCCGTGTCTCGAAAAGGCAAAGGATGCACGACGAGAACGACGACGACGGCTACGATTCCTCGTGGAAAGACGTGGGCGACGGGGGATTCGAGCAACGGCTGGTTGCGATTGTGGTTCTTGTGGAACGGAGGATGCTGCCTTCCATGTCGTTCCGACCTTTTCGCCGTCATCATCATCGTTTTTCGTTGTCGTCGTTGATGACGAAACACTGGGACGTACAACGGCCGCCTCGGTGCTCGCAGGATACGACGAATAATGATGATGGTGTTGGTAATGATAGGCATTTGAATCGCCATGCAAGGCTTGCTTATACAGCCCATACAATAGGAGTTCCTCCAAATCATTCAATTCCATTTGTCGGAGACATGTTTGTGGTTGTGGTGGTTGTTGTGGCGGACGTTGCTTTTGCCAGGACAAGGATCGTGTCAATCGTCGTCGAGGAGAGGACGATTGTTGTTTTTGCGGTGGTGATTCGTTGGCGGCCACACGAGGAAACGCCATGTTGTGATCCAATAGTATCGATGGAGCGTGCAGCATGTAAGAAGACAACCAAATCAATGAGAAAGCGACGCGTAGACAAGTTTGATGCGAGATGCGAGATGTGAGAGGAGATAGGCTCGATTGGATTTCGAAATCGCCAGATTCGATAAAGCTACTCCACGGATAGGGAGAAGAGAGAAGAAGCTTCAGAGCAGGGTTGGGGTGGATCGGTGCCCTTCCTCTGTTACGATTTCAAAACAGAGGAACAAGTTGGTATGTAAGTTGTCTGTCGTGAGTCACAATTGCACCAACCAGAATGATTCTGTATCGTGTAGGTATCTATCCTTTCAACAAGAGAGAACCCCCAACAAAAAGAGTGAGGAATCCTAATTCCATATCTGGAACGGTGAAAATAATAGAATATGTATGAGCGTCTCATCGTCGACGGGCGCCTCATCGATTAGAGACCCTGCCAGGCACGGCGTGACGATTCTCTTCATTTGTTAAGGGATGGTTTCCGTTACGCGTGCCATGTATGACGTTTCAAGACTCACGTTCGTTCAGACGGCATGCTCGTCGAATCGCAGTGACGTCAGCGCCTTATAACCACGACCCTTTTACTACCTTAGCTATCCTGTCTCCATGCAGGTACTCCTAGATCTATTCCGCCTTTTTTGTCTCCATGCAGGTAGATCTTCTCTAGGGACACAACTTTGACCGTGAACATGGGCAGTACGGATTACGGGCTCTAACACGCATCGTCCTCCTTTATCAATGGTTGTCAAATAGATTGAGCTGCTCATACCATCTTGGACCATAACCTCGTTGTCACGGATTGGCCTTGCTCGTGCCGACAGATCCTGTCGTCGTGCAATCGGGAGAAAACGAACCAAACGTACCAAGAGGAAATTAGAACTCACGTAGGAGCGATTGTCGTCGTCAACCGTGAGGCACAAGTGTTATTCGTAGTTGCTACTCCGTTTCATTCACATTCTGGATTTCATGACCGAATCAAGTGCGATGTACCTCTTGGACCGATCGAACCATCCATGCCTGGACGTTCTACTACCACTTCAAAAGTCAATCGTTTTCAAACTTGCCGTGCGTCATGTCTTTCTGTGCTGCATCATCCTATTGTCAGTACAAATATCACCACTCCACCCAGCAGGACCAGTAGTAGGAGGAGAAGAAGAAGTGGTGATGGTGGTTGTCCTGTGGCAAGGTACTGCAACACATGCTGTTTGCATCCCCACAGAATCACTGCCACATTGTAGATCCAGGCCATGACGATGGAATCGGTCAGTAGGACATCGTAACCAACCTTGTCCGACGGAGGAAAGTGGCGATTCAAGAATTTGTGAGTGGTGGATCGTCCCATGGGGGGTTCCCCCGTCGCAGTCCAAATCAATACTTGACGACGACAACGACGGCCATTCGCCTGTGATGGTTGTGGCTGTTGATGGTTCAAAAACTGATGCAACCAATGCCACGTGGAGGATGGACTTAGCGACAAGAGTCGACCGTGCAAGGCCAACACAATGGGAATGCTAGTAGTAGTAGTGGTAGTTGGTGGTACAGGTTCTGGCAGTGTCAGGGGAGTGTATTCTGGCCTTGCCGCCTGAGCAAACTGCAAAATCCAGGGTTGAAGAGCCTGTACATGGTGTGGACCATACCCAGTCCCCCAACGGTCGTTCCACCACCACCACCCAAACGAGTAATACCTCCAACAACTAGTGGCATAGTCAGCCAAATCAACCTTCCATCCCAAGGAAAAGGCCACTGTCCAAACACTCTTCTTGTTGCTTCTGTGACAATATTCGGGATGCAGGAACAATTCCTCTCGACAGGCTTGCCAAAACATGTGCGGTGAAATGTCCACGTCCGAAGTGGCTGCCACTCCTGGACCAGGTACAAGGTCGGCATTTAAAAACAAGGTACGACGACAAGGATTGCGGTCTGCTGGTGGTTCGGAACCATGGAAATTGTCCTTGCAAAGCAATTGTCGAACCAATCGGAGGGTTGGAACTACGGCTGGTTCGTGTTTGAAATCCAATTTCAAGTGACACGTCGTGTTGTGGACCATGATTTCTCGTAACAAGTCATGCATCGACAAGTCACTGGAGCGGGTGGGAGGATGAGCCGCAATGGCTTGTAGTTGTTCTTGTTGTTCTGTTTTGAATTCTTGTGGTTTGGATTGCGCAGTCCCAAGACGACTGGAATAAACTCCCCACGAAACATCGGTTTCAATAGCATTCATGGTTGGATTGTTCAATACCTCGTGCAAATGCGCTTGCGAACAAACGGAATGGGCCCAAACCAGTTGATCGGCACAGGGTAGCACGTTTGTTTCATTCTCGTCGTCGTCGTCTTGGATGAGCCGGTGGTTGGTGAATGAATTGGTTGTTGTTGTACTAGCAGCAGAATGATTCTTGGTGTGTGGTTGCAAGGAAGGATGTGAGGGACTCATCTTTTTACCACGACGGACGCTCTCTTGCTGTTGTGGTCCCAGAACTCGGCTCGGTGGTAGAAACACTCAAATACTTCGCCATGGACCATATGGTCTGCCGAGACAACAAGACAACAAGACAACAACAAACACCAAGCAACAAGAGACAACACTTAGCAACAAAAGCAACATCATGGGCAAAATCTCTCGGATCTTCCGTCGGTCGGTATTAGGTCGCGTTTATGATCCGGTCGCTTTTCATCGGGAAACGAACCTGCCGCCATCATCAATCCCATCATCATCATCATCATCATATCTATTGCTTGTATTCATCATCGTCATCATAGAATCGGACCGACTCCTCCTCATTCACTCTTACTGCCTGTGGCTGTCCAGAAGCGGCAAAAGTAACGACGACGGCAAGGTGCCCTTGTAGATTGGCCAGACGACGACACGAAACGTGTGAGATTTCACGTATCTAGAAAAACCCAACACCCTCTGGCAACATCTTTAACAACAAAAGACTATCTTCCTGTACCAAACACACTCTCTATCCGCACCTTCCCGGGTCGTTTCTCCGAAAGAGCAGCCGGACGACACCTCCCCCCACTTTCTGTTGGTTGTCCACCATTCCTCTCAACCACAACAACAACAACACACACACGACACTACAATGCCGCTCCTTCCCGACCGAGTCCCCAAGACCATGACAGGTACCGTGTACAATGGTTTTGGTTCCGTGCAACGATGTTCTTCCCTGCCGGTTCCTCCCGTGACACGTCAATTTCCCTTGTGCATTCAGGTGTATGCGGCGGGTGTCAATCCAGTCGATGCCAAGCATGTCTTTGGTGACAAGTTACCTCCCGCCTGTCCACCCTGGTTCATGCACCGATTGACCCAGAATTGTATTCCTGGCTTTGATTTTAGTGGGATTGTTCGACAAGTCCATTCGTCGCATACGACCAGTACTACCAGTGACGACGACGACGACGAAGAAACCGAGTCTGCCTATTATCAAGTGGGCGATTGGGTGTGTGGGACCATCCCACCCTTTACTGGTACCTTTTGCGAATACCAACGAGTCTCCTTGGATCAAGTGACGAAACTCCCACAGCCGCCGTCGTCGACCACCAATGCTGCTGTGGCTCCCGCAACCACTGAGAATGACGACGGAACGTCCTTTTCCTCGGTAGTAGGAGTGCCCCATGCTTCGCTCTTTGTGACAGCGGCTGCCTTGCCCTTGATTGGATTGACTGTATTGCAATGCATGGAACAATTTCACGTGACCTCCAATAGTCGGTTACTCGTGATTGGTGCTTCGGGAGGAACTGGCCATTTCGCGGTCCAATATGCCAAACGAGTCTTACAGGTACCTACTGTGGTGGGCATTTGCAGTACCCGCAACATGGACTGGGTCCGAACCACCTTGGGGGCTGATGTCGTTTTGGATTACACAACCTCCACCTGGAAACAAGATTTGATTCGCTACGTCGTCGACCAACAAGATGGACAACCCTTTACCCATGTCCTGGATACAGTCACCAGTGCCAAACCCAGTGATCAAGTCATGGCCTACGAACACTTTGTGCGACACGAACGACATGCAGTTCCAGTGTCGTCCTCCTCGTCTTCCGAACAACAGCAACAACAGGAGCAACGATACATTCATCTCTTGGATCCACAACAGGGTCGATATGTGAAATTGGGAGGTCCTACCAGTTCGTGGTTTGCAGCCGGTGTGAAACGAGTCTGTGGACTCAATCTCTTTTGGTCCAAACAATCACAATTGTTTTGGGTCCGGTTTCCTCATTCCTCCCACGAATTGCAACGATTGGTCCATGCGGCGCAATGGGCGGAACCACAAACCTCGAATGATACTACTACTACTATCACACAACCGGTCCGGCCCGTGATTGCACAGGAATTGGATTATTGGGAGAATCACCGCACCACCACACAGGACCACACAGACATGGATACGAACAAGGACGACGAGGAGGATCACGTTGTGGCTAAAGCATTTTCTTTGTTACAAAGTCGTCGAACGACGGGCAAGATTGTGTTAAATTTCATGAACAAGCCGACAGTTGCACAAACACAACCTCCACCAGTTCTAGAAGAAGACCAAGCAAAGCCAAAAGAATCGTAATCCACAGACGATAGGGCAGGCAGTTGAAAATAGCATTTTCTGTTTATATCGAGGTGGACTACTCTTTGCTTACGGGAGTAGGAGTAGCTAGGAGTACAGCTACTCCTATCCAATATCTGCACATTTGGAAGAGTCCGGGTAGTGCAGTCCCCGATGTGCGTGACACAAACGCACGTCTCCAACACCAACAATAATGTGTTAATTGCCAATGGCGGTATGAGTGAGTCCCTTTTCACCATCAAGCCTACGCCATATCATGTTTAGAACACGTCTCTCAATGTCTCGCAGCTCTTCTTTACTGCGGAGGACTGGGCTTTCTTCATCGTCATCTCTTTTTGGATGGTCGCCATCAAGCCCTAGGACCAATCCGTGTCATCATGATTCAAATGGTTGGCCGCGGAGGACACACCCTGTCGCTATTTCACCTAGCAGCACCAGCACGCTAATGAATAGCCGCATGACGGGTGCTGGTGGCCCTCCGCCTGGCGTTCGATGGTACCATGCAACGCGGCGAAGGGAAATTCTCCCCCTCATTGGTGTAGCAGTCGTTCTGGTAGTGGGACGGTATTCGTGGAGGGCCTGGAGACGAATGCAAGAGGAATGGGATGATTATGAATGGCAATTGTTGCAGTATCACAAACAAAGACAACAATCGTCGGAAGCCTCCTCGGATGACGAACAAAACCCTACATTGGCCATTGATTTTGGTACCCTTTCTACCAAATTGGCCGTCTCGGCTCCTCCACCTGCACACATTGTCGTGACGCCTCAAGGACATCGATCCTTTTTCAATGGAATCTTGTACAAAACCTCCAATGATGACACTGTGGAAATCAAGAGGGGGACGGCTGCCTTGGAACAATTATCTTTGGAGGAAGAAACCAATGCGGTTCAAATCCCATTTCGAATCCTTCTCCAACATCAAGACGGACAATCGGAAACCTTTTCCAAAGTGGTAAAAGATGTCCTTCATCCGACTCTTGAAGAATTGACAGATCGTTTGGACTGTAGTTTTTCTCGTTTTGTTGTCACTCTTCCACTCCCTTTGTTTCTCTCAATCTCAACCGACAATGCCATGGCCATGAATCACTATCAAGCGGCCATGGAGCAAACTCTGTTGCCCACGGGCGACGACGATGGAGAGAACAAGACTTTGGTTTGGGTTCCAGATGCAGTAGCCACGGTCTGGGGTGCTGAGCAAGCCAATTTGTTGCCAGTCACTTCGTCCTCCCCCAAAGTGGCCCCTACCGTTCTTGTGGTGGATATGGGAGGTCTCATCACACAAGTGGCAGTGGTACAAAATGATGTCGTTCTGTCTAGTGTGTCCATTCCCTTGGGTGGGGAAACCTTGATTAAGCTGGTCCAAACCTATTTGATAGAACAGGATGATCGACTGGCCGCCGTTGCCAAACAAGATGCCCATCAAGTATCGGCGCTCCTCCAAGTTCATATACGAACCGCCTTGGCCGAACTAACGTCTTCGACGCAATCTCACATTCACATTCCCTACCTATTTGTGGGAAAAAAAGACTCTTCCTCTTCACCTCATTGGGATTTCACCCTTTCTCGATCCGTGCTGGATCAATTGCTGGAAAATCATGTTGCCAACGTGTCGCAATCCGAGCCCATGTTTCAACAGGCTCTCTCTCCTCACGTCCCACCTCCAACGACTCTATCATCCCTCTATACATCCCTGTTGACCCAACTCTTGGAACAAGGCGCATTCGTGCCTACGCAAGTCGACCATGTCTTGTTGGTGGGCGGCATGTCTCGACTCGTGGCCGCGCGACAAGGGTTGCAACAAAGTTTGCAACTCTTGTTTCGTGAACCGGCCCAAAAAGACTTTTTGGTCGTGCCGGACCATGATGCCGGCACGGAACTCACCGTCTTGGGTGCCACCACAGTTCCGCTACACTATACCTATGACTTTCAAAACGGTCTCACAAGGATACGCGAATAAGAGGAATACACGGTGATGTCGTACGAAATCTCTAGAAAGAAGTTGTCGCCCGCCTTTCAACAACAAGACGAAACATGTTCATACACGGCAACAGTCGAAGATGGTGCGGAAGACCTAATTGCCTTTCTCTTATGGTGTTGAGCTCATCTACTCGAAACTGTGGAGTTGGGTGACCTAGTGCTAGTGCTCACAACACTGACTACACTCGCAGCCATTACCTTTTGGGCAAAATAGTGGAGAAAAAGTCACCCATCCTACAATATCGATCGATTCTCGATCTCGTGGTAGTATTCTTGAGTCCTCATATATCTTGTAGTACAAACGACCAGCTACTTTAATACCAAATGCGCAAAAGCTTGCCATATCGACTAAAATTTCGATTGAGTGTCATGGATATCTGCCTGTTGGATCCCTGGATCAGACCTTTTCAAGCCCAAAGCCGAACAGGTACGCGTTAGTTCCGAGGAAGCGATTAGCTCGTTGTATCACTCGGAGTGGACCAAAGATGGCAGTATACGTAAATAAAGAGGTGTTTCAGCAAGACAAATCTTGCCTCTTGGAGTAGCTGTTACTGGAATATGATTTCGTACTCCGTCTTCCCGCCCAGTTCTCCTGCATGATTCAACACGACGCATAATGACTTTTGGTTCATGGACGGGTCATGCTCTTCTTCTATGCATCAGAGGTCAAAGCACAAAAAGTGTTTCCATCCTGTCGGTTCTTACTGGATAGTTTCAAACTCCGCGGGACATTGATTTTTTTGAAAAAATGACCAAGATCGGTCCAGGTCCAGACACAATTGCCGTCGTGCGCGCCCCAAGCCGAAGGCGAAGCAGGACATTTCGGTCGAACAGAAGAGAAGCAATTCGTGCGTTTATTTTTTGTGTCTGTGGATTTTTTCTGGATTCGCGCGGAGTTGAAGCCTTGGATCTTTGGGTCCCGAGTTTACTGTAGCCACGAATTGTACTAGAGAGACCAACGCAGTACTGCGGTGGCAATCCTGCCACGAATCTGCACCGGGAAATGTCCAGACGCTCAAGATCTCAATGGCTCTCGCGGTCGGTTCGCGGTCGGTTCTTCTCCTCGCCAAATATTTCCAGTGTGTCTCTCCTTGATCCGTCTCCCATCATCCGCCGACGGACGACGACGACCACGACCACCACTTTCTCTTTTGGCACGTCTGTTGCAGTTGCAATTTGCAATCGCAAGGGACGAAAGAATTGACGTATCTATCTTATTAATTTGTGAGAGTGATTGGCAACACGAAGGAAGATGATGGTAAAAAGTTCCATAATAGCTGCGTTGCTTCTGTCGCAAGGAAGTCATGCCTTTTGTCCATCGTCGACGACGAGAAGGTCACAACAACGGTATGTGTGATGTTCGTTGATGGCCATGCTTTTGGGGTTGCTGGTGGAGTCTTTCGACGTTGCGTTTTGGTCGTTGAATCGCATAATGGATCCTTTCAAAACAACAGTGTCAGGGAATGTCTTTGAGTTCGTCACACTAACAACAGTGTGTCTCACTTTCGCTGTCGTCATCATCACCATTACAGTGGCTCTTCGTTACAGGTTGCCACAGAACCTCCTCCTTCCATGCCTTCGCCGTCGGACATTCTGTTGGACAATCGCAATTGGAAGCCGGATTCCTGGAAAGACTTTAAAATTTCTCAAGCACCCAAATACGAATCGTCCGAAGAATTGGATGAGGCCGTAGCCACCTTGGAAAAGAATTCTCCCCTCGTCTTTGCGGGAGAAGTCCGATCCTTGCACGAACAATTGGCCCGTGCCTGCTCTGGACAAGGATTTTTGTTAATGGGTGGTGATTGTGCCGAGGCTTTTAATGAATTCAATGTGGACCATGTGCGCGATACCTTTCGAGTGATTTTGCAAATGGCCCTCATTTTGACCTTTGGAAGTTCCATGCCCATTATTAAGGTGGGACGCATGGCTGGTCAGTTTGCCAAGCCTCGGTCGGAACCCGACGAAGTACGTGATGGCGTGGCCCTGCCATCCTACCGAGGTGACATTATCAATACAGAAGAATTCACCCCGGAAGCGCGACGACACAATCCGAACAATATGGTCCGAGCCTACCATCAATCGGCGCAAACGCTCAATATCTTGCGAGCCTTTTCGACCGGTGGATACGCCGATATGAGTCGCTTGCACGCGTGGAATTTGGACTTTGTCGAAAAGACCCTTCCAGGGAGTCGGTACGTATCATGAAAGCAAACTGTGGATGAGGGTAACTGTGTTTGTGACGACGAGGCACATATGTGTATATCCGCCACTTCAGCTGTTTCTGGAACTTGTTATTGTCGGACATGCAACGTCTTACGCATCTTCTCTTGTCGAATCATGCTTCTTTGCAGTTATCGCAAGTTTGCGACCAAAGTGGATGAATCCTTGCGTTTCATGAAGGCCATTGGTGTCGACACGAGTGGTCCAGCCTTCACCAAGACTGACTTTTTTGTAGCCCATGAATGTTTGTTGTTGCCGTACGAACAAGCCTTGACCCGTCTTGATTCCGTGACGGATCGTTGGTACGACTGTTCGGGACACATGTTGTGGGTCGGGGAACGGACTCGACAATTGGATGGGGCCCATTTGGAATTTGTTCGAGGTATTGGCAATCCTTTGGGCGTCAAGATTTCCGACAAATGCAGTCCAGAAGAATTGATTCGTATTGTTAATACCATGAATCCACAAAACATTCCAGGACGATTGACCATTATTGTCCGCATGGGTGCCGAGAAATTGCGCAAAAATTTGCCTGGTTTGATTCGAGCGATTCAACGGGAAGGCAAGTCGGTCTTGTGGGTTTCGGATCCAGTCCATGGCAATACCTACAAGACGGAATCAGGTATCAAGACACGCAACTTTGAAAAGATTCGTGATGAATTGCGAGCCTTTTTTGATGTTCACGACGAAATGGGAAGTCATCCAGGTGGCATCCACATGGAAATGACGGGAGAAGACGTGACGGAATGTACCGGTGGCTTGTCGGGTGTGACGGAAGAAACCTTGCGGGATCGTTACCACACCTTCTGTGATCCTCGGTTGAATGGTGCTCAAGCCTTGGAATTGGCCTTTTTGGTCGCGGAACGTATGCGACTTCGAACCGGATTGCCACCCATTGAATAAAACAACAATTCGTCCCCAGTAACTTTTTCTATAACATGACCCTCTACGATATCTACTTTCATAAGAAGAATGCAAACAAACAGTTGGTGAAGAAAATGTGATTGTGATAGTACCAAGACCAGAAACGAATCGGGGAAAGGAGGTGTGGTCATTCCCTTAGACCAAGGTCCTACAAGTTGAACTGTTCATAGATATGTACCTTACGAGACAAAGAAAGTTTGATGCAGAAAAGGTTCTCAAAGCTTTTTACAATCTGTAGTAGTAGCAGCAGCAACGGACAGGGACTCTTGTGTCCTTTCTTACACATGTGTCATTACGAATCGGAAACAATGACCGACTCGATATCTTGTGCCGCAGGCAGTGAGGAAGAGCCATTGACCGAGGAAAGCATATTTTGGTCGCTCGAGTCTCGCTGTTCGGATGTATCGGCCAGTGTTCTGGCAAGGGGGGCATCAAAGGTATTAAAATAGGTCAAGGTCATCAGTGCCAGACCAACCATTAACAAGGAATCTCCCCGAATGTCGGATTCCAAAAATGGAACTCCCGACAAGAGGTTAAAGTCACGTTTGGAGAGGAATTCGGCCAAGGGAATCAAAAGTGCCGAAATCAAGTTACCACCAATTTGTTGCACCGATTCCACCGCCGTTTCATCACCGGGATACGTCACATCGACGGCCAATTCGGCATTAATGGGTTGGACCGGTCCGGCTGCCATGCCTAATCCCAACAAGGACATGACCAACAGGAGAGGTTCTTTCCCCATGGAATGATCCGTCAAGCCCAGTGGTATTGACATGACGATCGTGGCAATCAGACACGCCATGGTAACCTTTTTGTATTCCTTGGTCTTGTCCACAAATCCACCAATGATAATACCACCAATCAAAATCGCCAATTCAAAACCGGCACCAGCCAAATCGATGTTGAGTTGATTCGTGATACCCCCTCGATACATGATATCGTCCAAAAAGGCTCCGACAATGTTGGTGATACTAATAGAACAAATAAAGGCGGCGAGTGCATTGCTGAACCCTCGTGTTTGGAAAAACTTTTGCACCGATTCCAAAAAGGGTGGCTCTTCAAATTGTTTGAGTTTCTTCTCCAATTCCGATGCCGAGGGCGGAATGGGAGGTTCATTTTGAAATTGGAACAGTGTACCAATGGCTGTGACGGTGGAAAACATGGCAATCAAACCAAAGTAGGATTCAAGGCCCGGTACGGTAGTCGCCATGGCGCCGCCCACCAAAAAGGCAGTGGCAATGCCAATTTGATTAAAATTGAGGGCAATGGCGGTACTCGTGGCACGTTCCGAAGAGGCAAACCAGGTAGCCGACAAGACAGGTGGTGTACATTGGAAAAAGGGTTGGGCTGCACCCACCATAATGGTACCAATGACGACCGAGGCATAGGACATTAAATGAGGCGCCTGAGGAATGACGGGTAGAAAGGACAGGCCCGATCGGAACCAACATCCAACGGCCATGAGGACAGCAGCACCCTGGATGGCCTTTTTCAAACCAAACTTATCCACCAAATCCGTTACCAGGAAGGAAGTGACGACATTGGTAAACAAGAAAAAGTCAATCAATTGAGCAGCTGAATGATGAAACGCTTGTTCGTAAGTACTAGGAACAGCCGCGACGGAAAAACAAATCCAGTCGGAAATCAGGGCCAGAACAGACAAGTAACCCAACTGAATCCATCGTTGAGGGTATACCTGTGGTTTCGTTGTTTCGTCGTATTGCAATTCCTTGTTGGGCGACATGAACAACTGTGATTGTGTTGTTGTTGAGCCTCGAGTAGCATGGTCCTTCACTCCTCCAGTATTCCGTACGAATGGTTGTTCTATTATTCTCCTCGCATTGAAATCAACACGCGATATTGATTGTGGTTGTTGCAACGTAAAGGCCTCAGTCGACGGAACCCATGATAACAAGGCACCCACAAGAAGGACAGTCGTTCTACGTGTCATGGTGTCTGGTTGTGTACAAGAAAGAGCAATGTATGGTCGCACAGTGCAAATGAAATGATCGGTTGCTGGTGAACGCAGTTAGCTGGTGTGGCAAGAAATGGAAGGTGCAAAGGAGTGAGAAAGCTTTGGTTTGAGTGTCAAGGAAAGCGAGAACGCCACGACAGTCCGCTCTTGAAATCAACAATGATTCGTAATCATCATCATCATCATCATCATGTCAAGGGATGGACTTACGTTGCAGCAATCAAGGGTTGTTGATCGTTATGAAAAGGGTCTACGAAAAAACCCCAATACTCGAGAGAATGCCAAAGAATGCCACCGGTAGCAACACTCGGCAACTATTGACTATGCAGGTTGTTTGGATAATACAAGGATGTTAAGAAGAATGAGTCAGCACAGAACAACAATAGAGGCAGATGTACAATGAGCCAACAACTACTGACAATCTGCCAAGTATTTTATTGACAATGGTACACCGATTGTTGTGGTTCTTGTGTGAGGTGGCCAATTGAGGGGTGTCAAGTCCACAAAGAACGATGATCTACGGCAAAACTTCGCCCTGGTGGGTCTGGAAATCGTCCAACGCGACAGATCCACCAAAGAAGAAGTACCGAACATCACACCAGCACATCGTTCGGCCCCTTTGCCATCACACTTTACACGCGTCAGCCAACTACAACCTGACGGTTTGGCGCATGAGTCACGCCATAAATTCTGAGTCACGACCATGTTGCCGTATTTCAATGTTAACCCTTTCAGCCCGGCACTTTTTTTGGCCCGGTCACTGACAAATTTGTCACCAAAAATACATAACAAAATTGCAATCCAATTAACAAAATGCCACGTGAGTTATGACCAACAACTCGTGATTCAAAAAATGATGACAATATCGTCATTTTCCAAATTTGTGATTTTGCAACGATCAAAGGCGACTTGAAGGCCTCAAAGCGAGGTTTGCCTTCAGTATCCCGAAGACCACTCCCCCAGTGATCCAAATGGACGATAGCAAACTTGAGGACCTACCGACCGCCGAAGAATCTTTGATGACTGATGATGTAGTTTTGGAGGACGCGACAGAAGTGCGAGTGACGACTGTCTAGTCTACACCAAGATCAAAAACCGGCGTGCGCATTTAGCGAACTAAGAAGTAGAATTACTTCCCGGCCCTAGGTGGGAAAGAAACTAAACTAGTATTCACACTCTTTGCTGTTTTCGATCTGTGATATTTCAATGACCAATATGTTATAGGCCTACTGTTTGTCACATATGAAGCGTATTGTAATGTACTTTTCGTACGATAGTCAGAACTTCGTATTTTGACGGCTGCTTGTTCTGAAATCGCTAATTTCCCATTTTCATACAAAACCCCAAAAACCACTTGTCTCATCAACACCAATGGACAACCCGACTCTCTTGTAGAGTCCATGGTCTCCTATGGTATCACAAGATCAATGATCACTTACAAACGAAGAGGAGGTGAGTCCTGGGCGAACACTCCCTATAGATTAGGCATACGTGGAGTGACGTGGATTGATATACCCATAGAGTATTTTGACTTTTTTGTTAAGTAGTTTGTGCGGTCACTAAAAAAGTGAAATGACTGACATATTTGTCAAAAATTTGACTTGCAGCGGAATCGACAGAGCTCGACGAGCTCTATCTGGTGATAACCTTTATTTTGAAAAAGATAAACGCCCGGTCGAGTTATTTTGGATTTTCTGGATTTCTGGATTCTGGCAAATATCTGGTCTACCTGACAATTTGGCACCGCGATCCGCGATAGCCCGTACTAATTTGGACCAAAATGTTTATGAGGGCTATCACGTGAATTAACACGTAACTTCACACTGTAACACTAATTAATCGGATTTTGTTCCCTAATCATTGTCTTTCATGTCCTTCATGGCTTTCTCAATAGACAGGATCAAGTTCTTGTTGTTCATTCTACTGCTGGTTCCCTTCGAGTCGAGATAGATGTCAGTTCTGTTGGACAAGACACAGCGAGAATGTCAACAGTGGTTCCTGCGTGTATCATCAGGTCTGTTTGGTATGAGTACAATGGTCAGAAGGAGATGCCTGTGTCCTTTGATTACCTCAAGATGATCTGTGGTGCTGTTTGTCCTGTCTTCAACAAAGAATCCAAGAGTAAGTTGGGTATCAGAATGAAGGTTCATCTCGATGAACACAAATCCAATCATCACATAGGGTTTAGCATGATGTACACGATGTGTGCTGATAATGATACTGTTGGAGCTGAAGGTAGACGTTGCATGTTGACAACAATGAAGTTGTTGGGTACACACTATGCATTCACGTTACCTTGATGGATGCTGACTTTGTCATTATCATTTCTTGCTAGACTTCACCAAATCTGATCGAGACTGTGTGTGGGCAGGTAGCTGAGTTAGACTACCAATTTAAACTTTCCTTCATCCATTTGGCGACAAAAACACATTTTGAAGTGCCCAATCGACAGATCTCGTTCTGGGCTTTGTCAAAGTTTTCTACGGTGGCATCGCGGTGACCCCAGAAATCCGCCCACCAAATTTAGTCAGACTGCCAAATTAGTATTAATACTTCCCGGTGTCGAGTCCTTTCAAGGAGGGACCGCCCGGCGCGGAGGGTAGTATGACGAGGAGGGCAATGGTCGAGGAGGGCGCACGCCCGACAAGACAATTGCCCGTCGAGTCATTCTCCCGACAAGCCGGGCGCGCCCGACGCGAGAGGACGGCCAGACACAGGGAAGTAGTAAACTTACTCCCTATCAAGCTGTGTAGGTAGTGAGAAATTCCTGGAAGCTATGTCACAAAGTGTCACACAAGTGTCACACAAGTGTCATACAAGTGTCACACACGAGAGGGAAACCGCGCGACTCGCACGAAACTACTTCCCGGTCGTACAAAAAATTCCTACTGTAGTATAAAAATGTGAGACGAACTACCTACACAGTCTGGCATGGAGTTAGTCAGGTTCCTTCTACTTGTAAAAAAATCTCGGTGTGAGTTTGAAAGATTCGTCTGACACCCAACGTCAAACAGGACTCAAATCTTGGGGACCCAATCGGAATTCCGCGACCTCAGTCGCTTTTGTACGAGATGTCACAGCTGCCGCGTTTGGTGCGTGACGATGGAATCGTATCGACCACGTCATACGGGCAAATCACATGCCAACCGCGGTGCTACAAACTCTCATTGGTCCGTTGCTACCGTCATCTTCCGATTGCGCGAAAACCACGTCTTCTTGTCTGTTGGAAGACTCACTGTGGGAATGTCAATTGAGCGCAGCGATCTTGAACACTGTCACAATAAACCAAAAGCAACTCCAAACAAACAACGTTATACGCAACCATGGCTCGTTTCTCCTTCCTCGCTCTTTTCTTGTTGGTCGCTGGCGCCCAAGCATTTACAGGTGAGGTCGAGTGATGATGTGTTCGCAATTTTCTCTTGTGTTTTATGGACCGGTATCTCACTGGTTTCATGTTGCCTCGGTGTATTATTGTTTGGAATCATTGCTTGTTTTGCAACCTTAGTCGCCCCAATGACCAAGCAAACGTCTCGTGTTGCCATGAGCACGGATTTGGAAGAACCTCCCGTCATGACCACTTCTACTAGTTCGAGCATGGAACGAGGTGTGTCGGTCGACCAAGATGGCAAATCCAATGTGTGGGCGATTGAACCCAAAATGGAAGTCTCCTCTCGATCATCGGAAGAAAAGACACTATCTGCCTTGTTTGCCGCTGGTGGATTGGTGGGAGCTGCCGGTTTGGCCGCTGTCATTTTGACCAACTTGCCCGATCCCAACCAATTTTAAACAGTGCGTGTTGCGCGCTCCAACGAAACTAGTGTATGTGTGTGATCAAAGAGTCCTGGATCCAAAACTACATATTATCGTGTCTGTCGGACCCCTGGAACTCGCATGCATGAGACACACCATCAATAATTAACCAAACTGCAACTGCCATGGTCGAGAACCTTATAGTCTACACTGTCGACGCCAGTGGGGGTTTCGCAGTGCCAGAGGAATGTTACCGATACATGTAATGCATACAATGCCAATAGAACCATATATGTCACGTCTTTTGCGTTACAGATAGCATGAACGAACTGCCATAGAATGGTTAGAGAGGGGAACAGAGGTTCAATGTCATGTTCATGCAGAAGGAGAGTGTATCCGAATTAGTGAAAGCGCTCCACTCTCTACAGAAATAAGCTCCAGCGTGCTCTACTGCGAGTCCGATATCCAACCTTCGAGTATGCAACGCCACGGAACGGCAAGTGGGATGATTTGCCCGATGTCACCTTCTTGCTGTTCGGTTGCTGTTCTTCTCGATACAGTTTCTGTTCTTGTCAAGGGGAAGAAAAACACAAGGATCCATCAAACCGGAGCTCTTCATGTGAAATCCGATGAATGATCGAAAGACACAACAAGGCGTAAACGCCACATTCGATCCACACTGGTCGGACAGGGTAACCCACGCCGTTGAGCGTATCAACGCTACTACTAACAATAACTAAATATATATATTGTGAACAGAGTAGGGGCAAGAATGTTTCGACGAGAGGAACGTTCACTCTCTTTTTTTCGCAAGTTATAGTTAAGCAATTTCTTGTCCCGAACTTAGACAGAAGTTGTTTCTTCTTCGGCCTTGGCTTTGTTGGTGGGTTTCTTGGCAAACATTGTCGTGTAGGGATCGTATTCTTGTCCTTCCACCGCAATGCGATCAAAATGTTCTTGCAGGGTAATGGTGCCATACTTTTCCTTGGGGTCAGTTGTCAGCATATCCTCAACGGCATAATACTTGCCAATTCGTCCCGTCTCGGCGGCATTTTCCAAGGCTTCACTACCAGTCACATTGGCCAACCATTGAAGACTATCAATAATGGTATCAAACAACCATAGGGGAGCATAAAAGAAGTTGGGTTCCTTCCCAATGGCCTGAAACAACATTTCCCCCTGTCGTTGCATAGTCAAGGGTTCGTCGGGACCACCCAAATTGATGATTTGATTCCGTCGCGACGGTTCCTTGGCGGAATCGACCAAGTAGGTGGCCAAATCCGACTCGGCAATGGGATTGCACCGAGTCACTTCGCCATCTCCAAACATGACATAGGGGGCACCAGATTGCACAACTTCCAGTTGTCCCGACACTGATTTGAAAAAGGCCGTCGGTCGAACAATGGTCCATGTCATGTCGGTTTGTTCTTGCAAGGCTGCTTCAAATTTCAACTTGGCTTGTTGGAATTGCAACCAGGGATTCTTGACACAAAATGCTGACAACAAGACAAAGTGTCGAGCACCGACGGCTTGACCGGCTTGTAAACAATTCAATGTGGCTTGATAATCAATGGCATAGGCATCCTTCTTGACACCACTTCGACTTGCCAAACAGCTGACAATGACATCAATCTTTTTCTTCTTGTCTTTGGAAAGGTCTTGCAAGGTTTGTTGCAGATTGGTGGGTTCACACACATCGCATTCGACAATGGTAGCACCTTGGAAGGATTCTCCATACAAGGCTTGACCTTCGTCCGACTCGACCTTGGCTTGATTCCGTACCAAGGCATAGGTCTCGTAGCCTTGTCGAACACTTTCGCGAACGACCGCCTTGCCAATATAACCCGTCGCACCGGCAATGACGGCAATCTTGTTATTGTTATTGGTGGCAAACAATGCCGTCGAAGAAAACGACGACTGGGAGGTCATTCCATGGCTGCTGCGGCTCACATGTGTTGGTGGTCGCACGGAGGGCACGACGGAAAAGGCCAACGTCGTCGTCGTCGTTGTGGTCCATGCCATGAACAAGGCCGCCACAGAAAACAGGTGCTCATATCGGAAACGGGGGGAGGAAACCATCATTATTGTCTTTTTTCAATCTCCTTGAGTTACACGATGCCTCCCTCTCAAGCGTCGCAGTGTGTTGTCCTTCTTGTGGATGCTAGGATGGTGTGGGTCCAACACAACACAAAGAAAACACAAACGAAGATTGGGATACGCAAGATTTTGTCGGGTCCTTCAAGTGCCGTTTTATGCGATTGAAAGCGACTAAACTCGATTTTGAACTTCTATTTTTCTTTCGCCCATCAACTTCACAGTAGCCCACATTCTCCACCAACTCAACTGGTGTGTGTGATACAGTTCTATGTGCCATCGTTGATTTCCATCATTGAAATAGAGAGAGGGAGAGAGAGACGAAGAACTAGTCTCTTGACAATCTGGTGGAAGAATGACAACAAGAAATATGACCATGCGACTATGGTGGTGTTGGTGGTTGCTCCTCGGAGCGTCGGTTCCGAGTTGCACCAATGCCTTTGCAGTTTCGCGTCCGACACGTAGCCGGGCCTACCAAGAAGCTTCCTGCTGGTTGTCGGCCATGACCTCGGAAGCAACAACCACAACCAAAATTTCGTCGTCCTCGTCGTCGTCCAGCAGCTCGACGACTCCCAGCAGCAACACTCCCCCAAAACGAGCTATTGTCGCGGGTGCAACGGGATACATTGGCAAGGCAGTGGTGCAAGAATGTGTCCAACAAGGGTACGACACGTACGCCTTGGTGCGAGATCGAACCAAGGTTGTGGATTCCGAAGAAGGTCAAGCCTTGTACGCCAAATCCTTTCAAGGGGCGACCGTCGTGGAATGCGACGTGAGCAATGTGGAGCAATTGAAAACAGTCTTTCAGGGACAATTGGCAGCGCAACCCAACAACAACAAGGACGACACACAGAGTGCTGCTTCTTCGACGGATTTAATTGTCAGCTGTTTGGCAAGTCGTAGTGGGGTCAAGAAGGATGCCTATGCCATTGATTATCAAGCCACATTGAATTGTTTGCAAGCGGGTCAAGCAACTGGTGCTCGACACTTTGTCTTGTTGTCAGCCTTTTGTGTCCGTAATCCTTGGTTGCAATTTCAACATGCCAAGCTCAAATTTGAAGCCGCCTTGCAAGCCCAGTCGGACATGACATGGACCATTGTTCGACCCACTGCGTTTTTCAAATCAGTGTCGGGTCAATTGGAAAGTGTTCAAAACGGTTCACCCTATATTTTGTTTGGGGATGGCACGGTTACCAAATGCAATCCCATTGCCGAGTCGGATTTGGCCACCTACTTGGTCGACTCCGCCAAGGATCCCTCCCGTTGCAATCAAATTATCAATTTGGGTCGACCCGACGAACCCATCACCATGCGACAACAGGGAGAAATGATTTTTCGAGCCACTGGTCAAGCAGCGTACTATGTGCAGACCCCACTGTGTTTGTTTGATGCCATTATTGACAGTCTCCAATGGTTGGCCGATATTACCGGAAGTGTCGGCTTGGAGGATGCTGCCGAAACTGCTCGCATCGGCAAGTATTATGCCGTCGAAGACATGGTCACGACCCATCCCAAGGAAAAGTATGGGACCATTACCTTACAAGAACATTACCAACGCATTGCGGTGGAAGGACAAGAATACGATGCAGTCATGCGCAAGGGATCCGTCATTCGTACCGTAGTGGGCAATGTGGGTCGGATGGTCAATTCCATGCTGGGACGACTCCCTGGGAAACAACAACAAGAGTCGGATGTCTCCGCGGCTGCAGCAGTGACGGCCGGTGCCTACAATAGCACACGGATATAGCAAACTTGGCCCAGTGGCAACACCAGAACCACACAGAGTCGTTTCGTCGGATCGACTAGAGTTTGTACTCTGGTCCATCAGTCAAGGACCTGCATGCACATAATCAAACCAAACGATTTTTTTCAATAACAGTAGCTGATTGGTTGTCTGTACATTATGAAGCAGTATCTAGTGTTATCGAGAGGCGTGTTCTCTTTAGTGGTTGGTTTCTTCCATAAATTTCATGAAACAATGAATGAAGCTAAGCTCTTTTGTCCAATCGACGTGAGCCCAAAAGTATCATGTATGTATACATGGAGAATGCTCTCCAGTGTCCGATCATCGAAAATAGAAAGTTTGCTTGTGGCTATCCTGTTTGTTGATGAAAGCCTTTGTGTTTATTTGTCGTTGTTGTGTTTGTGATTGCGCTGTCGTTTCAACAAGTAGAAGTTTCCCTTACGGAATGTAGGGTACGTGCAAGTGGTGGAGCAAAAATTGGGCCTGCGCTTGACAGGACCCTTCGTCAAAGGCCAATTTGACTGGTTTGTCGGCCCATGCCGGTCGCAGCATGTACTCGGTGGAGACTGGTCGTTCCGTTTCATCATGGGTATAAATGCAACCCTTGGCCACAAAATCGCGACGCGAGGGATCGGCCCCCGTGGCGGCACAATACTCCTCCATGGTAACCGGTGCCACATACAAGTGAATGCGAAATACACAAGACGTGGACAATGATGATGATGATACGGGATTGCCAGGAGTCGTAGTACTGTCTGTGCCATTCTTGTGGTGGTATTGTTGGTTGTTCTTGCTGGAAGAGGAATTTGGGGCCGAGGACAGCTGGAGAATGGAGTTTCCGGTAGGACTTGAGTGGTCGACAAGCAATTGGGCACAAATGTACATGTAATCGACTTGAATCATGTCACAAAAAGCAAAGCGAAGACTGGTCCATGTTAGTGAGTGCGCCAAGTCGGCAATGGCAATCGTCTGACCATCCACAACCAATTGAGAATGCAGCAAAGCACCGACTGTAGTATGCACATCGTCATGATCGGGAAATAAATCCACCATGCGAGTAGTGCTGGGATTTGCCACAGCCGCGACATTCCATTCATCTTGGATCAAGACCACCCCCTCTTGGTCTTTGGCTGGAGTTTGCTTCGTTTCGTCCCCGTCCTCGTCCATCATCATATCCGTATCTTGAACTGGTTCTTCCTGGTCTGTTGTTTCCATAGACGTTGTTGCTGCCGTTCGTATGGTATGGGAGACAATTTGAATGGATCGCAAAGGATTTCGTTCGTGCAATCGTTGGTGCAGAAACTGGACATTGCTTTGTAAGGATCGTACTTGATGCTCCAATCCATGAATTTTCCCTTGTTGTCCTTGTACCACTCCAATTGCGGAGGAATGATCCGACGACGTTGCGAGCGCTGTGACAAAGGGAGCCAGATCACTCATTCTTCTTGAGGTCGTCTTGGTTTTGTTGTTGTTGTTGTCGAGTTGAATGAAATGGTATCTTGGAAGAAAAAGAGTCGAGTGAGAGAGGGTTTTCTGGTAGCGGCCTTGATCAATCCACCTTCTTGAGTGTAGTCAGTGATCGAGAGAAAAGGAAGACGATGGATACGTTATCAAGGAATGATGTTATGTACGTACACAATCTCAAGAGAGAGAATGTTTGTGTTTTCTTCAAGGTACAGTTGGATGGAGTTTCTGCCGTGTGCAATTCTTGTCCGAGATTGCAATCCGATCTGGTCCACTCTGTTTCTTGGCTTCTGTGCAACACCCCCGTTCTTTCTGCAATATGGACAAGCTTTTTATTGGGTGTTTACTGAAAGTGCAATGGACACAAACATAAACACAAACTCAACCATTAGGTTTAAGTTTAAGTTTATCGTATGTCCTGAATACAAAATAGGTCAAATCCAATAAAAACACAACCTATCTTTGGATACACGTGTACACGCATGCCTAATCTCCCCCAATGCTCATTCGTCTCCCTCCACCATACAAGAACTAAGACAATGGAGGAAGCTTCCATTCTGATGATGTTGCTTCTCCAGCAACAGAACAACAACGAAATAGACGAATACAACCAACTGCGTAGGTCCGTAATCCGCAGACATGCGTTACATGACCCCCTTAACTCTGCATTTATGCACCTCTATAGGTCAATGCAGGATGACGCGTTAATCACCCTTTGTGGTTTTGATCATGCAGCGTTCAATCGGCTTCTAACCCTGTTCAGACCAATGTTCAAAGCCTACACTCCTTACCCACAGTCACATAACAATCGGGGACACATGCGACGACTTACAAGGAGGAATCACGGTAGGCGCAGGAAAATAACAGCGGTCATGTGTCTAGGACTTGTGCTGGCATGGACCCGTACTCGAGGATCCAGGAAAGTACTACAATTGATATTTGGCTTCACAGCCAATCCGTTATCAGTGTGGCTTAGATTCGGAAGGAGGATCCTGGTCAAGGTCCTTGCCAAGCATCCAGACGCCAAGGTAGAGCTTCCAACACCTGAAGAAATTGCTGTATTCAAACAGTCAATCCAAGCCAAGTACCCCTGTCTTACCAACATTTGGGCAGCCATGGATGGTTTGAAGCTCTGTGTTGCCGCAAATCCGTTGACACAAAACATGTTTTACAATGGATGGACTCACGACCACTATGTGTCCAATCTCTTTGTCTACTCACCGGATGGCAAAATCCGTGCTTGTTTTATAAACGCTCCAGGTTCATGGCATGACTCTACACTTGCCTCTATTTCAAACATCTACAACAAGTTAGATGAACTACATGAGCGGGAGAGAGATAATGGTGGAGCCCGTGTGGTAGTTGATTCTGCCTTTGGAAGGGAAAACCGTCCCTCCTTGCTTAAGTCGCATCAGTCAAATTTTGACAACGATGGTAATGTGCGGATGAGACGCGTAGTGTTCCGTGCCGCAACTTCTGTTCGGCAATTGTCGGAGTGGGGGATGAGAGGTCTACAGGCATCTTTCCCTCGCCTCAAAGACCGTCTCCCCTATGAAGAGGTTGGAGAGCGCCGAGTGATTCTACGGTTGATTGCTCTTCTTTACAACTTTAGAGCATCAACTGTTGGATTTAATCAAATCCAGACGACATACATGCCACAACTCCGTCAAAATGCTGCTCGTGCCACTAGTAATTTCTAGAATATCCTTTCAATGGAACTCTTACTAAATTTTATTTGATTGTTATCCTTAATTTTCTTCGTGATCTTGATAGTCATTGTGTCCTCCATGGTCATCGTGCTCATTTTCTCCTTCTTCTTCCGCTCCTTCTTCTTCACGGCTTCGTTTCTTCTTTGGATTATGATTGTTGTCGGCGTTCTTTCCAAACATACCAGCCATAAACATCATGAACTGTTGTTGATCTTGTTGGCGCTGTTGTGCCGCAAGTGTGGCCTGCTGTTGGGCCATTGTTGCTTGCTGCTGCATCTGTTGGAAGAGCAGCTGTTGCATTGTTGCATTTTGCTGGGCCTCTTTTGCACGCTCTTTCCTGTCTTCGTCGTCCTTCTCCTGCTTTTTGTTCATGCTCATGATGAGCCAGGTCATGAGGTCCTTCTGCTCTTGGGCCTGTTCTTGTTTGGGTGACCTCCTACGTGGAGTTCGTCCGGATTTAAGGGAACGTACCGTGGAAATTGAAGATTCTGTAATATTGGTGGCTTCTGCGTCACCAGTCTTGAATAAGTTCGTCGGGATCCTTGTAGGTTGTTCGTCCTCTTCTTCTTCGTCTTCTTCTATTCCAAGGTCGTCTTCATCAACATCACCACCAGCATCAACTTTTGCGCAGATCAAACCAATGACCATCTTGGCCCTTTCCACATCCTCGGGCATTGTGGGGTTTCCTGTGGGTACCTTCTTGTTGTGTAAGGTGTTGAATTTTTGTCGCAACGAGTCTCTGTCTCGTTCACGACCTGGAAACTGCTTGTTGTATTCTTGAGTGACGATGTCCCATTCATCAGAACAGGCTGGCTTCAGGTCTTCTAACAAATCTAGGAGAAAGTCAACTTCCCCTTTCTTGTAGGTTGGTCCTTTGCTCCGCCCTGCCCCACCATTTCCTCCTTTTTTCTTGTTTGCCAACATAGGGGGTGGTTTGGTCGTCTTGGTACTTGTCTTTGCAGGTTGTGTTGTCCTCGCAGGTTGTGTTGTCGTCCTCGCGGCTTGTGTTGTCGCCTTCAAGTTAGTTGGATTGTTGCTGCGCTTGGACTTCTTGATAGCCGCAGCGACCGAAGCAGCTGTATCCTCACGCTTCTTTGCAAGACGGGGAGACTCACGGCGTCTCATAGGCAAGTTTCCTTCTCCTGGAGAGGATCGAAGCTCGTCCAGTCGTCGCATCTCTGCCGAGACATCAATTTCTTCGTTGTCATCTACCACTTGCTCTTCTTCAACCCCTTCTTCAGCTGCAACTGGTGTCGGCATGATGGTAGATTCATCAGAGGAAGAGTCTGGAGACAAGGAAGCCGGACGAAACTCCTCCATGGTGATTCAACCATGAGAGAGAGAAGGAGGAGGGTGGAGGCGGAGGTGCAAACCACAACCAAGGAATTTCTTTGTTTGGGGGGTTGCAAGATGTATATCTTATACGAATACATATATATCTATAGAGGTGGCAAGGTGTCTTACGTGCGTTGAGGATGTTGTGTTTAGGGTGTTTCGTTTGCTCGGCAGTCCGAGGTGCCGAGCATTTCTTGGCTGTATCTTAACATAAGCATCCAATGAACAGGTTATGGGTACAAAATATTTGAGTTTGTGTTCGTTCGTTAAGTCTGTTAACTACTTTCAGTAAACACCCATTTCTCACTTTGGACTTTGGATCTTTGAGATGTCCTTCTACAATATAATGATTGAGCCAAAGGACGTGTTCTTTGGGCTTGATTGCCGGTTGCGGTTGTGGGGGTATGGATCGAATGTTGTTGTCTTGAAGAAACAGGGGTCGATGCCAAATTTAGGGGTCTGGATGAGTCGCGGTTTTGGGGAATTGAATGTCATCGCGGTTGACCGACCGTCATTCGGTCACATAGGCGGTCCTTGAATTAAGCCTTGTGACCGTTGAACCTTGTTCTTCCCGCGCCCGCGGAGAGGAACCCCATCTTCATCCGGGACTGATTCTCGTGCAGTACGACGGATAGAAGCGCACGAACACGTGTCCACGACCACAACCGTTCGGATTCCATACCCGCCAAGATCTTGCGCGCGGGCATGGTT
Source organism: Epithemia pelagica (assembly GCA_946965045.2). Taxonomy (NCBI): domain Eukaryota; phylum Bacillariophyta; class Bacillariophyceae; order Surirellales; family Surirellaceae; genus Epithemia; species Epithemia pelagica. The sequence goes on along the minus strand of OX337239.1, from coordinate 996,274 downwards.
TCGTCTCCCTTTCCCTTTTTCTCACAAAAAACGTGGGTGCGGGTTTGGTTTCTCATTCTTTTGTCTCAACAGCCATCTTGGCGAGTCATTCCACCAAGAGACTACCAAACAAGTCAAAAGACTTTGCCCGAATGAGAGAAAGACAACCGCACCGTGGTGATCTCTTGTTCCAGTCTGTGTATTTCCAGTCATACCTCTTTTCCTCCAGTGAACGTCCCAATCCACAAGGGTTCCACTACGTTGCTTTTCCCAAACGCCTTTCTGGACGGCGCTGGCTTTTCTGATACTTGTCATGTCTGCTGCAATGGTCCTCTGTCCGTCGTCTCCGTCGTCGACGTGTGTTTCACCAACCACAACTGCTACGACTCGATCCTCCTTGCCAGGTTCTCGAGTATGTTGTGCCCGCCGTTCCCAAAACGGCAGCAGCACCACCATTCTCCGAGAAAAAACCAACCCGTACACGACACCATCAACATCAACAGTGGCAGTCTCACTCTCACCGACCTCCAAAAAGAGATGGAGACCCGAGGAATGGGACAGGAAACAACCACCACAGGCACAAACCAGAAGCGAAACTCACGTGTCTACCAGCAGTAGAGAACACGAAGCGACTCCAGAGTCACCCAGCAAACGACTTTGTGGTGGTGGTGTACCACAGTCTCCATCTTCACATTCACGACTGCATCCAAAGGCACAACACGAAATGACTTCCATATCCGGAATGGGTCCTCCTCATCCCACAAGCAACGACAACACCAAACCTCTCCCATGCTTGGATCATCATCCAACGAGGAAATCAAGCAAACGTGTTCAATTTGACTTGGACCGGAATCACTATTACAACAATGTGCACGGCATCACGATGGAGCACAAGGGCCAGTTGTGGTATTCGCCGTCGGACTTTGGTCATTTTGCGACATGTCTCTGGCACGATCAGCAAGCCATGCTCAAGTGGACGACGAATACCAAAGGGTTGTCCTTCCCATCCAACAAGGAGGAGGAGGAAGAAGAGGAGAAGCAACCACAGGACACCACGACAAAGCTCGATGTGACAACGACAACATTAACCGGTTCAGTAGTCTCGTTTCCCCCAAGTTTATCAACCACAAGAACGACAACCGTGGCAGCCAATCCAGGGCCCATTTCCACAGAGATTCTCCCTTGTCAAAAACTTCTCGCGGCCCTGTACTGGGATGGTCGTCGCGGTTCGGTACGACGGCAGCAACAAGTTCAAGAACGCGCATCATTGAATGCGTGTCGTGGTGGCTTTCCGTCAAGAGAACGAAACACGACAACGTCGGATCCATATGCCAGTAGAACGATCCATCACGGCAAGGAAAACGCTTCCGTGACTCATGATAGCATGTCAAATGAGACTGCACAACCATCTCTATCGCTGGAACAACAACAAGAGCACAAATCACAGTGTTTTCAGCAGTTGGTAGAATGGTATCGACAGGTTCCGGAATTGGTGGGATTGGAATTTCATGCACTCCCACGACACTGTCAAGTCGATCTTCAAAGTCGACAACGCGCCATTCGCAGTGCCCATGGACTCTTTCGGCGACGACCCGCCGTGGTCAACACAAACAGGAACAGGGGTAGTATGAGAACAATGGGATCACATACAACGTATTTGGGTCGAGTGGCACACAAACTGAGTCAACCCTCCCTCGGTTGGTCGCAAGTCATTGCGCAAGCTCGTGCCGCCAGTGCCCTCCACGAAACGGATACTGTATAGAGATTCACAAAACAGTTTAACACCATCACCACGAGCGAAATGAGAAGCAGAAGACGTTGTGGTCGACAAACGTTTGGCGAATGACTGGACGTGAACATCATCATTTTAGTGGATTTGCTTCCCTCTCGATACTCCAATATTCCTGAAGAGAGCCCACACTCTCTTGGACAAACAAAAAGAAGATCGCAATGGCTCGAACGATCCGTACAGGATATGCAAACGATGAATGCTAATTTTAGAACTATCCATATTATAGAATTAGATCCAGTACTGCAACATGACTTTGTTGCCTTGTTTCTCGTCCATCAGCTAGAGATGCATGGGGCTCGTTTGCTCGGCATTGCTAGTGGGAGCCACATACGGAGAACTTGCTCACGAGTGTGCGGGAAAACAGCCACTGTTCCACGATTCAAAGGAAATTAGTTTCCGAGCGACTACGCCTTCCCCTTGGTGTTGGTGGAAGATCTAGGTAGTCGAACCTATAATACTCTGTCTCAGGAACCTCCCGCCCAATCGGGATGCAAAATATTCATCAGGGTCACAGCAAAGGTCCAGGCCATGGAGGCAAAGAGAACCGTCAAAAAGAGTGCACCCCCAATGGGACTCCCCGAAAAGGGTTCTGAGGCCAATGCTTCCAGTTCTTTTCGTCCCTGGGGTAACCAATGCAAAAAGAAAATGGGAGAGATTTGAATCGCCGTCGTCAACAAGGACAAGTTGAACTATATAAAGAAGAAAATGACGATCCACCAAGCATGTCATCCACAATCCATCATTCCAAAACAGACGAGTGTGAGATCTCTCTCATGGGAAGCACCATTCTGGTGCGCCAGACCAAACACAACGTACCAATCCATCCAACTCCCCCCGTTCGAGAGCTTCTTTACTAACATCCCAAATCCCTAGTAGGAGGGAACTCAGGGGTGGAGCGATCATCAAGGCCGAATTCATGACTGTTGTCACACAAGAAACATGGAGAAATGAGAGGCACCAACAACAAGTGTGTCAGAGAGAGAAATGTGTGAGAACCTTACCCGTGGTGAACATGGCATAGCTGGCACCTGTAAAGGAAAAGAGCACAGGAAGGTGAGGCCAACATAGACATGGCATTCGGCGACCTTCTTTGTGACAGTGTCCGAAATAATATTGTTTCCGTACCTTCCGATCCAGGTGGACAAAGTGCCACCATGAGAATAACCGCGGGTAGAAATTGGACCCCGTTAAGAAATTCGGCAAAGGCATCGTCTCCCAGAGCAAAAACAAAGGGAGAAATGCCGAGTGTATGACCTCGAATCAAGAGCAATTGCAGGGATGACAAGACGAGGTTCAATACCAAACAGACTTGATAAATGCGTCGCCAACTTGCTTGCAACAAAAAGTATTTGTACAACAAGGTTCCCAAGTACAAGACAACGTAGGAAGCAACCAAAAGGGAGTTGAGATTGGCGGGTGTAAAATGCAAGACACTGACCAAAAACTGACGCCACGCGGCATTGCTGACTTGCAACAAATTAAAAACGTAGATAAACGCCATGGGTTCCCATACAGCCCGAGAACATACAGTACGCCATATTTCCAAGCACTGTTCTCGAACTGGTTTTACCGTCACGGCTGAAGTTTGCGATACCGACGACCCTTGGTTCGCAGTCCGAGTGGCAGGTTGTTCGGCAAAGCACCAGGCAAGGGGAAGGACAAGGCAAGGAAGACCAGCCAAGGCTTGGACAATGATTTGGGGTCCGCGACCATCAACGTGTGAATACAAGTAGGTGGAAATGGGTGCCGAAACCATGAGACCGAAAAACCTCAAAGTGTAACACGTGGCCTGAAGTGATCCCCGAATCGCTTCTGGTTCACATCGAGCCTTCTCCGCCACAATGGCATCGGCAATGGCATCGGTATACCACATTCCCACACCAAAAATAAAAAAGGACCAACTCACTTGCAACAAGGACGGAGCATTGTCTGGGACAATGCTAGTGGCAGCTATGGTACTGTGATCTGCTTCATGATCCTTGACATGTGATCTCAATAGGGTGAGATTGGAGGATAACGTCAAGATGGCCATTGGAATCGAGGCCAACATCCAACCCAACAACAAGTGCGATTTGCGTCGGTAACCCGCTATGGGATAGGCATCAGACGAAAAGCCATACAAAATCTTGAAGGCTGCCGGTAACGTGGCCATGAAGGTCAGTGACGTTTGTTGTGCTTCAGTTGCACCCAGATCCAATGGATACACATTTAGAAAGGTTCGAAACAAGCCCTGCAAGGTACCCACGACCCAGTAACTAACTGGAATGGCCAAATTATGCCATTGCCAAAGATTTACTGAGGAGCATTCCTCCAGGGATTTGCCGGTGGATGAAATCTTGCTGGTCCGTCTATCCTCATCTTCTTCCAAATCTTGTTCACCATAATAATGAGGTGCCGCCGACCGACCTTCGGAGTTCTCCTTCCCATCAGTGCTTCGACAGGATTGTAACAAAGATGAACGCTCGTCGTCATTGTTGGTGGCTCCATCCTCCTGATTACTTTGGTCACATCTCTCCTCCATGCTTTGACACCACAAATCAATACAAGAGGGTTCACATACGGACACGCTTCCACGCAGACTCATTTTCTATGTATTGTCATACGCCACCGCAATGGTAATGCGAAACAAGAAGACTGATGATAGAAATTCTACACAATGGGTTCGCCTTTTCGTCATTCGTCATAGTAGTAGGAGTAGCTATGTATTCCTATAGCTAGCCGCCCCATGGAGGGACTATCTGAGAGGAGAGGTACGAGTAGTTACAGTTTCTTCCTAGGAGTAGAAGACTATGAGTAAAGAGCTGCCTTCCCCGTCCTGAATCAGAACCACAACACAATGTGCAATTTGTATAATGAAAGACCATGGTTATAGACAGCCCACAAGATTTCTTCTGATGGCATTGGTAAAAGTTAAGAACAGGCGATTGATGAAGATGATAGTACAAACACGACCTCAGCACGGAGATGAAGACTAACAGAAGTAACGTATTCTCGTGAAACCTTGTTTCTGCAATACTTCGGTGATCCATGATTTCAGTAGAGCGAAAGTGTCTTTCTGTTGTGTTTGCACCAAAAACAACACTCAAACTCTGCAACATCTCGGAACATGCCCATGGCCAGTTCATTTCCTTTGAGGTTTACGGATAATTAAAGGTACCCCAATAATCAAATCCATACGGCGATCCGTCTCCTTCCCATTGACAATGATCTGTCCAATGCCATCCATCACCTCCTGAACAAGACTTGGCAAGTGGAGTAAGGCAACAATCATCTTGATCACATTCGTTCTCATCCCATGCATCCGCGTACGTGTCATGATTGCATTTCGTTGTGTCCTTGTGCGCGTCCTCCTCGCAGATGGTTGATTTACACACCGCCAAAGCACGGGCCGTTGGCGACCGCCTTGGACGAGAATCTTTGTGTGACGGCGGAGCATCATAAAATCCTTGCTTTACCACGGCATGAAACTCATGAATCGGATGAGAAGGGTGTCCTTTTTGAAGTCTTCGACCAGGCGACACAGACCAAGAGCGTCGGCCATTGCTGTCCGTCACCTCCTTGCATTCGTATTGAAAGTCGGTACACATTGGATCCGACCCATCATCGCGTCCAAAACAAACAGTGTCGTAAAAGGAACCGTAGCTGCTACCGCTCGCAGAAACACCCACTGTGACCACCGAAAAATTTTGCCCTTCTCCATTTTCTACCACAATCGTGGTCTTGGTGCCTTCCATGGTACGATTCATGAGACGGGCGGCATCGTGCATGTTAATGCATACCTGTGAATCTCCATTGGGCAATGTCACTCGAACCGCTCGAATCGAAGAGCCCGAGGAGCGGATCACAACCGGTGTATCTTTGCCCTTGACCACCATAACACCCGAACTTTCATTCACAGTCGTGTCCTTGGCCATGCGGGCGGCGAGAAAGGCGGTTCCCAAATTGGAGAGTGCCAAGATAATGACGGCCCCGAACAAGGCCAGTACCCAAAAGCGAAGCCGGCTATTGACGTCACGCAAAGACATGTTTTGTTCCACAATACTTGCAACCTGTTCATTCGTCAATTGACCTTTCCCGTCGACATCTAAATTACGCATGGTTTGTTCAGCTCGTGTCAAGTATCCCTTACTGCCCACATCGTAGTGTTCGGATGTCATTGACAGCCTTTTGGATGGCAGGGAACGCTGGATTGTCGTCCTCGATTGAGACTCGGGAATGCCGTTTCTAGTGTTGATCTTGATGTTATTGGCAGCCAGGGAGGAAGAGGAAAGAGTTGGAACCTTGCGTTGTGACTCCATCATATTGTCGACAAATGTATGTTCTGGGATGGAGGAGCTGTCAACACTTTGGCTTTGTGACGTTCGACTGAACAAAGACGTTCGAAAAGACGTTTGAATTCTTTGAAACCTTCTCTCTGCTGTCTAGAGAGATAAATGCTTCTCAATTGCACTGTCTTGTTGGTATCTGCTGTCTCACTTTCAACTGTCAACGGAGCGAAGACAACAGCGAATAGGGAGAAATGTGTTCGACGAGTTGATTTTGTGATCAATACTCTCGGCTTTCGCCTTTCGCCGATATTTCAAATAATTTTTACGAGCAATGAATGTGGCATAAATCGTCTGTTATAAAAGTTGGTTGGGTGTTAATCTTGGCGTGTCCCTGGTTTACGGGGACGATGAAGATCTAGATTCTGTAACGAAATAACAAGAAAAAACAAACAAACAAAAAAACGGTTTTTGTTTTTCCCCGTATGGAGAAAGAAGCGCGAGTTAACAGAAGGGGGGGGACATACAAGCTGAGTTCAAGCCGAACGTCAACGACGTAGCGCTTAGTAGGAAATCTACGTATATCACGCCAGTCATCTAATTACTATAGCCCTTATAATTATGCCTCTCATGTGAAAAGTGAAAAGTGCTTCCTAAACTCGACAATCTCGCGTTCCCCCAGAAAAACTTCGTTTTGCACGAGACTATCGTGCGTTGGGTGCATCCGATGATCATGTTGTTGTGGATGATGCCAACCGTTTGAGCTGTTGCCCCATTGGTGGTGGTCGAATAACACCCTAAGGCACCTGGATGCAGCTCGGCAACATCTCGAACGGATGGGGTGGCCCTCCACCATGGTCAATACAGTCGACTGTTTTTTCGTAATTTTTGATGAAAATCTAGCGTTCGGAAGAAATCACACATCACACTAAAGGTAATAAAATATTTCTTGCAACCACTAGGACGTCGCGTGTCGGACATTAGAAACGCGAAACGCTATCGAGGATTACTCCTCTGGTACAAATTCTACAGGGGCCTACGTCGTTGATGTAAACTCTGAACTCAGCTTGTAGGCCCCCCACCCATATTGTAATCCCATAATCGGGAGGGATCCGGAATCGCGCCACAGTCGCAGATCAACCGGATTCTGCAGAACTGTGTCTGTCGTGAGCGAGTGTGGCTCCAACCCAAAATCCCTTCTCCTTTTCTTCACGAAGTGAAACCATATCTTCGAAATATCTTTGCAAGAATATGGATGTCTCTCTGTCTAGGTTGCCAGACCCAAACATCAAAACGTAGAGAAGAGGTTCCGAGGTGTCCAACAAGCGACCTGGCCTACCAACCTTGTGGTCAGTAGCGCGAGTCATCTCCGGGCGGGCGGGTGGGCGAAAGAAGAGAATTACGGAACCAATGGGTGATCAGATCCTTGATGTGACCCGTTCAACCCTTCTTTCCGACGATTTATGAATCGTCAAATCTTTGGTTGGTCAAGTCATAGAAATGACTGGCCCAACCAGCGTCTCACATGCATTTGGAACTCTTGGGAGCGATGACCCTTCCTCGTTCGTCCGTCGGTCCCTTCTTGACCGGGGGCGGTACGATGCGGTACTTCATCCTCACTTGTCCTGTTCCTCACTCCAATCGTTTCCATGCAGTCTTATATTTATTACTTAGGATATTACTAAACCAACACTGGGGGGGACATAGGCCCCCCACCCATAATCCCATAATCGGCAGGGATCCGGAATCGCGCCACAGTCGCAGATCAACCGGATTCTGCAGAACTGTGTCGAGCGAGTGTGGCTCCAACCCAAAATCCCTTCTCCTTTTCTTCACGAAGTGAAGCCATATCTTCGAAATATCTTCGCAAGAATATGGATGTCTCTCTGTCTAGGTTGCCAGACCCAAACATCAAAACGTAGAGAAGAGGTTCCGAGGTGTCCCCAGGCAAGCAGACGAACAACAAGCGACCTGGCCTACCAACCTTGTGGTCAGTAGCGCGAGTCATCTCCCCGTGTGGTCGTTCATAATCCTCATCACATTTCCTGAATCTTCCAGCCTCTTGACCCAACCTTACATCATCTCTGAATATCTGACCAAGGCTTCCACGGATGCCTTGGCGTCGGAGTACCGCTCCACCATGGTCATCGAGGGGAGGACCCCCCTTCCTTTCAAGTGCTTCTTCCAGCGATTGTTTGTTTCCACGACATCAATCGGTATCTTGCGATTTTGTGCTTCCGTTGTGGATCCTCGCCGTAGCGAACGTCGAGCACTATAAACCTCTTCCACCTTAATCGACTCACCAATCAAAGTCGGATGGCGATGCTGAACTCGCTTCCACAGGGGGTGAAGCAAGCTATCCAGATCGCCAACCGTTGCTCTCCCAGGCTTTCCCTTTCATCTTGCTGAACGGAACAAAGGCCCCGTCTTGATGCCTTGGCTGTCCATGCATCGAATTGCTCGCTCTAGCCAGCAGCGTACCTCAATACCTGAGCCAGTCCGATCTGCAAGGGGATGAATGAAGATGCGAAAAGTTCCTGACGTTTGTTTGAATCTTCCAGCGAGGGCGAGGGGCACATGAGGTTTTCGCTCATAATTCAGGCCCTCTTCCCAGTATTTCCGCATGAGACCCACATCAATCTGTGGGATTTCCTCTCCTCTCAAACCAGCAACGAATCCAACCACAACCATTGCTCCTGACAAAGCGAGCTCCAATTTTTGCTGTTTCATTGCTCCTGCGTTCCATTCTTCCTCCAAAATCGCCAAGGCAGCTTGAACCTCGTCCAGAGTAACAGCTTGATCAGGGATCCACACATCCCCCATTCTTTTGTGGCATCCAGCCATAAACCGTCGAAACCAATATGAGTTTGTTGAGCTTGCACTGAAGAATTGACCTCCTCGCTCGCCCTGACCAACTGTGGAAAGACCAGTTCCTCCAGGCAGCGTGTGCACAAAATTGGACACTGTCGACCGGACTTTTCTAGCAGTTTCAAACTGTATATGTTTTGCATTTCGACCCTATCGGAGCGTCTTCATAAGCATGACGCATGCCACGTTCATGCCAATATCATCTGCAATTTGAAAGGGTCCTCGGTACGGTAACGGTTCCATCAAGCCCATCGTTTTGCTTGTTTCCAGAAAGCCCTTCATTTCTCGCCAGTTCTTCTCCACTGTGGTGCGCTCCCTGGACCAAAACGAATCCAATGTTGCCCGTCGGATACACAACAACAACAACTTATCCTCCTCTCTTTCACCAGGGTATCGACCTTGCATATTGTAAAATGTGCAATCGTCGCACTGGAAGCTCACCATCAAGTCATCACCAGATCTCGCTTCTTGGAATCTCTTTGGATCGTCCACCATTTCACAATGCAGTTTGCTGTCCAGCAAAGCGTCGTCCAGATCCTCCGCCTGAAACACCGGGAACCGATCCGCTTCCAACTGGCAATAACATTCAGCGTGCCAGATTCCTTGACAAGTCTTAGTCGTGCCCCGCGAATGTCCAAAGTTTCCGCAGCAGATCCCGGACAGCGGTTGCACCGGATGTCCACATCCCTGGCAGCTCCCTGTCCACTCGCTCCAATAAACTGGCTTCCCTTTTGAGTTGCCAAGGCTTCCTGCACAAAAAAGGACAGACAAAAGCAACAATCAAAGGTTCATGTTGAGACTTCCCCCACAACTCCGAGCCAACAGGAACAGTGAACACAAAGTCCGCCACTTTTCCCAGTTTCTCTCTCCAACAATTCGTCATGAGCGCTGGGCAAACGAATATGTGTCCTGTGTTGTTTGTTCTAATGTGCCGTGCCTCGCACAGCTGATCCACCGCCACATCCGCTATGGCCGGTGGTGGTGCCCAAATGAAATAGCCCACATCAAAAACTGCATCAAACCAATCCTTCGGCTCAACCATTTGCCATGGTATCGAGGGGCAACATGACTTCAACCACGGGAGGACGTCCTCTTGTCGGTCCACCGCTGACTTGTTCAAAGGTACCTAGAGTAACATATTCGCACCTGCCATCACGCCAGTCATGAGGTCTCCCCGTGATAACCCATCTGTGCCTTGTTCTATCATTCTTGTTCCGGCCACCCAGATCACTTTCACAAACACATGTCCATCCATCTCCAATTTCCTCGTCCTGAGCACCAACTCAAATAACAAACGGGAGGACGACGTTCCTCGATAAAACGCGGATTCTGCCGTCGAATTATCGGTGAACATAAACACCTCTGTCCCTCTTGCAATTGTCCCATCCCTAACCAACGCTTCCAATCTTAACACCAGATTGTACAATTCACGGAAACTGGACGACCGCGACCCATAAGCCCGTGTCCACAAACCGTGCTCCGTGTCGATCTTTGTTGACCCATATATCCACAAGGATGACCCAAACCCTTCACCAGAGGCGTCGGCGAAAATCATGGCCACGCTCGCTCCTACTGTTGGTCTTGCTTGAATGCGAGGCGGTTCTTCTCCTCTAGGGAGCTCAACCAACGCTTCTACGTCCCCTTTAAACCGGGACACTTGTGACACTCGTTGCGGAGGCTTCCTCTCGTCCTTGCGTTCCATAATTATTCTTCGTCTGTCCTTTGGATTCAGTCTCCACCCATCCTCATCTCTATCATCCCTCCAAGATTCTAATGTCATATGAATGCCCTTCAAATACGACACCATTACTTCAAACGTCAAAGAGACGTATACCAGAAACCCCCGAATCCTTTCCAATTCCTTACGATCCACCAATCCACCATCGTCGGCCCATTCCTTCAGCTGCTTGACATGGTTCCTGGTCTTGTTCCACCGCTCTTGAGAGACGGTCTTAAACACCTGACCTGCTGCCGCTGTTTCCACCACCGCTCCAGCCCATGCTCCAGGTGTTTTACTCGGCTCTCTCCGTTTTCTTGCCGCATCCTGCAACCCGAAATGAGCCGCTCCCTTCGCCATGGTGTTTGCTGCCTTCCAAGCCTCTTCCTCAGAAGGGGCTGTCTCCCGAAGGTCGTCCACATATGGATGGACATCGGCAGCTATATCACCATTTGCCCGGACTTTACTGATCCACGGCAGTGAAGGGTCGTAATCCTCACCCCCTGGAAGGTTGAGCCGTACATCCACCCATCCAAAGATATTATCTGGATCGTCCTTGTCCCCAAAAATAATTCGCTTCACCCTCTGAGCATATTTTGTGGCTTGATAAGGCGAAGTGGTGAGACCCATTGCGCATCGGGTCCAAGCCTCCCATAGTCGGGTCTTGCCATACTTGCTCTTCAGTTCATCCGGGAACAACTCTGATATATCGATACCCGTGTACGGACGAAGATCCGGATGGACTTAAAAATTTAAGAACATTTCGCCGAAGTTGTTGTCTGCCGACCACGTCTTGGCTTCCACAGTTCTCAACATTGCTGATACGTTGCTCAATCCAAACCAAAAAGCAAACAGCGCGGCATTAAGCCCGCTCTTTGTCCCATCATACACCATTCGGATATCATCCTCTCCCTTTGGTACCGAGAAGAAACTGGTAAGGGATTTGATGTTCGATGTCGGTGCAATGTAACCTTGATGCCTAACCTTCGATATCTTCTTCTTTTCGCATTTGCGCATCTTCGCATCCTTGTTGGCTTGTTGTCGTCGACGGTACGATGGCCGCTCACCAATCCACATTGGTGCAATTCCGTCTCGCATTAGTAGAATTCCGTCAGTACACGCTCTAGAAGAGCCACAATCGATTACCAACTGATACCAAGGTTCTCCACGGGTCAGAGAACAAAGGAAACCCAAGGGTTCTATCGTAGGGATAGTCAGGACACTGAAGACGTGATGATATGGTAATGTTAATGATTGTGAGCTTACTACTAGGTTTGGTGTGTGAGATTTCCATTCTTGTTGTCGATCGTGTGAAATAGGTTCTTGGCGGTGATAGGTCTGGAATGGTTGGAGTTGATGTATGTGAGGTATATAACATGTATATGTGCTTGTATATCATATACAGCCTCAACGATTCTTGGCTAAAGTTGGTATATGTAGTTTTGTTGGCGCGTCCTTGTTTGCAATCTTGAAATAGTGGGAACGATGATATGGTCTCGCGTGATCGTGATTCGTGCCTTGTGTACTTAGACCGTTGGGTCGGATACATGATCGCCACGCTCGGATAGTTCTTGCGCGCACCTTGACAAATTTGGGCGCGCACGCTTAGGGCATAGGTCAGGCTCGGATGTTCAACGGATGATCATCCGTTGATGGGATATCAAGACCAAAGTTGATTCTTGATAGCACGTTCGTCAATCTGTTCTCACTTTTTGGTATATGCGACCGAAATATAGGTTGAGCTAGCGCGAAGCTAGGTATGTAGTGTGGATGTAGGTGATGTAGGTGATGTTTGAAGCCACGGGACTCGACTAGCCGATGAGGTGCCGAACCTAACCGATGATTTTCGGTGAGAGTTCTACTACTCCCCACAGCTCGTTGGTTCAGCCTTGTCATCGCTGGATTCGTAGAGATCTTGAACTTCTCCTCTCCAAAACAATAGGGGCTTGAGTAGAGGCCAAATAGTTGCAAATTCCCAATGCTTGCTGAGGATGTCGGCAGGGTTGGTCTTCCCATCCTTCCAATAGAATGCAACGTATTGCGCTGCTATCGCTTCTCGTACCCGGTGATATGAAAGGAGATGATGTCTCTTGGACAAGATAGAATGAGGCATTGTTGCGTTAACAACCACAGATCGATTGTCTCCAAACAGATAACTGCGATCCCTGATTGGTACTCCAAGGTAACGAAGTGAATGCCGTAATTCAGTGATTTGGTCGACTGCTGTCCTTGCTGCCACAAATTCTGATCCATATGTTGCCGTTTCCACAGTGCTCTGTCGTTTGCTGTACCAATCAATTGGTGTCCCATTCAAGAGATGCAGGATGGCTGTTACAGACTTTCCTGTGATCATGTCGTGCATAAGGTTAGCATCAACATAGTGCGTTGTCGTCACATATCGTCCAAGTGGTTCTGGGCAATCATGAGGGATGTATTCCTTGGCATCTGAATAGACCGTACGACTCCAATCAAAGTCTTGACTTGGAATGCTTGAGAAATCGGGCTCTCCGATTCGGAATCTGATTGCACCATCAGAAAGATTGAAAAGGTATCCATAGATGCGTTTAGCTCTGTTGAGATGTCCCTGTCTTGGAGCTGCGCGGAACCTGGAAAGGGTCATCGTAGCAGTAAAAACATCAAAGCGACCAATTGTAATCACCCACTGAAGCTGTCCAATCAAGGTCTGAAAGTGCTGTGTACCTTCTTCATCAAGGAGTTCGGTGTCGTCCAATTCCGGGTGATCACCAGCAATGAGAGGGGTTTTAGCCTTCTTGGGTTTCTCTTTGAAGATACGTTCGAAGGTGTCCATCATTTTGCTAATGTATCGGCGTGGATCAGAGACTAGGGTTCCGTCAGGGTCCTTGGTGTACCGGCATCCCAGGTGATAGTCAATAGGTCCATCTCCCTTAAGCTTGAAGTTGTACTTTTCCTTGAAGACTTTGCAAATGTTTCCAGGGTCAGTGGCTATGATGGCTAAGTCATCCACATATACGGCGATGTATTCGTAGCAATCCTCCCCAGGTGCTTTTCTCATCCAAATGTCAGGATCTGCCTTGCTTGGTGAGAAACCCATATCGGTGAGGACGTCAAAAAGGACATCATGCCATCGTGCGCCTGAAGATTTGAGACCATAGAGGGCCTTGTAGATGATGAGGATGTGACCTTCTAGCTCCTTGAACTCGGGTCCTGCCACAATATATAACTTCTCCCCAGTCAATGCTTCAAGATACGCATTCCCAATGTCTGCTCCCCATACTTCTAGATCGTTCAGAGATCCAAGGAATAAAGCAATTCGTAGGTTGCGAATAGAAACAACTCCAGAGTAGATTGTTTCCACAGGTTCCTTCGTCAAGTGTCCATCTGCAACAAGTCGTGCCTTGTGCCTACCATCATGTTTCACATCAAAAACGAGATGCACTCGAATCTTTTGATATCCCTCAGGTGCATTTGATACCTTGCCATTTGTGAAGATGGCCTTCCCATGGTCCTTGAATGTCTCATATGATTGTATCTGAGACAGTTCCAATTCAGTTGCGTCTTGCCACCTTGTGGTACCATTTTGTTTGTCAAGATTGACAGCCTCGGCGTAATCTCGAGGGACTTGGAATCCAAACTTATACTTGACTGATCGACGTACTTGTTTGATCCTTGATTGTTTTGCAGCACGTATCAGGCGTTTACTCGTCTTGACGTAGCGTTTCAGGTGTTTCCATCCTGGTTCGTTGAGGAGCCCATGCTTTTTTTCCATATATGGCAACGGTGATTGGGTCGTCGTTGGCAATAAGGGAGAGTGGTTCATAGGTTGTCTCCCCAGTTTCCCAATCCACAAGCAAGTTATACTTACTCCCCTTATAATCCGGGTCGGTTGAAGACAGTGGGCCTTGATGTGCAATAACATCCCTGAAACGGAACAAATTATCTCCCGAGGTCTGCGCTTGATTGTCCCTCTCAATATACTCCATCAACTGGTTATAAGAGATCATTTCATCAACGTCAGAAGTTGTCTTGCGGTAGATGTACTTGATGCGTTCTTCTTGCTTGAGTGATTCTTCATTAAGATCTACAACTCGTTTGACAACGCGTGCTCGATGACGCTCCCCATTTTCTTCAGTGTCGCATAGGAAAGTGCGTCCTATCATGTCTTTGTAATCGATTGTAGGCATTGGTTTGGATGGATCTTCACTTTTACTGCGAATGAAGACAGTGTCAGCCTGCTTATCAGTGTCATCTTTCGGAGACGTCTCCCCTGAAGGTCGATCCACACGAAGGTTGGGTGTAGTGGAAGCGACACGGCGAACAGCGGAACGGTAGAGGATATGGTTGTCAGCAGACAAAATCTTCCATGTAAAAGCATCACCAACGTTGTGAGCAAAACCAACCCAATGGCCAAGTTTCTCATCGGTCGAAGAAGGGTAGGGACCAGACGACGGTTCGGAGGGGTCAACACGATAGTAGACTTCATCCCAGAAGGGAAAGAACAGGAGGTGCGAAATGTCGGGAGGGTGACCGGTGAGAGCCTCAATAGGAGTACGTCCAGAGTGTGCATGTGAAGAAGAATGATTCAATAAGTCACAGACATATTCAAGGCAAAGTAACCAAACATTGGCCGGGCATCCAGTTGCATTCATGATAGCGTTCGTCATTCGTTTAACGGTCTGATAACGATTCTCGGCTTTGTTCTGATGCTGGTGGTATGGTTCAGAGCGATACTCCCCGATGAGCAAGGTGCGAAGGATATCCTTAACCTTATGGGAAATGAGAGATGAGCCCCCATCACTAATGAGTGTCTCCATAACACCTCGCATGCGTATATTGTCTTGAAGAGTGTTCACAAATTGCTTGGTAGACTTGATACCGTAAATATCAGTGACAAGAGTATCGCGGCCAACAAAAATTTGAGCCACCTTTCCACCATGATCAACAGCAGGTGTATCAGAAAAGATCGAATCGGTAGCAACGGGTTCATGACGACGTGGTAGATTCAGGATAGGGTTGCGTGCCTTGAAATGTTTCTTGAGAGTGTCACAGTCAAAAATCACATTAGCATGTCGTGTAGTATGCTTGAAAGTATCGGCAATAACTTCCTCGGATTGCCAACCAAAGAAGGGATGAAATTGTTTCCAATCATGTTCTTCCACATAACGACGATGGACAGATGCATGTTGAAGGGTTGGGTCTTCACCATTAGCATCAGCATAGATAGAGAAATATGTGGTGTTGTCGGGTCCGTGGTCATAAGGAAGGTCAAGGAGAAGATTGAGATTGCAGACAACACGATCAGTGTACTCCCCATACGTGTCATATGGATAACGTGCCATACTGCCGTCGGTCGCAACCTGATGCCATGTAGTAGAAGCATCATGCTGTGGATCTGAATGAGTATGGTCAAGAACAGAGGGGTCCCAAGTAGATGGCGAAGTAAAGATGATTTGCGGCAATCGGTCCATGTCATCATCAGAAGGGATACCTAATGAGTGGATAAAGGCAAGTCCATCCTTGATACACAGAGGTAAAGCACGTCCATCAAGGGTAGTGATACGTTGCTTTCCATCCACCTTGACAGAACGTTCATCCACAGATAGCCCATAATGTTCCAATTGACAAGGCGCATGTATAGACTGTCCTTTTCCATAGTATGCATATTCGTTGAAGATACCAACGATTGGTCCATCATTAGTTTCAAACTTGGCAGCACAAGTGACAATGGGGAGACCAGTAAGTTCATGGTTGTCGATTCCCACAATCGTGATGTTACGACCTGTCTTGGAAAGGATACGCATATCAGCTCCGGCTAAACCACCATTGGCACCACGATCAATGAGTTGATTCCCAGTATAAGTCGACTTTCGAGAGAACATATATTGAGTCATGTGGACCTTCTGCTTGTGCTCATTCTGTTTGAAACTAACTTTCTTACTCGTCTTAGATGCGGCATTGGATAGAACATTAGACAAATCAGAAGCTGGGTGATTGAGGTCGGTTGACGTCATTGCTTGATGGATGAGATGGGTGGCTGGATCGGAATCATCCTGCAGATATGTGGGGTTGTCCAGGTCATCGAAAACATCTTGACCAGGGTCAGGATCAGGTTCAGGATCAATGTCAAGGGAGTGTTGCTGTACTTTTCTTGGACTCGGAGTAGAAGCTTGCACGTTCTTGTTATACTCAACAATCATCTTGCGAGCATCCTCAGGAAGTTTAAACCATAGGTCACGAGGAAGACTGGCTTTTGGAGATGCCGTGTTATCATCTTGGACATTGGTATTGTTTATCTGATATGCATCGTCTTCCTGAAGGGATCCCTCAATATCACGTTGTGTTTCGTGTTGCTCGTGTTGCTTGACACTACGACGACGACCAGTTGCAGAAGATTGCGTGACTTGATCATGGTCATATGCTGCGTCCATCAAAATGGAGAAGTACGACTGATAACATAAAGACTTTGCTCCGGACTTCGTGTTGACGACGTTGTCCAAGATTTTAACTCTGCGAAGGTCAGGTACCTTCTCGACAGCTTGCATAAGAAACGTCATCCTGGTGTGATCAGGTATGCGATCAGAGAGATCAACAAGGTTATCGAGTAAACGTAGTTTGTCTTGGAAATGAAGCAGAAATTGACGTGATGATCCACGCCATGTATCATCGAGGCGAAGGTTGGAGATGTAATTGGTAAACGTAAGACCTCTCGTTTCGCTAAGTCTGACTTCGTATGCAATGTGTGAAGCTTCTGTAACACTGCTCGTGCGTCTTCATCATGTTCATGTTCGCGAACATAAGCTCTTCCTTGATCAGTCTGGATGATGCGCACAAGGACGGAGTATAGGAAGATTTGTTGCTCTTGGAAAAGTTCTGTTGCATACGTATCATTCGTCGGCGGCTTGTATCGGAAGTCAAGAACATTAGATAAACCTTGGGCTTTTGCTGTGGTCTTGAAAGTCCTCCAGAACGTGTCGTAGTATCGTTCATCCTTGAATGTTTCATATGCCATAGCGTCACGCTTGGTTCCCTTCTTGAATGCGGTTAGGTCCAGTTGGGACTGTGATGCAGCAGAAGTAGTACTAAACGATTTGGGTGACGTCGAATGGGATGGAGATTTCATAGGTGATACTGGGTCATTGATAGGGCTTCCGGAGCGAAAGTCAGTGTTTATCCTCCATAGATCAAATTCTGCCTTGGTCAGATTCATCCAGGTTGCCTTGGAAGGTATACCCTGAATGTCGATACTTGTTTGTCGGAACCAATGGGCAAGCAACTTGATCTGCTGGCTTGTATTGACATGTAGGTCGTGCATTTGTTTTCCTGACTTGTATTTTGTCATACTATCCATGTTCTTCTCAGGGTCAATTGCCATATGTTCAATGATACTAAGGATATCATCAAAAGCATGATGGTGCATCCATTTCACGAGTACATCGACCCTTTCCTTGGAAAAGTTGAACAACACCTGAGTAATATGATCAAAGACTTCTTGATCAGATATACTTTGATTGGTGTTGATCTCTGGTGTGGTCGGTGTAGTTGGTTCCATGATTGCTTGACTTGGTGATAAGATATGTTGATATGTGTCCTGTGATGTCTTAGTCGAAAACTTTAGTTATAACTTGTAACCCGGATGTGTGGTGTGCCTTGCAAACCCGGATGTGCCACGTATGTCCACGTGTGATGTGATGTCCGAAAGGTAACCCGGATGTGCGGAACTCGGTTTTGTCTCTGGTTTGGTGTGAAAACTACTTAAAATTACTTAAACGTGGTCACTTCTGGGCTCGTTGTGGTAATCAAGTTGAATCGGAGACTCAGTAACAGAGGTAGCTTCTTCGTTGCCGTTGTGGTCCTCAACTAGGTGGTTCACTGGTTGGGTGAGTAGGGGGAAGATAGTGGCACGGAAGTCCTGGTGCAACTTGATAACGTGGATGAAACCAACGTAGTCGTCGAGACGGGTAGTCAAGGTAGGAAGAGGTTGGTTAGTCTTGTTCACGACCCAAATGGTATGGAAGTAATTGACCGGACGCTGGAAAGTAAGGAAGCGTACCCGAAGGCAGCCTGATGGGGTGGTCGATAGGGTCGTCGCTATGTATCGGTAGCTTGGAGATTGGTATAACAAGTCTAGGAGTCGTTGGATATCCTCTAGGTCGACGACGGGTTGGACGGACTCGAACGAGACCTCGTGTTCGAGCGTCGAACGGATGTGGTCCGGGTCGCTCTGATACTCGGATGGCTCGCGGAAGTAACGGAGGTGCGCGTTGATGAGACGGCTCGTACGTCGGGTGCGAGTTGGGTTCGGGCGAGGAGGTGTACTCGGTCGGCGTGCAAGGGTGTTCGGCGGGCGATTCGGGTCGGACGGCGGAGGGACGACTTGATCGGGAGTCTGGAACGGATTAGGCGCGCTAGCCTTCTCCGGGGAGTTAGAGGGCGTCTCGATGAGGAATTCGCCAGGGTGGACGGCAATCTGCTGTGTTGGGTCACCACTCTGCTGGAAAGCGTTGTAGATCCGACAGACAGGAGTATTGGAGTCACTGGACATGAAAACTTCGGGGAAATGAGACAGGTGAGACTGTTAATCTAGTAGAATTCCGTCAGTACACGCTCTAGAAGAGCCACAATCGATTACCAACTGATACCAAGGTTCTCCACGGGTCAGAGAACAAAGGAAACCCAAGGGTTCTATCGTAGGGATAGTCAGGACACTGAAGACGTGATGATATGGTAATGTTAATGATTGTGAGCTTACTACTAGGTTTGGTGTGTGAGATTTCCATTCTTGTTGTCGATCGTGTGAAATAGGTTCTTGGCGGTGATAGGTCTGGAATGGTTGGAGTTGATGTATGTGAGGTATATAACATGTATATGTGCTTGTATATCATATACAGCCTCAACGATTCTTGGCTAAAGTTGGTATATGTAGTTTTGTTGGCGCGTCCTTGTTTGCAATCTTGAAATAGTGGGAACGATGATATGGTCTCGCGTGATCGTGATTCGTGCCTTGTGTACTTAGACCGTTGGGTCGGATACATGATCGCCACGCTCGGATAGTTCTTGCGCGCACCTTGACAAATTTGGGCGCGCACGCTTAGGGCATAGGTCAGGCTCGGATGTTCAACGGATGATCATCCGTTGATGGGATATCAAGACCAAAGTTGATTCTTGATAGCACGTTCGTCAATCTGTTCTCACTTTTTGGTATATGCGACCGAAATATAGGTTGAGCTAGCGCGAAGCTAGGTATGTAGTGTGGATGTAGGTGATGTAGGTGATGTTTGAAGCCACGGGACTCGACTAGCCGATGAGGTGCCGAACCTAACCGATGATTTTCGGTGAGAGTTCTACTACGCATATCCACCATCCATTCTTGACACGGCATCCTCCAAAAGAAAGGAGAAGAGCCGTGATCCCAGTCCCACCAGGAGGACAAGGCTACATGCGTCACTGCACTGATCCCTGCCTTCCTGGACCTCTCTCGCTCCTCATCATCTTCAAACCGATAATGTCGCCACCAATGCCAAAAATCCCGGCTGACCAATCTCTGCCAATATCTTAAAGCACCCTTTCGGATGACATTCAAGGCCTTGATTGCTCGCGTTCTTTCGGCTACCTCAACAAAACCAAAATGAGAACAGATTCAATCGTCCCACAGAAAGGTGGGAATGACCGCGTCATCCGACTTCGTCGCCTTCAAATTTCGATCTTCTCGTCGCTCCTCTGAATTCAACGAACCTCCACCCTCATTGTCAAGAGCGGTGAATAATTCACCGTGCTCTGTCATGCATTCGGATGAACGTGAATCATCTTGCCGCGGGTTCGCGTCGTTCTCAACTTCCTCTGCTGATGCCTTCTCTAACACCCTGCCTTCCTCCTCTATATTCTCCATCCATCCAATAATCGAGCGCACCACTTGCACACGACTCTTGAATGGCACTCTAATCTCTCCTACCCATTTTCGTAGCTCTTGCTCACTCCCCCTCTTGTGAAGCTCCGCTGGGAAATCCAACACAACAGCCAGTTCTCGTGCAGCTATCCTTCTTGTAACATGGCCCGTGCTCCCAAATACACTAGGGAGATGATGATCCCGATTCACGTCCATCTTCCAGCGCACTTTCCTTTCCACGAGAGGTCGTTCCTTCTGATCTCTAAGCTGTTCGAAAGAGCATGCCTTCCCAAGAATTGTGGGATCCACCACTCCTCGAAACGTCGTGTGTTCCAGTCCCTTTTCTAAGTAATTGGCCCAACAATCAACGAATAAAGGGAGCTCTGCCATTTGATTCCCCGATCCAACAAAGCGGCCACTGGTTCTTTCGGCCACATGAATCCATGAATCGATGTCTGAGACTCCTCCCAATTCGTCGTGACTCAGCTTCATCACACCGCATCTCCACCCATCCTCTGACTGTGACGGCCCACAGTTCTTTCGTCCCCCTATCCAAAAGACCATTCGCACCCCATTCATGGACCACACCGGATGGGACGGCCCTGGCGACAAACCCTTGTCAAAGAATATGAGGTCTACTTGTTCCCTCCTGCTCCAGTCCTCGATCTCTGTCTTCATGAATCGGCGACGTTTTAAACCTCTATTCTTGGTTTGCACCTTCCTTGGCTCTATCGCCTTTCCTATCCAATCACTCGCTCCTGTTTCTTCCTTCAGCGATTCCTTTTCCTGGACGTCAAGCCATCTCACCTCGCCCAATGACGCCAACGCCCAGAACCAATAAGGTGTCCCAACACTCATCACCCCAATTCGCCACTTTCCCCTTCCTACTCTAAGACGTGACAGCAACCGCTCTGCCACCCCATCATTCGCTTCGTCTTCAATGGTCTTATCTAAATATTCCTTAGTATGCTCGTGGCTCGCTAATCGCTGCTTCTTTTCGCGTTGTTGTTTTTCTGTTGTATCGCCCAAACTGACTCTCCGCTTTCTCATGCTCTCTCCAACACTCTCATAACTCACGTGTCAGCCTTTCTTGGAGGACTTGTTTGCGGACGTTACAGCCTGGTTAACAGCACGTTGCAGCTTCTCAAAGCGTTCATTCATTTGCGTCTGGAGACTCTCGAACTTGGATCGTGGTGTACTGAAACGGATAAGATGCTCATGCAATATGAGCGCTATCTTGGGATGGCCGCTAAAGTCAGCATCGCAATATTGCTTCATGATTTCATGCGCCCTCAAGGTTCCCCACAGCATCCCACCCGGAGTGTTGGATGCTCTGCCCGGCGATCTCGCCTCTCGGAGACTCTTTAACACGGCACGGACACAGTGGGATATGAGTATCCACACTTCTTGCTCGCTTGCCTCGCTTTCCGCCTGGACCTGCGCATGATAGCGCACCATCCAGTGGCAAAGCTCGTCCCAAAAGGTTTTACTCAACAAAAGCATTTCGCGCGCCACACTTGAAGGCTCGGTACCAAACGTAAACAATTCACCAATAGCCTGCTGCAACGTCAATGATCCATCCTTCACGTGGTCCAGTATTCGTTGATGAATTCCTTCTCGTCCCGACGGAGGATGAAAATCCTCAAACTTGGGGACTCCTCCCAGAGCACGAGAGTTGGTGGTCATTGAGTGATCCGAGCCCTTTCCTAAAAGCGGCGGTACCTCCAAATTGAAAGACGCTATGTACGCAGTGTGATATGGCGTTTTATCGCGAACCTTTGCCGTGGTCGCTCGTTGATTCGCTGCCTTCTCTTCGTCCAAGCTCGCGTCCGAAGTTGCCAACGATAGCAACGATACCGCGTCAACAAACACATGAGGGTCGGCTGTCGCATTATGCAAAGCCAACCAAGTCACGCACACACTTCGAGATGGGAACACTATCGACCCAATGGTGATCGCCTCAGTATCCGCCTGGTCCTGCAGATCCTTGAGTTCGGCACGCATCGTGCTCATTTTTTCCATCAGCCTTTGAATCTTGTCATCCAGCTCATCAACTCCTTGCTGGTCTGAAAACCGTACTCCAACTCCCACTTGATTCGATGCCGAACGAGACGTCCCTCCCGCGTGCGACGAATTTCCTGTCGTCGACCATGAGAAGAGTCCAGCACCTCCTGCACCACTCGTGGAATGCACCTGTGGTTTTCCTTGTTGAGACACAGTGGCCACCCGCTCCAATGCATCAACCCTCTTCTGAATTTGATCCAACAAGTCCGCCCACTTGCCTCCCGGATCACGATTGCTTGAGGAGGATCTCGTAAGCAACGCTAACGTTGGATCCACAAATTGAGTGCGAAAATCACTTGTGGTGTCCGATAAGAAAGCTTCCAATTCGCCCTTGACCGTTTCATGAAGCCTACCCATCATCCCAATCAACCGTTGCTCGAGCCCATTCACCTTTTCTCGCAAGCCTTGATCCAACATGGCAGGTGGCGGCTTCTTGTCCTGTTGCTTCCTCACTGCTTCCTCGAGAGTCGCCGCGGTGGCCATGCATGTCTCCAACAGCTGAAATGCTGACCGAGTACCGAAATGGTCCGGCCGCACTCCAAGCAACTCACGCAGCACCGATATCTTCACCTGCACCTTCTCGAACTGCTCTTCCATATCCTCCTCCAGAACACGATGATCCATGGACTCTCTGGTGAAGTCATCTTTCAAAACATTCACATTTTCAACTAGATTACTCCACACACCTCCTTGAAGTACCTTTATGGTAGGGGTAGGCTGGGTTGTTCCGATATCCATAGGAACATCCTTCCATGGCATATCCACCCGCTTCATCTTTGGAGTTCTTGGAGTGTCATCCTCTAACGCTTCATCGTCACTAGTCACCGTTTCTACCTCCACCGTTGACTGGTGAGCACGCTTCTTGCGTGCTGGGGTCATCGTGAAATCAACTTCTGTCTTGGTAGTGGCCATCACCAGTACCGCCATCGTAGGATCCACGCCTTCACCCGACGCGGAGGCGGCCTTGCGTAACGTAGAAAACGTAGCCTGCCAACTTTCCAAGGTTCTAGGGCTTAACTCCATTTCATCCCAGTCCACTCCTTGCATGCAAGAACCTGGGAGAACCGGTGAACAAAACACCGTGCCCAACGCTTCGGAGGATGATGTTCCGCTTGACCCACGGATAAAGACACCAGACGTCTCATCCCCGAAAAGCGAACTCCAGTCATGCTTCCGGAGGGAATGCGAAGCGATTTGACAATCCGAACGGACACACATGCGCTGCCCAGCGCCCACATAACCCCGACACACAGTCTCGAATCAAGACTGATCAAACCAAACTACCCCGAAGAGAGAACCCGAACAAAGGTTCCCCCCCCCCCCGTCACACTGCCAACAACACTGGACTCACCTGACGACCCCACAGAAGGAGAAGAATCCGGAGTTCCTCCCCACACAAACGTCATGGCAGAACGGATGAGGTGGATGGCACGGCCGACAAGGCGAGAAAACCGAAGCGAAAGAAGAGAATTACGGAACCAATGGGTGATCAGATCCTTGATGACCCGTTCAACCCTTCTTTCCGACGATTTATGAATCGTCAAATCTTTGGTTGGTCCAGTCATAGAAATGACTGGCCCAACCAGCGTCTCACATGCATTTGGAACTCTTGGGAGCGATGACCCTTCCTCGTTCGTCCGTCGGTCCCTTCTTGACCGGGGGCGGTACGATGCGGGGTTGGGCGCTCCGCTTGCCCAAAAACTCGAAATCTGGCACAACCTTTGCCCTTTAGGCGCATCGGGGTGGTAAAAAAAATTCGAGGCAAAAATCAAAATTAGCATTTATTGGCGTTCATGTACGAAGAGACACTACGAACACATCTGTCGTTTCGAGTCTGTCCGAGAGATCGCATGTCATCCAAAAACTTTGTCCGTTGAGTTTTGCTAAAGATACTAAAACTACAATCAGACACAAAGTTTTGCCGAAGGCCTCAGAACCGAAAGTGGCTCTGGGCGGGGAAGGGGAGATTTTTGAATTAGCTAACTAGGACCTTGCGATCTTGGAACTTGTCTCGTATCGATGCAAAGATGCTGAACCCGAGAAGAGTGAGCTCTTCTCACGCTCCTTCGATCCAGAATCAGGAGTCATCCAAATCGTAGAACCGAGGGGAACAAAATCGGATGCTCGCCTCGCGACGAGGAGGCGGAGCGGTCGCACCTCTGATGTCGGTCGCAGGAGTCTGGCCAGCATCGGCCACGTCACTCCACATCAGTACAGACAACGAAGAGACACTACGAACACATCCTGAAGCACGTGTCGTTTCGAGTCTGTCCGAGAGATCGCATGTCATCCAAAAACTTTGTCCGTTGAGTTTTGCTAAAGATACTAAAACTACAATCAGACACAAAGTTTTGCCGAAGGCCTCAGAACCGAAAGTGGCTCTACACCATTGTCCCTGGTCAGTTGTCCAGTGGATCGTGGTTGGTCTTATCTAGAAGTCCAAGTATGAGATGATGGGGAATTGATGCAGGGGTCCTGGGCCATTGTGGTTGAAGAGGTTTTCTTCTGGCGATTCCATTGCTGTCTCAGTGTTTGTTTGGTATGCTGGTTCGATCAAGTTGTCAAGTCGGTTGCGTAATTTCTCCAGGGATTCGGAGCGAGATTGTGATGTGGTGTTGTCGACGTGACGGAAATCTTGGGTCGTCAACATCAGCTGTGCCATGCCCGTGGTCCATTCGAGGACTTGCGGGCGGATGTACTTCATGAAGGCTGACGAACTCCACCGTCCCAAGATCATAATCTTGGTGACCGAACAGTCGGCCAAGAAAAGGGCCATGGCGGCCCCCGACCGAATGGAGTGGGTGCCGATGTCCATCGGATGGTAACCGAAGGATGCTTGGCCGCCGCCACGAATGCAGGTTGAGCGAAGAGGGTTTCGAACGTCTTCTTGGCGGATGTAACGTGGGGATTTCTTGGGCTTGGAAGGATCGAACCAACAATTCACCGGTGTGGATGGTGAAGCGTCGGGCCGATAGTGAAGGATGCGTCTGATGACGCGTCCCCAAAGAAGCACTGGGTCAAAGAGGGGATCGTTGGTGCGACTTTGTGTGCGTGTCTCGGCTTTGTGATTATTCTTCTGGTCCACGAAGGTAATGGACACAAAGCGCGCAAGAGTTTTGAACTGTGGGTGGTTTGCTGGTATCGTTTTGTGCTTGTTCTTGGTGGTGAAAACGATATCTCCGATGGTGAGAAGTTTGGTCTTTCCCCGGGAGGGGACCGTCACGTACTCACAGCTGCGACAACCGAAAAAGTAGGCGCAGCAAGTGAGATCGGCGGTGCAAGCTTCGAATGAGATGAAGTCGAATTCGAGCTTGATGATCGTAGTAGGATCATGTTTGTTTTTGGGACGGCAGCAGGTCTCCCACATAAATCTTAGATGTTTAATTGTTATTGCTTTTTCCCTTTTTTCTGGGGGATTGAGATTTTCCCACGCACGCTTGAGGTAGGCGACGAGTGGGTGTAGGCGGCTCCCGTCTTGACTGTGGCAGGGGCTTGGCCGGTTGTGATGCCTGAAGCACGATGCCAAGTCTCCAAGGGCTTGCGCAAGAGTGCTTGCTCGAAGAGGGTTCGAGCGGTCGCGATTCTTCGTGAACTCGGCATCGCGGAGGCGTTGGAGGAAGGAGCAGGCGATGGCGACCTTGTGGTTGGTAGCTGGGAGGGAGTCGAGGAAGGGGTCACGGTCGAATCCAATCTGTGCGAGGTGGTCTGTCCATCGTTGCCAGCATTGGTCGCGCTTTTGGTGCGACCCTTCAGTCTTGCCGTAGAAGATGCGGGACACACTGGCACGATGGAGGGGATCCAACATGAAATTTCGCTGGGAAGTCGTCTGATGTGAAAATTCCTTGGAATCTGGGGAGAGAAGTTGTCGTGAATGAAAAGGGTGAGTGCATTGTCTGTGAGGTGCCAGGCACGAGAAAGTAAATCTGATACGTCGTTTTGTTTCCCTGGAATATGCTCTGATTGCAGGGCGAACTTGTGTGTAAGACAGAGACGTGTCAGCTTTTCGGAGACTTGAACATGGAGTGGCTTGTCCGAGCCAAAAGAGGACTTGTGGAGCCATCCCACTGCCGATGAGTTGTCCGAAAGCGCAAGAACGACATCGTCATCCAAGATTTCGTTGTGCCAGCAGTCGACCCAGATGGAGACAACGATTGCAATGAATTCAAAAAGATTGTTCGACCGATGAGGATCACAATCTGCAATTTTTTTCATCTCGTCGAGTCTCTTGGTATCCAGTTGCTAGCGCCAAGCCCGACCGGAGCGGACTAAGTATCCGCCAAGGCCCTCCGGGCAAGCGTCGGCGTGAAAAAGGTGTGTCGGTACACGGCAGACCAGTCGGTTCAGTGATATTCCTTCATTGGCATGGGCCAAAAGGTATGGCCACATTGCTAAGTCGATGACGATCGATTCAGGGATGGTGTAACGATAGTACGGTGGCGGAATGTCGCGATTGGAAGGTCGGGGTCTCGCTGTGGGAGTGGGAGGGGTGGTTTGGTTGTCGTCTTGGTTGTCGACTGGCTGGGAGCTCTGTTGGAGTTTTTGTTGCTGTTTCTGTTTGAAAGATCGTTCGATGAATGTTTGATATTCTCGGATCCGAGCTATCCAGAAGTTTGCCAATGGGATGCCCTTGGTGGAGTGGACGAGTTTCCCAATCAAACTGCGGAGTGCTTGAAATGTCCTCGTGCGACGTGTCTTCAGCAGTTGATTAACTTCTTTTGTCCACGCAATCTTTTTGTCCGTCGGGAGTTGGAGGAGGAGTCGACGAGTATCAATAATCCAACCCAGAACTCGTTGGCATTCTGCGGGGGAACCTTCGGCTTCCAACTTGTCGGACTCGAGCATGGGTTTTCGAGGGAGTGGTTCGTCAGGGGCGAGTGGTCTCGTCATCAAATGAACAATCAACGGGACGATCGATGGACATCGCAGGAGATTCTCGGGGGTTGCAACGAAGAGCTGAATCATATCGTCCAGATATGAGTCGTGAAACCCGTGAGGACGAGTGGGAACCGACACGGCAAGTTCTTGTGCTGGTGCCGGTGGATCGTCGATGTCCATGAATCGTGGGGGTCCAACGCCACATTGCAAGGGAGATTGGCAGATGTCTGGGGTCCAGTTGGGGAAGTCGGCTAGGTCGTTGCACAGGTCGGTCCCGATCTCTGAAACGACCGAAAATTCGGCCGGGTTCGCGGACGCGCCGAAGGTGAGACGGAGGTTCAAGTGTGCGAATTCTTCTGATGGGTCCATGGTAATGTTGCGAGCTGCTACGTTGCCGTTGCCATGGATTCTCCGATAGGCAGATGCCCAGCAGTCAAATTTGCTGATCACAATCCGCTCGTTGGGGAACTCTCAGCGTAACGCGACAATCTGGTGAAAGATGCGGTCAAGGCAATGACCCATCACTAAGTCGATGAGCTGTGTTTGGTCGATAAGTTCATTTGTGGATGGGCAAAACCCGAGGGAAAACGACTGGTTGTGGGTGAGTCGGTCCTTTGGGACGAGTTCGCCTTGGGCGTTGATGCCGAGTTGGTGTGCAACTCCCATCGGGCTGATCCGGCTGTGGCGGATATTGCGGGCACAATCAAATGTGATTGGCAGGGAAAAGCCATGATGGGCGTCCTTATGTATCACTTTGCCGATAGCCTGAGGGTTCTTTTTCCCAGATGCATGATTGCCATACAAAAGTATTGCATCATTCTCTGCTCTGCGGGCTGGATCGAATTCTTCTGCTGTTAAAGGATATTCGACGCCGCGAGTGATGATGGATCGAAAGCGAGGCCAATATGGGTGACCTGCGAGGAGTGATTCAAGAGCGGTCGCTGGACGGAACTCGGATCCTGGGGTGATAACAGAGTTGGGATAGTGGTCTAGCAACTTCTGCATGTCCATGTCGAACTTGGCAATCAACCTGGAATTATACTCGGCATTTTCCACGGCACACTCGGAGTCGATGCTGTGCCGGAATGGGGAGTCTTCGGGAGTAGGCTCGACACGATCGAAAATGCGAAGGATCACTGAAAGGTCGAGGGGATGGGTCTTCGGACGGAGTGGAGGAGGGGACAGCCGAGATGGGAAGATCTTGGAGACTTCGTTGGGTAGATAAAGCTTGGAATAGGGATAGGACGGTGCTTGAAATTGCTTGATATTGAACTCACCTAGTAGGGCAGAATCTGCCAGTCTAGCTTGTTCGAGACGTTGGACGTTTCGAGCAAGAGGTTTCCCCGAGAAATCGGATCCTGTAATAGCGGTCTCACTTCCTGGAAGATGAGGCTGAAATTGAGAGGTTAGAATTGGGGGACTTGGGGGTCGTGGAGAGAAACTGTTCTCGCCTGGTGGCTTGGGGGAATGGGAAGTCGAAGTGGAAATTTGAGAAATGGAAGTCGGTTGGGACGCTCGTTGCGAGTCGTGCCCAGGGGTGTCTTGAAAAGTATCGTCCGTTGGGGAAGATGGGAGAGTCGCACGATGAATTGTCAACGTGCGCGATCCTGGATCTTGATTGACTTGTCTGAGAGGTTGTGTGGTGCGCGATCCTGGATCTTGATTGACTTGTCTGAGAGGTTGTGTGGTGAAAAATGGATTTGAAGTCGTGGGGATGGATGGCATGATGGAGGAAGATGGAGGTGCAAGTGGTGGAAGAAAGGTCGGGTTGACGACGTCCTTGTCCTGTGAGGATTGAGGCTTCAAGTAAGAAGAAGACTCAACAATTATTTTATCTGAATTGACAATCAGCCCTTCCTGGCGTCAAGCGTTCTCATACGCTGTGCGGAAGTATTCGTCCATGGCTTCCTTCTTGCCATGTTTCGCTGGTTCGTCATGGCAATATCCACACTTCTTTCCTTTGCGGCACCAACCCTTGGAGAAGAGGACGTTGCAAAATGGGAGAGGTTCACCGTCCTTATCAATCGTCGGAATCTTGGAGATCACCGCAGGAGTAAAGATCTTTGCATACGCCTTGTTGCAAGGAATCTTCCAATTCGAGGGTGGTTCGAAGGTGGCGACGGATTTTGAGGAAGAGTTGGAAGAACTTGATTGATTTTGCTTCTTGGGGTTGGCTGAGGATTCTTCCGAGGGATTCGAACGTTTCTTCGGGTTCAATTTGGATTGCTGGGCTTGGAACTTGGCTTGGAGGGCAGCAGGAAGACCGCCGAGGGGGGAACCGGTCTTGACTGAAAAGAGGAGCCAGTTGATCCTTTTCTCCATGTCATCGAATCCAATATCCGCAATCTGCTAGGCTTTGCTTAACGACGAGACAAATTCTTGGACTGCTTTGTCGAGAGCGAAGAGAATTTGGCCGAAGAAAAACTCATTGGCGGAACTCTGCATTTTTGCGATGATGAGGTACCGATGTAGATGAAAGAAGTTTAGAACTTTGAGAATTTGAGAGGCGATAAACGACGATGAACCACAAAGCCCTTTGGCACAAGACCAAAAGGAGCGGAGCTGTTTTTCGAACTCATCCTCAGTGCGAGGGAAAAACAAGCTGTGATTCGTATACAACAACTGCATATCCTTGGATTGCTTCATGTCATTAAGATGACATAGCGAGGCGTCATGGATTTGTTGGCGAATATTCTTGTCCAAAGTGTGGCTAGAGTCTATGCCTGGGATGGCATACGGATCAAAACTGAAAGGGCTAAAGCCACCTGGGGAGGCTTCACTTCTCCATCGCAGACCCAAGCGCTGGATCACAGCACATTGTCCTAAAAGGATGGTGCAAGCATTGTCTGAAGGGTCAAAAACTTCCGATACGAAGGACTCGAAAAAGGTCGAAGAGTTCTTCGACTTCCACACTAGCTTCACAATGTCGGAGAGTTCGTCAGGGAGACTCTTGGAGGAACGATTGACTATACTCAATCGAAGGTGTTTCTGGGCGTGAAGAGGCATGTCACGAAACATGCTCTTCGACTCTGGAGAAGTGATATCGTCATCGTTGGAGGCTTTCTTGGAGGAAACTTCTTTTATGCACTTGGAGAGTAGGAACATCTCTGGGGAGACGAAATGAACGTTCCCGTCGTCATCCATCATTCGGACTCCAGATGGATTAGCGTGACAATCAACCGGAGTCGAAGGGGGAAGAGTACTCTGAGTTTGGGGAATCGGAGGGGGTTTGGCCGACGGTTTCTTCAATGGGGCTGTGGGAGCCGCTGAAGAGGAAGAAGTCTTGGTGCTTGTGTTGGAACGCTTCGGAGTGGGTGATTCCGAAAGAGGTGGTGGGACGATGAGATCAAGACAATGCTGGAGGCAGTAGGATGCAGCTGCGAGATCTTTGGGAACGGAGGGATGAGTCACAGGGACGGAAGAACTCTTGTGTTCAATCAGCCAAAGAAAACGGAACATCGAACCTTGGACCTTGAGAAGAGGATGGTCCAGGGGGGGACCATTCTTCTTTTCGGAGGATGAGAGAGAATCACGAAAAGACCACCAATGGTAAAGAGCGGTCTTATAAAGGAAACTCGCCATCAATCCACACGTCAATTCTTGTTCATCGGAGGGATCGCAACAGTTCTGAAGGATGAATCCGGCTAGAGCTGGGGGAAGGATACAAAGACCAGAACAAGAGAAGGAATGGTCTTGGTCGTACTTGGATGGGGAGGCTGGGAGGAGAGTCTTCAATTTTTCGGGGTCGAAGAATTGACGAGGAAGATCTCCATCGCTGGGGAGTTCAGAGTCAACAACACAGTGTGCAATGATCTCTGAAAAGGTGGGAACATTACGGTGCATCAAGGATCGGATCATCTCAGACATGTCGTCGAGGAGAATCTCAAAGGGAGGAGATTCAAAAGGGATCCGATCAAGAGCATAAAAGGTCAACTTGGGGTTGGTAAAGGTACCACAATCTTCTGGGGAGCACAGCGTATGAAACAACAAAGGACGGTTGGCACGGTTGGCACTCAAGAAGGCAAGTGAGTTGGACTTGATCTTGGAGGACAACCAAATGTTCAAATCTTCGGGAGTCGAGAGACGGTCGAAGGAATCGCAGAGGCGCTGCCACATGGATGAGTCGCAAGCTAAGGAGACATGGAAAGGGGCGGAAAAAGAGTCACACCAATCAACCATATCGACTTGAGCCACACGATCAAGCAAAAAATCAAACTCGGTCTTGGAGGTCGGCAGGAACTCAGCACCAAAGAAGAGTTCAAGGCGACGAGGCTGTTGCAACAACGAAGAAGGGTCTTCAGATGTCTTCGCCAATACCTCGTCAACATCGTCATCGGTAGGGACATCTTCGGGACGACGGGATGCGTCGTCGTTTGGGTCGATGTCCGAGTGTTTCGTCGAATCATCCTTCGACGTACCAGCAGAAGGGACGTTCGAACCATCATTGAAAGGCACGGATGTTTCTTTGGACGGAGGTTTCTTGGAGGTCGGAAAGGCCAAACCTTGAATGTCCGAGTCGGAGAGTTCACCATGGTCGGGATCACGAGAGGAAGCGCTTGGGTTGGTCGTGTTGCCAGGAGTCGGGGTCGAGGAACGAGAGCCCGAACGACCAGAGACGGTCGGTGCAGCCTGCTGAGGATGCTTCAAAAAGGAAGGCAAATCAGTGAAAGTCATGGTAAACAACAAAGGAAGTTACAAATGCTTGATGATAGCTAACTAGGACCTTGCGATCTTGGAACTCGTCTCGTATCGATGCAAAGATGCTGAACCCGAGAAGAGTGAGCTCTTCTCACGCTCCTTCGATCCAGAATCAGGAGTCATCCAAATCGTAGAACCGAGGGGAACGAAATCGGATGCTCGCCTCGCGACGAGGAGGCGGAGCGGTCGCACCTCTGATGTCGGTCGCAGGAGTCTGGCCAGCATCGGCCACGTCACTCCACATCAGTACAGACAACGCCCGTCGAGTTGTAAGCGTTGTCCCGCCAAAAACAACCAAAAACTTCTACACAGAGAACACAGGGAAATGCACGTTGCGGCAACAACAAAAAACAACAACAAAAAACAACAACAAAAAACAACAACAAAAAACAACAACAAAAAACAACAACAAAAAACAACAACAAAAAACAACAACAAAAAACAACAACAAAAAACAACAACAAAAAACAACAACAAAAAACAATAACAAAAAACAACAACAAAAAACAACAACAAAAAGCCACGGGCACAAAGAGCAAAGACACATGCCTCCACATCCCCAAAGCACGACATTGGGTGTCCAGGGTTCGAGTCCGCTGTGAATTGGTGGTTGGGAGGGCTAGTAGATGTGGGGCCCGAAAAGCGGTTCGTCTATGTGGCCCCTTGTCACAAGCGGGCTGTCCCCCCGCTCCATGATTCCGAGAGTAATGGCGCCAGGCGTAGCCGTAACCTAGAGCCTAGAGGTGAGGCCTTTCTTGCTTTGCTTGTGAAAGAACACTCATCGACTCCAACGAATACGTAACACGAGACTCTACAACGCTCATAAAATTGTATTATTATAATATGGATCCTCAACGAGCCCCAAGTCACATTGAATCCATCCCCGAAGATTCCAGTGTTGAAGACACGGAGCTTGCCCCTCGAGAAGATCCA
Source organism: Epithemia pelagica (assembly GCA_946965045.2). NCBI lineage: Eukaryota > Bacillariophyta > Bacillariophyceae > Surirellales > Surirellaceae > Epithemia > Epithemia pelagica. The sequence continues at coordinate 963,221 of OX337239.1, read as the reverse complement.
TCCTCACCGACCAAGATCTCTTCTTCCTCTTCCTCCTTGTCCAAAGAGCAGGCTCCAAGCAGTTCAGTTTCTTCTCCCAATGTCGCCCTCAGATACAGTACGAATCCGCCTTCCACCACCATGTCTGCATCGCGTTCCCTCGCATTTGCATCGCGTTCCCTGCCGCCCAAGCAATTGTCAGTTACATCGGAGCATTACGACGTGGGCAAGAAGGGCTTTTTGACACCGGCGGAGCAAACCATGCGTAATTTAGATGTCGACGGGAAAGGTCAATTGACGAATGAACAGGTTGCAAGTATTGTGGAACAAACCATGTCTTTGCGTGACGTCAATAGCCGGCTTCGCTTTTGGGTACTGGCCTTATTTGGAGCAGTCATAATCTTGGCCCTCTCCAATTTAGGAACCGCCTTTGCCGCCGCGCGCTTGGCCAAGGACACGACTGTGAATAAAAGCACGGGTGTTATGGTGGTCAAGGGCAAGAATACAGCGGTTGTGATCCGCTCCTCGGGCTCTTCGATTCGAGCGGTTCGAGTGACATTGCCCAATGGAGATTCACAGGTATGCATTAACATGCACGATGCCGCCCGTCTCATGAATCGTACCATGGAAGGCACCAAGACCACGATTGTGGTAGAAAATGGAGAAGGGCAAAAGGTTTCGGTGGTCACAGTGGGTGTTTCTGCGAGCGGTAGCAGCTACGGTTCCTTTTACGACACTGTTTGTTTTGGACGCGATGATGGGTCGGATCCAATGTGTACCGACTTTCAATACGAATGCAAGGAGGTGACGGACAGCAATGGCCGACGCTCTTGGTCTGTGTCGCCTGGTCGAAGACTTCAAAAAGGACACCCTTCTCATCCGATTCATGAGTTTCATGCCGTGGTAAAGCAAGGATTTTATGATGCTCCGCCGTCACACAAAGATTCTCGTCCAAGGCGGTCGCCAACGGCCCGTGCTTTGGCGGTGTGTAAATCAACCATCTGCGAGGAGGACGCGCACAAGGACACAACGAAATGCAATCATTACACGTACGCGGATGCATGGGATGAGAACGAATGTGATCAAGATGATTGTTGCCTTACTCCACTTGCCAAGTCTTGTTCAGGAGGTGATGGATGGCATTGGACAGATCATTGTCAATGGGAAGGAGACGGATCGCCGTATGGACCGGATTTTATGTCGACCTTTTATATTCCGTAAACCTCAAAGGAAATGAACTGGCCAAGGGTATGTTCCTGGGAGATGTGTTGCAGAGTTAGAGTGTTGTTTTTGTGGCAAACACAACAGAAGGACACTTTCACTCTACTGAAATCATGGATCACCGAAGTATTGCAAATTGCAAGGCCCATGACCCCTGTTTCGATCAATCATCGTGTGTTTCGTGTGTGACATTAGAAAATCTATGATACCTTTAATTTTATTTTTACTTTTGCTGGCCAGAACACTCGTACGCTTCTGTTTCTAGTTGATTGGAAAGATTTCAATCTTCTTGAGGATCGATTAGGTGGGACTTAGAAAACATCAACATCTACTTAGGTAGTCACTGGCGCCTCATCCTGATAATGCGCGACTGTAATGCGTTCTAGATGACGCAGACACAAATCCAAAATCCAAACAAGCAGCACGGTCTCTTGTTGTTGTTGTTGTTGTTGTTGTGAGGAACGACTGTCATCGAATACCTAGTCCCAGGTTGTCGTCTTTTTCAAATAGCGTGTTTACGAACAAGAGCGGCTGGTCCCCAAACAATGGAGTACACGTATGGAAGCAGGATACATTCCGACATGTTAGGGTGGAGGTTTCCCGCGATCAATGCGATTGTAACACCCCTACCGAACAAGTTGCATCATCGACCACGGAGACATTGCGGTACTTCTAGTTCCAAAAGAAAACATGTGTCTACTCCAATGATGTTTCTAGCTATCCTGATTGTATTGAGCAGCAACTTTGCTTTTCGTGAGGATCCGGCTCTGGGCAGCCGTACGTTCATGGCACATGCCTTTGTCATGCCCACCAAGACTTTTTCTTCTGCAACTTTTCGGTCATCCTCCTGGATGGATCGAGTTCGCGGTAGAGGCTGCGTACTCCCGAAAGCCGTGCAGGATACCACGAGCAACGACATTTTTCCCCTGAACAGAAAATTTTCAAAGTTATGCACTGCGCCGTTTCGAAATATGTACCAGCGAATCTTTGCCTCCCGCTTCGTACAAGCGAAAGGGAAAAGGGCCGTCGCACAGCGATGCAGAAGAGGCTTGTTCGACCGCTTTGGTGCTGCGTTGCGAAACAGTGTCACGATGCAACCTGTGTTTGGAAGAAGACGACAACCTGTCTGGATCTTGGCCTGTACGTTGCTGGGTTTGTGTGGTGGTATTTTGTTGGGTCGTCCCATGGCCGCGATGGCTAGTGGCGGTGGTTTTGGTAGTGCCGCATCATCGTCCTTGGGTCCGCTGAGTCGCAAAGATTTGGTCTCCCTCGGAAGTTTATGGTTTTGTCTCTTTGTCGCCTTGGCCTTGTTACATGCAGCAGAAATTGCGATTACCACCCTCTATCCATGGAAGGTCCGAGAGATTGCCGAAGAAGAGGAGAAACAGGGAAAATCGCGAGGTGTTTTCACCACCTTAAATGAAGACATTACCAGAGTATTGACCACCATTTTGGTCACTTCCACAGCCTGCTCCATTTTCATGACGACCTTGTTTACCCAACTTTTTGCCTCCATCTTTGGCAGTGGAGAACGTCTGGGCGCCATAGTCTTGACGGCTCTGACCTTGTTTTTTGTTGAGCTCTTGCCCAAATCGCTGGGTGTCGTCAATGCCGAACGAGTGGCCCGGCTCATGATTCCACCTATTAGTATCTTGTCGCTTGTGGTGAGTCCCTTGGGGATCACTCTGAGTTGGTTGGCCAAGTTTACGCTGCGGTTGTTGGGAGTCAAGGAAGAGAAGAAGGGCGCTGGGAGCAGTGTGTCAGATTCACAACTGCGTTTGATTGTGACGGGTGCCTTGGACAGTGGGACCATTGATCATGGCGAACGAGAAATGATTCAAGGTGTCCTAAATTTGCAAAATCAACGAGTCAAGGAAGTCATGCGACCACGAGTGGATATCACAGCCGTACCCATTGACATGTCGGTCGTCAAAGTCTTGGGAATAATTCGGGAATCAGGGTATTCTCGTATTCCTGTATACGATGGCGAAATTGACAACATTGTCGGTATTGTCTTGGCCAAATCGGTCCTGGACTTTTTTGTTCATGGAGTGATTGTGGACAATGACAATGAAAACAAGTACAATACTTCGAGAAAATCCTCGTCCATGTCTTCTTCTTCTTCATCATCATCACTGCCTGTTCCGGAAGACAACTCAAGTGGTTCGTCATCGACTTCCAGCAGCAGTGGCACCGGTGGTAAATCTAAATATTCCAGTGAACAGGTTCCCATTCTGGCCAAGGATGGTCACGAAGAAGGCTATGTACGGACATTGACGGCTGCCGAATTGGCGGCGCGTATGGAAATGTCCATTGCCGATGCTGGACTCATTGAATCGTGCTACTTTGTACCCGATACGGCCAATGGGTGGTCCGTCTTGCAAGAGATGCGCAAACGTCGAGTCCACATGGCTGTCGTCGTGGATGAATTTGGAGGAACTGAAGGTTTGGTTTCCTTGGAAGACATTGTGGAAGAAGTTGTGGGAGGTAAGTTTTTCATTTGTGTAGGGACATGAGAGTTGTGGAAGCCCGCGTTGTCTGACCCTGTTGATATATATATGACATTGATTTTGAGGCAGAGATTTACGATGAAGATGACGACGATGATTTTCAGTTTTCGGAAGATTCGATTACTCTCCAGGAAGATGGCAGTTTCTTTATTCGAGGCGACGCTGAACTGGATGATGTCGATACCATTCTCTCCCTACAGCTCCAAGAGGAGGAAGCACTGAAAGAGTTTGCCACCTTGTCGGGATTCTTGTGTATGTGTGCCGGCGAAATTCCTCGTCCAGGAGATTTTATCATGACCCGAGGTTGGTGCTTTGAAGTGATTCATGCCGACGACAAACGAATTCTCCATGTTCGTGTCGAACATCTCGTGGGTACCTTTACTGAGAGCGACGAAAGCAACAATGACGATGAAAACCCCATTCGAAAAATGTTACGTCTCAACCAAAACAACAAACAAACCGAGTTTGAAGAAGAATTGGAGGAGAGTGATGTCGCGACCATCCATGACGATGTTGTTGTTATAAGCGATGGCGTAGACGAGGCGGTTGATGACGACAAGAAACTTCATTCGTTGGAAGACGAGGAGCTTCATTTGGAATTGTCTTCGGAAAATTCAATCGAAGAACAGATGCAAGACTACATTCAAAGCAACAAATTGGAAGCCAAGGAAGTGGAGCGAATGGTGGAGTCGGGAGAGCGAAAACGGGAATTGTTGGATGCTATTCGTCGTGAACAACAGGAGCAACAATAGCACCAATGGGTCGTGGCGCTGGGTAAAGAATGCTGGGCTAATCACATAGCGTTGCATATAAGTACAGTATGTATAAACCTCAATTGGATAACCTTCTTATTTACGTTCTTACATCGTTTAGCTGCAGAACAAGCTCCATTGATCTGCACGGATCTTACCATGGCCAACCGTAGTTCGGCGGTGCTGCTGTCCATGAAGAATCCCAAACGTAAAACTGTCTTTCTTGTAGATTCTTTTCGGATTCCAATGGCGCCAACCGATGGATGAAACGTGTGGACAGTTTCGAGCTAGAACGATATCCCAATCCATCAGATGGTCGAACATTCGTCGACACACACCCTTGGTTCGAGACTTGACAATACTATCGTACCAAAGGACTCGTAAGATTGGTCTATTTTTTCGTTTCCTCTCGTATCGGTCAGCTGGCATCGATACCAGGATGACCTTTTGCTGCTGCGATGCGATTACCTAGTATCCCATGGCACAGCCGTCCGCTCGGCCATCGGATCCGGCCCACAAGACGCCCGTTTGAGGATCCTTGACAATGATTTGGGCGCGTCCAAAAATACTTCGTTCATGTCCCGAGACGTTGGGGACCAACAAGTGTCCCCGTTGTTTCAATTCCTCCACCACTTTGGGATCGACACCCTCTTCCAAATAAACCTTGCCGTCTTGACTCCCATCGACAATGCAAAATCGTGGCATATCAATGGCCGCTTGGGGATCCATTTGTCCAGCCACCAAATCCATGGTCAATTGCATGTGACCTTGGGGTTGCATATTGCCCCCCATGTTGGACAGGGTGGCATAGAATTCATTGTCGTCGTTGTTGGCATGCGTCAAAATGGCTGGAATAATGGTATGATAGGGTCGTTTGTTGGGGGCAATGGCATTGACATGATTCGGGTCCAACGAAAAGCCAAATCCTCGATTTTGCAAGGTAAATCCACAGTCCTTGGGTACCAAACCGGTCCCAAAGCCCATAAAATTGGAATTGACAAAGGAAATGGCATTGCCCATGGCATCCACCACTTGAAAGCTGACTGTACAACTCGAGGCGTCGGGAACGCCGTGAATGGTTGCTTGATGGGGATGGTACAAGGCCTTGGCCTGGGTCGCAATGCGAGACCGATCCAACAAAACGTCCGTCGACACGGTCATACAAGTGGCATCGGCGACATGCGCACGGGTGTAGGCAAAGCCCAATCGCATCATTTCAATTTGCAAGTGATAGGCATCGGCCGTTCCGACTTGATTCAATCCAGTCGGAGCATCGTTCTTGGTGTTGTTGTCGTAATAGACTTTTTCCAATTCGTCGATTGCGGTCAAGGCAATCAATCCAGCAATGCCTTGTCCATTGGGAGGGACTTGCCACACGCGCATGTTGCGGTACGTGGCCGAAATTGGCGTGGGAAAGTCGGATGTGGTATACTGGGCCAAATCCTCCAAAGTCAAACATCCACCGTGCGCTTGGACCACGTCGACCATGGCCTGACCGGTCCGACCTTGATAAAAGCCTTGCTGTGGACCATGTGCGCCCAACTCCCGCAAGACACGGGCCAGGTCGGGATTGTACACGAGACTGCCCGGTTCCGGGGCGTGACCGTCGGGTGTGGTCAAGGGGACTTTTTGGGTCGAGTCGTTCGTGTCGTCGAGCCATTTGGTAATTTGGGACATGCCACTGGACCAATGAAAGGCGGTAATGGGCGCCACGGGGAAACCCTCTTCGGCCAATTGCGCGGCCGGTTCGAGCAATTCAGCAAAGGTGAAGCGGCCACTTCCATGCCGTTGATACAAATCGTACCAGCCTTGGGCGGCCCCCGGTATCGTCACCGACAAGGCCGAATCGCGAAAGCGGTCGGCATCAATCCGAGGAGGCTCGGACAAAGAAGATAATTCGGCTGTTGCCGGATGCGCTTGTTGGATGCGATCCCAGGTCATGCCGTGGGGACTGCGGCCACTCCCATTAATGCACGACACTTGATGGGATTGGGCCGTATAATACAAGCAAAACATGTCTCCTCCCAACCCCGTCGAACAGGGTTCGGTTACCGCCAAGGTGGCGGCAATGGCAATGGCCGCATCGGCCGCGTTACCACCCTGTTTCAAAATGTCATAGCCAATCCGACTGGCCGACACTTGGGAGGTGGCTACACAGGCCGATCGACATAGGACGGGCGAACGACGCGAAGCAAACGTCAAGGGCGGCTGTTGCGGCTTGGTGGTAGTAGTAGAGCCATGATCATTATCGTCTTGTTCTTCTCGAATGTTGTTCAATCGAGACGCACTGCTCGGTGTCAACGATACCTTGTACCAATCCGCCATGGTGCACTGACTTGCTACATTGGACGTCAAGAAGAGAATGAATGAGGAGAGGTTGATGGCTATGACTATGACGTATCCTGAAAAACCCGAGCAGGTCACAATGTGGCGTAAGCGATAAGGCGTTTGTATAAATTTAACCAATTGTTGGACACTATGACAAAACCTAAGCGTTTGAATGAATATTGTTCATCAGGACAAAGTACAAAGGGATTCGTATGGTGACGTTTGGTTGGATCAGCCCCCAGCGGGGGTAGTTTCGAGGCTGTAACCACTTTCTGTCAAACTACAGCCTATATCCTATATTCCACCCCCGCTGGGGGGTGAAGTGAAATGTATGAGGAATGAGGACTCCCCCGCGTACATGATTTCTAAGTAGAGAATATTATTCCAGGGTATTAGTATTGGCCATAAAGCCGATCCCGCTCTAGAGAATGATCTACTTCCGGTTGGGCGGGAATCTGGCCCGCTCACAAAAACAAACAGGGATCACAGTGGATCATTTTTTCCCTCGTTCGGCCTCTTGGACTCGAAAGAAACTCATGGTACATCTTGACCACCTGCGTTCAAAGAAAGGCTCACAACCTTCCAGCAGCAATAGGATGCCTTCTGTTACAACAAAGCCAAGCACCAACCTTGTGATCGGATCAAGGACTGGTCGATACGTTGTCCTCGTGCTATCATTCATCACCATCATCATCATATCCTTTGGTGACATTTCTACGCTTCGCAGGACGGATCACAAAACGCTGACGTCCCATCAAGTTAATGACATCATTATTAAGAAGGAACGTACTCCAAGCATTAAGGATCTTCAAAAGCAGAAGGACGACAGTACTCTGAGGACCCAGCAGAAAGCTATTGATGGGGAACCTACTCCAAGCATTAAGGATGTTCAAAAGCAAAATTTTCGCAGCGGCAAAGGCCTTCTGTTGAATGTCCATTTGACGCATCATGGAGGAACCAGCTTTTGTGGCTATTTTGGTCGACAAAGGGGACTCGAGACTTTAGAATTTGCATGGCACCACGGAAGAAACAACTTGAGGAATTCCGTAACAGGAGCAGTACGACAGAAGAGGATATGGCAATTTGGGAGCAAAAATCCAAAACGGTGCAACCATTCGACATACCTTGGGCCCATGATCAGACGAAAGTCAACGTTGACTTTTTGTTGCAACAGGGGATGCAGTTCGTCTCCCATGAGTTTGGGCATACGACCTACCCTCGTCCTTTCAGTGCCACCAATTGGGAAGACCCAAGAATCATCTCCGTCTTTATAATTCGACATCCCATAGCTCGGCTGGCTGCAGGAGACGGTGTTATCGATCGAATATACGGTCGTACAAAAAATCGAACCAAGGAACAGTGGTGGGATTATGCCAAACTCGTCCGACCGGCACAAAGCAACACAGATAATTTCATGTTGCATAAAGTGTGCAACCAGTCTACTGCTTTACGAAGCACACATTCCTCCGGAAACGCTTCCAAACAAGAATTCTGTTGCCACGGCGAAGACACGAGTCATCGTCATTTGGAAGCGGCCAAAGAGGTGATTCGACGATTCACCTATGTATTGGATATTGAATGTTTGGATGATGGTATGGATGCCATGGCAGAACAATTGGGTTTGATCTCGATCGAACGACCCAACTCCTCCACGACAGAGCAGGCCATGGGGAAACTTGGCAAACCGTGGCTACCAATGCCAGTAGCTCCGGCGCCCTACCCCCAAAAAAGCTTCCTCCCCCTCCACCACGTCGCCACAATCACAAGAAACAACTGGATCAAGTTCTCAAATATGAGGACGTGTACGACTACCTTCGTCGACGCAATCGTGTGGATATTGAACTGTATGAATGGGCCAAAACCCTGAGTTTGGTCCAGTGCCCTGCACCTTTCTCGTACGAATACAAAACTGGTGGTGGCACTGCCCCACCTGTCGTCAACTCCACAACATATGAACAGAACTAATTCGACTCTGTTGTTTTGCCTTCCTTGAACGTATAGTCGTGTCCTCATGTCATACATGCTTGTGCAGAAAACTAACATTCATTTCAAATGCTGCCTAACTAGATTCGAGCCGTTTGTAGAAACAAATTCATGCACTGTTTTCGCAAATAGGGGCGTGGAAACGTTCATGGTAGCCGTCGCTTTAAGAACGTCGGACAGAGCTTTACGAGTCGAGTCGAGTCGAAAACTCATGAAATCCATGGTCATGCAAGCCTTTGGAGGTCCCTTGGACCGAACCAACAATTACTAAAGTCAACAATGAAGCCGCTACCTACGACAATTCCTTGTATGTTTGTTTATTGGTCAGTATTTTCTCACTGAAAAGATGATGGACGACACAGCGGGAGCCTACGCATCATCATTCATAGTCATTTCGTTGCCATGGTTCTCACTTGAAAAGAAAACATGTTTTTATTCAAAATGTCTCCTTCTCTATATGCAGTCGCCATATTGGTCCAGCACGATATTGGTCCAGCACGTCAACCTGTTGGCTTTGCGTCAAGTCAAGGAACGTCACTGAGACGGAGGACGCCATATACATAATACAGGTAATTATTCGCTGACTGTGTTGAGTACGATTCCAATCCCTTTGCATCGGCGCTCCTCCTCATCTCGTAGTAAAAGCGACAAAGCCAACATGTTCTTGTCCATCATTGTACTGACTGCAGTACGAACTGAACTGCAATGGCTCTACTCGCTCACCGACATGGTTCTCACTGTGGATTTCTCGCAATACCATGAGAAGGGTTTACGGTGGTAGTTTCAAACAGCCACTGGGATTTCGTCGACTCGTCTCGTCTCCATGCCCATAAACATGATTGGTGTTGTATTCAAATAACCGATCAAAATGACAGGCATCTTCAAAGCCCATCCACGACACTAGCTCGTTGATGAGCGAGATATTACTAGTCCATTGTGAACTGTCCATGATACGAGCTCGATTGGGACCCAACCAATCTGCCAAGTCCATCAAGTCATGATTTCGTGAGTTCATTACGTTGACGACGTGATCCAAAGAACTTTCCCTCAACCATGTTTCATGTTTCCCAAAAGCCTTGAGCATCGATGCGGCTTGCAATGGGGTGTCCGAGCGAATGTTTACAATAATTTTGGAACAGGGCAGTGTCTCGTTCAAGAACTGAGCGGCCTGGAATATGCGGTCCGTGGCGCGTTCTCGACTCGTAGTCGTACCATGGGCATCATTCCCTTCTTTCGATCTTTCCTCTGGGAATCGTATTGTTTTGAAGCCGACAATCGTTTCACGATCACTCTGTGGATCCACATGCGAGCCATTGACATTGGGAGGTGGATTGATGGTTTCAATCATTTGTTGCGTGACGCAGGCAAACGCCGAGGAGGGATAGTCCAGATGGTTCCACGGATGCCTGTGCGACAGAATTCCCTTGTGCCATTCTTTACTGGCCGTGGTGGCATGGACCGCATGTTGAAAATGGGTGAGCATACCATTGTTTTCCCCACTCATGCGTATACCGGGCAGACTTTCTAGCATTCGTTGCAGGGTGGAACTTCCCGATCGTCCAGTGGCAACAATCACCACATAACGATGTCGACATGGATGGCACAAATCTGTGACCTGGCATTGCGCAGTTGGGCACCAGGTGTTGAGCGCCTGCGACGAGAGTCCGTCTTGATGATGATGCAGGTTGGTTGGTTTCGGTACAGGAGATACCTTTTCTTTGGTCAATGGCGAAATGTTCCCTCGAAGCTCTTTGTTGTTGACAATCATCTGATTCGAGAGTTTTTGTAAGAGTCTGGGAGAGAGCTCTTCCCCATTATTAGATTGACAGTCCGGCCAACTTGTGATACCAAAGAATGCGCAAAGCATCGATTGAAATACAAGTACAACCACCAGAAAATATAACGCGAGAGAGTCATTCTTTCTCTTCTGGATTGTCATTGAAGTGAATGATGGGATCCGAAACATTTCTTTCATTTGTTTGTTGTACTGTTGCAATGGTATTTGTTTGGACCAATGGTTTCCTTGTTGGTTCTTGGTATCCCAAAAAAAATGTGATGAAAATCAGCGATTTGCTTCCGGGCTTTGATTGTTTCTGACCATTCGTCCGTCCGTCCCCCAGCTTTCGTGCGTCCGCTATAAAGGCGACCCGTAGTCCCCATGGATTGGCGCGAGCGCACACTTGCTTCCAAAGTACAACGCCAGGCGAGTCTACGGAGGGCTACCACAAAAAAATTTGTCGCGTCCTTCCACCTCCACCACCCCCCGTTTACAGAAAACATACGTGTCAAAAATAAACACGCAATAACATGGAACACTTCTTTGATTCAACTCGCATATCTTTCTTTTCGCTGCCAGGGAACTTTTGAATCTATTACTGCAACAACACAAGAAGAAGAACAACAACAACTTGCTCATCAGGGCAACCATAGGATGACGAATAGTGTTACTGGATCCATTATTGCATCCTCCGCCCAAGCGGTGGCCAAGGTGTACCTGATTGGTGCGGCAGGGTACCTTTCTGTCATATGTACGTCCTCTTGACAAACTTCGTTCGGAACTTGTATGCCCCTGTGTCGAATTCCTTCTTGACGGAAAGGTTGATCGGGGACCGTACTGACGCCGCAAAAACGTTCTAACCTTTGTTCTTTCCTATTTTACTTTGTAGATCCGCGCAAAGCACCACTCATGTCACGAGAATTTGTCGATACCTTGGCACGCTTCACCTTCCATGCCTTTACTTTGCCACTCATCTACAGCACCATATCCATTGCTGTGACAATTGAAACACTAGGATCGTACTGGTTTGTGGTGGTTGGATGCTTTGTGGTCATGTTGGTGAGTTATGGGGTTGCCACTTTGATGCGATACGCCTTGCTTCCCTCCACCTTTGCCCGAAACCACACGAGAAATGAGCGACCCTTGGCCGAATTGGTGGCGAATTTCAAGGCTTTGCGAATTGCGGCAACCTTTCCCAATATTGTGGCTCTGCCCATTTTAATTTTTCCGGCCTTGTGCGAATATCCCGACGTGTACAAAGGATATATTTTGTACGACCAGTCCATGGACCTTGTGGAAGATCGGGGCAGCGATGACGTTTGGTTGCAACGACAATGCGAGGCACAATCCGCCACAATGGTCTTTTGTTGTTTCTTTAGTTGGAATTTAGCCTTTTGGACTCTGGGGAATGCGGAGCTTTTGGAGGCCGCAAGGAAGACTTCCACCGACGAAGTCTCAGAATCTTTGGCCCATGAACAAGAGGACAACACCACTGACCAAGGGGAATCAGAACTCGAACCCTTGTCACAAGTGGATCAGGAACAAGCACCGCCATTAAAATCGTTCGAATCAACGAGAAGCGGGTGGTTAAATATGCATCTGCCCAAATGGTGTTCCCGTCTTGGTACTTCACTGATTCAGACAGCCACCTCACCAGGATTCGTGGTCATGGTCCTGGGCTTTATCACTGCTTGTATCCCTCCTCTTCAAAAGGCCTTGTTTGAAAACGGTGGGGCCCTGAGATTTGCCGGTTCGGCTTTGGAAACTCTTGGCTCTGCCACGATTCCTCTCAGTACCATTGTCACTGCGGCTAGTCTTGTTCCAGGTCCACCTACCGGCGAGCAAAATTCGGATTCGGAGTCAACCACTGATCCGTTGAATCAACATGAAAAAGAATTCCAGAAAGAGGCAGATTTCCACGATGGAGCCAACGTTGATTTGCAAGAAGAAGCTGATGCACTTGTCGAAGCCCATTCGCATGGATCCACGGACAATTCTTCGGACCCCCTACGTGATCAACCATCGCATTCCGACCATGAGAATCCTGCCATGACCGATCCAAACTTTGGCCCGTTCCATCGTCACCGACGACGTTGGCGGATTTCTTCACGGCGCTTGGCCGAAATGGGAAGGTCTTTGACTCGTCTCAGCAGTTCGCTTCGGTGGTTACAAACTGCCGTTCCGCTTTCCACTCCCGAGATGCATCGCTTCAATGTATGGTTCAATCTTTCTAGTTTGATTCTCACACCGGCCGTAGTTGTTGGTTTCATTTTGGCTTTTGATTGTACCTTGGGTGGACGGATGCTGTCCGGCTTTCCCAATTTGGCCAAGCTGGTTCTCATTATTATTGCCTCAGTACCGGCGGCGTTGGTTGTCATTGTCGTTCTCAAATCCAACCCACATGTGGTTTCGGCCAATACAGCGGCCACAGTGGCTACGGCCTATTTGCCAAACTATGTGCTTTCCATTGTGACAGTGGCTGGGTGGGCAGCCATGGGACAGTACATTACCCTGCCCGATGAGAATGGTCAAACAATATGTGATCGACCATGATGGAACCCAGACGATATTTTCTTCCTGTTCCATATTTCCATCTATTGTACTTTCATTTCCACGTTGCACCACTCTTGTGGGCGCGTGGAACAAAGCATGAGCGACACAACTGTCGATAAATCCTGTCGGTCATGAACGCTATTTCATTTGCACCTATTCTTTTTCCTTGTTGACACATGAATGACCCTGCACGTTGCTATTACATTTAAACCATAAAATGATGTTTAGACTTTCATGCGATTGTTCAATTTGAAGGCTTCTCCTCCCATGCACACTTTTGAATCTTATCACGATGAATTTATTGTCACTGAGTGCTTATACGATAGGATTGCATGGATGGCACTGTTGATTTCTAGGCATGTACCGTCTTGTTGCTACCTTTTCCACCCCCTACCAGCAACGCAACAAATATACTAGGAATATGGCCGACGGGTTCTCCCTTTTATCAAAGTTTCCTCCTTAAAAAACAAATACTTACTAGCTCGCTTCTACAGTTGTTTAGTTGAATAAAAATTGTCTTGTTTTGGTCATTTACCGTTTCGTCGTGCATAACAATTACGAATCCGCTATCGTTCGGTTGATATTTGGTTCACATGTCCATCTCCTCAAACTTTTTGATTACTTGTATTGAAATGCAGGTTCCGTGTTGCTAATGTTCATGGCAGCGACAATGTTACAAAGTTCAGCCATGCGCTTCGAATATCCAGCTTCATTGTCGTACCAGGCGTAGATCTTGACCATGGTGCCATCAATGACTTGCGTCGACAAGGCATCCACAATGGAGGAACGAGTGTCGTTGGTATAATCGGTACTAACGAGGGGCTTGGTTTCGTATCCCAAAATACCGGCGAGAGGACCTTCCTTGCTGGCCTTTTCCAAGGCGGCGTTCACTTCTTCCTTGGTGACGGGTTTGGACACTTCAAAGACGCAGTCCGTCAAACTAGCATTCAACAAGGGGACACGGACGGCCAATCCATTGAGCTTTCCCTTGAGTTCAGGATAAATTTCGACAATCGCCGTGGCCGAACCGGTCGATGTGGGACAGAGATTGACCATACCACTTCGGGCGCGACGCAAATCCGACTTTTTCGTGTTGGGCATGTCCACAATAGTTTGTGTACTGTGTTGCGAATCAAGGACAGTATTTCAAAACGGCATCAAAGCAGGGAAAGAAGATGCAGGGAAAGAAGATGCAGGGAAAGAAGATGCAGGGCTGTGAGTTACATTGCAAAATAGTTGTCAACGACACGTCTATTGAAGACCTTGTCACTTACCCTGTTACATCATGAATGGTGGTGATACAGCCATGTACAATGCCAAAATTTTCTTGAATAACCTTGACAATTGGAGCCAAGCAATTGGTGGTACACGAGGCATTGGTGACCAAAGTGGTCTCGTTGGACAATTTGGTATGGTTGCACCCCAAGACCACATTCAAGGCCCCTTCTTCCTTGACGGGGGCACTTACGACCACTTGTTTGATGCCACACTTTTCCAAGTACGGTTTCAACGTGGCCACCTTGAGGAATTTGCCCGTACATTCCATGACCAATTCGACACCCATACTGGCAAAGTCCACGTCGGTAAAGTTGGGGTGTTGCGAAAAGGTCACCGTCTTGTCGTCGACCGAAAACGACTTGCCATCTTCGGCTGCTTCCACCGTCTTGTCCCACGTTCCATGAACAGAATCGTACTTGATCAAATAGGCAGCCGAATCGCAACTGCACAAGTCATTGACATGAACAATTTCCAGATCGGGATCTTCCCAGGCATAGCGAAAGACCAAACGACCAATTCGACCGAATCCATTGACGGCGCACTTGACAGGAGCCTTCTTGCGACCAAACATGATTTAAATAGAGATTTCAAAGACTGGTGTTATGCGAAAATTACAAAGGAAACAATGACCTCCTCAAGGATTCTTCTTGTTGGCAACAACGAAAAGTGACTTTGTTGAACAAAGAAGAAGCAACAACGCCAAAAAGATATGCTTGATCCTCGTCCTTGTCTTGCACGTCAAAAAATGAATGAGGTGGTTAAAAGATGCGCGTGATGGAAAAAAGAGGCCAAAGGTAGAGGTCGGACCTCCAAGATTCTCGGATGTTTTGACGACAAAATTCCCACAAAGAGGTTGTACTTTGTACTGCCAAACTTCCTTGGAAGTTGGTACAAGGGCAATTATTGAGGACAATGATGTAATGTCGCATGTACACTTTGTGCAACAGTGATGTGATATTACACCCCCCATAGGATTTCAATAATATACACATACCATATCAATAGAATCTTTAATTCAACGAGAGCGGGGTAGTATTCCATTCATACACGAACAAACAGGAATGAAATATCTTAGAAATCTTTGTCGCCCACTTGTTTTGTTCTTCGGGTGAAACGACCATCACCATGACGACAGACCACTTTCAAACTGGTCCAGAAGGTGATCATGGCAACTATAATGATACCAGAATGACGCTACAACCGTTGTTGCGTGCTCTGGATCAGATTGTATCGCCAATTTTTGAAGGGATTGGAAGATTGCTTCAGTTTCCCGAAGATGTGGTGTTGGATGCCGTGGTTGCGACGCATCCCATTTATCTTTTTGTATTGTTGGTAATGGCAGCGACGGTCACTCTTCCCGGCATGACATCCCTCCCTTGATTCTTGTCAAGAATTTTGTTGCAAATCGCCGTTTTCCTCGTGTTTCCTTCGTGGTCATTTCCCTGATCGTGCTACCATGGCTCTTGTGGGGCCCACAAGGACCTCTCCAACTGACCCATCTGTTGCTTCGTTGGAGGGAAAACCCGGAGGCCAAATGGCGATTAGTGGAACAACGGGACCATATCACGGTAGAATCGTTGGCGGACGATGGCATTGTTTGGTTCCGCATGGCCGCGACCTTTCTTCATGTCACACCACAGCATTTCCGTGGAAACCTCGTGTATGGGGGAGGAGCCTCGTTGTATTTAGAATATCAACACGGCAGTATCTGGTTGGCCAAGGCCTTGATCTTGAGCTGGATGCTGTTGATTCTGGGACAAGTCAGTCTCTTGTACGTTGTCAGTTCCCCGGTGACATCCTCTCTCGTACGAGATGTGGCCTACCGAGTGTTTGGTTCCTACGGCGAAGATACCATGCGAGACTTTTGGAAGCAACGCTACGGGATGGGATTTTCGGCCATGTCCTTTGCCCTCTGGGCACTCATCATTACAGGTCGGCCAGCTTCGCACACTTATCTCCGTGTTCGATTGTTCGTCTTGTTTTGGGGATTGGGACGGTACGTGGAATATGAAGCAGAAAAACAAGACACGGAAGCGACCGTATCCAGCCCTGAATCCACACTCGACGACACTCATCAACAACAACAAAACGGCGACAGGTCAGCCTCTGCCGAGGGAAATGATTCCATGTTGACGGGTGACCCTCCTAGTCAAACACGAATGGCCATTCACTGGGGTCATTGGATGGGTCTGTGTGTCGGTATAGTGGTATACCTTGTATTGTCACGTTGGCATGGACGAACGCTGAAAAAGGACACGAAGAAGGACCATCGGCTGGTTCCACCCGACATCCCGACTCGACCACAAGGAACACGGAATAACGAAGAGGAGGTTCGTCAAGCACGGTTACGGGCTTTGGGGGCCTTGTCTTCTTCCACTAGTCCTCCAAAGAAGGATGACTAAAGATACCATGAGCCATGATACGTATTGCCAACAACACCAATCTACTCTGAATCAATGCATGGGAGATTGCTTGAAAGACATAGAATGGTTTTGATTCACAACGTGCTCTACCATACATTAAAAGGCCATGCCTGTGGACATTTGGATCGCGGACATTCCCTCTCTCTCTCGATCTCTCTCTAGCTAGTAGTGTCGCCCTGCATCTTGTGTATAACGCGAGGATGGTGCTAGAGGATATTGGACTGCATTGGAAGTCCTTCCCCTCAGTGACAGCGGCTACATTGGATACAGTTCATCGAAACAGCCTTTCGAAAACACAATCGACAAACTATTGCAATTTGTTCCCTTGTAGACTCTCTCTCATAGCCCTCGATAGCATTAGGTCTCGTATTGTTCTCACTTTATGATAGGGAGAGCATAGACGAAGTAGCTCTGGTATCTACACTCCGACGCTCTTGCTTGATTTTACATTGTACTTCAAGTAAAGTTGCTATTGTGTTCGAAATGTGTTGGCGATGGGGATATCATTGAATAGGAACACTGTCGATCACCGTCACGACTTGGATTCTGGATTCTGGATGTTCGAGGAAAGATACCATCATGGGCTCGCATCCATTCTTTACTCGCTATTTCGGGTAGTGAAGACGTTCGCGCGCCTTCTCACTATAGTACTTTCAGTACATCAGCTTACATGCTTTCGGGCCGAGATTTGAGAACCGGACTCAGCCTCACGACTTATCCCTGAGACATCACAGCGAAGTGAAAAGCGAAAACGCAAACGCAAGCAAAGAGGAATGGATCAAAGGAACTGAAAGTCTGCTCCATCGACACACAGTTTCTGGATAGACAAAGAAAACAAATCATATCAACAACAGAAGCAATATAATATAAAATGGGTCGTCAAACGGAGTACACCAAGTTGGCGGACGACGAAGATGTTGAGGCTCACGTCGTGCCGTACCCTTTGAAAAAGACGGCCGCTGTGCCGCACAAGAAGCGCCGTTCGTGCTGTGCCCTGGTGTGTTACATTCTCCTTGGAGTTGTAGCCTTGTTCTTGTTGCTTGTGACCATGGTGGGAGCGGGCGCCTACATGTGGACACGCCATCAAGTTGTGCGTTTCACGGTAACGGAAAAGTTGGATCTCCCCATTCATGAGATCCCCCAAGCAGAATTGAATATTGTCAAGGATCGCGCCATGTTGTTCGCCGATATGATTCATGCGGGGCAGGTTCCGGATGAAGACCTTACGGTGACGGTTGACGAAATGAATGGCCTTATTGCTCATAGCGACTTTATGCGAGGCAATACCTTTGTGACCATGGATGAGAATGATTCCATCAAGATGGACATGAGCTTTCCGGCCCGTGGTCTTCCAGGTGGAAAGGGTCGTTACTTTGTTGCCAGTGGCGATTTGCACGTGTCGTTTGATGAGGAAGAAGATGAGAAGAGTAGCGCTTTGGTTACCACCAAGTTTGACACACTTCATCCCGTCAAGAATGTGGATGGTCCCCTCTTCTTGGCCGAGCTCTTGATGTACTGGCAAGATGTGGCCAATCAGCGCTTCGCACACCAGTTGATTGTGAACCTACAAAGTGGACAGTTCATGGGTAAAGCTGACCCTCAAGATTTCATCGACCAGAAACAGAACCTCGTTGAAGACATGTACGAGGATCATCATGATCATCACGGTCACCATCATCACAACCATGACCATCATGGCCACCATCATCACGACCATGACCATCATGACCACCACCACCATCATCACGATGACGATGATTGTGACCCGGCTGCTTTCTTGGATGGTATTGAAAGTGTCTCCTTCAAGGATGGTGCCATCACTATTCATGCCCGTCGCGATAGCAATAGCAACGGTTCCAACATGAATGCAGTTGCTCCAACGATGACGACTACACCTGTTGTGGGTCGCGCCAAAACGTGGACGGACCATGGTACTCGCAAGCTTCAAGCTCTCTCCAAATGGATCTTGTTTTAATTATTTCCAGGAGTCGTTTGCATTTGATTTGTAGCGAAAGAAAAGAATGAGTTGCGCCTTTTAATCAAACAGTCAAATCATAGCTTTACTAATGCGTTAGTTCATCTCGAAGCCAAAGGTCGACATTTTTAATAGATATAGTGTTTTGATTATAACGGCCAATAGCAGCTATGAAAGCCATAATCTCAATGGAACCAAGACTGTAGAGCTTTCCCATCAACCTTGTACGCTTGAAATAGAATTGCTCTAGGGCGTTGTGTTTCTTCAGTCATAAAGTATCAACGAGTTTGATTGGTGGTGTTGCTGGCATTCACAGAGGCTTGGGTATCTCCAGTCTTGTTGTATTCGTACGAGAAAGGTGCAGGGCACTGGACCAGACTCAAGGTTTTGGCCCATTCATACAGTTCAATATCCACACGATTACGTCGACGAAGAAACTCGTACACGTCCTGATACTTGAGAACTTGATCCAGTTGTTTCTTGTGATGGGGGCGACGTTTTGGTGGAGGAGAAAGCGTTTTGGGTGGTGGTGCTCCGGAGCTACTAGAGTTGGTTGTCTCGGGAGTGTTGTCGCCCTTTGTTATCTGTTCAATCGTGAACGAGTTGGGTTGCTCAATGGAGATCAAACCCAATTCTTCCGCCAAAGCATCCATACCATCATCCAAACATTCAATATCCAATACATAGGTGAATCGTCGAAGCAGCTGTTTGGCCGCTTCCAAATGACGATGACTCGTGTCTTGGCCGTGACAACAGTAATCTTGTGATAAAGTTTCGTTCAAGGACTGTGCGCTTCGTAATGCAGTAGACTGGTTGCACAACTTGTGCAACATAAAGTTATCCGTGTTGCTCCAAACGGGTCGCGTGAGCTTGGCATACGACCACCATTGCTCCTTGGTTCGAGACTTGGGATCTCCATAGTATCGATTGGCAAACCCATCTCCTGCTGCGAGTCGCGTTAAGGGATGCCGAATAATAAAGACAGAGACGATTCTGGGATCTTCCCATCGGGTCGAACTAAGAGGACGAGGCATGCCGTTTCTGGTACTGCCATATGGGAATTCTTGTGACACGAACTGCATCCCCTGTTGCAACAAAAAGTCCACATTGACTTGAGTCATGTTATGGGCCCAAGGAACGTCGAATGGTTGCACCGTTTCGGATTCTTGCTTCCAGATTGCCATGTCTTGTGCTGTCGCATTGCTCCTGTTTTGGAATTCTTCGAGTTGTTTTCCTGTCATCGCCATGCACGCATATGGTAGTGTCTCGAGGCCCATTTTTTGTTTACCACCAAAATAGCCACAAAAGCTGGTCCCTCCATGATGCGTCAAATGGACATTCAGCAACAGGCCATTGCCCCTGCGAAAATTTTGTTTCTGAAGATCCTGAATGCTTGGATATTGGTTGCCCAGCAATAGCTTTGTGATGGGTCCTCAAAGTACTGTCGTCCTTCCTGCGAAGCGAAGAAATGTCACCAAAGGATATGATGATGATGATAAAGAAAGATACCACGAGGACAACATATCGACCATTTCTTGATTCAATCTTCATTCTGCCGGACCAACTGGATCATGATTGTCAGAAGCGCGACACGGAAGTAGATTACGGTCCATTGTTGCAAGAGAGAACCCGACAATGACCCATGTCCATATCCTCCTCCACGATCGTGGACTTCGGTCGCTCGTCGACCTCCATTTTTTCGGTCATTCTTCGTATCAGATTTTCGATGGGTGAAATTTAGTGAAATTTAGTAGGGGAAATTCAGTGCCGACCCTCTCCCGTCTTTTCTCACAAATTTCACCGACAACCCCTCATCGTAACATCTCCATGGCGCGTCAACGAATACAGGTTCCCAGCCAGGGTGGCGCTGGTGCCACCGCATCCACTAGATCTCTCCCAGCGAAAGATTTGCATGTGAAAGGCCTCTTGTTCTTGGGTCTCATGGTGATTTTTTTGCAAATCTACCTGGGTGAGATCCACTCGGCTGCTCCACTCGATAAAGCTGCCCTCGCACTGCAGACCAGTTCCTCGTCGCTGTCATCATCATCATTATCTTTGACGAGAGAGCAAGTTTCCGAGGCTGTCACGAAAGCTCTAGAAGAAACCTTGCAGAAATACCAGGCGGACGCCAAACATAAAAAGGATGAAATTATGGAACTGTTGCGACAGCAAGAAAAGCAACATCAACAACAGCTTCAACAACAGGAGCAACGACTAGAACAAGAGCAACACGAACAATCAAGTTCGTCTGTGCCTACACAACGACCCGGTTTACCACAATCGGCCAAGGACGCCTGGTGTCCCCAGGCCCACTGTGACGTGACGGCGCTCTGTCATCCCTGTACACGACGCTATTTGGTGATCTTGTCGACTGGTCGATCGGGTAGTACTACCTTGAACGAAATGATTCAAAGTTTGCCTGGCATTCGCATGAGTGGGGAAAACAATGGTATGCTCACTCATTTCTATCACGCCATGTCTGCTACTCGAACGCATTTTGAATGGAACCGTGGACATTTGGTCATTCCAGGACCCTGGCGACACAATCCAGTACCACCCTCCGCCTTTGCCTGTGTCACTCAGCAAATGGTAGAAACCATTAATCCACCACTGCTGCAAGACGGCAATCAAACCATTGTAAACGCTCAAGAGGAAAAGGAAGACATTGTCGGATTCAAAACCATTCGGTTCCCTCCCTATTACAACGCTTCCATTGTGAACGAAACGGAACGACAAGCTTTCTTTCAGGATGCAGCCATCTTTCTGAATGAAAGTCTTCCCTGTGCCCGATTCATTATTAGTATTCGAGACGCTGCGGCTCATGCCAAATCGGTTCAAAAAGCCTTTGATGCCGGTCATGCAGCGTTTCGAAGCAATCTGGATGAGGCCATTGCCGAGTCGACACGTCGGAACCAAGATATGATGTACTTTGCGCAACTCTTGGGAAATGAGCACCGTGTCCGTGTGGTGGATAGTACAGAATGGACCAAAGACATTTCCATCTTGAACCAATTGGTGTCGTCCTGGCTCGGCTTTTCCCCCGCTTGTCATTTTCAACAACTCTTTCAAATGAATACACGACGAAACTACTATCAGGGCAAGGTCACCTCCCGGAAAAAGACACCAGCGGGTTGTTCGAGATTGCCCTTTTGAACAACAGTCCAAAATGTCGATACCGGCTCCGTGTGACAGTGGTGTACCAAGGTCTGGTCCTTCGCTAAAGTATAGATTGGCATTTTGAATAAAACATTAATATATATTGCGTGCGCCTTGTTGTCGAAGCCGATCCTTTTATATTCTATAGGTCATCGAAAAAAAGAAAATAAGATAGCAGTTGAACCGCCAAGTTCTACTAGTTCAATATATTATACAATTGTTTTCAGCGAGTGTCGCGCGGACGATAATTCCCGTTCACCTTGTCATGATTCGGAATGTGACTCTCCCAAAACAAAGGGAGGGACTGGGGACATGGGCTGTCCATTCTCTGGATCAAAAACATCATGTCCCTCTTCTTCCGTCTCTTCCGATGCCGTAGAGCTGGCGGGTGTTCCCGGTTGTGTTTGAGAGTCAGACTTCAATTCATTGGATTGAGCGGCTGCGGCAGAACCAATGTAGGATACGTCGTCTTGGAATCGAGCAAGTCTGTAATGTATACAAGCGAAAAACCACGACGAGTAACAGATGCCCGTCCATTCCACAAACAGACAGAACCTGATAATGAGCGTGGACAAAGGATTGGCCAAAAAGACCATTGGAAAGGAACTCGCCAAGACTCGCCAGCTAAGAGATGCCACAATGGTCGACAAGAGTGCCCCCAATACACCCGTCTCGAAAAAAGCTTGCATACCATCACTGACACCAAACAAGTTACCCTCTCCTTCTTTCATTTCAACGGTGATGATTCTCGCAATGACAAACATGACAACGGTTTGAAATATTTGTCTTCCCACCAAGAACGCTTGCAAGTTAGTGCTTGACTTGCGAAAGACCAAGTCACAGTTGTATTTTGCGGAAGCGTTGCGTTCAATTTGTTCGGCAGGTAAATGTGCGACAGCAAAGAACGCAATCTGCAAGCCTTCCATGATTCCAGTGATTCCAATGAGCGCAAATAAGAGGAGCACCGAAGCCGCTGGAGGTACGCCATCCCACATGGTCGTATTGTTTTGAAACAGAGCGGTAAAGGAGACAACAAACGCCACGATTAATATCGTGACACTCAGGGTAATGCGAGCCCAAAACCCTACTCGTTGCCAGGTAGTCTTGGATGGCTCGTTGGATTCAATTTGTTTGCCTGAGATGCGAGAAAAAAATATTTGCACCAAATACACGGCATGAAGAATTCCCGAAGCTTCCACTGCCAATGCCACGTAGGTAATAACAAGCATCACGTAGTTGTTCATGTAGTCGAGCATGGAATGAGCAGCGTTGATTTGCGCAATCAGCTGACCAAAGATTATCGTTACCAAAATGACAGCGACTCCGGCATCCAGGAAAATCTCATTGACAATAGAAGGGAGTCCCAGTACAGAAGCATCTTCCACTGTGGACACCATAAAGCTAGTCAAAAAGACGCACATGAGGTCGAGGTACTGTCGTCCCACTATGAATCGTTCAAGATTGTCGCCATGATGGGCGAGGGTAGTGCACTTGTATGTTCTCGTGTGGCTGTTCATGTAGAGGGACTTGTCAATCGGTTTGAGACCCACCATGCAATTAAGACCGCCTTCCATGAGAGCAAGCCACAGAATAAGACCCCAAAATACAATGTAGGCCAAGACTGGATGAACATTTTTCTCTCCTGTGGCGGTGGTTTGCTTGGTAAAAATGGCGGCCGACACTACCACTACACAAAAACATGTGAGGGCGAGAGACAAGATATGCTTCATGGCTGTAAAAGGATGCACTTTCCGCCATGTCTTGTCATGGTCAGTTCGAAAAGAATGCGAATGACCGGAACTCTCGTGGTGGATGTTTCGTTCGTCTTGACTGCAAGCGTCGTCCGATGATTCCGATGTTCCTCCACCAGCTTCAAGGTCCTGTAGTTGAAGGTGGTGGTGAAAAGGTCCTTCATCCGCTCCTGGCATCGAAAAGTGTGGAACTCCAGGCGCTAGTTCAGCTTGATTCAATGTAGAGGGGTCCTGATGTTCTTTCTTGGACGGTGAAGATGAAAGAGTTTGGACTGTGCTCGTCATTGTCGATCGACTGTTTTCTTTAAACGAAAAAAGACTCTTAGGCACTTTGCGACTTTATCTGTGGTGCCACAGATCAATCGAGTGATTGAGAACAGAGGATTGTCCGCTCTATGATGGAAATGGCCGTAAGAGGGCAAAGAGGGCAAAGGTCCAATCTGTTTTTGTGACAAAATCGATATCTCAAAGCGTGACAGGATGTTCTTTTTTGGCAGCAGGTCTTTGCGCCATCGACATGCGCATTAAAATTTCAGCTCTGTAAGTACTTTTGTGAGGCAATTATCATTTGCCCCTCCATAAAGAGAGCCTTCCGTAAGTAGCCCTCATCACGTATAATTATTCATTGGCACCAAACTTTGATGCAGCATGCCTCACCATAATATTCCGCTAACGAACAGGAAAAGAACCTGATTCTATTTTGGGCTGGCGTGTATCAACGGAAATGTTTAAGGATGCGCGCGGACTTTGCGAGTCTGCCTGCGTGCAAAGGACGGATATATTGTAGAAGAGCGTGATACGGGATCGATCTTGAATCGTCATGGGCCGTGTCTGCGATCGGCATTATTTTTTCGAATGACCATTCGGAACCATTTCTCATCTTCAGTCTTCAGCGGGATGAGATGGCTATACGATGGTATTTCGTTATATTCCACCATGATCGGACACGCTGAAATGTAATAATCAGCGAAGCGCAAAGGGCAAAGGCCCGCTCCAGGTTCTCAACAAAATTTCATGATGTTCCTTTTCTTTCCCATCCAATAACAGGGAAAGTCTCGCCATTCTTCCTGCTGCTCTGTTCGTTGTTCGTAGAGAGCTACATGCAAAGGAAGAGGGAGTTCCGATCGAGGGATCAAAATTTTGATATTGCAATAGCTGGGTTTTGAGTTTGATAGACCTTCTTTGTGAGAGAGGAGAGGAAGTCCGCAAGCTCTGCTTCCACGTCAGAAGTCGGAATCACAGAAGGCTTGTATCGAGCCGCGGTTGGGGAAATGCTGGAAATGCTGTGAAGAGGGCGTCGCCGAGGATCCAGGAGGCTTGAACGGATCATGAAGGTTGCGAGTGCTCGTTGCTCACATGGATATGTACAGTTGCTGGTAATACCTGTGTCACCATTCCAGCATAGGCTACCCTCCACTTGTCTCATCGATCCAACCACAGCACTATAGAAATGTCGGAGGGAAGCCAGCAATTGTACAAAGAGGAGAGGGACGACCGAGATACTGCACAAGTGTGAAACATGAGCGTGTTTCACCGAGGGATGTAAATGTAATGCCATTGTCTTTGCACGATGAAAATTTTTCCATGAAGAGCATTGAGTGGATGTTTCGTTTCGAGCCAAAGAAACACCAAGAAGAAGAACACACCTGCCGCGTAGTGAGGTTCGACAGAGACTAGCCTAGCCAAGAGACGGTGATTGTAATGGACGAAGCGACCTCGAATCCCTTTTCATGCAGATGGCCGGATGGCCGGTTCAATTTAGGTGCTCATTTTGTAGAACATACTCCTACGTCCGCCTTGAAGGCGGCCCAGCCCAGAGGCCTCTAGAGCTAGGAGTACCATACAATAGTAGATCTCTCTAGTAGCGATATCGTGATCGGAAGAGGGTTAATTTTGTCCCGCCAGGAGCTTTCCCTCGTCAGTCGCTGCTGACGTCTTGCTGACGTGTGTGGAAGAACATCGATCGGAATTTGAGTCGCGGTGTGCTATTGCCCAGCGACCGATCTCGTTCCCTCCAGCTCTCGCCACGATGATGAGTGGACAAGTGATGTGAAAAAGTGCGAGCGATGCGTCTCGAATCTGCAATACATCATATCCTTCAACCACTTGCAGATTTGTACGCGTTTCCCTCGTCAGGAAAGAGATTATTGGTCAGAGGTATCCATTCCCATTGACCTTCGTCCCCCACCCGCCACTACAAACAACAACAACACTGAAAGAAGACCACACTGATTGGTATACTTGGTGATCAACTTATCTCTCTATAGCAACACAATCATGAAATTCTCTCTTGCCACAATATTGACCCTCTCCTCGGCGTCGGCCTTTCACCAACCGTTGGCCTTTCGTCCACAATCCGCAACACACGTGACAATCGCCTTGAGGCAGTCGTCGGCCACCGATCAAGATGAAGCGACTGCTGCAGCAGAGTCGCGAAACACGAAAAAGGAAGAACGTTTGCGAATGATGAAATCCTCGCAATTCCATCGTCGTGGATTCAAGGAGGTGCGAGAACAAGTGGAAGATCGCATGGCGGGCGAATATGAATCCCCGTTGGTGAAAGAGTTGCGATCCAGCAATTACGTCATGGAGAAAGATGGAGTCAAAGTCTATTTGGCCAAGGTACGCAGCCTCTGGCACTTGAACTGATCTATTAATGCATGCATACGGATGGGGTCAACCAACTTGTCGATGCCATTCGTTTCTGACGGATACTGTTTGCTGTCCTTTTCTTTGGTTCGTGTCGCTTTATCTCTTGTGTGTGTGTTGATAGGATTTTGGATTCTGCTGGGGTGTAGAGCGATCCATTGCCTTGGCGTATGAAGCTGTGGACCACTTTCCGGATCGACAGATTCATATTACCAACGAATTGATTCACAACCCCGAAGTCAATGACAAGTTGCAAGCCATGGATGTCAAGTTCATTGAAAAGAAGGGATCTGGGGAGAAAGACTTTGAACCTGTCAAGAATGGCGATGTCGTCATTCTTCCGGCCTTTGGTGCCTCGTACGAAGAGATGGACTACTTTGATAAAATGGTACGTGAGAACGAGAAAGAGTAGTGTCTGCTTGGACAATATGTGTTTGATAGGACGCTGCCCTGGATTTTCGCAAGCATGTGATGCTGAAATGTTGTGTTGTTGCGTTGCCTGTATAGAATGTGGAGGTTGTAGATACCACCTGTCCCTGGGTTTCCAAAGTGTGGAATACAGTTGACAAGCATCAGAAAGAGGGATTGACGTCCATCATTCACGGAAAATATGGACACGAAGAAACCATCGCGACCATTTCGTTTTGCGAAGATTTCATCTGCGTCAAAAACATGGAGGAAGCCGAAATGGTGGCTGACTACATTGTGAACGGAGGAGACAAGGAAGCCTTTTTGAAATACTTTTCCAAGGCTATTAGTGAGGGATTTGACCCTGACACCATGCTCAAAAAGGTTGGTCTGGCGAACCAAACTACAATGTACAAGAAAGAAACGAGAGCAATTGGTCAGTTGTTCCAAAAGGCCATGATGAAAAAGTATGGACCTGTGGAATCCAAAAACCATTACATGGAATTTGATACGATTTGTGATGCTACTCAGGTATGTTGTTCCTAAGCATATTGAATGATTCGCGGTGGAGCTTGGTCTGACTTCTCGTTTCTTTTCTCATGCCATTAACACTCATAACAACCGTTCTCAATGCCACATTTGACAGGAACGACAAGATGCGATACACGAATTGGTAGAAAACTCGGAGGAATACAAATTGGATTTCATCCTTGTCATTGGTGGATGGGACTCTTCCAATACGGCCCACTTGCTTGAAATTCCAGAGCATGCGGGCATTCGATCCTTTCACATTAACCGGGCTGAATGCGTCGGTGCCGACAATACCATTACGCACCGTACCGTAACGGGAGAAATTGTCACGGAGCCCTTTATCGAAAATTTGGACAAGGAAATAATCATGGGGGTCACGTCGGGAGCGTCCACGCCCGATGCCGCCGTACAGGATTCCTTGAGTTCCATCTTTTTGCTCAAGAAACTCCATGACGAAAGTCAAAAGAACTAAGCCAACAGGAGACAATCACGTTTTTTATGGCCGCCCCAATCGTATCTCGTCGTTGCACCATTTTCTGTCTGTGTTGCATATCGGGTATCTGCTATCCACTGAATCCGCCGACTACAAGCGGCAACTCCCAGAATTATAGTCTACTAGAAACATAAATCTTGGTTGTACGAACATAGAGTCTCGTGTGTAGTCGATCCGTTGGAGAAGAACAAACACATTGACATGAGGCCTTATCGGATCAAAGTAATCTGTTAGGACTGTTGCGATCCAGAGAACCAGGTGCATTGAATCATTGGTCATCGGAAAAGGCACGGGTGGTTGATGTGGGTTGATTAGGAACTAAAAAAGGAAACGACAACACTCACACCCTTAAACCATGGCCCACAACCCTGGATGGCAGTCTCAACGAGGTCGATGTTTGCGAAACAAGGAACACAATGAGATAAAGATACAACTCGGTTGTTGTTGTGTTGTGGACCAAATGATGGGAATTTCAGTCTGGTATTTGTGTGGGTTCGAACCCAGAAGAAGAGAACATTACACCCACACTGTACCAACACAACAACAACAACTGCAACTTTCAAGTTTGTGTACCGTTGTCATCGTCGTTTGAGTTGATTCCAAACACCTCCTCCCTTGATCTTCTCGAAGATTGTACTGAAAAGAATAGTTCCATAAATACCTCCCACTAAAATGAGCAATCCCAAGGTAAAGGAAGAATCTTGCCATTGAATCACGGCCGTCAAGGGTGGTTCCTCGTCCTCGTCTTGTTGTTGTTCTTCTCGTTGTTTCGTGTGATCCTTGGCTCGTTGTTGCCCTTCTTGTTGTTGGTTAGCAGAATCCAAATGAGAGCGCAAATCGTGTTGAATCGTATCCTCCAATTGCTGTCGCCGTCGTGCTTCTTCGTCTTGTTGTTGTTGTTGTTGTGAATGGTCCGTTTTGGCTTGTTGGATGGACGATAATTGCCGTTGCTCCACCACCCTGTTTGCTGTGTCTTCATGAAAAGTACGACTGTTTTCATCCTCATGATTGGTTGTCATGGTCATCGTGCCATCCTTCACTGCTGCCTCCTTCTTTATGTTGTTCTGGTCCTTGTCGTTGTCTTGATGATTGTAGACCAGGACAATGCGAAATCCCTGTAAGAGTTGGACGGCTTGGTATCCGGCCGCCCAGGCCCCCCACAATTCCACCACCCTATCCTTGTTATTGTTGTTGTTATTGCTGTTTTCGTTGTCTGTGGAAAGGGCGAGTTGTACAGAAACGACATCTGATCCTCCTTGTCCGGTAATGCGTTTTTGGCCGGGACATTCTCCTTTTGGAAAGTGTGCTGGACTGTCGGTTCCCAATTGCAAGACAAATTGATAATCCGTACCAGGATCTTCTTCCCACGTGTCATCCCCACCACCACCACCAGCCGTGGAGGAGGAAGGAGGCACCATGGAAACGACTCGTACTTGCAAGGCCAGAGAAGAAGGAATACTACTACTACTACTGGTCCCTGCTGGTAGTTGTAAGGACACGGGTTGGAACAGGGCAGGGGAAGAGGATCGACGATGACGAGGATGCTGCTGCAATTCTTGGGGAGAGGGAATTGTCGCATTTTCAGGAGGTTGAGAAAAGTCCAATACCCAACCGGACAATGACGGTACAGTCAGTTCGAGTTTCAAGGGTGGTTTGCGAGATGGCCCTTGCACCAATTGATTCATGATTCGCGCATTGGTATCCAAGGTCAAGGCACAACTCTCGGTACTTTGCGTCAAAAAGGACGCGTACCCATCAACACCTACCGTCTTGGTAGAAAGGATGAGACACCAAGAATAGACAAGGATAGCGATAAATGGTCTGGGTGTTGTGGTTGTGGTGGTGGTGGTGGTGGTGGTGGTGGTTGTTGTTGTTGTTGTCATCTTCAGCATTGTCATCTCAGTGTTGTATCGGCAGAAAGTGGAGGGAGAAGCGAACCTGCGTAGCGCGTCTTATACGCGACCCCTTCGTCCAACGCAAGACGCAAGGGAAAAGGCGGCGCACGCTGAGTCACACCCAGGACTTACAACTTTACAGTCCATAGTATATCCAGGACTGAAAAGATACCAGGACCAATGATCGTTGCTTCCTTGGAAACTTGGCAACAAACCCAAACCAGCGAAAGAGGAAAGACCGAGAGAGAGAGAGAGGCATCTCTGTGACGGCGTGTAAAAGAAAAGTGGTAAGTGTCACCTTGTTGGTTTGTGGACAATGGTTTTGATGAGTCCGTTTTGGTCTGGAATCTCTCGACGGGCTGTGTCATTTGTTGGTGATTTCTCGTTCTTCCTTGTCGGCGTCTCACTCACCTCTTGTTTCAATGTCGGTGGCTTCCTTTGTCATCATGGTCTCTCTTGAAAACACACTTAGGTCCCAACAACCCCAATCCTTCATCATGTCGTGGTCCGAAGAAGAAATGGAACAAAATTTGTTCCCCCTCGAGCTCGTGGGCAACCTGCTCTTATTTTTGTTGGTCTTTGGCATGAGCGCCACAGTTCGGACGGATAGTTTGCAATCGCAATTGAAAAATACCAAGGCCATTTTGACGGGTGTCGTCTTGCAATTTGTCATTTTGCCCTTGTTGGGGTTTGTGACGGTCAAGGTATTGGATTTGGATGAAACCATGGGCATTACCCTGTTGGTGGTCACGAGTAGTCCAGGCGGAAGTTATTCCAATTGGTGGTGTAGCATGTTCAATGCCGATTTGGCTCTCAGTGTGACCATGACCACCATTTCCACTTTGCTTTCCATTCTCATGTTACCCGTCAATCTGGTCTTGTATGCCAATCAAGCCTATGAGGCCAATGTCGTGGAGGCCCTGGATTGGGAAGTCTTGTTCCTCTCTCTCTTTATTGTCATTTCCGCCATTGGATTGGGCTTGGCCTGTGCCGCGACCATTACGTGGCCCGCCTTCTCCACCTTGGCCAATAAGGTGCGTGTCGATTTCACAGGACCAGCCGAATCTGTTCCAATTCCGTGGTACATCGAATGGATCTCCCTAGTATTGGCCAGTTGGGTCAGTCTTCCACTAATTGTTCTGCTGTTCTTGTTGTTATTGTTGCTGGTTGATTTGTTTGTGTGTATTTTCTATAGATTGGCAACTTGGCAGGCTTGTCCTTGGTCATTTTTTCCTTCACCGTCTGCAGCAGTGATACCGAATCCGATTTGTTGGGACGAGAATGGCAATTTTATGTCGGTGTTGCTGCACCCATTGTCATGGGACTCGTCGTGTCCAATGTCTTGTCCACCTATTTTGGCTTGCAAAAACCCGAATGCGTGTAAGTAGTGGTGGTTCGTCGTGCCGATGGGGGGTCTGTATATATGTCTCTGACGAATGTTTCGTTTATGTTTGGGGAACATGGTTGGATGGATGGATTCATATCTCTACTATTCTTCTAGGACGGTCTCGGTGGAATGCTGTTATCAAAATACTGGTATTGCGACTTCCATTGCCATTACGGCCTTTTCGGGTGCCCAATTGGCCGAAGCCCTGGGTGTCCCATTGTATTATGGCATTTTGGAAGCTGCCATTTTGGGATTGTACTGCGTCGTGGCATGGAAACTGGGATGGACCAAGGCACCCTCCGACGAAAACATTTGTACCGTGATTAGTACCAACTACGAAGACGCGGTTCCCAAAGCCGAGTACGAACCCATTCCAGAAGCAGCGGACGAGACGAGGAAAACGACGATTGTTTAGGAATGCCTTCCTTTCCAAGAGTGAAATGTCAAACCACACATCCCTCCCTCCCTCCTTCTCCATTTCTTCTTTGTGTGTGGCCAGGGGCTGTTGTTCGGAGCAACGGCCATCGACTAACACATAGATAGTATCATCAACACGCTCGCATTTACTCTCCCATATCACGGAAATGCAATAAGACACCCTAACGATAAAAAAAATAGTTAGATACACATAGTTATCACTCACGGGAAAAGAATGAATCAAACACTGCTCATGACAAAAGCTAAAGGTTTCTACATTTGAACTATAAAATGTATTACTGGCTTGTTTTACCCTTGGAGAGAGAGATGTCGAACAATCAGCGTAGAATCAATCACTCCCTGTTCCCAATCTTCCCTCATGGACTGTTTTTTCTTAAGTTTTAACAATTGTTGTGTAAAGACCCAGGGTCCTGTCTTGCCACGATTACTCGGATCGTTTACTGCCACCAACACGTCCTCCACCGGCCATGGCGGCGGTTGCAGTGGTTCGAACCATGAGAATGGTTTTTTGCAAGGCAATACGATTTTGAATCAGGGTATAACCCAAGACAGCACCCACTACAAGGAGGACGACAAACAAGGAAAAGCTGGCCCAACCATTGTTGTAATAATCCTCGTCAAATTGCAACAATCGCGTCATGCGAGCATCTTCTTGATCGGGCCAATACTCCATTTCCAAGTACAAAAAGACGGCATCCTCATTCCACGACCCGTCGTCGCCAAAGCATTTCAAACAATCTTCCATACTTGGCCACAAGGCACCAATGGTTGCCAGGGACGGAGATGTGGAAATCAATGGCGTAGTTCTTCTGGTTTGAGACTTGAATTTCTGGGAGTTTTCCTTGACAATAGAAACACTAATGTCATTGTGCAATTCCCACAACCACTTGGCCATTTCCTTCCAGTCGTCATCGGAGGCCAACTCGGCATGGGTAGCTAAACGATCGCATCGCCGATTTCTGGAACAATCATTGTAAATGGCCGTGAACTTGTCTGTACAGGAATCGCACAAGAAAAAGTGTTCCATATACTTTTTGACAATGTTGGCAGCATCGGCGGGGGAAAAGACGCGGGCATTAGGGCGACGCATTCCAGAATCAATCAAGGTTTGACCTCCTCGATGTTGTGCCAAACCAATAGACACAGTATGTAAGATTTTCCAAAAGCCACAGGTAAATCCCGAGTCAGCCCCATTTTGCGAACAGGATGCACTCCATCCCTTGCGTTTGATTTTGAAATCGCGAATCACACGATGGAGATTCTCTTCTTTACTGGATATCCAGTGGATGCGGGAAGCCAAGGTTTCAATCATATCATGAATGGCCCACTCCTCGGGCAACGTGACACTAAGTAAGTTGAGCCAATCCATCAATGCCCCCTTTTTCTCAACGGACAGTGGTCCGTTGGTCTTGGAATAGAGTCCATAAAAAATACCGTGAACAAAGGACATGGTCGTATCGAGAATCAATTCTTCTTCCGGAAGCATTTTAAAAGCACGTCGTACAATGGGTACACGTTCGGCCAGGCGTGGTTTTTGTAGTTCCTTTCGAAAGGGCAATTTCACTTCTCCTCCAGATGCCTCTACTTGTTTCCATCGCTGTTCCACCTTATTGGCAATTCGAGTTCCCTTTCTCTTGGCAATGGATTCCAGAATTTTTTGCTTTCGTTCAATGTATTCTCTGGAAAAGGGTTTGTGCGATTCCATGGTTCGTGTAGCTCCCTCAGCTCGCCCTTGTTGTTGTCTCATTTCCAGTTCGGCGACACGAGCCTGGTAGCGCTCATGACGACGGCGTAGGTTTTCTTGACCAAAACGATTGACCCGTCCAAATCGATTTCGTTCTTGTTTGAGCCGAGAAATACGAGTGGTCAATTCATTGACATCGACATGGTCCGTCCGCAATTTACCAGCCATGCGGGCTTTGAGTGCCCCCGAGGAGGAATGAGGAGGATTCCACCGATCCTGATGATTTGTGTCATGGAACTGGTCAAAGAACTCTTTTTCACCTCCACTCTCCTCTTCCTCGAAGTCATTGTTTACTTCTCGATCCTCGACCTCAGTGTCTTCTTCTTCTTCTTCTTCTTCCTCCTCCTCAGTCTTGTCTTCGTCACCCTTTTCGTTTGCTTCTGCATTTTCTGCTTCAGTATCGACATCCCCCGCTTCCTCCGGATCCTCCTCGTTGTCCAATGGTTTTGCGTTCTGGTCGTCCTCAACAGACTCTTGCTCCGTATCCTCATTGGCGAAGACCTCCAGGGCGTCCTCGGCATTGCCGAGAGTTTTAACGTCTCGCTCGAGCAAGGATTCGGAACCACGATCCTGTCGAGCTGTTGCTGCAACCTTTTCATCCTGCGTTTCCTGTTGAGCTGTTTTCAATACAGGAAGTTCCAAGGGTGCGGCCTTCTTTTGGATCACCTTGTCCGTTGGGTCGTCACCGAGGACATCAGGCTCCTCAATATCGGCCATGACTTGGTTCGGGCGGTCGTTGTCCTCTTCCATCTTTTCGTCATCTTCTTCTTCCTGCTGCAGTACTGGTTCAATCCCTGGTTCGTCCACTACCTCCTCCTCCTCGTTGGCCATGACCAACAAGGGATTGGGGGTGGGGAGGAGGCCCATGAGGAGCCATGGAACAACCACCACGGCCAGTGCCACAAACGTCCTCATTCGTCGCCACACCATGACGATGCTACTCTAGTTTTTCCAGCAAGAAACAAAGTTCCACGGCAGTGTAGAACTTGTCGTAGCTAGTAGAAACAAAACACAAACGGTTGTCTCTCTTGTATGATCGTGTCGAAGAAGAAGGTCCTCGTCACAATCACAATGCTCTCCTTTTCTCGCCTCTTGCTCTCCCCGGGGGATCCAAATCGACAACAATTCGATTTTACTATGACTTTCAAAGTACGGAGAAGAAAAAAAAAAAAAAAGTGGTAGTCTATTTTAACGCTGCCGTGCTCACCCACGCGGAGTGAGTCGACCGACGCGCCCGGCCTCAGTCAAGAGGCGAGGACTAACAGGTCTACCTACCAGGTAGTGATGGTAGTTATTCGGTGCGAGATGAAGGTCAAGGGGCGGAAGAGTGCAGTATAAGTCGGCGCCAAGTTCAAGCTTGCATGTAAAGTTGGATGGACAATGAATGACATAGTGAAAGGGAGGTGATGAAATGGGGCATGCAATGTGTAGTTTGCAGGGTTCAAGCAGAGGGGGAAAGGTGGATCTTCAGAACAAACGAAATTACCACGGGAGCTGAAATGTGCAGTTCCGGAAGGAAGAAGCTTGATTAGAAGAGTTGCATCTGGAACTCAAAACATGGGGTGTAGAGTGCGGTGGCATATTCAAAACAAGCCAAATACCGTAGAGGGATGGAAATTCCTTTAAGGCATAGAGACTTGAAGTAACAGCTGAAAGAACAGCATCAGGGGAGATTCAATGAAGAAACAGTTCAGTACTGGTAACCTCAGCACGTGGGAGTCGATGGGTAGAAAGAGCCACATAGGCGGATGGAGTGGAGAGGGTGTAATATGGAGACTGAAGGTGGGAAGCATAGCCAGAGGTGGAATGCAGAGATCAACCGACAGAAAAGGCGCAGTTGCTTAAGCATGGGTGAGGAGTTGCTCATAATTAAAATAAGAGGCAGTGGAGAGTCAGTGCCAATCCGGAGTCCTGAGACCAACAGGAAGGAGCTGACATCTTGAGATTGTTCGGTGTGTTGAGAAAGGTCAATTGGTGGCTTGGTCGGTGTGTATAGAAAAGGTCAGTTAAGAGTAGCTTGGTCGGTGTGTATAGAAAAGGTCAGTTGAAAGAGATGGCTGGGTTAGCAACAGTTGGTGCTTGGACTGGCCTCATTAGCCATGCCGTCGTGAGCATGGGTGAGGAGTTGCTCAGACTGAAGATAAGAGGGAATGAAGATGCGTCAGTGCCAATCCGGAGTATTGAGACCAACAGACACCTTGAGAATATTCGGTGAGTTAAGAAAGGTCAGTTGTTCACTTGTTCGGTGTGTGTAGATAGGTCAGTTACATTAGCTTGTTCGGTGGGTTTAGAAAGGTCAGTTATTTTGAGGGTCAATTGAAGAAAGGAGAAACGCCAGTTGTTAGAAACCAACAATGATCACAGCAACAAAAGATGTTGCACGCGATGAGAAAAAGGAAGGAAGGATGCCGCATCACCTTCGTAAGAGATGGCTTGATTATCAACTGGTTGGGCGCTTGGGGTAGCCTCATCAGCCATGCCGTCGGGGTTAGAATCCGCCATGGTCGTCCACGGCGGAGGTGCGTTTGCACGTAGGACTCAGTACTATTTCTACTAAAATTTCAAAACCAATGCGCGAAACAGCCCTTTCACTTTTGCCTGATCGTAAAATTATTCAAAGTACGGAGAAGTAGTGACCATGACCTTCCATGATCCAGTCGCTTTTCGTGGTGTAGAGGTCGCCCTTAGTCGCCCTTTCTGTCCAGAATCTTCGTCAAATCTCTTTCCTTGTATCGACTTTTCTTATGTTCGTGGTATGGGTAGAACATGTGTATGTGAAACGAAAATGGTAAGCCTGCAAAGAGGATAGAAGGTAACCTTAGCAATATAGAGACTGGCTTCTTCGGCACAAGGACGACACCTACAGAGTACAGAGTGACAAGTACATACCACTACCGAATAGACTACCTAGATCAAAAGCCTGCAAATTGCAAGTGGCGGTCGTTGGAATGTGATTTTTTGTATCGAAAAACGACAGACACTCGCCAGTTCGGTATGGGACACAATGTACGGTACGAAAAAGGCAAGGACCTATACAAAACAACACCAAGACGAATAAAGATTTGTTCCTTTCATTGCGCCTCCAACAACAACCACTCCATGTTCCTTTGCGCAAATAGAAACTAGATAGGGGCTTGTACCATCTCCAAGAAATCGTCACAAACGAATAGAACACACTAACATCACAAGCTATATTGCAACAAAAATTGTCATTCAACCACAGTCAGTGCCCCCAGAGGATGGATGGTTCTTCATCAACAAGACCTTGCAATAGAGGCACCAGGGTTGCTCCTTTCTACCTCATGATGCTATTTGGAAAGAGAAAAGCGCAGTTTTGCAGAAACACGCATTCTGGGGGTCACACAAAGCACCGAGTCATGCACACTGACATCAACCACCACAATGCCCTGTTCGGCTCGTGCAATGACTTGTGTCGTCGTGGAGAAGACCCCCACCGCGCAACCAACCAACAGCCACGACGACGAGGCTTTCTCTCTTGTGATGCAATTATTCACCCGAGCTATGAAGCATTGGGTGCCCAGTGAAAGTGAACGGGCAATCTCGGTGTTTGAGGAGATGATGATCATTGATGTTTGGTATGGGACGAGCTTTTCCGACGCGCAAGTTCGAGTTACATTTTGGGGGAGGGGCAGGAGAGATTGATTTTGAGATTGTTGATTGCGACCAAGGCATTGCTTTGGGAACGAGCACGAGCGATCCCACTTCCCACCAAAACCTTTATGGGTGTTCGTGTCCAATAACGCGCAGCCAGATTCGAATGTTCATTCCCCACCATTAAGAGCACATGTACACAAAGAGTCTAAAGTCGAATCGATGGCTTGTCGCGCGTGTCTGGTTGGGATGGTATGTCCAGAAAAAGATGCTGTTCGATTAGGTTGCAAGAGACAGGATAAAAGCAAGATATTGGTAGGACTGCGGATAACTTAGCCCTCTTGCGAGATGGCAATTATAAGAGTATCGATCTTCTGAACAGTACGATTGAACGAATCCCTTTATGAGGGCTATTGAGAGGCTTAACAAGAAACACATGTTGTGCGACACTACTCATGGCGGGTGAGAAAATTGAAATATATGAACACCCTAGATCATAATGTACTTTGAGTTTCTGAGCCGCTGGAAATTTTCTGACTACACACAGCACCCGCTTGGGTAAAGCGCAATAGATTTCCCATCTAGAGAGGCAATTATATGAAATATTGCCCTTTCGATTTTGTTGGATCTGTTCGTTAGTTGACTTGGTAGAGTTACTCGTGTGGTCTTTTGGATTTTACTTATGACCCCAGCCAAGTGGCTGACACCAAGATTGATAGTTGCGCATCGTACAATTTGTTTGAACGGCAGCTTTGTGTTAAAATAACCAGCATCGTCCCTGCCAAGATACACGCATATATTCCGGCTTTGGGTGCTTCACGATCTGTGTGCGCAAAAGGGTCGTCACAATTTTGTTCCAAGCAAGGGCACGCCAAACGACGATTACCCATCCTGGTTCCTTCTTTGGAGAGACAAAACATAACCACACACCAAGAACAAACAACGGCACTTCTTTATATAATCATTCTTTACCATGAGAGCACGAGATATCGTACAACAGGTTCTTCTTAGAGTGCAACAGGCACCTTCCCAACCATCCCAATCTACCGTGAAAAAGCAACCATCACGCAATGATGATGGATCCATGTGTTCCACTCTCACCGTGGACCATCCTAGTCAACACAAGCCGCAAACGTTGTTGCTTGAGGATCATTCCTCCTCTACTGCTTCTTCCACTGCTGCTTCTAGTATTCGTTCTTCTTCCTCTTCAACCTCCGTCTCGCACTCCAAGAACGTGCATTTCGGCAAACAATCATCCTTTATTACCTGGATTGATCCCGAAATTGATTTGACTGCAGAAGATTGCGACAACTTGTGGTACTCGCAAGATGACTATCGACTCTTTAAGGCAACCAACACACATTTGGCCAAATCCTTGGCCTTGGCCGAACAAAGTCGAGCGGATGAAAATGGGGAAGAGCCCTTTTGCCAAGCCACCTTGTTGAACCTCTACAGCGCCTGTTGTCTCACCACCATGGAACCGCGACCGCCGCTGCATCATTGCTCATCGGAAACAAGTCGAAGCAGTCATACCTCCATCAACTCGACTAGTAAATCTCGTGGTGGCGGTAGCATTCTGACCAAGGCCGAAGAACGCAAACTCATGTACTTGTATGAACATGAAGACTTTGGAGACATGTTGGTGGGTGTCGAACGACAAATGTGCCGAGGCATTTACAAGGACAAGTACCAGCGACGCATCCGATTGGTTCATTTGGTTTATGAGATACAAGAAACCTTTGCTCCCGCGGCAGCAGTGAACACTTGTGGTGGTGCTTCTTCTTCCTCCTCCTCCTCTTCTGGTTGCTACCAAAATGATGCAATGGCCGAAGAATTGCGTCGCGAGTGCCAAAACGTTAGTCGAGCGTCTCGTCTCTTTGCTCGACACATTGCTCTCGCCCAAATGAACTCCAATGTCTAATCGTAATGAAAAAAGAACAGCAGGCTTGTAGTACTCACCCAAAAGACGAAAACGACTCAGCTCAAACAAACACCAGTTGCAGAAAATCGTGTGTAACACACGACCAGCTATGACAATCAATCTTTTGTTTCTGGTTAAAATATAAAGTAGAACGTTGCAATTTAACATATTTTTACATTACCTTCCCGTATACTCGTCGTACCTCCAAGAACAACAAGAATCCCAGTTGGACGGTGAGCATCAGCGCAAGTCTCACTAAACCAGGATGCTCAAAGAATGTCCGAATAACTACACTAAAGACTGTTTGTTTCTCGCGAGATTTTCGATCTATATTAATGTTCTGGGATTCATGAATTGTGTTGATGCTTTTGGTGTGGGTCTTATGCCTGCTAGGTACTGTATCGGATTCAGATTCTGTAGCACAACGTTGTAGCAGTGAAAGAAAGTAACCTTGATACAGCAACCCAAAGCTCTTGTGTTACAAGAGATCATAGCTAAATGGCGCTCCGGATCCAAAGTCCATCAGAAAGGACCCATTTGAATGATCCATTGGAGGGAGCTGCCTTACCCCATTCATGTCTTGGAACAGGGTTATGAATAGCATTGCGCACTTGCGACTCGACCCATTTGTCCACCAACGATTCTGAATTGATGTTCGCCATGCCACCAAACATGGCCGCCAATCGCGATGGATTGTAAAAATGAGGCGGCTCGCCATCGCCACCTCGGACGCTGCCGCGGTTATAACTATTGTCCGAAGGATATCCATGTCCTTCATGGTCACCTTCATCGCTTTCCTTGGACTCCTTAAATTCATTTGCTCTCTCAAACATCATCTGTTTTTCTCTCATTTCTCTTCGGAAGGCGTCACGATACGGAATGTAGGCACTTCTGGCCAAGTACATACGAAAGATGCTGTTGAGCTGTGTCGCTGCCTTTGTCCGCAAGCGACTTCGCATGCGTTCCAGTATTTCAAACGCCTTGTGTCGTAGAAAGACCTTCGTCTTACCCATTTGAATCCCTACCTTGGCAAAGTCGGACGATGAAGGACCACCTCGTTTCCAATTTGCTGTTGGGGTCGAAGACGCGGGGCTCTTCGTGTTTGCCACAGACGGCCGTGGGGTCGTGCTTTCGCGGTTGAATGGGGATTTGGTCCAAGATGGACGAGGTGCGGGTTTGTACGCATATGACTTGGCCTTCGCAGGACTGTCATCCCACGAATCAATGGATCCAACGTTATCCACATCATAATCACCACCTGCCGCCTGGTCTTCATTCTCTTGCTCTTGTATTTTTCGGTACAAAATTCGAATCAAATCATTGCATTGCGTCTTGGGATCTCCTCCGAAGCTCGACGACGCTTGAATTGTCCCATTGGAGCTCTTTCGACTGGCCGGAGCAGTATTCACACCACTTGGGGAGAATCCCGTGGGAGAGGTTGCTCGGAATGCACTGTTTTGAGTATTGGAAGAGAAGGAATTCGGCGATGCAGCACGAAAAGCTCCGGTTCGAGACTTGAGATATGAAGGGGTCGTCGATTGCTGCTGTTGTTGTTGATGCCTGACTTCCTTTTTCGCCAATTCTTTCCATGCCAGGGTTCGATAACGGTGTACAAAATCAGCATGAGCATAGTGCTGGGTAAAGCCGGCTCGAGCCACACGGACCGCTTCCAGAATTCCACCGCATCTCAGTTGTTCAGCGACGACTGAAGTATCAAAGTGTTCTGGAACCAACAAATCATTGGGCTTCAGACATCGAATGTAGTGAGGGGTGGTTTCGTCAATCTTAGTGCGCAAGTGACGCAATTGCCTTCGAAATTGGCCTCCTACCGTCGCGCGACCCACAGAGGAATCAGATCGACGCAAGGTCCGAGGTGTCATTGTTGGTGAACTTGATCCTGGAGCGCACGGCTCCTCCGTCGATTCTTCCATAATACGAGCCAACTCTTGGACAAACGGACTCGAAGAGTTCTTGACCAATTCGGTTCCTTCCTTGCTGAGTT
This sequence comes from Epithemia pelagica, assembly GCA_946965045.2. Classification (NCBI taxonomy): domain Eukaryota; phylum Bacillariophyta; class Bacillariophyceae; order Surirellales; family Surirellaceae; genus Epithemia; species Epithemia pelagica. The sequence continues at coordinate 922,455 of OX337239.1, read as the reverse complement.
CATCCCGATTTTTCTCCACAAACCCATAGGTCGTGTACTCAACCAGTCCAGCGTAATGCTGAATGGCAAATTGCTGATTGGCCTCCTGTTGGCGAGAAATGGACAATCGCTCCAATCCGGTGCATTTCTTGAACACTTGCATGAAAAAGGCCTTATCGGATGGTCCCGGTGCTCTACATTGGTCGTCCAACAAACTTAAAAGGCCATGCCCACGCTTTTCAATCAAATCCAACACGTCTTGATTTTCTTCGAAGGCAATAAAAGACCATTCAATGCCTTCACGTTCGTATTCGGCCTGCTCGTTTTTGAGAACAAAGGCATTGAACTGCTGCTGAAGAGTTTCATTGCAGTAATTGATGCACAACTGTTCAAAGGAATTGATGTGAAAAGATTCAAAACCAAAGATGTCCAACACCCGAACCGAAGCCACTGGTGGTTCTTGTTCGGATTCCTTATAGGCTATTGAACCATTGACACGGCGGACCAGATATTGGAACAATGCACCATAGACAGCCTTGAGAAGCGCTTCCAATCCCTTGATGGCCTTTTCCAATGTTAGCCGTTTCGTAACCGTTTGGTTGCGTCCCACCGTCAAGGTTTGTTGACAGAGCGCCAATTCCAGATCTTCCACCGTGATGCCTAATAACTGACAAACCGGCGTTAAATGCACATTATCGTGATCCAGAAAGCATTGTTCGCCTTCGTCATCTTCTTCGCACATCAAGGTGATGTTCGATGCATGGAGCAGGGCAGCCGTGACACAGAACACGGCATGTAAATCTTCATTGGAAAACTTCATGGCCACACAGGCGTGTCGCAAAGCCTTGTAGGTTTCTTGGTCCGTGACACCATCACGACGATCATACGTCCCCGAGGCAGTCAACTTGAAATCTTCAGGATGCGCCGTTCGAGCAATGAAATAATGAGACAACTGTCGGGCATCCATACCACCCGCCAAGAGTTCATAGAAAATGTGATAGTTTCGTTCTCCTGGTGACTGATGCACCAGTCGCACCTTTTCCAGCAAATAGGTTTCAATACTGGCACCTACCAATTTTCCAGTTTCCGAAAATTGGATCTCGATAAACTTGCCAAATCGACTACTATTGTCGTTGCGGACGGTTCGAGCATTGCCAAAAGATTCCAAAATAGGATTGGATTGCAAGACTTGACCTTCAATGGAAGTGGATCCTGACAAAAGTGTCAAGGAGGTCAAATTGTCGTCATGAGAAGAGGAGGGACGAGGGGAAACGGCACCGGTACTTCGAATGGCCGCTGCTTTGCGGTAGGCTCGTTCTTGTGGTTCCTTTATTGTAGATCGTTGCGAGAGGGCGGCCAGATATTTCATGACAAACTTGGTGGTCACCGTCTTGCCTGCACCTGACTCACCCGATACCAGAATGGATTGATGTGCACGACCGCGTTTTCCTTCTTCAAGTTGACGCCGCATGGACCGAAAGGCCGCATCGGCAATGCCATAAACGTGTGGTGGACTGTAATGTCCTAGCTCGGCTGCTTGCCAGTGCGATTTCATGGCCGCTTCACCGTACAAGCCTCGAACACTTTGAAAGGGATTCAAGGCCAACAAGACAGCACCAGTGTTGGTATAAATGATATCGCGTTGATACCTTGCCAACAACGACTCAAGAACAGCGGGTTCATTTAAATGAGTCAATGTAATGAGATCATCCGGAGGCAGTATATTTCCCGTCTCAGGATCTACATCAAATTCATTGGTTAGCAAGACGGATTCGCCCAAGGCCTTCGCATCAAAAGTGAGGACGGTAGGCGTTGTCTCGGTGCGGTTTTTTCGTCCCTGACGATATGGATATGCATCTGGCTCATTGTCTTGTTCTTGCTCTTCTTCAAGTAATTGTACCACCAACTGTTCCTTGGTTTGTTCCACCATGAGCCCCTTTTTCCATCCCCAGGGATTTCTTCCTCCATGACGATTTTTCTGTTGTTGCTGTCTGGATGGGTCGTCTTCGATACCGCTGCTACTGTGGAAAGAACCAAACCCAGGTTTTCCATGGTTGCTATTGCTGACGGTAGAGGAAGTCGACGAGATGCGCACAGGTTTCTTGACGGTCGGTGGCAATACCCATACGTGCGTATAATTTTCTTGTGCAACCTGCTGTTTGGTACTGGCCGTACTACTGCCACCTGTAGGACTATGACTCGGAACCGTCGTCATGGGAGGAGATGAGGAAGAAGACGAGGAGGTATAGTGATTGTTTTGTTGATAGCGAGGGGCAGCCGATCTAGCACTATATGAAGAGGGCACCGAAGAGGAGGCCGCTCCGAACGGGGGCGTTGAAGAAGATGTTCTTGTACTTGCTGTATAGGAAGAATAGTGCGGCTGTGACGACGTGGACAGTGGACCATTGTTGTTGTTGTTGTGGTTGTAGCTATTGTTGACATGATTGTGAATGTAAGATGAGGTGTGACTCTGATTGCTGGGCGAAGGCATGGAGAGCGCCGGAGGTCGTCGAAACTTTTTCAAGGCTGCGGCAGCTGCCGATGTCGTGAAACTAGTGCTACTACCGCTCATGGTAGGAGACTGGGTGGTGCTCGTGCTCACTTCCTCTTCTTGCTTTTGTGGCTGCCAACGGGTCGTCACACGCATCATGGGTAACAACTAGAAAGCTTTCCCTGGGTAGGGAAAAAGGAATGGGCGATATCCTTGTCCAAGGAGAATGAGAAACACAAACTTTCCTTGAACAGCACACAGAAGATTCAGCAAAGATGAGCACAAGGTGCTGACAAAAATGTATCTTCGCCTCTCTTGGGAAGGTTGATTGGAAGGCCAAAGACTAGCCGTTCAGATCAATGAGGGGGTTCCAAAGGCCGCGATCCTCCAACCGATTGGACCAGCGTTCAAATCGAACCTTATTGCTTTTTCGGGAGTCACAAAGCAAGAAATCGCCACGTTGTTCGCTTGTGATGGAACCGAACAGAGTCGACTAATGAGGCGCGAACGTCAAGAGCGGATATCCTTGTTCGGTTGATTCGTTATGCCGTGCGGATGGTCGTAAACGTTGTTGTGATGGTACGCCGCTCTGTTACCCAGCAATCTCTTGTAAAGGCATCCCACAAGAGAGGCCACTCTTCTGCACTCGAACGATGAGAATAGGAGGAGTAAGGTTACAAGCGGAGTAAACAAAACAAGGTGTTTATGATGGAGTTTCCAACAACAAGCAAAACGAGAGCACGAGGGACACTCTCGCGGGCCGATCCCCAAGTAGAGACGGAAGAGTTGCAAGGAAAACGAATGGAGACGCTCTCCTCTTGCGTCACAAAAATCGCATAGAGTGCTCTACTTTTTGTCTTCCTTTCTGCTACACAAGACACACCGAAGAGGAGAACCAAAAAAATCGGACGGCACCCCACACGACACACACTATCGCAGTGGAGTCTGAACTATTGCCCCTTATTAATTTAGTTAATGGATGAGAGCGAGCGCATCATTTTTCGTGGCTTGTTCGCCGACACGCCTATATCTCCATATCTATTGGCGAGCCATGATTGGAGGGAATCAGCCCGGGACTGATACACTTTTACCTATACTGATACTCATTTCTTTCATCTTTATTCCGAATAAACCCCTGAATAAACCCCTACGACTGCTACCCGATCTTTTGCCTAAATAACCTTCCGAGCATCCGACATACTCGGAAAATCGCCAGCACGGCCGGCGAGTATTCGGAACTCTCTTCCAACATCTACTCTTTCGGGATATACTCAATAAATGGGCGCGCAAACTTTCAATACTTGACTTGTCTGCACGCCGTACGACGAAGTGTCATTTCAGATTTTCAAGGGAAATGTGTTGGGCCAAAAAAGCGACCTGATACGACCCACCAGACGACCCGGCCACCATCACCATGGGATGCGAATCGGTCGAATCGGTCCTCGCCATTTTTGAGTCTCAACTGAAAAAGGGGCATGAATCAAACCTATCAAAGAAATTGTTTGGGGTCAAAGTTCGTTACACAAAAAGCAGGAGATGGTTTGCCGATTGTTCATTAGTGTTGCTATCACACTACGACGAGGCAAACTATGGCTAGATACTGGTCTATTGCAGCTGTCACCATTACGGTTGTATTCGACAGTCACAGTCGATCCTGACGGAACAAAGGCTATATCGAGGGATTTCGAAGAACAATGGTTATTGAATCAATAACGGTGTCGTTTATTTTAAAAAGAGATCCAAGACAAACTGCAAGGAGATCTAAGCAAGAAAAGTCACCAGAACGCCCAGCTGTACTGAAGGAAGCGCGTCTCTGGCTTTGCATGGAAGGAAGCGAGTGTCCAAGAAGGAAGGCTTGATGTTATATATGGAAGAGAACGCACAACTCTCACAAAAACAGAATTGTGTGCAGTGTCATGGGAATCACGAACGCAGGATCACTATGGGAGTATGTTATGTTATTTCTTCAAATGGAGAATTGGGATGGGGGCAGGGGCTTCGGTATTCAACAATCAAACATGGATGCAGTTTCTTGTTCAGCAGGTGGTGGGACTCTTTTTTATTTGTTTCGTGATGTTTCTTCATCGACACTCCACTGAACCAGGTATAGTTGAGAGCGATTGAAGAACAGGAGTCTCAAATCGTTACTACCGGTAGCTAAGAGCAGGATCTAAGTTTACGGCGAATCCCTGAAGAATGACGCAACAGGACTGTGTCCATTTGTACAACATGTGTTTGGTAGACATGGAATATGAACAAGGAAAAACTCATGATTAGTATAGTAACACGGCCATGTGTCATAGCACTCTCTGGGTCGTTACTTGGTTGGTACTTCCTCAACGGTCTCGGTCACTGTTTTGGATCCATCTGGGTTATAAACAGTCTCCGTAATGACCCTCTTGGAAACGATCACAGAATCCTTAGATTGGTCTCCTCCTTGACGATCCATGCGACTTGTGGTTGGCGCTCTGACTGTGGTAGTAGTGGAGCCGGTGATTTGGGCTCGTTTCCGAATGGATATGACAAACTCCCAGTGTCCTTGATCATCGCATCCCTCGTAGCTGTCGTAAATCGTTATTTCCAAGTGGGGATAAGAACCTTGTAACTCCTGTGTATACGTTTCCAGAGGCCAACCATGTCCACAGCAAGGCGTGCCACAAAAGTTGGCTTCGCAACAAATGCGCTGCTGCATTCCCAAATGGCAGGCCTTGTCGGCAATGGCATCGTATTCTTCTCGGGAACAAGCCACTGGTTTGCCCGAGGCACGACGAGGATTCGTTCCACAATAACAAATGCCCGAGTCGAACACAATTGTGGATTCATGAGTGGCGTGGTAGGGTTGAATTTGACTGCAGCAGATGCCCATTATGATTTTCTGATGTTTTGGAACGAATGGGATGGACCAATGGGGTATAGCAAGTGTTGATGAGAGGTTCTTTGAAGCTCAAATCGAGTTTGTAAGGAAAGAACGATAGATCGGTGTGAATGTGAACGGTGTTTCTTTTATGGCCTTTTCGAGGAGAAAGGACAACCAGCAGTGAATTGCGAAGGCAGTGTGCTTTTGGGGATTGCATTTGAGAGGTGTGCAATCGGAAGCTGTTGATGTTGACGGGGATTCGTGAAATTGAGTCGTGAAAGGTATTCACGTACTCTTTTTATGTATTCGCCTTATGGTCGCGCTTGACTTTGTAGTCCCACGGTACAAAAGAGTTTTGTCCCGCAAGATCTTTCGAAAGTCGAATGAGTTACCGAGTCAACAGTGTCCCCTTCAGTTCTCATATATCGAGCCAGTCTCCCCATCAAAGTGAGTCTTTTGGAGTAACATCATGACGCCGACGCAAAAATACTGCATGGTCGCATGAAATGGAAGTAATAGAGTTGCCTACCTAGAACTACTCGTAGCATCGTGTTGCCAGGAATTCAATTGCTCACCAATAAGAGGACAAAATCATGGACATCATGGATGCATCGGCTATTGTTAACGCTGGTGATGTTGACCTGGACTTTCAAACTTTGCTCGTGTCCATGTAGATTCCACATCAGGCCAGTGAGACCTCAAGTTGTGGAATCGGTCAGTTTCGATGAGAACGTCATGAATCTTTCTCATCAACATGTTTGTTCGTGGAACTAACCAAAACTCTTTTGGTTTTGCGCGAAGCTCCCCCAATATCTGCTTCACTCGTTCTTCTGGACAATGGCTGGAGGACTTGTTGTGTCCAAGAGCACGCTCCTGGGCCATGGATTGCAACAGTGCCACAGTCACCTCGGTATAAATTTGCAAGTCAGCTTGCAACTGCCGTTTTGCTGAGGACGGCACTTGGTAGGAGTCACGTACACTATCTTTGTTGAAGGCGGGCACTGGTGTTTCTTTGGTCCTTTGCTCTGCCTCTAATTCTTTGAGCTTTTGCAAGAGAATCCATGCCTTTTCTCCCCGATTCCTCAACTTTGACTTTGCGTACGCAGAAATGACAGTTAAGAAGCAGCGCGAATCAGGAAGGGGAACAATTGCGTCTACTGCTTCCTGGCCCTCTTGAAGTAGTTGCTGCAAGCCTGCTTCGGCAGTGGGAGCAGAATTGGGACGATCAGCTTGCAGCCACGCATGCAAAACCGCATGAAAGCTCTCAATTGACGGAGGATGATTCAACCAACCATTTTGGTAACCCTCTATCATGTCATGTAGTACCCGTGTCGTCATTTCAGGATTTCCAGCGTGAGCCCATGCCTTCAATCGAGTCACGTACAGCCTAAAGGGCGGATGCTCTGGATGTCCCTGATGTCGATGCGACGATAGCTTTCTATCAAGCTTTCCGTCGTCGTGCTCGGTTTGCTGCTGTTTAAACCTCTCTCGTTCTTGCTTATTCTTTTCTAACATTTCATGAAAGACAGCTTCCACCTTATCCGGTCGACCAACCTTTGACCACCCTTCCATGTAGATATCGTACATTTTAAAATTCTTGTATTCCACCCCAATCGTGTTGTCAAAAAACTCTTCTGCCCGAGACATTGCGTCAAGGTAGGGAGATTGAAAGAGTCCATACAACACGGCATGGTAGGTACGTGTATCCGGCTGGAGAGAATGATCGGATTGCTCTTGCATTTGTTGAAACAAGTGTTCAACCACAAGTTCCCGTGTTTCCTCTCCATTGTTCACAAAAAAACGATGGGCGGCAGAAAATGATGACGCCCGCGCCCATGCCCACAAGAGCGTATTGTAATTTACAAGGTTGGGAAGCACATCGACTTCTTTCATCCAATCAAAGATCCTCTGGACATTTTTAGCAATCGTCAGCGGCTTTTCATACAGATGACCTTTGATCTGCGTCCATGCTTGCATGGCTACATCGAAATATACGGGCTCCAAGGTGAAAAGTTTCGACATCCTTTCCTCACCGCCCTTATGCTCTTGTTGTTGCTTCACCAAGTCACATAATTCGCGGAGAGCAGTTTCGCTTTTTTGTGCATTGCCTGCATATTTGTAGGCAAATATTAGGCTCAGATAAGTTTCGCTTGTGGGATGTAACTTAGGATCTTCATGTTCTTGCAACCAGTCAAAAAGCTCTTGAGCCTTCGATGCGCCCTCATCGCTCTTGAACCGAGCATAGCAACTCATGAGTGTCTTGTACATTGAGATTGGCAATCGTTTGACACCACCATCATCATTTCTGTTTTCCCGTGTCTGCAATCGCTCCATTATCAAGGCAATTTGTCTCGAGGCAGTTTTGGGATCGGACGATTCCGCCAACGAGACAATGAGACCATTCCATGTGTTTTGATCAATTTCATCACCCAATGACTCCTCGACCATGCGGACCACCAAAGATTCCACCTGTCTTGAATTTCCTACCCTGGCATGAGCCCAAATCAACGAATTCCAACAAATCAAGTCCGGAGCCAAATCACTTATTGATGCTGACTTTCTGCCTTGTACTTGTTGCTGTTGTTGTGATAAACGTACCATCGTATCAAACAGCTCTTGTGCATCGTCGGCACGTTCTGCGCGACCGTAAGCCGTGATGACCGCCGAGAAGGCATGTTGAAGGGGTGGATGACCAGGACGAGAAGTGTCCGTCTTGAACGTACTGACTCTCTGGTGACCAGCCGTCTTATTATTGTCGTCTGTCGAGGATTGATACAATTGTGGTAGGACAATCGATTCCACCATTTGGTTCAAGACACGACGGGCGGCATCGGGGGCACTTGGAGAATCACAGTTGGCCAAGGCATGGCATATTCGTGTATAAATCACAGGAGTCCATTCGTGTTGTTCGAAGTGGTCGGACTCCTTCATTTCCCGATACAAGGCTTCAATGTGATCAAAGGCCACTGACGGACTCGATATATATCGACTGTAGGCTTCCATAATCGCACAATACAGGGATAAGGTTGGTTTCATCATGGACTCGCGATGGACCAAACCAGTTGAGTTGTCTGCTTGGTTTTCCGCTTCCTTCCACCATCGTTGCAACTGTCGCAAATGAGCCAATGCGCGTTCGTGGGGTGGGGGACGGTCCTGAAGCCGTCCCTTAGAGGCCCACAACTCGACCATGTTTCGTACGGTCAATTCATCCGGATGGGGATGAGAATCTGGATTCAGTTGTGCCTTGGACAACATTTGTTCAAAAAGTTCCTCTCCCACAAGCGCTTTTCTTCCTGACTGGTCGTCTTTGCCTTGCACAAGAGCATGAAAAATGATATTGTATGGGGTGGCCGTCGATGACCTGCCATCCTGTACTGTGCAACGCAAGCCGACATGATGATAGTTTTGTACCCTGTTGAAAATGGACTGGGGAGACAGTTTTGTAGAAAGCTTGTTGTTGTGCTTTGCGTTGGATCCTCGTCCTCGAATGACACTCTTGCTGTTTGTGGATGATACGGTCGTCTTTTTGTTGAAGGACATGCAATAGTTACGCCATTCCATTAAAAGTAAATGAATGAGGCCAGGTTCCCACTGACGGAGCCGCTCTAGACGTTCGGTATCTTGAAGCTTTTCCAACTCGACACATTGTCGATCCAACACGCCAAAGGCCAATTCCAAAATGGTGGACACCGATGGCCCATATTCAGCATGTTGTTGCTGCTGCTGTGCTGGTAACAGTTCGAGACATTGTCTCACCTCGGACAACAACGCCGTTGCTTGTGTCCAATCTTGAGGATTCCAATCCTGGTAATCCAAGGATGATGATTCCATGTGTAATGGTGGTGGGGTTTCTTGCAAGTCATTGTTGTCGGCAGTTGCGTGAGGGGCTCCTTGAATTAATTCCTTGGAAAACTGAATCCAGTTGAGCACAAAATCATTAGTATTATGAGTCGAGCGGTAGTTTGTGGCTTTCTCCACTTGACTGTTGCTGGTGCCGGCGGACGATGCGGAGTGCTCCTGCTCCGGATGGGTGGAGAACGAACCGTGAAGGCATTGCGTCAAAACCCGTGGGGGCAAGGACCGGTTGGAGAACCACCATCCTTTTCCGAAGAGTGAGGAGCATCTGGATGAGAACAACGATCCGTGAAGAAGGATCGGAATGGAAGGCTTGGATGAAAGGAGAATGGTCCTTCGTGTATTGGCAAAGGTTGTGATTGTACGAGGAGAAACAGCAGACGAAGAGAACGGAGTCGTCATGTGCGACCCATGTACATGGTGTAAACACAGAAAGCTCGTGGGATTCTGTCTTTTTCTCCGTGCAAGTAGGAATTGCTTTGGTCCGGGCCGATTCATCCTGATTCTGCTGTAACCAGCAAAAACTTTTCTATCTTCTAGCCTCGTCAACACACTAGGTAGTCCCCTTCCCGCTTTCTTCCTCTCACTGAATGCCCCTTCTTTTTCTTCTTCTTGCTCCTCCTCTTTCTTTTACTTCTTCAATCGAAACACCAAGAAAGTAACAAAACAGAAGAGAGATTGGTTTTTGTTCGATGTTTTCCTCCCATGAAAGACTTGGGATCGTCCAACGACACCAGAGAACAAAAGATTTTGGTGACAAAAGATACCCCATTTAGAGCGACCGTTAAGCGACTGCTCAGGTTCCCGATCTTTTTGGCTCTCTGTGTTGACAGTTTGGTTCTCGTCGTTGTTGTCATCTCTCTCTCTCCATCTATCGCGTACCTCCAGAGAACAGTGAAGATACAAACCGCATCAGTGGCAGTGGTCCAGAGAGAAACGCAATGACATCGAAAGACGAGGACAATCGGCAAGATCGAAAAATGGATCTTCCGTCGTGGATGGATGAAACCAACGACGCCAAGTTTGCCGCAACCAAGCAAGGCGATGAAGACGACGACGAGGGAACATCGGAAAATACACCCCTACTGTTTGGAAGCGCACCCGCCACCAAAACCCGCGACAACAACAACAAAAAGGGTTTGATGGCGGAGACCGAGCAGCAACAATCGGATATTACGCTCCCTTCTGTGGCTCTACTTTCGTCGTCGGATCACAAGAAGGACGATGACGATAATGACGAGGACGATGATGATGATCACGACGAAGAGCAGCAAGAGGATCGCAACAAGACTAGTAAAGCCAAAAAGAAGACTTCCTCGAAGCGTCGCCCCATCGGCCGTCGTCGTCCAGAACAAGAAAGCTCGTCTCGTCCGCATATTCCACGACAAAATCCCTGCTTGTGGATCTTTCATTTTATCAAAGGCTCGGCCGTTGTGGGATCCCTTTGTTTGTTACTGACGCAATGGATGCCCTTTGTTACCGACCATTATCACTTGTCGACACTTTTTTCGTTGCTCAACATGATTCTCAAGGGATACATTTCCTTGTTTTGCATTTTATTCATTTTGGTGGAAGTCGACTTGCCCATTGCTATTTTACGGAATTCCATGTTGTTGCATGCCTACTTTAGTCGAGGCTTTTTGTATTCCTTTTTGGGGCTCATTTGTTCGGTCGAGGCCAGTTCCGATCGCGTCCAATCCTTTTTGTCGTCGGACGATACCAATGGCAGCTCTTACGAAATTACCTGGTCGGCCATTTTCATGCAAGTGTCGGCCTGGCTTGTGTGCGCCGTGGGTCTTACCTACATGCTTCTCGGCGTTTTGTGTTTGCAACCCCTCCGTAATCGATTGCGTGAACAAGAACGACAAGCCTGGAGAACCTATCATGAAGAAATGAGAGAATGGCGAAGGAACAACAACCGCAACAACGAAACATGACGTGCAGTGTGTAATGCAGTCGTTGGCTAGCAGCAAACAGGTATTCAGTAAAGCAAATGGCGGAACAGGGCGAATCGATCATGCGCATACGTAGAGAGTATTTTAGAAGCAAATGGCGAAACAGGGCGAATCGATCATGCGCATACGTAGAGAGTATTTTAGAAGTCACATACCATCCTGCTTGTCTTAGATTCAATTGCCGTCTATTCCCACACATATCACGCAATCACCACCATTCAGGAGGTTACCATACTGTATACAAAAAGTGCTCTAATTTATTTGGTAGGTCGGACACCGGAGAGGACTATAGCTGCTCTCCATGGCATGCACCGACTCCTTCTTTACACATGGATCCTATCGGAATATGGGTAGATCTAAAATGGTCCAGAATCATGATCGTCATCATCATCTTCTTCTTCGTCGGGTTCCATGACTTCATCCGAGTCATTGAGAGTTTCCCAATCTTCTTCCACCACATCGCCTTGTTCGTCTTCACTGGTCCATCCGGCCACCGTCGGAGGCAAATCCTCTGGACCACCACCACCGCCACAACACGAAGCTGTGCCGATTGGAACAGTGTAGGTGGTCCATCTCCAAAAGGCACGCAAATGTCCCCAATCGCGCAAGGCTCGAATCAAGAGCACAAATTTCATGTTGCGGACAAACAAGAGATATTTTGGAATGTACTTGATCATCAACTTGATTAAACGAAACAATTCTCCAATCGGACGGGCCTTGACCAACACTTTGTACAACCATGGCACATGTCCCGACTGCAAAATTCGTGTCGTTACCTTGACCGTCACCTTGGTTCGGCGGAATATTTTTTGCCACAATTTGCGTTTCTTTTGCAATTCAATAACCGGTTGAATGTACAAGACTTCACCCGGAAACAGAGCCATGACGTCAATGACAAACCAGGAGGTCAAGTATCGAGCCCACACTGCTGTGAAGCTAGTCAGGACAGTTCCATCAGGTGTGGTACGTTGAGTCAAAAAGTTGAGGATGATATCAATCATGTAGCAAATTTCGATTAAGCCTGGTCTTGATTGGAACTGGCGCTCTCGAATGAACCGATGTGTCAAGTAGACGTTCACAATAGAGAGTATGACAGTGAAAATATCCCACGCAATCTTGAGTGGATGATTCACCGGAATCAACCAAGGGTTGACAAACGCTTTTCGTTTCCAACTGGACTGCTGATGTTTTCGTCCTCGAGAGGGTACGCTTGGAACAGAGTTGGCGACAGACATGATAGACTGCGGAATCGATGTTTGATGTCTAAACGAACTGTTCCGCTTACGTAGCTCTTGAGACAGAGTGGCTCCGTGCTTCAGCGCCAATGCCGAGGCTGTCAGCGGACGTTGAACCGGACTAGATTCATTTTGTTCTGCTTGCGATCGGCACAGTACCGCGCCATGTCTCAATGCCAATGCGGAAGCGGTCAGCTCTTTTTGATTCAAGCTGGTAGATATCGCGGAAGATTGTTTCGGAGTGGTTAGCGGGTCCACATAAAAGTTAAAGCCCCCCTCATCTTCCTCTGAATAGTAGCCATCTTCCGAGCCTTCGAAATCGGTGTCATATTCGTAATCGCTGTAGCGGGACTTGAGCAAGCCGTACGCTTCACCTTCGGAAGACCATGACTTGACTCTTTTGTGTTCAAACCGAGATGGGCGAGCAATATCTTTCCATGGCATCTTACTCTTCATCGATGATGACATGTCCATGTCTTCATGAGTCGTGATAGGTCTCAGACTAGACCGCGGAATGCTTTCATTCAATGGTCTCTTAAGACAAGCCGAAGCTGTTCGTACTTCTTGATCTGATTCACCTTCCATTGCTGATTGAGTTGCCTTCCTCTATTCCTTCTTGTTCTGCAGAAGAAGCTCGTTTTGTGGATAAACCAAATGCTTCAATTGTTGATGTTGTTGTTGCGATGAGTTGTTAGGTCTGGGCTGCGTTGGAAAAAACCCTTCTCTGCGCTAGAAGCAAGAGGATTGGTTTTGTCAAGCAATCGCTGCCAGTGATGTTGCTGCTGTCAGGAAAACAGGAAGCGAAAAGCGAAATTTCGAGACACGCAACGGACTGTGGGGCTCGAGGTCGTCGCTTTTCACGACACGTGTTGAATCAACACGGACCAAGACAGACGCCTGACACGATGCCACGACAGAATCCAAGAAAACAACGAAGCTCCACGTCAGGAAGCAATCCGGTTTCTGGAGGACTGGTTCCGTTTCGGACACGTCAATGTCGCAGTCACAGGAGAACCACCAACAGCTGTCCAAAGACACGGAGGTTTTTTAGACCGGCTCGGAGCAATCAGCGAGGCAAGGCTGGCGTGACACCGAATCTTTTTCTTGACGACAATGAGATTGCAGTGACCCGATAATAACCGCCAATCGCAATGCAGGGATGATCTGTGTTGCTGAACTATGTCTTTGTGGATCCTGGGGCACCAATCGACGACGAGCTGCCTCTTAGAGCACTTGGGAGACACGCGAGTAGCAAATTTCAAAGAGAGGGACTTTAGGGGAAAAGCAAGGAACCACGGAAGGTTGAAAAAGGATGGCTGTGGTCTTTGTCGATCGTTGTTGAGAAATGAGTGGGCAGCTCCTGTGGATGGTTTGATAGAAATGGAGGGAAATGAAGAATGAATTCCTCTTTCCTTGTTGTGTTTTGTGGCTCCCTGCTCCGTCCCTGTCTGTTCGGGTTTTGTGTGTTCTGTTGTTTTTGGCTTGCTTTAGGCCATTCCTTTAGCTCAACAAAACCAATCCGTGCGGGCCGGGCCGGATTTGGTTTTGGAAAATGTGCCCATCACGTCGAACGCCCGCCCAACATATTCGAAACTGTAGGCTGGCCTCTACACTAGCATAAGTAAAACACTATCCCTAATGAATTTCCCGGATTTGTTCGAACCAATCCGGGGTCCTGGATTGGTTCGAACAAATCCAGAAATGCTGTTTTACCCGGATATATGACGTAAACGTGACGCAAAATGCTGACGTGCACGCAATCTCGATTTGGTTTTGCGAGCTAAAGGATTGGCCTTTACTTGCATTCTCGTCCGCACACCAAAAAACCTGCCAATCCTTTCTGCTTACAAGAATTTCAGAGACAAGACGCCGGCATGACGACTGACGACTCTATTTCTAACTCATTGTGTCACGAATACGAGTATAGTTCCTATATAATAGAACGAGTATTTATCGTTGAATATCATAACCTCATAATTAAAAGCGTAGCAGAAGCCCTGGCCCGCGTAGTTTGGGGAGCTGCCGACTTCCCAAGACCAAACGCCAAGCGTGCCGATCAGACGGAAGCAAATGCTCCCCTCCTCATTTCCGATTCCCGGAACTGTTGGACGGAATGAACACATGAATCAACATTGGAGCTCTGGATGTACAACATGAATTCAATCCAACGTGATCATTGAATGATGATCGCGGACCGGAGTGTGAGTGCCAATCACGCCGACAGAATCTCGCGACCACTCCGAAGGAAAACACTTGTGCAGAATTCCAAACCAACACTAGGGACCAATGATGCCAATGTATCATCATTTCTTTCTTGCTCTTCCCCTTTTCTCCCTTTTTCCCTTGTCTTGAGAGTTGTTGATCACAGCAACCAACGCCGAATAAATTCATTCAGCCCTCGTGCATAGAGAATGGTAACTGTTCGTGTCCCACCTCTTTCTATCCATACATGGCTAGTGATAGATGAATGATCGTTGAATATAATGAGCATTTAGAAGTAGCTGCTTATCATGCATTTCTTTGAATCGTTTTTCTCTTCGGAATGAACGTGAACAAGTCCATATTTCTCTTTTTTATTCACAATTTCAGTTTATAGAAATGGAACATGTCCGTTTTGGCGTCAAGCTTTTCAATATCGCGGAAACCTGCTTGTTGTGCATACATGCGCAACAAACTGGGACGCATCACGGCTCCTGTTTCCACGGAGGGCTTGCTCGTAGACGACGACGATTTTCCGTCGGGTAAACAGCACAAACACGACACTCCATAAAGAAATTGTTCCAATGGATTGTTTTGATTGCTCGATGAAAAGTGATCTGCAGCCGGTTCGTCCATGACAATCACTGTGCCCTGGCTCGTTCCCGTCAGGGCCATTTCTCGCATTGTACGCAAAACAGAAATTGGATCTCCCATGTCATGAATGCATTCCAAGGCCATCACCAAATCCCACGACACGGAAGATTCTTCGTTTTTGGCACAATTTTGTTCGAGAACAGTCGCCGCATCGACGCAGTTCGCACTGATGCGGTTCGAAAGCCCATTGGAACGAATGTTCATTTTGGCGGCGGCAATCGAGGCTTGATCCAAATCATAAATGTCGACTGTCGACTGTGGCTCCAGGGAATTATTCAGCAACAGCAATGGCACTGAATCCATGACCGCCACCAATATCAGCTACACGTGCTGTTCCATTCTGAAGGCGGTCGAGAAGCGTAGCGTCGTCATCCCTCAGAATATCCTGGAGAATTCCGGGCAACTCGTTGCGGAAAAAGGGACGATTTTGACGAGCTTGCGCTTCATGAGCATCATGACCCAACTCTTTCCAACTCACGCCGGTGTCATCGCGGTATGCGTCGACTAGTTTGTCCAAAGCCTTGCCTGTGGCCCCATGAAAGAACGCCAGAGGTGCCATGTACATGGAACTGTTGGGGTCGGCCAAAGTCGGAATGTGTGCTGCTGGGAGAAAGAAACGGCGTTGGTCGTTGGGATCCATCATATTTTCCTTCTTTTCCTCATCATTTGAGTCGATGTCACTGTTTATAGATTCATGAACCCATCCTGCCATGGTCTGCTGTTCCAACCATTCTCGGGCATAGCGCGGAGATGAACAAGAGGTCTGTTTGGCCAGCTCGGATGGGTAAAGGCCCTTGTCTCCTGCCTTGGCCAAAGCGGTGTACCAACCGAGCTTGACTCCGATAAAGGCTGTCTGAATCAATTGAGCCCCCAAGACAGCTTCAAAGTAGCGTTCTTGAAAGGCCGCGGCAAGCTCCTCTTGTTTCTGGGCAGCAAGTTCACCCGAACTGACCAATGGCTGTTGCGTTTCCGTCATCGTGATGATATCGTCAAAGCTGTCAATAAGAAAATCAATCTTTTGGTTTTTGTGAGAAAAGATTTGAATTGGATCCATCATGGCAATCTGACGTTTTTTCTTTGACGGAACGTTGCTCCCTTTACTTCCGGATCCATATCCAGACGTGTCATGTTTGACATGGATTCACAATTTGCAACGGGAAAATCACTCTCCAAAATGTGGAGGAAGTCAATCGGATTCAACTCTCAGATACTTGGTCCTTTTTATTTCGGACCCTAAAGTATCCGTAGTCCATAGTGGCATGAAGGAACGAAGATACCATTGTCGAGGACCACAAGATACTTTTTTTGACACGACCGCGATAGAGCATTAGTAGCTATGGTAGCTATACCACTCTTATTGCCTCTCTAGCTATTAATAGCTTCATCTCTCATCTCAATCACTGGGAAATTCACCAAGAACAATCTCTTGCTCCTTTCTTCCTTGTAAATGAACACAGTATGTCGAAGACTCCAGTACTATGAAAGAACCATTTGATACAAATGAAGAAGCTGAACGCAGAACCACACAATTCTACAACTTCCGTGCTTGGTCCAGCAACTTGCGCGAATGCCTCCGTTGGTAATGCGAACAACGAAAGGAAACCAAGTTGATGATAATGTGTTGTCACAAGATTAAAAACGCAAGAGCATGGGAGAGCATGCTGGCATATCGAAAGTCTATATATAGTAGACCCTATCCAGTTTGCAAAAATGAAACGAAGCCTCACAATGCACATCCTACCAACATGCCAACATAGGCGTTTCTCAGAAAGTTTCTCGGGTGCATCTTCTTCGTTTCCGAGGGTTTACAACAATGCAGTACGGCGGTATTCCCATTCGCAATCAGGAGATAATTATCGCACTTTCTTGGTTGCTCTCTATAGATCGGTTGCTTCATCGTCTGTGGATATAAATTTGTATCCATGCAAGAGTTTTACTGCCTCGTGTCCTGCAGCCCATCCTCCCCATACCATGACATTCGGTTCCGGTACGTGTAATTGCACAGCCATATTTGCTCCCTGTCCTGCGATGCGTTTGTTCCCCTCACACGATCCTTTTTCAAAGGATCCACTGGATTCTTCATCTACTTGCAAGATATATTCATATCCTCCGACGGTCGACCCTACTGCCGATGGGACAACCTTGAGTTGGACCGTAACGGGGAAGGTTTCAACCGATACCAATGTCAAGGATACATCGTTTTCAAAATCTGGAAGGGGCGTCATGGCCCCGGTGATGGTCACACCATCGCCGGTGGAAGAATCCTCGTTTCCCGTCAGCAGTTCAATCTTGAGTGGTGCATCAGATTGTGCCTTTTGAACCATGTTGTTCATAATGACTTCTTCAGTCGTTAATTCGACATAGCAGGAGGATGAACTCAGCAAGTACGAGGCGAATCCATTCACCATGGGTGTTGCAACAGAGAGCCACAACAGGAACCATGTCGAGAGCGAAACGAACGCGGATGATCTCATGCTTCAATTATTGTTTGTGCTTCGTGCAAAACGCCTCGATTCACTCAACGTGCAAGCAACTGAGGACTTGCTTTTGTCGTTGTTCTCTTGTACGATGACAAGGGTGGAATACAGAGCTTCTCTATTGTCTCCTCTGCGGATTTTGTGGAGGCAATGGGTCATGGTCATTGGAGAAACATGTCCAATAAATGTGCTAAAAATAATGTCGCCCCGTCCCCCATTGGTATGGTCACCACCCCCGAACCCCGAACCGCTTCGTGGGGGCAACGAGTAAGGCCTTCCCCTAGGTAGTTCCTAGTAGGAGTAGGTAGGTAGCCATCGAGGACTGAGGAAGGAGAGGATGATGAGTGATTTGAAAGTTACTTTTCCTACTCCTATCTTCGTGGAGTATCATATATATAATGCAGATCGCAATTTAGAGAGCTCGTCTCAATGAGGAGAAGAACGCGGACCAGACCCAATCCAGCAAAAACGACCGATACCAGTTTTGAATTACAACATGCGGCAACGAAACAGCGAAACACATGTGATCCGCTTGGTACCACATTCTGGAAGAAACACCATGTCCTAACGAGCCGCTGTGGGTCGTACACTGACTGTGTTTTCCTTGCTGTTCCAAACGGAGACAAACGACTGGATTCGTTCATCACCCGTGAGTCTGCATCTCGGCGGCATTTGAGGGGAAGCAAACCAAGCCTTACTTTAAGTCTCACTGCCAATTGGACGGCACATCTTTGTACTTTCAATGATCGCTTTGGCTATCATACATGTTTGAACGGACGAAGAGGGTGTTGTTTCGACATTGGTGTGAGTGTCATCGCACCGAAACACAATGTGTGCGTGTGTGTCTCTCTCTTATGCACACAATTGGTTGGTTTGGACTCGCTCCCTCCACGATTCACAGTGTTTCGGATGATGTGTTGGTGGTTTGTCGTGGATGTGACTGATATCGTACAAAGTCTTGTTCCGGACCACCATTCGGTTGCTGCTGCTGTTGTCGTCGTTGAGGTTTTTTCCATGCTCCTCGAGACGTTACTTCCTTTCGTTTTGGTTTTGGATTGGTTTCGTAGGAGGAGGTGTCACGAGAGCTTTTTCTACGACGAGGCGACGCCGTCCCTGGAGTGGTCACTGCTGCCGACGCCAAGGCCGAGACACTGGATTGCGAAAGGATCAAGACACGTTTGGGATTTTCATCCAGTGGGTTGGAGGGAATGGGAACTTGTTTCCAGACATGACGTTCAATGTCCGACTCCAATTCTCCTCCAATCCAATACAACAGGTGACCGCCACCAGTGCTACTACGAGTCGTAGAATCCTGACCAGGGTCGTCGTCGTCGTCCGACGTGGGGAACGACAACAAGTGATGCATCCACGAACAAAATTGCGGCAAGGCCGAGACGGATCGTCCCAAGGCCACATCAAACTGTCGTTGTTGTTGTTGCGGGAGAGATTCGGCGCGACCATGAACAATGTCGACATTGGAGAGTTGCAGTTCGTCTACCATGTCTTGGACGGCCACTAATTTCTTGCCCACACTATCCACCAAGGTAAAGTGTACCTGGGGAAAACAAATGGCCAAGGGGAGTCCGGGAAAGCCTCCTCCGGTACCGACATCGACAACACGACGAATCGGCTGTTTGTTGTTATTATTGTGATTGAAGGATGGCAATTCGTTCCAGGCTCGCAATCCTCCCACCACACTGGGAACCACATGACGATCCCAAACCTTGAGAGCTGTGTCACATTCTTTGCGACTCACCAAATTAATACGGCCATTCCACTCCCATACCAAATCACTCAAGTGTACCAATTGTGCATATTGCTCCATGGTTAAAAAGGAGGAGGAAGAATTGTTGGTGTGGAGCCCTAGTACTTGTTCTTGATAGGCGGGTGCCCATCGAGGATCGGTGGTGGAAGGTGCTGTCGATCGGCTGGTTGGAATAGACTGATGAAACGAGTCATGATTACTATCACCGTCATTCAAGGATTCTTCCAAACCCTGTTTACTTTCCGTCAGTCTTGTAGTAGTAGTTGCGGTTGTCGCAGCAGTGTCCCTTGGCTGGTGGTGCATGCGAGGAACGGCGGAGGTGGTGCACCCCCTCCTCTGATGGAATGATGCCGGTGAATCCAATGACGAGATGCAACAAGAAGCAGAAGGAGCGATCCACCCAAGACCCATTCCGGGACGTACACATCGCGGTCTTGGGTAGGATCCAACCAAGGCTGTCGTGGCAATCATGGTCCGTGTCGCAGTGGCCCAAAGTGTGGTGGTCACCACCACCAACCATTGGGAAACATGACAAGAAGCACGAACCGAACCACCACGACCACCAAACCAAGAAGAGGCGGCTGTCACCCTTGTAGCAGTTGGACGACAGAGGGAGCGTTTGGTAGAGCTGGACGGCAGAGTTGTGAGCTTCATTGTCTGGACCAGTAGCGTCCTGATTCGGATCATGATGGGTTCGTTGTCGAACGCAATTCTGGTCGTCAAAAAAGATTAGAAAAGATACCGTCCAACCGTCCATACACGCCCTTCGGACAGCGGACAGACAGAGAGAGACTCAGTCAGTCGCCGTGCAATAGACGCCCGCACATCGAGCGGCGTGCGCGTGATCATAGAAAAACCTGGCGAGAGATTGCGCGACAAGACCAAAACAGCCAATGACGACGGCACGGGATGATGTCATCACTATCACTTGACGATGATGGAGTGAGAATCGACACACCCAAGAACGACAAAACAACAACCCGTGATTTCGACAACGAGACAAAACTTCTCTGTGGTTTTGTATTGGATTGTGCGTTGCTGCGTCTGTCCTTGTGTGTATCATACAAAATACCAAAGCAAGAGCTTTATACCGTTCTTGCCATTGTTGGGAAGCAACCAAGACTCTTTGGAAGCATAATAGACCATCCGTTCAATCCACATTCCAGAACCCACACGCAGCATCATGGTGAAATCCTGGTTTCCTTCCATGGGAGATAATTCCTGTGTCAAGTACAACATTGGTGGTTTGCCCTATGAAGAAACGTCGTGTTTGTACAAACAGAGCATCCTTTCATGGACCTATTTCGAGTGAGTTGTCCTCGTCGTCGTCGTCATGCAGCAAGAGGATTGTCATCGACCAAAGACGAATCCAGAACGACAACCAGTTTGGCCTTGTTGTTGTTTGCCTCGTAGAAATCTCTCACACAATAACTGTGTTCTACCACTGCCACACCAACAGTGCTGAAAAATCCTATGATACCATTCCGGTCCGTGATTGGATGGCCGTTCATCCTTGGGTCCCCATTGTCGCCTGTGTCTTGTACATGGTCTTGATTCCAGTTGGACAAGCCTATTTTACCACACGACCTCGATGGAATTGGCGCATCACCTTGGCCGTGTGGAATTTGTTCTTGTCGGCCTTTTCGGCCGTGGGGGTGATTCGGACCCTCCCCGCCCTCTGGCATTTGTATTCCTTTTACAGTGTCGAAGAAAACTTTTGTATGGACCCCGAATCGCATTTTGGATCGGGTACCACTGGATTGTGGGTCCAACTCTTTTGCTTGTCCAAATTCCCGTACGTATACATCCAAAGTTGCGCACATCACCCGATGCGTCCAGTTGATCCTGTCTGACCTGACTAATGTGCTGTCCTCTTGTCTGTCTCACTGTCGTTCTTTTTGTTGATGTTATTATCGCCGGCGGCGTCATCGTCGTTCAGTGAGTTGTTGGACACCTTTTTCATTGTCATTCACAAGAAACCCTTGATTTTCTTGCATTGGTACCATCACGTTTCGGTCTTGTTGTATTGTTGGCATTCCTATGTCTACAAGGCCCCGGCCGGAATTTTGTTTTGTGTCATGAATTACACGGTCCATTCCATTATGTACTTTTATTACTTTTTAATGGCCGCCCGGTGCAAACCCAAATGGTTCAATGCCGTTTGGATTACCCTGTTGCAAATTGCCCAAATGGTGGCCGGTGTAGCCGCCACCATTGTGACCAATTATCTCTTTTTTGTCAAACAATCGGAAAATTGCTACATTAATCGAGCCAATTCCGTTGCGGCCTTGGTCATGTACGGCAGCTACCTGGTACTCTTTTTCCAATTCTTTTTGGGACGGTATTCCATCAAAACTACCAGCACCAAACCCAAAACCGTATCATCCGAACAACAATCATCATCATTACCACCCCAAGAAAAGCCAAAAGAACAGTAATTATATCCTTCTTTCTTCTACTTCTTCTTCTTTGTAAACTAAAGCACACATGCGCTGCGTTTTCATGGATGGATAGTCCGATAGAAAAGGGTGAGAATCCGTAACTGCGTGTAAGAAGCGCAGCAATGATACGAAAAGGCCAAGTCGAAGGTGCCACTGTAACAGTCTACTGTTACCTCTGCGGATCAAAAGAGAGACTCATCACTTTGTTGATTCTTCTCAATCTAATAGGACTACAGTCACAGAAACTTGTCGTTTAGGAATACTAAAACATACAGCAGTCTACGGATACGTATATACCACAACTCTCGTTTCCCTCTCCATGCTACATGTTGCATCGAGAAACGTTGCTCCTGTTCCCTCCACACACTGCGCCCTTCACCTTCAATCATCAAATCATAACGTTCTTTCCTGGTTGTTCGCATCATGTGTGTGTGTCTCGACATGATTTTCTCTCCTTTTTCCTTTATTTTTTAGGGAGTTGTCAAGCCTGTCGAGTTGCTGCAACTGTCGCCACAGCTACTACTCGTGCTACTCATGGCAGTGTCCTCCGCCGTGGTTGCCGTGGTGGAACTACCAACACTCTTGTCGTCGTCCTCGTCGTCGTCCGTAGCAGGATTCTTTTCGACCAAGGATGATGCGACGACATCCAAAGACGTTGATTTTGTTGTTGTCCTTGTCGTTTCCCTTTCTGTGGATAGAACCAGACTTTCGTCATCGTCATCATGGTCGTCCTCCGACAGGACAACGGTACCATGACCATCGTCGCTGCCATTATTATCATCATTTTCAGGATCGTCACAAAACAGACGTTTGCTCGTAGGCTCGTTTCGAGTCGCCGTTGCGCCGCTCTCTTGACTGCTGTCGTTCGAATATTGGTTCATCAAGTTTGCCACCAGAGCATGGGGGATATCATGCTCAGTAGTTGTCACATTGCTCTTAAAGGCCGTTTGTTGTTGCTGTTGTTGTTGCTTGCAATAGCGCTGATATTGCTGATTGATTGCCATCCATTGTGTTTGACAGGTCACTACGGCTTCGGATACGTGTCCAATAATTTGCTGTGACACAATACCACCACAGGCAGCAATGCGTCGTCGCCGTTGCCTTTTGTGCATGGTACTGGATTGAATCAAGGACACTGTGTGTTGTTGACGAAGCATACGTTTCTGAATCAAGGTCAGGTAACGGCCCAAACATTCCCATGCGGAAAGGGTCAACAAGAGAACCACCGACAAGGTTTGTTGTTGACGGCGACAATGTTCTTCCGTGTTGTCGCTTTTGGTTTGGTCGGGTTCCGTTTGTTGTGTGTTCGGGTTCTGCTGTTTTTGAGGTGTTGCGATATCATCATTGGAAGACGGTTCCGAATCTTTATCCGGGATACAATCTTGGCCATGACTGTCACTGCTGTCGCCACCGTTTTCGACACGTTCCATGATTGTACTATAGTGGCGAGAGCCAATCATGGGTTGTTCGTCTTGCACATTTCGGAGCGCATTGATACAACTCCGACAGTAATACAAGCACCCGTAACCTTCGTCCAGAAAGGTTGCGGTTGTCGTTGGATCGGCTGTAATGGTCGATTTAATGGCTTCCATGCTGCGCCCGGAATAAAATCACAAACAAAGCAGGGAGACCCAGTAAGCAAAGACACAGTAAATATTAGTATTTTTCTGGCCCGTTCCAGAAGTCACATGAATAATGACACATGAATAATGACACTTACTGACAAGGATCCACCATTCCTTGAATCGAAAGGAAATCTAGCAAGTCATCTAAGGAAGCTTCAAAACGTTCTTGTGCTTTCTTGAGTCTCCGATCCTGTTGCTCTTCCACTGAAGTGGATGCCATATTGGTGTGGGTTCCCCGATGCTGCCGATGACGTAGGACCGATGACAAAAGAATGGGGGTCCGCAACAAGGGGTTTGGGCCTCTGTTATTTTTTTCGTGGTCGTTGGGTGGAGCTGTGGAAGGTGTTACTGGATCTTCCTTTATGGATGAGTGACTTCGCGGCTTTGGATACGGTGAAGGCAGGGAACCCAAGAGATTGTTCAACATTCTAGACGCTGATCGTTAGAACTGCTGGAGCCGTAGAATCAAATGAGAATAGAGTAGTGGCACGAGATATGCGGAATGTGAATATACCCTGTGGTCTGTCAATTCTGCTCAAAAGAGAATCGGACAAGCGAGTTGACGGTACGTAAAAGAGAGTCTGATGGATATGGAAACAATCTTGCGACAATGGTGCGGCAAGATCCCAGGAACTCAAACACACACGATGATGATGAGTGACAAGACAAGAAAAACTCCATTTTGAGAGAACAAGCGATTGGGGGCATTGGCGATGGCCAGTCGGGGTTCCGGGATCTCAAGTGGCGGGAGTGGAGCACATGTCTTACACTATGGATCATAGTGACGATTCTTAAATCGTTTTTGATCTTGTATAGCCCCGAAGCACGCATGCCTTAAACCTGCTAGTACCGTTGAAAGGAAATTTTTCATCTAGTTACCGAAAAGCAAGACTTGGTGACTGGCGCGCCTTGATAATACTCCGTTATAGGCGTTATGACGTGTCAGTTCAAATTTGTTGGTACGCGCGCCGCTCTATAAAAGACGGTTGGGGAAACCCCGTTTCGCGTGGAACTACGCCTCAAATTAACAACTGCATGGGGGCTGATGGGGTACGATACTGGTTGGGCATGTTGAACCAAGTGTCTTTGTTTTGAGGGCTCCGCTTTCTGCTGGCTGTGTCGGAACTTTGTTGTTGTTGTTGGACACGAACAGAAGTAACTCTGTCCGTCGACATTAACACAACGTTTGAAGCTTGCATTGAGCCATTGGCCACCCTAGTGGAACAAGCCACGGGCTCCGCCACGTTATTCTGTGACCAAAGCACAACAACAATTGAACCCATTTCAATATACTAACACGGTCTCGGTTTCATGGAAAAACCATGCTCAAGTTTGTGGGGAAGAACAAGAAGAACAGCAGTGTTCGCACTGCGGGTAACGACAAGAGCATTGTCGAAAACGAGACGCCGACAACACCAAGTTCTTCTGTAGACGCAGTCGTCGTCAAGAAGGGCAAGGCGGTAAGCAACGATCCGTATTCCAACAAAATCGCATCCCATTTGGCATCCAGTTTGTCTTCCTCTTCTTTATTGCTGTTACCGTCATCGTCGACATCGGCGGCAGCGACAACACGACAATCCCATATTCGACGAGCTTCACAGGGTGCCTTGTCCAGAATTGCTCTGGCTGCCTCCTCGGCCCATGGCCTTCACCAACGGTTGAGTGGTGGTGGCCGTAAAAGTTTGTCCTATGCCGGCAGTTCTGCAGCTGCTGCTGCCGCAGCCACGGCAAGTTCCACCACAAATCCTTTGCAAAAGCAACAAAAACTAGTTCGTGACAAACTCTTAGAAGCTCACCAGGGGTTTGAAATCTCGGTATGTTGCCTCCTGGATGCAGCTACCTCTCAGAGCCTTGACGAACAATTGTACGTATGCACCTGGCGTTGCTTCCACAACACAAGAAACTCGTTGCTTCAGATGACTGACTGGCTGTTCTCACCATATGTATGTTGGATGAACTTGCTTGTTGTCACATGATTGATTTGTCTTTTCTCTCTGTTTTATCAGAGTACAAGAGTTGCACGACACCATCTCGATCGATCCAGCGGAGGCTGTGGAATCGATTATGGAGGAGGACGACCATGGTCTGTCCTACAACTTGAACCAGTGTATAGTATCCTTGTCCAAGTGGCATTCCTTAGTCATGGCGGTCCGTGACAAGGCAATAGATGCAAGAGACCAGGCGGAGACAAAAGAAAATGACGAGGAACATGCTAGTAGTGATCCTGAGAGGATACGATCTCTGCTCATGGCGGCGTGGAAATCATTGTATCTGTATGTGCATATGATACGACAGTATTGCAAACGAGAATTTCATCGACATCAATTGTCGCGCTGTTCTCATGATTTGTCCTTGTTGATCAGCGGTAGTACCAGTACAGGAAGCAACACTTTGGGGCTTGTGAGTGGCTCCATGAACACGGTTGTGGCAGCAACGCCACGCAGTATTGCCAAACTCTCCGAAGCTGTCGTCAAATGCCATTGTCAATGGATGGTCCTTTCCTACATGGAATACAAGAATCCGAAACTGGATTCGCCGGAGCTCTACCAACCGCAGTAGTAGCTGCAGGTCCTTTGGATTTTGGGCTCCGCTCTTCTTATCCGGAACAAGACAATAGATTCTCCCACTACAAATATTTAATAGACTCGCTTGACTGCCATCGCTGTCATATAGTTCGTTACACAATAGAAGGGAGCTTTTAATGGAGAAAGGAAGAGCACCTTCATCGTTGTGAGAAAACAGAAGTGAGCGTTGCATGAAAAAGGTGAGACGGTCCACCTCTCCCTCAAGGAAGGTGGAAGGTGGGGGTTATTTGGGGGAGATCCAATCAGACCCTACCAGATCAACCAATGAAATGCGACCACAAGAGATTCGTTTCGCCGTCCGACCGTCAAGCAGTGACTCGCTTTTGAGTCGAAAGAAAATCTTGATGATGGTCTGCCGACAACGCCGAATCATGTTGTCATGAGATCCGAATAAAAGCCGCCATGAGGACGAAGCAAACGATACACGCACTTCCTTGTTGGATGTTTTGTGTGTTCTTGTTTGGTTGGGAACTTCCAGTATCACGCCTTGTCCGAGTTGAGGCATTATTATCTAGTAGTCCCTCAACGTCTGGTAGACGTGTAATTCGTGAGTGTATCGGAGATCGCCTCGGAGAATTACCCTTTCATTCCTTGTCGTCGTCTTTACCGGCCTCCTCTACAAATCACGATGAAAGTGACGACCATATGACCACAAGAAGAACTGGACAAAATCTGAAACAGTACCAGAAAGAGCAAATACCGCTTTCCACAGACTACGTCGACAACACTGCCAAAAGGGGTGGAGTTTCCCTTTTCGATCGTCGGTCTCTCTTTTCGATTCCATGGCTAGTCACCTCATCCTTGTTGGCGATCAGCGGCGTGGTATCTCAACCCACTCCGGTCAATGCAGCTCCCCCGATTGCAGTGATTGCCGAAGAATTGGGATACTTTCCAGTACGAAATGCCGACGGTCAATTCGCATACGTTCCCAAACGTATTCAACGCAATTCGACCGATCAAGCCATTGCCTTGGCTCAATTTGTAAGAGAATCGGGAGCTGTGATTTACACAGCCTATTGGTGTCCTCATTGTGCACGACATCGAGAAGTTTGGGGTCGTCAGGCTTGGGCACAATTGCAGACTGTGGAATGTGCTCCCCAAGGCTATCAAGCCCAACCTCAACTCTGTGGGATTGGAAAGGGAGGCCGTCGTGGTCGTAAGGCTCCGGAAATTACCGGATTTCCCACTTGGGTCTTGGGGAACGGACAAGCCTTGGCCGGAGAACGATCCCTGTCTGATTTGGCGCAGGCTGTGGGATTTACGGGCGACTTTGACGAATCCCTCGAAGTCAATGTTCCACCATTGCTAGGATCATCCGCCTGCCAGTAATCCAATGAAATTGCGGTCATGTAGTCGAAGAAGGTAGATAATACTCTGTGAGAGAAGATGCTTTTAGTTATAGACAAAACCAGGGACAACGTACCTGTCGTTGACGCTTCTACAGACTCCTTTCCTCATCTTTCGTCTACATCGCAAGAAGGATGTTAATACTCATTCTTTCGTTCTGGGGTTAAGACAACAGCGCCGTATAGCCTAGAACTATATCTCATAATACAACTCAATGTGTAGAGAATATCTGTATTTAGAATAGTTGGCGAATCGTACATCGACCGACCAAAGAGAATGGTGTGAAATTTGTAGGGGAACAAAAGAGCCTGCATCGTCAAGCTTTCTTGGTACAGTCTTTTTTTACTTTGTGGTGCTTCTCTCTTTGTATATATGTGTGTATGTCTTTCTGTGTGTGTGTGTGCAAAAGGGACAATGCGACTCTTTTTTTCTTTATCGTTTCCAACGCATGGCTGCCACGACCGCCAGGGCAAAGACTGCTGCAGCGGCCACCGGTTTCCAATCCAGACCAGGTTCCTTGTTGGGTTTTGCATCCTTGTCGCTCTGGTCGTCCTCCACGGGCAACGACAAGGAACGAGAGGTTGATGATGCGGGTTCAGTCTCCTGGACGACATTCGAGGAAGCGTTTTGTGCTGACTTGCTCTTGCTCTTTTTCTTGGTTTCAGCTTTGGTGTTGGTACTATTGGAGGATTGTGCGGGGGATGGTTTGGGGGTTGCTGTAGTTGCAGAAGCAGTCGTCGTCGTTGTCGTCGTAGATGCTGCCCACAAGGCCAAGGGAAAGGATTCTTCCCAAGCCAGTCGTTCTTGAACCGTCGCAGTGGCATTGCAAGGATTGGTTCCCAAGGCTTGTGCCGCGGCGCTGACATTGGAAGACGACGACGTGGCCTTGGGTGGAACCGTCACAGTTTCAACGGGGAGCGATGGATCGTGCAGCATGGCAAAGCGTGCCGTACGGACCGTCTTGGTAGCTGCAAGAGGTGGACTGGTCGTGAGCGTTTCCGCCTTGGTGGTAATAGACGTGACGCCAGTGTCGGGAGAAGCCGGTACGGCCGTTGGCTCCTTTGTGGCGGCGGTTGGTTTGGCGCTCAATGTCGAGGACGCAACCTGTTTGTCGTGGTTGGGAGATTCCGGTTGCGAGGTTGCTCCTGATGCCGTTTGAAAGGATTTGGTAAATTCCTTGTGTGAGTTTCCTTCGCTTGAACCATTGGTGGTGGTCGTCGTCTTGGTAGTCGTGGCGGTAGTGCTAGTACTGGTGGTAGTAGTAGGGGCGTCGGTCTCTTCGGGTTTGGTCGTAGAATCGGTAGTCGTCGTTGTTTCCTCGGTAGCAACTAATTTGGCCGTGACATGTTCTTGATGCAAATGGCGCACATGCCCTTCGCCATGCTTCGGATGAACCTTGTTTCCGGCTCTGGATTGACCTTTGCGACTCTTTTTTCCCATGGTAGTCGTTCAAGTGGCACAAGGAGGATCCAGACAACAATAATGGGGACTTGCGGATCTCTCGGACGTTATCAAACCTACGCTGGATTTTGGTCAAGGTCCAGCCAAATTATTAGGAAAAGCGGAGATGATGATGATAATGACAATACAGGAGGGAAGGGCAACGATTTGTGTGTGTTACTCGTAAGGATCCGTTGTGCTCGCCACTTTCT
Source organism: Epithemia pelagica (assembly GCA_946965045.2). NCBI lineage: Eukaryota > Bacillariophyta > Bacillariophyceae > Surirellales > Surirellaceae > Epithemia > Epithemia pelagica. Next base: position 893,338 of record OX337239.1, on the reverse strand, counting down.
CTTTGATGTGTTGAGTACGAAGATTTGCGCGAATGTTTTTTTTCGCGAAGGTGCTGTTGTACGGTCACCACGGCAGTCATCGTGTCCGTGTGTGCGACAGAGAGAGAGAGCGACGACGAACCACAAAGATATGCGCGGGTTTGGGGGATGGTCGGGGGGACGACCGCCTTTGAATCGCGTATAAAAGAAGTCCTCACCCGCACGCCTGGCGGGTGAACCGTCTCCACAAAGATTTGTCTCCACTGGACCAATAGGTAAGGTTAGACGTAGGGAAGTCGTCGAGGTATGAGTGCGTATTTCGGATGACGATGGAGGGAGTGATTCATAAAAAGACAAAATAATGCCACGGGGTGAGTTCTGTTGTTGCTTTTGTTTCTTTCCAGATTACGAGGCGACGTAGAGGAAATTATCATCCTCCAAGGATCATACATTTTTCTGATTGCGTAGATGCAAAGACTGCAGTCATGGCCCAAATGAAATGGAAACCCCGATTTTCCGCAGTGATGATTTGAATGGTTCCGTGTCCGTCAGTTCTCCTAGAATCTTTTGTGCACTCGGCAAACCTCCCTTTCGCTTGATCTGGATCAATCGAAGAACGACGGAATGAACGAGGTCGTTTCTCGCACAAAGTTAGGGCTATATGCGTCGTCTCGATAGAAAGTAACAGTTTGAAATTAATCACAATACATAGGTAGTTGAAGAGCTTTAGATTAGCTTTGAAACCTATGCTCAGACCTACTGCCAAGGAGTAAATTGAACGGTTCGTGAGTCTCTCCTCTCTAGGGGTGGCCATAGGTGGTCATAGCCAAACCTATACTCGAACGAGTACAATGATCCTTTCACCTTATGACGAAACGACTCCATGGCTCGTTGTTTTTGTTCTGGTCCTCTCATGTCTCGGGTACGAATGTTGTCATTGTGTGCCATTGAAGTTTGCAAGGCAAACACAACCTTGTTGAGGCCGGGCGGTGAGAGAAAGGGCCCCATGGTCGAACGAAATTGTCCCACTCGAGGCAAAATTCCAAGAGCGATTCCTCTTCTTCTTCTTCTTCTCTTCTCTCTCTAACCGCACTAACTTTACTTCTTCGACCTATCGAGTCGTTGTGGTTGGCTCCTCGTGATAACTGCTGCTTTGCGTCCGTTCCAACAGAGTCTCAAAATCCAGAAAGCCTTCGTAATGATCGACGGCGACATCGACGCGATTGCGATCTTCCAAATTGAGTTTGGGAGTAAATCCATGAATGCGACTCACAACATCGTGACTGGACAAGCCCACATGCAAGACTGGTGCTTCGACATGACTGACAATCATATCTTCCACCTCCCGAGACAATTGATACACGCCCTTGCGACCACAGACAATCAAGGCTGCTTCAAAGGCATTGTCGTCGCTGCTGCTTTCTTGCTTGATGCGTTGGTACTCACCCAAAAATCCCAAAATCAAATCCTCCCGCGTGGAATGACAAATATACAAGGTACGACGATTTCGTATTCTACAGTTCATGACGACACCAGACCAGACAAGCACGACACAGGAAACGACAACAACGATAAGTGTTCCATGAGTTTAAAAAACAAAAGTCTTGTGGTTTGGAAACGTACCTCAAATTTTGCAGAAATCGCTTGAGATCCGTCACGACCAAATTGATTTCACTGGGACTGTAATGTCGAAATCGATGTTTCTGACCGGACAAGAGAGTTGTTTGAAACAAGCGTTCCAAATCAGCCAAGGCAGGACATCCCAAAAATTTGCGATCCGGGACGCTGCAAAACGATACAGTTTCATAAAGAGAGAGAGAGTAACCATGGATCCAGTGAGAGACTGATAGACACACCCCGCATACAACGCCATGCGCAAGACACCAACACACTGGTAGACTCGGTCGTTTCTCCCATTTGCAACACTCTCTCTCACTCTCACAAAATACGGCACAAAACACGTACCATCCCAAGAGTGGAATCCCCCAATTGGCTTTTTCGATCGCCTTGGTCATGAAATGTTTGGTTTGTTCCAATCGATCGGGAATTACCTTGTTAATGACAATGCCGGCAATCCGTACATTGTAGTGTTGACACAAGATTCGATTCAGTTCCAACTGTAAAAGTGCAACGGCGCCACCAAACCAAGGAAAGCAGAGTGAGTGATCAAAAACTCACACCATGACCACGACACAACTCGCAGTGTTTGCCGTCACCCAATACACACAGACACATATACATACGCACCTCATCAAAGGCACTGCCCAATCCTCCATTGGCGACCAAGACCATATCGGCGCCCATGAGTTTGGCACATTGGGCATTGTTGAGGGCGACAATGCTGCCCACGGCGGTATGACCAGTCCCTTCGCACAAGACGACTTGACTGGCGTGACTGACCCGGTGCATGGCCTCGTGGACCTTGTGCACTTGTTCGTCGACCGAGATTTCCCCCTGCACAAATTGTTTGGTGTAGCCCTTGGGAATCAAGACGGGACTCATATCGGCATAGCGCAAATGATGCAAGTGAAAATGTTCCTTGACCAAACAAACATCTTTATCGACACGAATTTCACCGTCACTGTGGTCGTCATCACAATGAACTGTCACGTGTTGTTGACCGACAGGTTTGATAAAGCCAACCGTGTCAAAGCGTTTTTGCAATCCACTCATCAAGGCCAAGGAAACGGTCGTTTTCCCGACATGTTGTCGTGTGGCTGCATGTTTCCAATCACAGATGGATGGTACAGAGAAAAGTGTCGTTGTTTGTTTGTTGATGTGTTACACAGCATTCCGTATCACACAAGTCATTCAAAGAATCATGAGAATCACCAAAACTTTACAAAACACATACGTACACTCTCCAACAACTCCCCAAGCAAGAGGACATACACGCTCGTCGTATACTACCATGCGCAATCCAACATCCAACCCAAGACACGTACCTGCCACATAAATGGGATGTTGGTATCGATCGGGTCCCAGTGGTTTCCAATACTTGCGACCATCCTCCATGGTCTCTGGTGGTGGTGGTGGTGGTTCTTGTAGTGTGGAAGAATCGGGCACTGAGGAGGAGAACCAGGACTGGCGTCCCCCAAAGAAGCTTCTGTTAGTGGTTGGTGTGTTTGTGCTTGTGGTGGTTGGGTAGTGGATGGAGCCATGACGGCCTCCTCGGAGGCAACGGCACCAGGAAGAACGATGGAGTAGACGACGATCCCAATACGAACAAGCTGGAGTAATGGCCGTTCGAAGATATATTGTCGTTGTCATGGTGATGGTCGTTGGTAAACAAAAGGATCCAACACACACAAGAAGATATGTTGCAATCAACAAAAAACAGGGAAAATCAAGATGATGGAGAACAAGAAGACAGGGCGATTGGGAGGATGATGTGTGCGTGTCATGACGAGAGACGCGAAGCCCTGTCGTCTGACGTCATGCAGTCGCAGAACTGTCTCCCCAAAAATGTCCCCCACCAATGCCAATGCCAGTTAAGACGCCGGCACGCGCACGTCACGCATGCTTCCCCCCCATGGGATCTTTTTTTTAGGAGAGAACAACGAACAGGATCGGAGAAGACCGAACCGGTGGGAAAAACGTCGGCTCGTCCTCTGCAGAAAAACGTAGGTAGAACATCATAATAGAGAGGAAGAGTTGTGTGTATCCACAAACCACACAAACGCCACAAATAAAACAAACCATCTCATCCTCCAAAGACGAGAGACACGCGTGATCGTGGAGTTGTCGGTCGAGATTATTGTTTGTCGAGCGAACGAAACATACCCTCCAGAAACAACAAGAATCCCATTCTCAGGCACTAGGTAGTACGGCAGGTAGCCTCGACCACTACAGAGGCCATTCTCGAGAGAACGCAATCGCAACGTTTGGGTGAAACGCCGTACTGTTGACTGGAGCAAACGACAACGACGATTGGACCAGGATGACGACGGGCACCAGTACGAGCAGCAGCAGTAGTCCCCTAACAACGACGACGACGACGGGCACTGGCAACGAGGAACAGTCGTTGGCCTTTCATCAAGAATTGCAACGGAAAGAGGAACAAGTGAACGTGTTGCAAGACCGCGTCCACTCCTTATCGGCGCAATTGGAAGCGGCCTTGGCGTCTACCAATCCTTCTGGATCGGCAACCAATGGATCATCCAAAAAGAAGAAGCGGCGGCACATTCCCTTGTCTCCGCATGCCATGAATGTTCGGGAAGAAGTCAATGGCGATCGAACTCATCACAATATCATTTCGGCACAACGAGAACGATTGGGACGCAATGCCAGCATTGCTACACGACAAGCTTTGGATCAATTGGAACTTCAACAACAGGGCGATTCGCATCGGTCCTCCAACCCCTTTGCATCGTCATCCTTCCAGAACAATGCCCGAGGTGCTTACCGATCGTCGACTCCGGCGTCCTTGTCTCCGCAAAATCCTCCTCCGATTCAACGCATTATTGACATGTTTCAACGTCCTTCGCAACATTTGGATTACTTGAATTCGCAACAATTTGCCAAGGATTTGTACAAAATTACCGTCCGCGTGCGCCACTTGTTGGAAACGGAACCTCGCGTCGTCTTTTTGCAATCGCCCGCCTATGTCTTTGGCGACATTCATGGCAATTTGGAAGATTTGCACTTTTTTAGTGACAATTTGTGGCGTCTCGGCTTGAGTTTGACGGCGGGCAACTTTTTGTTTTTGGGTGACTATGTCGATCGGGGCAAGCAATGTTTGGAATGTTTGGCCTATTTGTTTGCCTTGAAATTGCAAAATCCGACCAAACTCTACTTGTTGCGGGGCAATCACGAAACGCGGGATGTCAATGGATGGGAAGAACATTATGGCGATCGGAGTTTCATGTATCAATGCCGGGCCCGCTTTGGCGATGACATTGGCTATCGAGTCTGGGAAGTTTGCAATCAAGCCTTTGATCGATTGCCCTTGGCCGCCGTGATTGATCAAGATATTTTTTGTGTTCATGGAGGCATTCCCCGGCCCCTGTCGTCGTCCTTGTCGAATTCGAGTACCACGGCCATGGCCGTGTCGTCGTCCAGCAGCCGCGATGAAGAAGACCAAGACGACGACGACCCTCGTCGGCGGCATGCCACGACACGGATTCAAGATATTTTGACCGTTCCCAAAGTTGCCGGCATGTACGTGACATTCGAGTGTTGTGTGTTTGTGCATGGTTGGTGGCAGTTTCTCACGATACAGACGTTGCTGATTTGGGTGTGTGTGTGTGTGATTTGGCGTGGAACCATTGGTGTCTTGGTTCTCTCTCTCTTTTGTTTGTTTGTGTGTTTATTTGCAGAAACCCACCCTATGAACACGAGGATGAAAAATATCAACAAGTCGCTTCGGACTGTATATGGAGTGATCCAGCGTCGGAGGAACAGGAATTGACTACTGTTGATCCAGTTACCGGATATGGTGAATCTCTACGAGGGGGTGGTGCCATTTGTTTTGGACACAAGGCGGTGACGCAATTTTTGGAACAAGTGGATTGTTCCTATATTATGCGTGCTCACGAGGCTCATGCCGAAGGTGTAGCGGTCAGTAAGGGGGCCCGGGTCTTTACCGTCTTTTCCACCAGTCAAGATCACAACCAAGGCAGTCATGCCATGGCCGGTTGTATCTTGGTGGACAATGACAAGTTGCAAGTCATTAACCGATCTCCGGCCTATAAGAATCAATATGTACATCGACGAGATTCGGTGAGTTTGGCCCATGTCTCGGAACCAGAAATTCAAAAACGAATTCGATTGGGATTGGTCAAGGAAGACAGTAGCAACCACAACAACATGCATCATTCGTCGTCGTCCTATGCCATTCACAATGACCAAGAACCAGACGATGCCGAACAAGAAGAACAATGGCGTGACTTTGATGATACCAGTTCCGATGCCGAAGATCCGATTGAAGAAGATAATGATGATGACGAGGATGATACGGTCGAAGATGCACCCACGGCCAGTGTGGGTCACAGCAACAGTCGTTGTAGTGGTGCGGAAACCTCCAGTGGTGGATTGTTGGACGTCGGCATGAGTGGGATTGGGAATGGTGGTGACTATGTCTTTGACAAGTCACGACGATCGTCGGTTGATTTGACCACACTCAATCTACCAGCCACCGCGGCCGCCGCCGCTGCGGCATCCGCCGATGAGATGGAATCGCAGTCCTTGAGCCACCCGAATAACAATACCAAACTCACGACGGGAAGTGGTATTTTTGGTTCCTCTTGGACAACGGCGGCCAAGTCGAATCCATTTGATTTTGGAACAAACATGGGAAGTAGTAGTGCCATGCCCTTGTTTTTCACTGCTGGAAATATTGCTACCAGTAGTGGAGATGGCTCGATGCATCTGTTTTCGGGTCAACAACAACAGCACCGTCAATCCTCGTCCTCCTTTGCACCCATTGATGAAAATCATGTCTTGGGAGAAGGTGAGGAGGAATCACCGGACGACGATGATAATGACAATCGTAATAAGAACAATGGTGGTACTGCTGGTGAGGCTACCAATGAGGAGGACAGCGACGATGTCATGGAATAAACTTGGTTAACATAAAGGGTTTGGGGGTTGCCACGAGTGGTGGCCCGGAGACTACTGCTACTCCCCCGATACGACTATTCTAGAACGATTTTTTGGACTGCTACACAATATTATTGCACAATTTTATTGCATTGCATGTACTGGTGTCTTGTTCTGAAGAAAGTTCTGCTAGGACTGTCACTACGATTCTAAAACTAGTGATACAATGGCGTCTTTTGTTTGTCTTTATGGATAGCTGACTCCTTTGCCGTTGCTGACAACCCATTGTAATGTTTCATTCCAAATCTCTGTGTGTGCCTCGTTTTCGCGATACTGTGGTCTGTAATGGTTTCGATTCGTCCTTCCCTCCGACATGATGTTCTCAATCCTCATCCTTTTTCATGGGCAATTTATCTCCTTCCCAGGTTTTCCATTCCATCCCCTTGGGTGCGGTCCGTTCCTTTTCGTAATCTTTGGCGGCCACTTCTTGCCAATTGGTCGACAAGACCGTTCCACCCGAGGTTTGATAGGATTTGATCATGGCACGACGTGTATCGGGATCGGCATTGGCATAAATTTGTTGAAACAATTGATTCATGGCTTCATCACCTTGTGGTTTTTCGGCTGCTTCTTGTTCCGCCAAGTCTCGTTCAATTTGATCCCAATCCTTGTGACTGGCGTAGGGACGAGCGACGGCTGGCTGCTTGGGAACAGGAGCTGGTGTTGTAGCATTGTCTGTGGCGGAGCTGCTTGCATCCAGTGTGGGAGTTGCGGCAGGCTTCGTGGCTACGGATGGTTCGGGGGATGGATTGGGGGGAGTCTTGGGTGTGGCTTGGTTCGTACTACTCGCACTGCTACTGCTTGCTGTCGGTTTGGAGGTATCCATTGTCTTGATGGTGGTGGTGGTCAACAATTCTGGCCATTCCATGGCTTTGGTTTTGCGCAATTTGAGCAAGACCTTTTCGGGACGGATCTTGACTTTGCACAAGTCGGGTGTAATGGACGCATAGAGGGTTCCGGCAATCACGGTGGTAGAATCTTGCGGCTCACCAGCCAAGTTGTGAAGCACGACTGTCAAATGCTGCGAGCCAAAGTCGACCGAGACTTGATCGGCCGTAAGACTGGGTTCCAAAATGGCAATGGTCATGATTTGATCCGATTGATAATATTGATATTTGGGCACACCACTGCGGCGAGCTGTTGTGCTGGTAGATGTGGCTGCAGGAGGAGGAGCCGTCCGGGGAGAGGATGATGACGGCGCAGCATTACCAGACGTTTTCGTAGTCGTCTTGGTTGTACTTGAACTAGCCGTATTAGTCGTTGAGGGAGGTTTGGTACATTTGGCAATCCACTCGGCATAGAATTCCAAAGATGGTCGTTGATTCAATTGGGCCAATTGCCGTGCCGCCTCAAAGGCCTCCAATGCAATCTTCTTGTTCTTGTCCCCCTCCATATGATAGGCTGCCATGCCTTGCCTTCGCAAGGCCCATTCGGTTTCTCCGGGTCGCAATCCCTCCAACGCCAAAGAAGAAGTGGTAGCAGCAGAAAGGAGAGCATTGGCCTGTGTGGCATCATCCAGCGCTTCGGAATATCGTTGCAATTGATAAAAGGCTGCCGATCGATGCGACAAGATGCGAAAGTGCAAGACCGTTGTGGTTGGATCCTTCTTTGTTGTTTCCACCATCATGGCGTGGGCCGCTGTAAAGGCCGTAATGGCTTCGTCATAGGATTCTTCGACATAGAGGGAATCACCCAAACTCAACGCTTGGACCGCTGTCCAATCTTCTCCTCCTCCTTCTCCTTTGTTGTCGGACGAAAACAAGGAAGACGACGTCATGGATGGAGTCGAAGTATGGTTGTTCCTGCTCATGGTGCAAAAGACGTTTTTTCGATTTGGTTCTTCGTCCACGAATCCTGTGTTGTCGTTTGACTTCCAACTGACACTGAAATGCGTCTGTCAAAAAATGTCTGTTGATATGTCTCTGTCTGTCTGTCTCCTCCACAGACGCGGGTCTCGTTTCCAGTCGCAAGGTAGTTTCTGTAGAACTTGCGTAGAACTTGTACCAATCCGGCGAAAAACCAAAAGTCGCGACGTCCCGGACGCCGTAGAGATTGTACCAGCGCTACTGGAGACGCACAAGTTGCATAGGATTTGGTCTGTTGGCGGGAGCGGGGGATGACAACATGATTCGTGGTTGTTCATCCACCGACACCCACCATACAATAAACAAAGCGCGAGAGGCGAAGCCATCAATGCAACACAACTTGATGGATCCATAAAACAGTGGACGTCAAAAGTCAAAACAACAACGAGTGTATTGACATCCCAATTGAATTGGAAACAGGTACGAACGCAATCCGTGTAGGAGAGACAGAGTCGTTCACAGACAGTGGGTGTCCTTCCTGTTCACTCATACTCTAAGGATCTCTCGTTCTTTTTCTCTCTCCGATTATTCCTCAGAAACAAACAACCGAGAAAACAAACAACCGAGAAAACAGACCGTGACTCTACATCGGAACATCAAAAACACAGGTACGAATGAACGAAATTGTTTTGCGCCCGAGAAAGAATCCGTTGCTTGTCTTGTGCGGTGTCTCCTCATTCGACAGTTTTGTGTCTCATATTATCCTGGATCTTGTTTCGTTCCTGCTTCCAGAAACGAATATAAAAAACATTCACGTGAAGGACTTGCCAAAACAAAAACAGCAAGAACAAGATGATTCAGGACAACGGGTCAATGAATAGCATTCCGTATGGACATGAGTTTGACTCCATTGCGGACATGTTGATTGTGGATGGAGACTGGTTGAACGATAACGGCAACCCTCGAGATTCAGAATCTTTGAAGGCGGCCGAACGGGCATACAGGAAGGGCCTTTCCATGGAAGAACAACAGAAGCAGAAGCAGGAGGAGGAGGATGGGGCTTTTCGCGAGGACGAAAAAATGGAGTCTATTGAACAACAAGACCTTGAGCAATCATTGCCCTTCCAAGGAGACGCCTCAGAACAGGTACTCTTAACGAGGACTCCTGGACAAGAACAGCCGCCCTCTATTCATCATAATCAGCAGCAGCAGCAGCGGCAGGATGTGACCTTCTCCAAGGCCGAAGAAATGGAGTCTATTAGACAGCAAGACTTTTTACATTTTTATCCAGTGGATTCCTCAGAACAATTTCACTCCCTTGGGACTGCTGGACAAAAACAGGCGCCTTCTACGTATAATCATCCTCAGGAACAATTATCGCCTCTCGAACACTCTGTCTTGGTAGCCGCCAACCAAGGACACGCACTGAACTGTACTCGTGGACAAGTACCGCCGTACCATGGTGAGCTGCACCCCGCGCACCGGCGAGGTCTTTCGCCACACCACGTGCGACGTACCACCATTCCTACATCAGCACCACCACCCGTGGCTGCCGACCTACGTTCCATATTCCCCACCAAAAAGAGGCACGAGTATTTTGCGGGCAAACTCAAACAGGGCAAGCATATCCAAGCAGATACCTCCCACTATCACTTTGTGATGGGACCGTCCGGCTATACAGTTGTTCAGAATGAAGAGATGCTGAAAATTGTCCAACAAGTCTTGGTCGATAACATGCTGAAAATCACCGATTGCTGCATTCCTACGCCCAATCAAACCAAGGGCAAGACCACTCAAACGAAAGGAACGAGTACTTCTACGCAAGCCCGCAAGTTGGAAAAGATGAATCTTCGACAATATGTGCCGGAAATTAAGGAAAAGGCTCGCAAGTTCAAATTCTGGACAGCCTTGCCTTGTAGTGCCTTGGATGCAGCTCATTTGCTACCGGGACAACAAGGCGACGATCCAATGGACGACGCCGAGAATACACAAACTAAACACAACACAAACAAAAGGAATAAAAAGAAACGCCGCAAGACGGGTGTGGAACCACAGGACTCGACCACGAGTAGTACCGCGACAGATTCGGACGCAACCCCTGCAAAATCTCCTAATCCGAATCGAATTCAACGGTTTGGCGAAAGTGACTTTCCCGATGTATGGTTGGAAGACATTACCGACAATGATACTTATCTCAAGGAACGCTTGGAGTCCACCTTGCGTGTGCAGCTCCCACTGGCCAAGGACCTTTGGAACCTCCAAATTAAAGCTCATGGACAAACAAGAGACGTTCCCACCAGCAGCTCTCTTGTAACTGCAGAAAGGGAAGCAACAGTGGCCATGGAGAACCGATGCAAAGCGGTCATCCAGGACTTTTTGCAAGACCGATTCCATGCTCCCAAGTGTCAAACAGCACTAAGCCAATTGGCTGGCGATTTACGGCTTTTTGACACGAATCGCGCTGGTTGGGAGCAGGCGTGCTTTGCAAATACGGAGGATCCCACGGTTCAAGAACGGTATCGTCAAAAGATGAAGGAGGAGATGGATGTGGAGGGAAAACTCGGATGTGTCGAAGAAGAATGGGCACGGGCTCTGTATGTTCTACGCAGTGTAGACGACAGCAATGTCAAGGCCATGAAAATGGATAGCAATCGTCAAGTTGTCTTAAGGTTGGTGTACGACATTGTGGTCAAGTGGCGTGATGACTTTGGCTTGAGTGACGAATTTGCCCATGCCTTGGCCTCGAATGATAACTTTGGACGTCGTCGCTTGGTGCAACTGGTACGATGGGGTCTTCTCCTGGATCGGTTCAACTGTTTATACAACATGGAGCCAGTTCGAGGAACCTCGAATCCAGGAAGGGATTGGTTTTGCGATTTTCATTTGGATCCGGCCTGGCATTGGATCTGGAAGCCGACGGACCGTCAAGTGGAACAGCTCAATGCCTTGCACCAATGGTGGGAGACAACGTACGGTATCCGAGACACGGGGTTGTTGAATAAAAAATTGGTCCTTCTCATTACCCATAAACACTTGGGCTTGACCGATCCCACACAAACGACTCGACGCGACACGGGCGATTTGATTCGATGGATGCAACCATCCATGTCCCCCTTGGGCAACCAGACGCGGCCCAAACTAGAAAGAGCAGCAGTATCGGTTCTCTAGACACAACGACAAACCAAAACTCTTACGAAATTGAGACCCGAAACGAAAGAAACAAATCACGAAAGAACGACACAAACAAAACACCACATGTAAAACCTTCTTTTAGAAACAACCAACCCAAAAGATAACTATAACGAAACTGGCCCGAAACAAAAGTAACAGCTCATAAACGAACGAAATACTAAACAAACACCATATAGAATCTTCTTGTTTCCGAACCACCGTGCGTGTGCAGCTCCGACTGGCCAAGGACCGTTGGAACCGCCACATGAAAGCTCATGGACAAACCAGAGACATTCCCACCAGCAGCTCTCGTGTTACGGCAAAAGGGGGAGCAACAGTGGCCATGGAAAACCAATGAAAAACGGTACTCAAGGGCTTTTTTGCAAGAGCGATTCCATGAAAGAAAGGACGAAACAAACAAACACCACATGTAAAACCTGCTTTGAGAGACAATCAACCAAAACGATGACTGTTATGAAATGGGCTCGACCGAACGAAGCAAACCCATGAAAGAACGAAGCAAACCAACACCACATGATGTATAAAGCTCTTTTGCAGAGCTGTTCCAACAAATCGGACTCTTGTGTGTGTCGGTAGCCAGCTAGTCGAGGTTTCGAGTTGCGCGAGAGTATCGTAGTAGGATTCCTTAAACCATGGCACCCTCCATCACGGTCGTCGTCGACGACGAGACGGCGGCGGTGGAGCCCTTTGGGTCGTTGTGGGTGGATGATGGTTGTGGTTGCTGTTGCTTTCGGCGTCGTTTTCGGGACCAACGCGGCAAAAAGGGTTGTACCAAGGTTCGAAAGACGCGACTCTTGGGCGGCGGCGGCAGTCCATCGAGAGGATATGACGGTTGTTGTGGTTGTGGTTGTTCTGGAGACTGGGAAGAAGCAGTCTTGGTTCTCTTGTCGTCGTCCGGGTTGGTGCCACCCTTGCGACGCGACGACGACCACTTCCATCGAGACGACGACGACTTGGTTCGAGTGGACTTGTCCGTGGATTCCTTCGTTTCGTCCTCCTCTTCGTTGAGGTGGTAGGGATGGTCGTGGGCGGGCAGTTCGGAATCTTGTGTTGGTTCGGTACTAGTATAGTTGGGATCGTAGGTGAGGAGCAGCACATGCGTTCGCCAATCCTCTTGAAACCATTCGACTTCTTGGGAAATCAGGTCGGCGGCCGCCTGGATCCAGGGATTGTGAGGAAACAACAGTCGTTCGGTACCACCACGTTGTCGTCGTCGTCGTTGATGATTTTGGACCTGAGCAAACCACACGAGGGCGACAAAGAGGGTGGCGATCCACATCCACACCAAGGCCAGCAAGAATTTGTATTGTTGCACGGCACAAATGGAAACCAGGGCGGCCACAACGAGCAAGAGACACACCAAGGACAAGCCACAGGACAAGGCTTGGGTTTGCGTATGCGGAGCACAGGCCAAAATCCATTGCACGGGTGCCGGTGCGGGTGTGGGCAGCGAGGTCGTGGTTTCATTGTCATTGTCGTCACTGTCCTGGCTGGGTACGGTTTCGACCACGACAGCTGGTGACTTTGGTTCTTGTGGTGGTGGTGGAGGAACAAGAGAATTGGGTGGTGCTGGTGGACTCGTATTCGCTGAAGGAGAAGAAAGGAGGGATGTTGGCGGTTGGTACGAGGAACAAGACATTGGATTCCGAGAAGGACCACTGGTCGTTGTCGTCGTCGCATGATTGGGGTCGTTCTGGGCGGCATGGTCCCTGGACAATGACGCAGGAATCTCTTGTCTTGTGGCTACTACTGGCCCTGTCATTTGCGGTCCATCATCTCTGGAGGAAGGCTCCTCGCTGCAACTACTAGGTTCGGCAGTTTCCATGGTTCTTTGTCGTCACAAGACGGTCGTTCCTGTGGTGGACGATGACAAAGGAATGGGTGGACGAGTTGGTCGTGTGTTCACGACATTGATTCCCACAAAGCATTTCCTCGACATAGAATGAACAAGACCAAACATATCGATGGCTCGCTCCTGGACATGGACAGGAAATTTCCTCATTCGCATTCGCTTAGAGGCATGCTCGCAGTACCTGGAATTTTCATATCTTTCATCGAGCGACTGGACACTGAGTTCGGAATAGCCGGCGCGCTATCTAACGCACCGCAAAAGATCGTTTGGTGTCAAGTGTGCGTCAGTGGAAAGATATCCAACGATTCTCTCGTTGTCGTCGTCCAAAAGGAAAACATTACCAGGGTACTACGAGCGTGCAAATATCAAATCGGTTGGTTTGGAACACAACAAACGGCCAGTTCCATTCAAGGACGGAAACGAACCAACGAAAACACAAAGCCGTTCTATTGTGTAGACCATGATCCATACGGCACGACCGGGAGATCGCCGCGTTGTACGGGGTCCAATCCGTCATGGATTCTGCTCCTTGTGGCTTGCGATCTTTTGTGGGACGGTACTTTTGAGGAGGAACCCGACGAGGGCCTTTTCATTTCCGAAGTCGTTCCCATTACGGTCCCAACAACAAGTCCACCCATTCGCCACCATGACGACTCTCCACCATCATCATCATTCTCATCATGACCAGGAAGCAATCCTCTCGAACGACAATGACGACGACGACCAGGATTCGTCCCTGTCGAGTCGTCGTCGACGACAGGTGCTGTTGTGTACCGCAGCCGCCCTCTCATCATTCGACACCACCACGACGATGGCCGCAGGGGCCTACGAAGATCGTCCCGTGGGCGGCGAAGGTCGATCGGCGGCCACGGCGGCCATGAATCTTCAAGCGCAACAAACCAACAATCGATTGGAACAAGAAGGTGTTAAACTCGAAACCCAAGCCGAACAAATTGCCAGTTTGACGGCCGAATTGTCCTCCTATGGCTATGCTCCCACGACGACGAGCAGCAGCAGCAGCAAGAAATCGTCGACCACCACCAAAAAGACGTCGTCCAAATAAACAAGAAGAGATGCAACACGCAACTTGTTGTGGACGAAACCAAAAATGTCTGTTTCCACATGTTACATCCTTTTCGCGTCGTAGTCGTTCATATTGCAGTGGTTCTCTCTGCCGCAGTATGCTTGTGTTTACCTACCGTACGGTCCGCCGAACAAACACCCAGTGTAGTACGTTTTTTTCTAAACCATGCAACTATCTATCTAGTATAAAAAATGAAGGAATGTGCGCCAACGAGGCACACATTCTTAGTGGTGCTGGTGGTAGTAGTAGTTTGTACCAGAGTCGTCGTGCTCGTGGACTCGCCTCCGGCAATCGTCATTGTCGTTGTTGTGGTGGTTGTTGGAGGGAGTCCCGAGATGTCGAGTGTCAACCTCAGAGAGAGGAAAGTCTTGTGTATGGTTGTGCTTTGGGTGGTGGTACTCCGGAGGCATGGTTACGGGTTGTGATTGTGGTATCCATTGGACGCCGCCGCAGAGTCATACTGATACGGATGATACAGATGATTGGTACCGTTTGGTTGTCGCAGAGTGAGACTGTTCTAGGACGAATGCGACTGGTGTTGATTTTCTGGTTGTTGTTGTTGTTGTTGTTGTGGATGTTGCTGTGGTGACAATGGCAATGACTGCTGTATCGAATCGTTTGGTAACACAGAGGATGGTGGTACCACCTTCCGGTGGTCCTCCGTCTCCTCCGACTGTGGTGGATACAAGAGGACATCCACCACATATCCTCCCAACGGTCCACCCACCAAGGGGGCCAAAAAAAGACCCACCATTGATAAAAGGCTACCGTGGCACTAAAGCCTCCAAAGACGTGGTCCACCACGCGGGGTCCCAAATCCCGGGCCGGATTAAAGCCGGCCTGAGTGAGGGGCGACAAAATGGCAATCAAAACGCCCATCGTGGCACCAATCAAACAGGGAATCAACAAGGTGACATCCTTGTAGGTGTAGTCGTTGTTGTCGGTTTCGTTGTTTTTGTTGTTGGGGGGACCGTAGCCATTGTAGGAGAGTCGTCGATATCGGTATCGATGTTGCGTCGAACCTACATGTGTTTTGGGGTCGGAGTGTTGTTGTTGTTGTTGCTGTTGTTGTTGTGGCGCAGGGACAGGGTCCAGTGGCTGGGTGGTGCCGTTGTGGTGGTAATGGGTAGTGCCATTGAGCCGTACCGTGTTATTGCTGTTGTTGTTGGTGGGGGCTTTTACTCCTGGTTGTAATGGTGATTGTTCTTGTAATGGTCGAGGCCGATGCCGCCGTTGTCGATGCGGATGGGTCACTCCAAAAATGACGGCGACAATGACGGCCGTTCCCAAGGCTTCAATCACAAACGCTTGAGCCGTGGTGACGCGCGAATGATGAATGTATTGGCCAAAACAATGGGCCGTCCGGACGGGCGATTCGTGATTGGCGGACGAGGATTCCAAATCGGTCGATCCCCGAATGATCCCATGGGCCTCTTCGACAGCGTGCAAGCGATCGTGAAACATGGTCAAATTGACCAAGGAGGCGAGAGCGGCCCCAAGTATTTGCGACACGGCATGGGCCAGAAATTGCCAATACCAGGAAATCGTGGCACAATAATTGCGATGGGACGGGGGCAAGGGTCGAACGAGAAAAAAGGCCAAGGAAATGGCCGGATTCAAGGCGGCGCGGGCAATGGGGGCCGACACTTTAATGCCCAAGGTTATGGCCACGGCTCCAATACTGGCCGAGGACGACAAGGAAATGTGGTGATGGGGTTCGCCCAAGGTGACCGTGGCCGCCATGGTGGACCCGGTACCCAAACAGACAATGACAAAGGTTCCCACACATTCCGCCACGCAACACCGACAGAGGGGAGAGGACTGCCAGTATCGTGACCACCAGGGCCACCATTGGGGAACAATCCTATTCTTGGAAGAAAGAGTCGTCGTCGTCGGTTGTCGTGGTGTTGTTGTTGTGATCGTCCGGGTTGTTGTGGCCGTCGTCGATGTCGTCGTGGGAGAAGCAACAACAACGGGGGATGCGGACGAATCGCTCGGGTGGCTGGTGTGGAACGTTTGCGAATCCTCATTGTTGCTCCAGCCAAGCCTTGGTGGTGGTGGTGTTGTGGTTGTGGTTGTAGGAAGAAGAGACCGAGTCTTGGTTTGTGGTTGGGCCATGTTTGCCAATGAAGAAGTGGAGGAGAATGGGCGGTTGTAATGGTGATGGTGATGGTTCGAATGGCGTGGTTCTTGCATCACATCCAATCGTGAGAATGGCCAAGCCCAATCAATGGTGGTGAGGTGTGGAGGAATGAGAAATACACGAGTACAAGCTAGTAGAGTAGTAGTTGGAAGGGGTGTCAACACGCACACAAGCTGCGCAGCCAGTCAGGTCATTCACTGTCGTTGATGTGAAACAGGATGATTCTGTTCGAATGGAAAGATACGATCGTTCCCTGATCCCATTGTGGGTTTGTTTGGTGTTTGGTGTCTAGGATGTTGTGTGAAACAGAACAGACATGGAAACAACCCGAATCGAATCTCCTGCCGTTGGCACAAAGAATGGAAAAGAAGAACCATCTGTGTGGCACATGTTGGTTGGTTGGGTGTGCAATTGCGTCTTCTGTGTTGCATCATCCATCATCCACCGAGGGTATCTTTCTCTTGATGGGATTGCGTTGACGAAAAAATGCGAAGCCGCGGTTGGCCTCATTCGTTTGGTCGCGTTACTAGGTAGAGCGACCAAAGAAACGCGACTCCGTGATGTCTCTTCCTCCGCGCCGACCCGTCTTTCCCGCCAGTCGTCGGCCGGGCGGGCCGCCACAACCCAACACATCCATTCCAGAATCCAGACTACAAGTACAAGACGGATCACCACACCACCATCTTACTTTGAGCAAAAGAAACGAAACCAACCCCCGACGAATCGAAAGACGACACTCTGGTACAATCTATTATCCTGTCTCTGTGGCAAAGCAAAGCTGAGATTTGGTTTGCTGGATTGTCCAGAAGAAACAAGGATCCAGACAAGAAAAAGAGAGACTCGAGAGCAAGACACTCGATAGAACCGGAACGTGGCTCGGTCTCGTTGGTTGCCAGTGTTGCCACTCGTCACATACTCAAGTCGTTGCAGTGCCATTTTCTGAATCCTCCTAGCAGCAGCAGCAGCAGCAGCACCATGTTGGTGGAAACTCCTCAAATTTTGTGGAATGCCGCCCAAGGCGAAAGTCGTCGTCGTCCCAACCACAGCAAATCCAAGGCGGCGGCTCGATCGTCCTCGACGACTACGACGACAACGACGGCCATGAATGCCGCCTTGTATTCCTTGGATCTCATGCCGTCGGGCTTGCCCGAACCCTACAATCACATTCTGGTCACGGCCGGCAATGCCGCCCAAGTCAATGTCTGGAGTCTCTTGCTCTTGCCAACGACTAGTACAACAAGTACAAGTACAACGAGCACCAGTACTCCAACCATGTTTCAACGCAAACCCACTCGATTGGCTCCCAGTCATTCGGCTCCCACTGGTAGTGGTCCTGTCACCACCACCAACAACAACACTACTACTACGACGACTAGTACTACTGCTTCTCAAGGCGGCACCATGGGAACCTCCTCCTCCAGTAGCGGCGGCTTGTCTTATCGGTACAGTTTGGGTCGTTCCTTGTCGGGCGTCGCGGTGCAAAGTTGCAAATTTGCCCCCAATGGCTTGTTTCTAGCCGTGGCCTCGGATGCCGGAACCATGTTGCACCTGTATTCGGTGCCCTGGCAGAAACGCGGCAATGGCAATGGCCGGCATTATTGGAATTTGACGGCGTCGGCTGCCGACTTGCAGTCGCAATTGGTCCGGGGCACGGCCGGCGAAGGCTTGGTCGATGTCTCGTGGTCGGCCGATTCCCAACGCCTCGTCTTGGCCAACATTGATCATTCCGTCACGCTCGTGCAACGCGTGGAGACAACGGGCTCGAGCACGACGTCCACGTCCACCACCACATCGACGGTCCATGGCGGCGGCGAAGACTGGCAGGTAGTGTTGCGGATTGCCGAACACCATCATTACGTCCAAGGCGTTGCCTACGATCCCCTGGGCGTCTACTTGGCCAGCATGTCGCACGATCGCACGGTCCGCTTGTACCCGCGCAAGGCCACGGCCAAGACCCTCAAAAAGGTCTTGGCGGCGGCCGTCGTCAATACGACCAGGGAGGACCACGACCATGACGCATCGGCCAGTGCAAGCAGCAGCCCCACTACCAACAACTCGACGAACACGACGACCGTGTCAGTGGTGCAACCACCCCACCCACGCGACATTGTCCAAGCCTGGTTGTCCCAGTCCAAATTCGAAGTGGCCAAAACGCGCGTCCTCAAGTATGCGCCCCGTCCCGCCGTCCTGGAAGAATCCATGACCAGTACCACCATGACGACAACCACCGACCTGATGAATGGTGCTTCCGGCGCCCGTCAGTATTGGTTTGCCGACGAAGCCACGGTCGAATCCTTTTTTCGACGCTTGGCCTGGACCGTCGATGGACAGTACTTGCTCTGTCCGACCGCCTTGTACAAGACAACACCCCTTCACGACACCAACAATAATAACAACAATCACCATCACAACCATCATGGTTCCACGCAACATGCCGTTCTCATGTTTCGCCGACACGAATTTGAAGAACCCCATCGCATTGTCACGGGCTTGACGCGACCGGCCGTGGCCATTGTCCCCAACCCCGTTCTCTTTGCTCTCCCACCTGCACAACAATCACGACGACAACCACAACAAGAGGATTCCAACAACGACAACAATAACAAAGAAAACGAACCCCGTCGTCCCTCGTATCGCAGTCTGTTTGCCGTCTTGACGTGGGATTGCGTTGTGATTTACGACACCGTCTCGACGCATCCCTTGGCCTACGTGTCGGGTTTGCATTATGCCAATTTTACCGATGGAGCCTGGTCGGCCAATGGCCACGACTTGCTCGTATCCTCTTCGGATGGCTACGTGTCCTTGATTCATTTTGAACCGGGCGAATTGGGGACACCCCTCCGTGCGTCGTCGTCCATGTCGTCAGTGTCATCATTCCGTCAGACGGTTCCCACGGCCACCCCCGTGCCATTGCCACCCTGCGATCCCGGTCCGGTGCAATTGCCGACGCATCGACCCGCCAAAAAGGTCAAGGTCGTCGTTGGTCCAGAAACACCCGACACCCAGGACGGGGCAAATCCTTCCCCATCCCAACCACAAGCGGAGCAGGAGGACCACCCAATGGACCAGGATTCCCCCTCCTCCCCCAACGTGACGACGAACCCCCCTGAGGAGGAGGAGAGTGGACGCAAACGACTGGATCCACCCCCACCAGAACCACAACCACTGGCTGCCCAGGCCATCCAAAAAAAGAAGAAGCGCATTCAACCCACCTTGGTGGTGGCTGCTGCCACCCCGCACTAGCTAACTGCTGGAAAAAGGGAGAAAAAGGACCAAACGGTCCCCACCGAACCGAAGAAGAGACACAATAAGGGAGAGAGGGTGGCCGTTTGTCACTGTAGCTAGTAGTGTTTCCTACATGGGTCGTTACTAAGTAGTATTACATGCTTGTTTTTGAACTGCCATGTGTTGTTGTTGTGTCGAACAGTGAGGAGTGAGATACGACGGTGGGATCTTGTTTCGTATGGAAGAGTCCTCTCCTGGTACATGTCATGGATTCCTTTGTAGGTAGATCACAACCACGAAATATGATAGGTTAGCCGCTAGATACCCACTATCGGAAATGTAGCCAAAGTAGTATAAACGCGACCTCTGGTTCAGTTGGCGACTCAAGAGCAGTAATGGTCGCACATGAAACCAGGACACACACGCGCGCGCAAAGAGCAACAACCTCAAACTCAAACGCCCATTTTCTCCATGACGAAGAAGAAGCGTTGACCGTCAAAGAGAGGTGATGCTAGAATCTCAAAGATCTCCCGGTGTTGCAAACGACGACACTTGAGACGACAGAACGTCAAGTAACACAAGCCGCAGAACCACTTGTTGTTAGTTATTGTCAGTGGTCGTTCCGGAAATTGACGATGCAGCAGCAGCAGAGTCCTTCATCCGCCGGTGCATCTGCTGCAGCAGATTCCATTCGACATTCTTCACCATCACTTCCAGAGGAACGACAAGTGACAACGAATCATACTTTGGTGAGTTCTACGGATTTGGAGCAAATCGTTGACGACAATGACGAAAACTCCCATGAAATCCATCCAACCGCCACGACGACAAGCACAACAACAACGACGACGACTGCTGGACGAGATTCCACGGCCCCTGCTCAGAGAATGGAATTGATCTGTTGCGTGGTATTTTGCATCTTTTGTTATGCCATTTTGGAGCTCTTTACACCTCACGAACGACCCATTCCCTTTCAAGTATTGGACAATTCCGGAGACTATGTCCGAAATTTGGTGAACAACGAGACCCTGGAAGGTGAAACCGTGTCAACGCCCTTGTTAATTGTCATATCCGTCTTTATACCTGTCCTCTTGCAAATTCACTTGGCACTGTGTACGGAAGGTTCCCCCTGGTGGTCGTCGTCTTGTTGGTGCACTGCCGTTTTTCGTGGTGGTTGGTTTTGTGGCAAGTCGTCAATTTGTCATGAATACGATGTCCATGCCACTGTATGCGTCTACCTGGTGACCATGGGATTGAACCACTTGGCAACAGATGCCGTCAAACTCTATGTCGGTTATTTGCGTCCCATTTTTTACAATCAATGTCAACCCACGGACGATTATTCAGCCTGTACCAACAATGACACTGTGGTGGACGAATTGCGCAAAAGTTTTCCTTCGGGACATGCCAGTACAGCCTTTGCCGGTTTGTCCTTGTTGACCTTGTATTTGCACACACGGTGGGGTATGGGATATTATCAACGTTCCCGACGACGACGACAACACTCCTCCACAGCCATGGCGAATACCCACACGTACCCCCCTTCGTCGCAACAACCAAACGACCGTCTAGTGTATGCGGCACCGTCCACCAACAACAACGACACGGGTGTGACTGCACCCACGACAAGAGAAGGAACCGCGACGACGCTAGCATCCCCCTGGAACGAGAGGCCCGTCCATACTACTACTAGCATGTATCATGCCTCTCCCGAAGACGACTGGACCTACCACAACAACAACAACCATCACGACGTGTACCGACAAGTCATGCAACGACGACTGGGGTCGGTACTTGCTCTTTTGCCCATGGCCCTTGCTCTCTTTATTGCGGCGAGTCGCGTTGTGGACAACAAACATTTTCCTGCCGATGTTGTGGGAGGAGCCGTCTTGGGTGCGTCCATTGCCTCCTTTACCCACAACTTGTGGTTTGGATAATACCCTATAGGAGTACCTAGTAGGTAAGGCAAACACATTCGATTCCAATACACACACACACAGGGTTGTAGCCCGTTCCGAAAGAAGGAATGGAAGCATAGACAAAACCACAGTCTTGTTTTGCAATCTCATGTTCCCCTCTAGGTAGACAGGCACGAACAGTGCAAGTTCACACTCCTTTTAGTTTTCAGCGGCACAGCCTGGTCTTGTTCACTGTAGGCATACTCTATACCTTTCTCTGTCGTGTCATTATCTTCCATACGGCAAATCTCAACAGTTTGTTACCTTGTATGAGATCCAAACTCACTTAACTAAACTAAACCATAATAATGGCGCCATTTCCCCCTTATTTGTCATCGACACTTCTAATTTCATGTGTTTGACACGATCATTTCTCTGGAGCTACGAAATAAAACCCTTCAGGGAAGCCCAACACTTCTGAGGGTTGAGTCTTAACAAATCGTTACAAAGATACAAGCTCGGGAGGGATCGATGGGGCAGTGTTTTGGGCCAAAACCGGCGACAGCGACTGTGGATTGTGGTCCGAAGAAGTATAATACGTCGATTCCGTTTCTTCCGTGGTGGTGCGTTTGAGTTTCCATTGATCCAAGCGCTGTCGCTCCTCATTGAGTTTGTCTCGTGTTTGTCCCAGAATAGTACTGCTTTGTGCTCTCGACAACACAAGATCCTTGGTGGTTGTCCTGTCTTTGGTCGGTTTCGATTGCGATGCAATGGTTAGATTTGTCCCAGATGTTGATATGGTAGGAGCGGTAGTGATTGTTTCCGTAGATATAGTTGGAGACGATATAAGTGTTGCTTCCATACTTTTGTCAACCTTGCCTTTCCGCTGCTGTGCCACGGGAGACTGCAAATGTTCTTGTTGCTGGTGGTGCTTGTTGCTGTGGTTGCTAATCGTCTCATCCAACAACATTCGTGCCGTCTTTAAGGCGAACTCCTTTCGAAGCGTCTCCCGCTTGTTCCGGAGATGGGTCAGTCGTGAGGACGACGTTTTCGATTCCATCATTGACAGTGTGGCTGCGTCGCTCGAAGAAGTCCGACCCATGGGTGCCCGCGAATTGGCCACTTTGTTGGGGCCATGATAACCTCGACTCGGCTCTGTCAAAAGAGTAGGCTGACTCCGCGCTGCTGCCAAATCCCGACCCATCATTGTGGAAGAGTCCATACTACTACTTCTCGTTGGATATCTCGCGTTCTGTTGCTCTGGGTGGGCAGGTTGCGGGTCGTTACGGGGCAATGTACGCGGTACAGGTTTGGGTACTTCTGCGGATGGTTTGTGTTCACGAGAAGTACCGCCGTTTCTTGGTTCATGTCGATGCTCCGGTTCACGTTTTCCATGTGGATGTTGGTCAGATCTCTGGTGGAGACCAAGAAGTGTGGAGCTTGGTCGTTGTCGATGTGGCTGCATAGGCTTGGGCTTGTTTGTGTCAGTTGATACATGTCTACTGGATCGAGATTTTGCTGGACTTCTGTTGTTGTTGTTGGTTGAGTCCATAACTCGATCTTTCATCTGACGTCGACGGTCAGGCACATCATGCTCGCCACGTTCGGATTGGTCCGCTTCCAGCATACTTTCCACTAGATCGGCCAAACTTTGTTCGAGATGCTCTCGGCCTTCCTGTTCCTTGGCGATTCGGGTTGGTGTCTTGGGTTCCTTTTTCGTACAAACCACAAAATCCGCTGCAAAGCTGCGTGGCGAGGCACGTTTCTTCCGAATGGAGGGCGTAGAAGCCGGAGACTGGCCTGCACTCAGTTTTCCAGGACTTCTCAGTTGTCGAGAGAGATTCGTTCCTGACTTTTTGGGTGTTGTTGGTGTCGATATCTTGTGTGGACTTTTGCTGACATTTTTGGGTGAATAAGGAGATAGCACGTGATTCAAATCAGGCCCCGTTGGTTTGTTCTTGTGCATTTTTCTTCGGCCTGTGGGTGAGATTGGAGACGACACAGTTGCGTGTACTTTATGATCTCGTGGCGACTTGACCTGTTCAAAGCCATGTTCATCAGCGGCACTGCGTCGAAATGGACTACTGTGCCGTCTCGCTGGACCATCCAATGGTTCCGATTTCTGTGGCATCCGAATAGCTCCGTCTGCCCCCGCACTTTTCCTTCTAGGAGGAGAACCAGTGCGACGATTATCGGATCTATTGCCATGAGGCCCCGAAGATACCCCCTGTGCATCAGTTCTACGCCGAGGAGGACTGGTTCCACGTTGCGTCGAAGGTCCGCCTGTACGGACTGGCTTGGTTGGACGGGGAGAATTGGACGACGAGTTGGCTTCTTCCCCATAACCACCTCCACTCCCGCGTCGTGTAGGACTCGCTCCACGAATTCTGGATTGACCCCCATTTTCACGTCGGAGAGGACTCGCTCCACGAGGTCGACTGGATTGAGCACGCGTCCCCTGTGCATCACCCATAACTCTGGATCGATGTGGTGAGATTCCTCTACTTTGTGGTTGCATTGTCACTTCTCGATTCGGTGGCTTTCTCTGCGGTGGTTGTGGCCCTCTATCACGAGTATGATGATGATGGTGGTGATGATGAGGATGCTGTGGATGCCTGCGCATGTGGTCTCCTTTGGAAGAAACAGTGCCGGATTCGTCGTGCACTTGTGGTTGTCGATGAGAGCGATTTCCTGGACCAGACTCCCTTTTGTTTTGTAGTGCCCTCTGTTGCGCTGCATGAGGCCTTTTCTGAGAAGAAACTTTTGCATGCGATTCGGCATGACGAAGGTTATTGCTGGAGGGGATATTCTTTTCTCCAGTCACCATTGCTGAGGGTGCTTCGGACACGGCATCGTGCAGGGCCAAGACGGATGCAATGACAGCGTCGATTCCATCATCATTATCCTTTAATGGCTTTGTTTTCAGAGACGCAATATTCGCTGTGGCGAGAGGATCTGGTTGCTCATAATAATCGCCGAAATTCAAACTAACTGGATTGTTTTCCGAATAAAAAGAAGAGGCTGTTGAAGATTCGTCAATATCGGTTGTTTCGCTCAGATCTTGTAAAACAATGCCATCCATGTCTTCGTCATCATCATCATGATCACGTGAGACTCCTGGGTTGCTGTAGGGTGAGTGTTGCTGCGAGGTGGTACCAAGATCCGTTCTCGTCGGCTTTGGAGATGCTGGAGATGGAAAAGCCCATTCTTGGGGTTCAAACAGGGGCGACTCGACTTTATCCTGAGTACTACCTATTGGATCATCCTCAAGTTGCATGGAACCTCGTGTTTCTCCGGTGGCGCGGAACTCGGCGGACGGATGGTACGATCGACTCTTGTCGTGGTTGGGTCTGCTCGTTGCTGTGTGTCGTACTCCGTCTCGGTCGTTGCTGTTTGCACTATGACGACTGGATTGAAGTAGTAGTATGGTCTTGGTCTGTGAATTTTGGCCATTTCCAGGAGTACCAGCTTGAACGTCATTATTGCTGGACAAACTCGGATGACTACCGGATCGAATCAATGCCGGTCGATCTCGTGACGTACGAGAGCGATCCAAATTGTTGTATAGTGGGTTGGTTCGTGGTGGTGGTTGTGGAGGATTGTCGGTCGTCATGAGTCGACCATGACTGGTGTTTCGGTCCAGACTGGGTCGTGTCCCTCTCCAAGTAGTATTGGTCACTTCTGGTTGTTGTTGTGAATTAGTGGAGTCGGTTGTGAGACGACCATGACTCGTGTTTCGGTCCAGACTGGGCCGTGTTCCACCACCACTTCTGGCATTCGTCGTCGATTGCAACGAGGATGGTGATTGTGCTGGATTCAGCAGACGACTGTGACTGTGGTTGCGTTCCAGACTGGGACGAATGGTTCCTCGTTCTCGACTCGGTGGAATGGGTGGATTGGTACTACTGCCATTGGTGTTGGTCATGAGACGACCATGGCTTGTGTTGCGTTCCAAACGAGGTCGAGATTGGAACGCACCTCGTGGTGGTTCCTTATTGTTGGAGTAGTCCTTCAATGTGGCATCCTCCCCATTACTTCTTGTGCTTTGCAAATTAGAATGACTTTGAGACCGAGTCACCCCCGGTCGACCTCCATGTGTCATGTTGTTTTTCGTGGGAGGCCCTTCTCCTCCCAGACGGTTGTGGTTGTCGTTGCTGCTGCTGCGATGATAAGAAGACGAATGATTCAAACTCGCATGACTACTCGACCGCGACAAACTTGGACGCCCCATGGTATTATTCGTTGCTCCCCCCTTACTAATAGTAGTCTCCCCTGTTGTTGTTGTTCCACCAACCCTGGGAGGAGGATCCCCCCTCCTCGCATGGCTGTCATGATTGTTGTTGTTGTTGCTGTTCTTGCTGGACAAACTGTGCTGACTTTGCGACCGCATCAAGTCGGGTCGTCGGGGACCGACACGGTTGGCGCCGCCCAACGATCCTCCAGGACTGCTGCCACTGTTCAAACTGGCATGACTTTTGGTCCGAGCCAATCCAGGACGAACCACACGTTCGCCACCACCACTCCCATTGCTATTGGTACGCGTCACCCTGGGAGGAGGTCGAGACTGTTGTTCGTCGTACCGTTTCAAACTGTACTGACTCGAGGCTCGGGTCAACCCCGGTCGACCACTCGAAGCACTCGTAGACCGAAGGGGAGGACGACCGGTACTTTCCATACTGCGACTGCTCGTGGCACGCGGCAAGGGAGGACGTCCCCGGCGGAGTCCTCCGGCCGTGGAGTCCATACTCGTACTGTCGTGGGACCGGAGACTGCGATGACTCTTGGATCGACCCGCCGCCGCCAGCAACATGCCTCGAGTCGAAGAAGAAGTAGTAGTACCACTAGGTGCAGCTTGAAAGGGCACGATACTGTCACTCCCCTGACTGCTGTGACTACTGCATCGAGACACGGGTGGACGTCCATGACGGTCCAGTGGAGCAGCAGCATGATTGGAATGGTGGCTGTGACTCTGAACACTCGAATGACTGGTACTTCGAGTCAAGAGAGCTCGACGATTGTCCATCCTGTGATTGTTGTTGTTGTTGTTGTGGATAGGATGATTGGTGGTGGTGGTGGTGGTGGTGGTGGTGTGTGTTTCGGAAGTGTCTGGCCTAGCTGGCAAGACATCATGAGGAGCCGTAGTTTTGTTGTCGTCGTTGTTGTTTCCAAACACGTCGTTTTCTGGATGACAGTGTCGTGATTGAATAAAACTCGCAAAGGCCAACAAATCATCCTGTGGATCATTGTACGTGTCTGGATTGCTGGTATCATCGAGATGCGATGTGGTAGTGTCATCCTTGTCGTCTGGCCTAGTAGTAGTATTGGTTCCATCCTGGTTGGGTTCTGGCTCAATGGTATCCTCGTCCTCTTGGTCTGGCAAATCCACCGACAAGAAATTCTTCATGGCTCGACGATAGAGTTTGCGTTTGTCCATTCGAAGATATTGGTTTTGTTTGTCACCACTATCTCCAGTCACTGTGGTTGGGGTTGTGGATGTTGTGGTGGTTGTAGTTGTTGTACTTGTCAAGAGCGAACTGGTGGAGGAAGACAAGGGTGCCGACAAGACCGATGTGGACGATTTGTTGTGGTTGTTGGTGGTACGACGAAAACTCTTGGATCCTCCTCCTCGCAAGAGCAATCGGCCTGTACTATGGTGCAAGGGAGTTCTCCCCAATACCATTTGAGACAGATTGTGCGCCCCATCCTCATCATCGTCCGTACTTTCGCCGCCTCCTCCCAGTAAATCTTCACCGGGTTGCAACAATTCAAAATTCAACGAATCTTCGTGCGAAGAGGATGCATGAGGATTGTCGGAGTTTTGGGCTGTAAATCGAGACATGGAATCCATCGAGGCCAAGGATGGTTGACGATACTGTTCCAAGTCCATTCGTCGAGTCGTCGATGAGGATGCCGCCGTTGTCATGGTCAATACGGTTGTTGGTTTGTGGAGTGTTGTGGACGGCTGGTGGTTTGCTCCACCATGGAGAATCCCCTTTTTTCCCTCTGCGAATGAAAAAAGCCGTTGTGGTTTTACGGTTGGTTTTTTTCGCGATGATCGTGATGGGGAGCAATAAAGCTTGTTGGGTATTTCCCAACAAGCGTCTGTTAGTCACTGGAGACGGATTTGGGGGTCGTCCAATAGAATTGCCCACTTAATGCAATGGCATCCAAAAAAGAGTAGGCTATGCCGATTTTTGGGAAACTGGCCTCGTCGTTTCTGGGAGAGAGAAACTATGGAACCTATGTGTGTAAGAGATGCAGAATGCAGAGACACCAGGTTTTTTCCTCCAGGTACTCGAGGCCGCAATGGGGTCCGACAAGCCCCTTCGCAGGAGTCCAGAGAGCGACGCGAATAAGGGCATCTACCAAACTGGGCTGACTCTCTGCCTGGACTCTACAAAATAGCTAGCTAGACGGGCACTAGCTCGAGAGAGAGGTGGACGATCCAAAGATTGTTCTTGTTGGTAATCCCAGGGAGAGTAGTAGGTAGTAGAGACGGGAGGAGTTCCACACACACACACACACACACACACACACACACACACACACACACACACACACACACACACACACACACACACACACACACACACACACACACACACACACACACACACACACACACACACACACATGGTCACCCGCAACGATACCCCCTATACTGGAATGGTGGTTCCGGGACGACCTATATCCTACGACTCCCATGGCTCCAGACAGAATGGGGACACAAATGTTTGTTGGTGTGAGGAAACTGTTTGCTCTGAGTTAGGATCCTATAGTACCGTTGGAACGGTGCGAGTCCGAAGGGGTGCCTGGACACTGGCCGCTGGACCGGCATAGACATGGATCAATCCCGGGACGACCACTCCTTGAATGGGACCGGGTTCGACCAATTCTCCATCCACGACATTGCGACCCACTCGTCGTTGTCCGCCCAAGGGTTCCAATCGCAGGGCCGTACACTGGACCAGTTCCACCCAGGGGCTCATATCTACATGACGACCTGTTTCCAAGCCCAACAAAATCCACGCCATGCGCCATTTGGAAATGGCCGTGCCGCCTTGTTTGCGCACCATCATGACTTGAAAGGCTCCTTGATTGAGCGATTGACCGGGAGCTTGATGGGTGTGCATGGCGGCATGAGAGACATGCGATACCCACAAGAGATAAAAGTCACCCTGAATCGTGACCCATTCCGGACCGTCCTTGTCCTGGTCCGTCGTAGAATTCTCCAAGGGTTGCGAAAGGGGTGGCAAGCTGGATACTGGAACCATGCCCGCACCACGACTTGTCGAATTGACCGGCAGATAATGGAACGTGGCGGGATAGTGTCGCAACCACAAGACCCGCCAGACGGCCCAAACATCATTGCGCAATTCTCCCAACCATCGCAAGACTTCGGATTCAATATCAATGTCGGCAATCATGGCATAGGCATAGGTCAAGAAGGAAATGTACGATTTTGTTGTCGTGGTTGTTGTTGTCGATGTCATGGTTTCATATCGACTGACATCCATGAGCGTTTCATGTCCCTTGGCAATCAAAAAGGTTTCCGTCAAGGGACCGTAGGGTTCGTGAGAGGCATGGGTAAGACTCGTGGCCATGCCATTGGAAGTACCACACCCCACGACACCGACCGTCAAATGATTCTGGTTCGTCAAGAGCAAGTCGTGCGCATCGGGACGCGCCACGAGACCATTCAAAACTTCAAACAAGAGACCATCACCGCCCATTACGACAATGGCCTGATACCGGGAAATATCCCATCCCGGATCCGTATCATCATCATTGTCATTCGAGTCGCTTGTTGTCGTTGTGGGAGTGTCACGGACGGCCATGCGTTCTTGGGCATGACCGGCATGAGTGGTCCGACACACATGCAAGTGACGGACCGTCCCCGATTGAACTCCCACCATGGGTTTGACATACGTTTCGTAAATGGTGGAGGCATTGCGTTTGGCACCCGAAACGGGATTGATCAAGACCAACACGTTGCGTTCCGTTTGGTGTGCTTGTTGGTGGGGATGTGCCACCTCTTGCAAGGCCTGCAACAGAGTTTGCACGTGTCCCAAATCTTCGACCGGTGCCACCGACCAGGCACGAAAGTGGGCGACGCGAGGCCAGTGTGGTGATTCGGTCGTCGGGGGCACCACTTTGTGGGTTTGATGAGGATTGGGGGTATTGACAGGCACGGATGTGGACCGGGACGACAATCCACACCATTGCATCCAGGATGTTGTTTGTTGTTGGGGATTGCGACGAGGATAACAATACAAGTGCAAGGTCGCTTGGCCGTGTCGATTGCGCAAGACCGACGACGACGGTTCATTGGTGGCAGTATTGATAGTGTTGTGTTCCTCCTCCTCCTGCTCTGTGTGTGGAGATTCTTCAATGACGAGTCGTGCTCCAATCAGATCGTCGGGATCCAACACATCCAAAACGACCAGGGATTCTTCGTCGTCGTCATGGTCGTTTGGTGGCAAACGGGTGGAAGAAGGAGGGGATGGCACATGTTGAATCACTTGCAACAAGCCGGTATCGGCCTGATACTGGATATAACAAAGGGAACTGCCCAAGGATGGTTGGTTTGATTTTTTGTGGTGGTATTCGGAAGGAATGTGCAAGAGGACGTGACGTGCAATGTCATTGGGAAACGCCGTTGTCGTCGTCGTGCTGCTCGTTGCCATGGTGTCGGGAGACGCTCCTGGTAACAAGGGACGAGAAAGGGACGACGATTCTGGCATTCAACAAAAAGGAGAGAACAGGAAGGAGAAGGAAGAGAGAGTTGGAACGTTTTTGAATCTGATACTCTAGCAGAGAGGAACCGTCGTCGTCGCTGTTGTTGTTGTTGCAATCGTCGCACCTTGTCAGCAAGAGGAACAAAGAAGGGGAACAAGAGAAGCAATGACACTCCCCCATCGAAGAATCTCCTTGAAGTTTTGTAAAAAATAAACATTTTATATGCTGTAACCGCTCAAGCGTAGTGGATCCAGAATATCTTTTTTTGTCGACCGGCAACAACCACATCATCAACAACAACAATAACAAGTCTTGTGTCCGTAGTCCCTTGTCGTTTCGGCATGGTAACAACAACGATACAAAAGGGCCATGAAAAACAGGAAACCCAAGAATCGTGTGGCACGTCACCGAGACAATCCGAAGCAGCAGCACCACCACCACGAGATGGACGGCGGCACATTTGGCGGGCACTCCTGGACCGTTGTTTGTGTTGTTTGTTGGTTCTGGTCAGTGATTCAATCGTACTACCACCCTCATCCTCCAAACGGTAGAGCAAGACACTCCATGATGGTTTTTCACTCACCAACACAGCCAAAAGAGGAAGAACGGTACGACCGTCCACCCCCCAAAAAGAGCGATGGTCCGGTGCCGCAGTACGATCGCGCCACACTGGTTGACGCCCTATAGAGAGAGAGAGAGAGAGAGAGAGAGACACTCGGGAGGAATTGCGGCAAGGATACAGAAGAAGAACCCCTTGTGTGCTGTGCCACGACACTACCCTTTGATGGACCAGAATCCGTGGTGTTTTCTGTCCACTCTTTCGTGAGCCGCAGCCGCCCAACGGAGTGGACACAAACACCACGTATTCTTGTCCATTTTCTGGATACTGTCGTCGCACACACCAAGGATTCTTGTGGCAAGGGTCTGGAAAAACGAGTGATACTCGAACCCTTGGTGTGTGCTGTGCAACGACACTACCCTTTTGATGGACCAGAATCCGTGGTGTTTTCTGTCCACTCTTTCGTGAGCCGCAGCTGCCCAACGGAGTGGACACAAGCACCACGTATTCTTGTCCATTTTCTGGATGCTGTTGTCGCACACACCCAGGATTCTTGTGGCAAGTGTCGGGAAAAACGAGTGATATCCGAATCCTTGGTGTTTGCGGTGCCACGACACTACCCTTTTGATGGACCAGAATCCGTGGTGTTTTCTGTCCACTCTTTCGTGAGCCGCAGCTGCCCAACGGAGTGGACACAAACACCACGTATTCTTGTCCCTTTTCTGGATACTATCGTCGCACATACCCAGGATTCTTGTGGCAAGGGTCTGGAAAAACGAGTGATACCCGAATCCTTTGAGTGTGCTGTGCAACGACACTACCCTTTGATGGACCAGAATCCGTGGTGTTTTTCTGTCCACTCTTTCGTGAGCCGCAGCTGCCCAACGGAGTGGACACAAGCACCACGAATTCTTGTCCAGTTTCTGGATACTGTCGTCGCACATACCAAGGATTCTTGTGGCAAGTGTCTAGGAAAACGAGTGGCATCCGAATCTGCTGTGCCACGACACTACCCTTTGATGGACCAGAATCCGTGGTGTTTTCTGTCCACGCTTTCGTGAGCCGCAGCTGCCCAACGGAGTGGACACAAGCACCACGCATTCTTGTCCCTTTTCTGGATATTGTCGTCCCACATACCAAGGATTCTTGTGGCAAGTGTCTGGAAAAACGAGTGATATCCGAATCTGCTGTGCAACGACACTACCCCATTTCTCATGGACCAGAATCCGTGGTGTTTTCTGTCCATTCTTTCGTGAGCCGCAGCAGCCCAACGGAGTGGACACAAGCACCACGAATTGTTGTCCAGTTTCTGGATACTCTTGTCGCACCCACCAAGGATTCTTGTGGGAAGGGGCTGACCAAGAGTGATATCCGAATCTGCTGTGCAACGACACTACCCCATTTCTCATGGACCAGAATCCGTGGTGTTTTCTGTCCACTCTTTCGTGAGCTGCAGCCGCCCAACGGAGTGGACACAAGCACCACGAATTCTTGTCCCTTTCTGGATACTGTCGTCGCACACACCAAGGAATTTGTGCCAAGTGTCGGGAAAAACGAGTGAGCTCCGAACCCTTTGAGTGTGCTGTGGAACGACACTACCCTTTGATGGACCAGAATCCGTGGTGTTTTTCGGTCCCCGCAGCCGCCCAACGGAGTGGAAACAAGCACCACGTATTCTTGTCCATGTTCTGGATGCTGTTGTCGCACACACCAAGGATTCTTGTGGCAAGGGTCTGGAACAAGAGTGATATCCGAATCTGCTGTGCAACGACACTACCCCATTTCTCATGGACCAGAATCCGTGGTGTTTTTCTGTCCACTCTTTCGTGAGCCGCAGACGCCCAACGGAGTGGACACAAGCACCATGAATTCTTGTCCCTTTTCTGGATACTCTTGTCGCACACACACCCAGGATTCTTGTGGCAAGTGTCTGGAAAGCGAGTGGCATCCGAAACTGCTGTGCAACGACACTACCCTTTGATGGCTGGAACAAGAGTGATATCCGAATCCATTGTGTGTGCTGTGCCACGACGCTACCCTATTTCTCATGGACCAGAATCCGTGGTGTTTTCGGTCCACTCTTTCGTGAGCCGCAGATGCCCAACGAAGTGGACACAAACACCACGTATTCTTGTCCAGTTTCTGGATACTGTCGTCGCACGCATCAAGGATTCTTGTGGCAAGTGTCTAGAAAAATGAGTGATATCCGAATCTGCTGTGCCACGACACTACCCTTTGATGGACCAGAATCCGTGGTGTTTTCTGTCCACTCTTTCGTGAGCCGCAGCCGCCCAACGGAGTGGACACAAACACCACGTATTCTTGTCCAGTTTCTGGATACTGTCGTCGCACATACCCAGGATTCTTGTGGCAAGTGTCTAGAAAAACGAGTGATATCCGATTCCATTGAGTGTGCTGTGCCACGACACTCCCCTTTGATGGACCAGAATCCGTGGTGTTTTCTGTCCACTCTTTCGTGAGCCGCAGCCGCCCAACGGAGTGGACACAAACACCACGTATGCTTGTCCCTTTTCTGGATACAGTCGTCGCACATACCAAGGATTCTTGTGGCAAGTGTCTAGGAAAACGAGTGATATCCGAATCTGCTGTGCCACGACACTACCCTTTGATGGACCAGAATGCGTGGTGTTTTCTGTCCACTCTTTCGTGAGCCGCAGCGGCCCAACGGAGTGGACACAAGCACCACGAATTCTTGTCCCTTTTCTGGATCCTGTCGTCGCACATACCAAGGATTCTTGTGGCAATGGGCTGGAACAAGAGTGATATCCGAATCTGCTGTGCAACGACACTCCCATTTCTCATGGACCAGAATCCGTGGTGTTTTTCTGTCCACTCTTTCGTGAGCCGCAGCTGCCCAACGGAGTGGACACAAACACCACGTATTCTTGTCCAGTTTCTGGATACTGTCGTCGCGCACACCAAGGATTCTTGTGGCAAGTGTCGGGAAAAACGAGTGATATCCGAATCCTTTGTGTGTGCTGTGCAACGACACTACCCTTTGATGGACCAGAATCCGTGGTGTTTTCTGTCCACTCTTTCGTGAGCCGCAGCTGCCCGACGGAGTGGACACAAGCACCACGCATTCTTGTCCAGTATCGGGATACTGTCGTCGCGCACACCAAGGATTCTTGAGGCAAGTGTCTAGAAAAACGAGTGATATCCGAATCCTTTGAGTGTGCGGTGCAACGACACTACCCTTTGATGGACCAGAATACGTGGTGTTTTCTGTCCACTCTTTCGTGAGCTGCAGCTGCCCAACGGAGTGGACACAAACACCACGTATTTTTGTCCAGTTTCTGGATACTGTCGTCGCGCACACCAAGGATTCTTGTGGCAAGTGTCGGGAAAAACGAGTGATATCCGAATCCTTTGAGTGTGCGGTGCAACGACACTACCCTTTGATGGACCAGAATACGTGGTGTTTTCTGTCCACTCTTTCGTGAGCCGCAGCTGCCCAACGGAGTGGACACAAGCACCACGAATTCTTGTCCCTTTTCTGGATACTGTCGTCGCACATACCAAGGATTCTTGTGGCAAGTGTCTAGAAACACGGTTGCATATATGTCCTACAATGGCGAAACTATATAGAATGATTATTCTTTGCTCTCCAACATTTGTCGTTTGCTCTGCATGGGTTTGCTACAAACTACCTACCTAGTATTCATTGAGATATCTCACTTGAATCCATTAAGTAGTAGTAGTAATTCCTCGTGTCAAAAGTCTGAGCAATAACGACCTACTTCTATGAGCGAACCCCATACGGTAAGGAAGCAGACTCCAAACTCGAATAGGCCTCCTCGGGATTACAATAGAGGTAGACTCATTGTATCTGGAACATGGATTGGGGTTTCGCACGACATGATGTACGATTGCCAGCAAATCCCACGTGGGTCGACGGTTGCACCACGTCCTCGTGGTCGCCGATACGAATGAGACCACGTCCTCGGATTTTGGAGGGAGAGGATTCGGGCCGAACCGCACGCTGTGCTTGCTGGCGTGCTGGACTTTAGGTGGCCCGGTGCGAGTACACTTGACTCCATAGTGAAATGGCGTGACCATCTGCTGGCATTGGGCCCTAATAGAGAAAGAGAATGTCTTTGGTCGTCCAGCACGCTGGCCGACAAGACGAGACCACCGATCGTGACAAATGACAGGGTGCCAAGACGCGTCATGAAACCACCAAATCACGCTTCCCGTATATTGATCGCACTCTTGTCGTCGTCGTCGTCTCTTTTTGTTTTTCTCTGTTTCGTCCTAGTACTTAGTAGTGTGGTCTACTGTATTCTATATTCTATCGTGGTACGTTTTGTGTTCTTGTGTGTAATGAAGTATCGAATGCAATCGGTGGTTGGTCATTGACAGTTCCAATCAACCAAGTGTGTCAAGAGAAATCAAGCGTCGTCTATTGTCGTTGGGACAGTGATACTTTCTACTCACATTCTTGTTTGGCGTTTTCGTCGTTGGTCATTTCTGGATTGGTTTGGTTCATTTCGACGTGATTGGCCCATACACATCCTTTCCTCTGTCTCTCGGTTTGGTTGGAACGATACGTTTGATTGCTTGATTGCTCCAGTCCCTTGGTTCTTTTTCTTGTTGTTGATTGTTGTCTTGGATTGAATCATGTCCTCTTCTTCCTCGCTGACTCCTTCGACGACGACGTCGTCCATCAAGATTCCGGGTGTCCCCGATGACTTTTTTGTGGTCAAAAAGTCTGGTTTGTCGCAAGCACAAGCCTTGACGGCCTATTTGGGTGGTTCCGCCTTTCAAACGATTGTGGACAATCCCATTACGGCCTATCGTCAATTGGTGCAACAATACGCCAAGGATGCCGCCGGAAAACCCGTCGACCCCAAGATTGCCACTCAAGAAGCCCAAGCCGTCTTTCGCGCGCATCCCGTCTCGGCCTCGCTGTCCGGTGTGGGACCTCGATTGGTCGGTGTCGGCTTTAAGCGCATTCCAAAGTTTGGCATTTTGTTGGGCTTTTCCTTCTTCTTGGGCGAAGGCGAAAATCCCGGCTTTGCCGCCGCCACGGCCGCTTCGATTTTGTCGGCCCCCTTTATCAATCCCATTCGCATGATTGAAAAGCAACAGCGCGCCTACTTTAAGCAAACGGGTGCCGTCAAGCCCATTTGGGAGATTGTCAAGGAATCGGCCGCCCAACGCTTTGTGCCCCTCTTTCGCGGCACCATTCCCCTCATGGGCCATTCCTTGGCCTCGGCCGTCTTGGGTCTCGTCGGTCAACCCCGTTTGCAAAAGTACATTCAACGCGAATTGGGCGACAAGACGTCCTTGGGTCGATCGGCGACGGGTTTGGTCGCTTCGGCCGTCGTTTCGCCCATTTATGTTGTGGTGACGAATCCGCTCAGTCGTCTCGAAGTCATTATGCAAACCAACTCCATTCAAGGCAAGTCCTATACCGTCACGGAAGCCGTCAAGGAAATGTTTGTCGATATGCATGCCTTTGGATTGCGCGGGATTTTGCGAGGACAAGGCATTGGCATTGTCAAGGCCATTATCAGTCTCTCCCTCTTCCACGAAGGCCGACACTTTATGCAAGATGCCTTCAAGTCCTACAATGTCCGCAATGGGTATTTTGAAGGATAATTAGACGTGAGCTACGACGACCATGACGACCTATACAAACGATATGATACACACAAGATATACCCTCACGACGACGACGATACGACAGGACACATTCGACACTGGCAGCTGCTCTCTCTCAAGACACGGAATACTCGAACAGGCAAGACAAACACTATTATTGGCACTCGAACTTGAAACAAGAGAGTGTGTTGGGGGCAAGATTCCAACGCACTCACACTTATGACACTTTGTGGTTCACGACGGAGACCTCAAAATTACTCACGACGCGCATTCACACACTTGGCATTCGGGTCGAAGAAACCCACCCATTTTCACTTTTTTCTATACACGCACCACCCCAACAGTCATTCCTTCATTCCACTTCACGACTAGTAGATCACACGTTACCTTGTTACCACTGTTTCGTAGAGAGAGAGGAATGTCGAACATGACCATTTCTACGTTAGTGTTGTGTGTGTGTGTTTGCAACTCTTTGGCCATACGCGCATTGGGGTTGTTTCTAAAGCCAGTAGGAACAAATGAAAATGTGATGGTGCATGGTTGTTGTCGTCCGTGTGTCGGAACATGCCGTCGTTCGTCCATCCATGGTTGATTGTCTCGTTGGTCGCAACGCACATACACACACATGCCAATCTGTGTTCTTGGGCAAGAGTCTTGTGTGTGTTTTGGTGGTTGTTCCTGCTCACCACAAGGAACATGCCAACACGCATGTCCTAGGATTCTTATTGGAGAGGAGGGGACCCCCAAGAATGGACCGGGATTCTGAAACGAGCGTGTCGACGACGACGACGACGACGACAAAAACAAGAAGGAACACAAACAGATTGAGAGCGAATCCAATAAAGGTGTATAGAGTTCAGAGACCAAAAGACAAACAAGTATTGAGCCCGGAGACCGTGGGGCAAAGCAGTGGAGAGAGAGAGAGTCAAAAGACAACAAAAAACGGCAAAAAGAGACGGCAACACAAGAGAGGATCAGGAATACGGCGTTACAAGTCAGAGGGACAATCATGAAAAGGTAACAAACAAATGATAAGAAACCCCCAGGAAGCACCATTCTGGCCAGTCCAGTAGTGGAGTCCACAGGAGACTCTCTCCCATTGCGTGCTCCCTTGGCGATGCATCGTAGAGTTGTTATAGGTAGAATACACACAAGTCGTCCTTTGGGGGGAGCTGTATGGATACAAATGAGCCTCGCAAAAAGGTGCAACAACAACCACAACAAGAGAGAGAGAAAACAAACAAACGAAAGGGGTTACAAATCATTTTACTAGCAACTGTGTGTGTGTGTGTAACGTCCCCACCCAAACAACAAAGAGAGAGAAATCTCTTTTAGAATGTATGTGAGAGAGAAGGGATCATGAAAACGAGAGAAACAGACGGGAAAAAGATGTGTTTAGGTTGAGAGAGACGGAATCAAAAGAGACACAAGAAGAAGAAACAACACGGGAGAACTGTGAGTGGAACCCCGTGTGTGATTGCGTCCACAGTGTCAGTGTGTGTTTGGCTCTCGCGCTCGCTCTCTTGTTCTTGATCGATTCGGCAATTTACTGGAAATAGGATTGTAGAAAGTCATCTTCGGGATAAAAGGTGACTTGTACGACGGCCGATCCAAATTGGCGTCCCTGCAATTCTCCCTTGGCTCTCAAGGCTTGGTTGAGGGTGGCATAGTGCAAATAAATTTTGCCCACGGCACTGGGCAAAATCGTTTCGCGACGTCCCGTGTCCTGCTGGACGGCTCGGGGAATTTCCAGGCGCTCCAACTTTCCATAATTGGTACATTCGTCCCGCACTTCTTCCACCAAGGATTCGTATTCTGTGCCGGATTCCAAATCTTGGGGTTGTACCATATTGTGCAAGACCAAGACACGACTGGGAGGAACCACCGTGGTACTTGCTTCTGGTGAGGAGCCTGGCACCGACGCTGCGGTTGGTGGAGGAACTTCGTTGGTCGGATTGGCGGCGGGAGGTGTCGCCACTGGCATTCCGGTGGGTGTTGGTGGTGGCGGCAAGGCCCCCACCATGGATGCGTGTGGTGGTGCTGGCGGCACGGCTCCTCCTCCTCCTAGGGCGGCGGATAACATGGGTGGTAAATTCATGACAACAATCCGAGTGAGGGGTTGTCCCATGGCATCTCGATAGACGGGTGCCGTGGGCATGACGGCCTTTCCCATGGCCGCATCGACCAAGGCTTCAATATCATACCCACCGACAATGTTGCGATCGGGTGGCGGCGCTCCGACGACCACGGGCGGTGGTGGGGGTGGGGGTGGAGCCGTCACTCGAGGCGCGCCACCGATACTGCCCCGTTCACCCGCCAATCGAGCCGTCAAGGTCCGACCGCCTCCAATTTCCATGCCATTCAATCCTTGAATGGCCGTCAGCGTGACTTGTGGATTGGCATATTCGGCAAAGCAATAGCCCTTGGATTGCATCATTCCTCCCGGGTCATTGGCCGAGGATGCCCCGCCATCGCCGCCCACAACTCCCTTGACCAAATGAAAGGCCTTGATGGGTCCAAAGGCTTGAATCAATTCCAATACTTGCGCTTCCGTCAAGTGATAATGCAAACCGCCGATAAAAATCTTGTTGGGTCCATCCAAGACATTGCTACTAATAATCCCCAACCGACTGACATCCAATTGAGGCAAATTATTGCTAGTGTCACTGCCGGCGGAGGGATGGTATTCATTGGGTCGTTTGATTTTGAGCGGGACGCCACAAAAGGGCAGACCATCCAATTGCATACAGGCCGTGGCCCATTCCATGGTTTGGAATTCGACAAAGCAAAAGCGACGT
Organism: Epithemia pelagica; assembly: GCA_946965045.2. NCBI lineage: Eukaryota > Bacillariophyta > Bacillariophyceae > Surirellales > Surirellaceae > Epithemia > Epithemia pelagica. The sequence goes on along the minus strand of OX337239.1, from coordinate 853,836 downwards.
TCGTGATTCATGTAGACCGACACAATGGGATCGTGGACCGTCCCCTGGACGGCCAAGGAGGGTGGAACCGATACGGTCGGATTGGCATCGGGCATCCAGGCCCGTTCCAAGGCCTTGAGAAATTCCGTATGCATCAAGTCTTCGGGAATGGTCCGTCCAATGGGCAAATTGCCCACATACAACCGACGGGCATGACGTGTTTGTTGCGACATTATGGACGAGGAAGGACCACCAACACCGTCGTGCGCCGCCGTGGGGGTGGGTGGCAAGGTGGCGGCCAAGGCGGCTGCGGCCGCGGTCGCTGCTGCTTGGGCGGCTGCGGCCGAAGGAATTGCGGTACCACCACCCGTGGTAGTCTCGGTGGGCAAAATATCAAATTTGGAGGGACGAGCCAATCGTTTGCGACGACGATCTTCGACCCATTCTCGTTCTTCTTCCAACGATCGAAAGGTGACCATGCCTGGTTTGGGTGGAAGCGGAGGAGGACGATCATCGCCGTACGAGGGACGACGGTGGGCATTCGGAGGATGCGGCGGCGGTGGACCACCACCCCGTCGACGACCACCACCCCGGAAACCACCTCCGCCTCGAAAGGGAGGATAGTCTCCCTCTCCTCCTCTTCTCCAATCGTCATTTGGACGAGGAGGACCACCACCGCCTCGTCGATTGCCATACGGTCCTCGAGGTGGACCCGGATCGTTGTGGTTGTAGTTGTTCCCACCACCACCACCTCGACGAGGACCACCACCACCACCAGGTGGTCCTCCTGGATGGTTGTTCATCCATGCCGGAGTATTGCTAATCCCTCGTCCACGACCATTGTTGTAATTCATAATAGTGGCAAGAAGAAATAGCGAGAATCAGTCCTCGTTCTCCACCACTCGGGTCTCTCCTGGAGGACAACAACAGAGATAGATACAGATCCACCGACGACGAGACAAACAACACAGAGAGAAAGAGGGTGCAGCTTCGGCGTCTGGCCGTCGAACAAAAGGCTACCCTGGCTATGTGGTTATCCAATTTCTATTTCTATGAGTATGAGTACTCCGCCAGCAGACCTCCACTCCTGTTCTACACCTGTATTTGTATCGACGATTCTCCAGCCGAGTTGGTGGGTCATTGCCAATCTCTCTAGTAGTAGGTGAGAAACAAAACGAGACTGTCAATCTATCGAATTGGTACTCCTACTAGTACAGTCACAGAGATGGACCGCGTGTGTTGCGGTATCTCCATAGAGCGACAGACGCGACAGGCACATCCCCAATTCCTAGCTAGATAGAGGGGATTTTTGCTCTCTTGCTTTTCATCTCGGTCGTTGTTGGTCCACAAGTCCCTGTCGTTTCGGACACCGAGGAAAGAAACGATGCGCCACAGGGAGTGAGTGTTGGGAGGTTTTTCTTGTGTGTGTGGTCCGGTCTAAATCTCTCGAGGCGTTGTGGTTCCAACGACAAGAACCATCACCACCCCATGTGGAGACGGACCCAATAGAGGCAGTCTGAATGACGCAACTCATCCAAAAGCACATCGGACTGTTCTATGCTTGTGTGTCTGTGTCCCGTTTGGAAAGTGTGTCTCAAGGTTTCATATCATACTGAGTCCTCCCGAAACGACGATGGAACAAAATCCACCATGCATTGACCCTCCTCCAGGGATACGACAGTGGCACGTGTCCCCGTGTCGTCCTCTTCTTCTTCTTTGGTTCTCCAGGACAGAATGGAATCGTCCTCTTCTTCGTCCTCTTGCAGTTGTGTCGTTTCGTCGTCTTCGTCTTCGTCGTCGTCATCGTCTTGAAACAAGGCCACGAGTTCTGGATTGTCATCGTCCACGGCACACAGCCGTGGAGAATCGCCATCCCAATCCTCTTGATCGGGATTGGCCCCATGATGCAACAAGAGACGACAAATCTCGACATGGCCTTGAATGACGGCCGCTTGCAAGGGACCAATTCCATCGGCATCCGTGGCATGCAACAGCTTTTGCTTGTCGTTATCCTTGTCATGCTGCGACAGGAGCAAGACGACCATGTCGTACAAGCCCAAATCCACCGCCACATGGAGCAACGTGGTGGTGGGACTGTCGTCCAGGGTGGCAGTCGTTGTCATTGTGGAAGAGTGTTGCAACAACAACATGTCTCGGACCACATCCACTTGATTGCTTTGGACAGCCTGGAGCAAGTTACTGGGTGCGGGGCTCGACGCTGCTACGACCGGTGTATCGCCATTTTCTTCTTGTGCTTCTTCTTGCTGTTCTTCTTCTTCGGATTCTTCACTGGAGGGTACAGGTGAAACAACCACGGCCTCGGTCTCCTCGTCATCACCATCACCACTACCCAACGGTTTTGGGGTGGTTTTCCGTTTACACCACATGGAGGTCAATCCACGAGAAACAGTTGTGGGGGTCGTTGCCGAAGTAGCTGCGGTTCGTGAAACATTAGACGTGGAAGGCTTGCTTGACAGTTTCGTGTTGGTAGTCGATTGATTGGAATGTTGGTGCTCTTTCTGGTTGTTCTGGTTGGAATGGGCCGCTTGATGAACAATGGCCAAGGCTTGTTTCATGTGATGCAAGGCTTGTCCCAATTCAGCTTCGGGAATCGTCTCGGATACCTGTTTCCAGGAATCCAGTCGCGTCACGCCACGACCCTGTGGTTGGTCCTTCGTCTTGTTGTTGTTCTTGTTGTTGGAGGCAGTGCCCCTCCACCAAAACGGTCGTCGTCGATGTTGTTGTTGTTGTGGTTTGGTTCTTCTGGTTGTTGTGGTTGTGACGGCACCAGGGGTGGAGGGAGCATTGCCACACGTGGCTTGTTGGTACAACCCATACAAGGCCTGTTCATCACCGGGTTGCAAGTCCAATTGTTTGGCTAATGATGCAGGGGATGGTAGTGGTACGGATGCCTTGGCCTTGGAGAAGGACGACGAAGAAGACGAACAAGACCAGGTCGTGACGGGAGAATGAGGTGCCATGCTTCGTTTGGTTGGACGTGGTGGTGTGGAGGATGGAACCATTCCACATTGTGCCTTGGACATGATTTTGTTCTGGTTCTTGGTGAGGGTACCAGTGGTAGCAGCAGTTGTGGTTGTTGTTGTTGCTCTTGTTCTTGTTGTTTTGTTGGTGGTGCGTGGTGAAATCGAGCTCTTGGCGTGCTTCTTGCTGTTGGTCAGGTGCGACGGGGTGCCTGTTTTGTGAGAAGACAATCGAAACATTTTTTTTTGGGAGGAATGGTGTTAGTTTTGGACGTTTTCTTCTTCTTCGTGGTGGTGGCGGAATGTTTTTCGTCTTCACCACACACTTCAAATCGTGTCGGATTCCGTGGACGATTCAATTGTATCCTCCATCCAAAAATTCACCACGACGAGCACCTCCACAGGCAGGTTCTCGTTGCAATCTCGTTTCAACGGTTCGATGGATCCAAGAATCCAAGAGGTGAGTTGATTGAGAGTTGAGAGAGAAAGAACCACGCTTTGATGTGCGCTTTATCTCGAAAAAGTGCTTCCGCGAGGCACCATCTTCAACTCCCGGTGGGGGGACAAAATTCTCAGCGCTGACATTTATATTATTATTTGGATTCGTGTTGGACAGAACTGGTTCTCAGCGATGGATTGTCGTATGTCAGCGTTCTCATTCGACTCCGAGCACACCCTATCTTTATACGTGGGACCACGCCGCATAGTCAATCAAAGTTGTCCACGTCGACTCAACAGCTGGGAAGTGTCATGGGGGTTCCAATTCGGACACTGCGTGTCTTCGGTTTGGGGGATTGGCGAACGACGAACGCGTGACCGAAAGGACACGATTGGAATAGGTCTCCCCAAAGAGACGATTGGAATACCGTTGGCCTAATGTTTTTTTCTCTATGTTAGGGGGCATCGGTTGCCGCTCGTTGACAATCAATGGTTTCTTCCCACTCTTTTACGGTTGTGCTTCAATGGGATTCACTCCAATGGAGTAGTCCTTTCCACAAGGGTCTCTCTCTTGCATATCCCAATTGGTAGTATTCCTTCCATCCCGCCAGTTGCCGGAGGCGAGCGGTTGCGACCAAGGCTTTTATTCTTGTGCACGTTCCAGTTTAGGAATGGTCCCGCGTGTGCATGCCCCAGAACAAAAGGTACAGGCACTGCAACCACACATGTGTCTGTAGGGTTGTTTGGATTCCCCACGTCCTGGCGCGCAAGGCTCTGGATTCCTGTGTACCTGGTCTTGCGGCGCTATCTAGCTAGTGTCCCACACACCCCCAATCGAGCGACGCCCCCCATCATGGACTTTTAATTGGAGGCGAACCGAAACTTGCCTTGGACACGTGCCGGTTCGCCATCGCAGACTTGGGACGGTGCCACAATGCCATACTGGGTCAAGAGATCACTGGCCTCTTGCAACAACTTGAGGTCCTCGGCCAAGGCCCGTTGGGGAACGACTTGATTGGGACGACTCCGCAAGGGATCAAAGGCGGCGGCAAATTCGTCCATGCCATTCTTGCCCAGCGGTACGTTGTTGTTTAAATGACTGGGCAAAATGCGTTTGGTTGATCCAAATCGTTGCACGACTTGATCGACCCAGGCCAAGGTGGCCTCGGGTTCGCGATCCAAGATTAATTTGGTCAAAATGGGGGGACAAAACAACCTGCCATTTTGCGCCAGAGCGTTGAAACTGGCCACTTCGGCCGAATCATTGTCCCAGGTCCAGGGATAAAGTGTTCCCGGAATGGCGCCTTGTCCCAAATTTTGCAAGGCGGGTGGCACGTGTTGCGCATCGCGCAAGGCCTGCGAGACGGTTTGGACTTGAATTTGGGACGGAAAAAAGACGAGGCCAAACAAGGCCATGCGACGCCATCCCCGTTGTCGCGTTTCCAACGAATCCTGAAGGTCAAGGTCATCGGTGGCCGTGTTGCGGGCATGATACAACAAACAGCGAGCATCTTCTTGGACAATGGCGGGTGGGGTATCCGTGAGGGAACACACCACATCGGTGACTATCAAACTTTGGGTCGGCTTGTGATAAAAGGCCGTTTCCGAAAAAGCTCCGACGGCTTGAAAGGAAAAGGGTCCCAAGACTTGATAGTCGAAATCGTCGAGCCATTCCGGTGGCTCGTTGCTGTAATAGGCATATTGTGGGGCCGTGACGGGTCGACCGGGAACGGGCAATTCGCGCAATCGACGACCGCGTTGAGGAAGCCCATAAAATTCAATCGGTACGGTCACGGGAAACGACCATTGTCCCGGTTGAATCCAAACAGTCGCCTGCGGAAAGTAGCGACAAAAGGCTCCAAACGTGGCCTTGTGTTCGAGGGCGACCGTTCCCAAGACAACATGTCGCACGGGCCCATGCGCCTCTTCCAATTGATGCATCATGGCGACAAGTTCGGGTGTGGGTGCCACGGGATTGTGCACCCACAATCCCTTGTCATTCGATAATTTGACGACGACTTGTCGAACGGGCACATTGACATTGACAATGCCTTGCCATTGATCGTGCGTCCAAATCATACCGTCGACAATGGTTTCTTGAATCGTTTTGCGACGGGGACCCGTCAAGGGCAATAACGAAAAGGCCACTTTGCCCGTCGGCCAATACACGTCCGACGTCAAGGGGGGAGTCGGCAGCAAGAACGACGAGTCCTGGTTGTTTTTGGTGGCCGCCAAGGAGGGTTGCAGGGGCCACACGGTCGACGAGGATGATCCGGCGGCCGTCCAGGCGAGTTTTTGGAGGAGTTGCCAGGACCACGTGCGACGATCGACACCCACTGAAGCGTTTTCTTGTGGTTGTGGTGGTTGTTGTGGCTGGGTGTCGTTCGGTGGCATGGCAAATCGTTGTTGTTGTTGTTGTTGTCGAACGGACCGACCATGACGACTTGTTGGGAGGAGGGGATTGTTGGTACTGCTGAATGCCTGGCATTCCCCAATACTACTACTAAGCAGCAGCAGCCATCCACAAAGAATCCAGTGTCGTTTGGATGAGGATGGTGGTCGAGTTGCTTGGGATGGTTGGTTCCACATGATTTTTTTCTTGGGCACGTTGGGTTTCACGCTGTAATGTTGCTTGTCTCCAAGTAATAATAGAATGGTCCACCACACAAAAGAATATCGTTGTTCTTGCTTTGGGCAACTCACTGCAATCTCTGCGTCAACACTCCGCACTCATTGGAGATTCCTACCATCACACCATGATGAGAGGCTGATTCGGTTCAACTGTGATGTGGTTGCTGATGTCGACGACTTCTGGATCCCATCGCGGATAGGTAGCGTTGAGAGGCTGCCTATCGCGCCCGCGTGAAAGCGCGTGTCTTTGTTCCGTGTGACTTGTAGCTTTACACTACAATGGGGAAAGGATGGCTCATTGTAGCAGTGTTCAACTACTGCCCTCAGCCGTTTAGCCCATTCAATACTATTGCCCTCTGAAATTTTGGAAAAAGGAACAAACCCAAAAAGATACTCGTTCGGGTACAGGTATACAGGGTAAACACACCGCAAGATCCAAGATACCTGTTGTTGGTGTTGTTACTGTCGTCCTTTGTTGGAACGCGAGGCAGCCAAACTTGCTGTCGTCCTTTTGGAAAGCAAAGAAGCAACCAACAAGTTTGGCCCTTGGCCGGATTCATTTGGTTGTACAGAAAACGTTTGTGGAAGTGACAAATCAAAGCAGATCTTTCGAGAGAGATCTGAAAGTATTTGGTTGCTTGGTGGATTCGCGGTCGGATCCTCCAAACTACTACAACAACCTTGTCTTGTTACCACACGACGTGAACGCTGTAGTGTGTGTGTGGCAACACCCGCATCTCATGTCGTCCTCCTTGCCGACGGCCCCCCACAAGGCCCACCGTGGTCCAACGACAACTACCGCGGCACCCACCACAACAACGACAACACCATCCTCTCCCCCACAATGGCCTCCTCATGTTCCTCCCGTGTTGGGGCAGGCCTTGCAACAATTGACGGGGTTGGACCGGTTGATCTCACCGGGAATTCCCGTCCAAAAGGTCACGAGCCGCGGTCAACTCAAACCCCGCTACGTGACCTTGTCCAAGGATCGATTGGCCCTCTTTGTCACACATCAACCCATTGCTGCGACTACGAATACGGAGCAAGGCGGTGTCTGGTCGACGCACGGAGCCGACTTGCACCCACGGTCGTGGTGGAGACGAGGTTGTTTGGGTGGTGGTGGTGGCAAACAGCAAACCAGTTTGTTGCAGTCCCACAAAACGGTCCGTTGCCTGGATGTCTGTGATTGGAATGGATGGCAAGTCGGTGTGGTGGCCACTCACGTCTTGGAACGAGCTCGAACCGTCGATCGTCTCAAGGGATTGGACGATCCGCGATTCGATGGACCGGCGGCATCGTCGCAGATTGTCACCCTGTGGCATCATTTCCATGGCAGTCCGCGACGAGTTGGCGGCAGTGACGATCATGCCCTGTCGTCGTCGGAAGCTTCCCTCAATCTCTTGGTGGAGGACGAGGCCGATCGGAACTTGTTGCTCCAGGCCTTGCAACAGGTGCGAGATACCTATCAGGCCACACGGGTCCGCGTCAGTAACGAAGCTCTGTTGTTGCGCTATATTTGGTACGATATGGATTGCAATCGCGATGGGACCCTGAGCCGATCCGAATTTTCCACCTTGTTGCAACGCATCAATTACCATGTTCCCCAGGCCCATCGCGAATTTCAAACCTATGGGCAACACCTCCTCCAACAACAACAACCACAACAAGGAAAGACGAAATTTCAAAAGGTCGATAGTTTGACCTACAGCCAAGTGTTGGACTTGTTGCAACGATTGAAACGAGGGACCAACCACCCGTCCACGGGCAAACCCACCAAGAAGAACGACACCAAGGCCGTCTGTGTGGCGGACCAGATTTGGAATGTGGTATTTGGCGCCACGACCGACGCGGTATCGTGTCACACCTTTTTGCAAGACTTTTTGCACCAGATTCAAGACATGACCCACTTGACCGTGTCGGATGCCCATGAATTGGTCCAAACCTTGAGTGCCATGGAGCACTCGGCCCATAGTAGTACGAGTAGTACGAGCACGACAAATGCCTTGGAATTGACCCGGTCCCTCTTTGAATTGTACCTGTTTGATTCCATGAACAGTGCCTACGATCCCTGGGCCTTGAATGGGACCTTGGTCATTCCGCAAGCCACCAAACACAAAAAGCAACAATCCCAACAACAATCCCAACCACCACAAGTGGTGCTCATGAATCGACCCATGTCGCACTATTGGATCAATTCGACGCACAATACCTACTTGACGGGCGATCAATTGCAATCGTCCAGTTCGGTGGAAATGTACATGACGGCCTTGAGACGCGGATGCAAATGTTTGGAATTGGATTGTTGGGATGGGGAAGTCACCGCCACGACGACGACTGGCAGTAGTAGCAGTAAAACGAAGAACAAACTAAATGGCGACGATCCTACGGATACTACGCGGCAGTATTGGCCCGTCATTTTTCATGGTCATACCTTGACCTCCAAAATTTTGTTTGCCGATGTCTTGCGGGTGGTGGCGGCCTATATTCGATACAGTCAACCCAAGACCTATCCCATTATCCTGTCCTTGGAAAATCATTGCAGTCTCCTTTTTCAACAAGCCATGGCACGGGATTTGAATGACATTTTGGGCGATTTGCTCTATGTGCCACCCAATACGGAAGGCGGTGGCGATGGTGACTTGCCCACACCACAAGAACTGATTGGCATGGTTGTCATCAAGGGAAAACGACCGCCGGATCCAGAAGACGATGACAAGGACGAGGAGGATGAACCAGACACTACCGAAACCATATCGACGGGGGTGAGAGAGGACGACAAGGATTTTGATCCCTACAAACAAGAGGGCACGGCTTCGCCCAAGGCCCGCAACAACAACAACAAGGTTCCGGCCATTGTTCCCGAATTGGCTCGTCTCACCTTGTTTCATGGCACCCGATACAAAAATTTTGAACAATCCATTGCGGAACCCACCTCCCATATGCATTCCATGAGTGAAAAGAAGGTGACCAAACTCTTGAGTGGCAAAAAGAAAAAGGGCAGCAGTAGTAGCAGTGGCAAAACCCTGGTGGAGGCTTGGCGAGACTACAATGTCCGTCATTTGACCCGGACCTACCCCGCCGGACTGCGAGTGGATTCCTCCAATTACAATCCCACCTTGGCCTGGGCGGCGGGATGTCAATTGGTGGCCCTCAACATTCAAACGCCCGACGCACCATTGACCTTGAACGATGGCCGCTTTCGAGAAAATCGTCGTTGTGGGTACATTTTGAAACCATCGCCCGATATTTTGCCCATTGCCAGCAACAGTCCCTCCTCCTCCATGGGACCCGCGTCCGTCTTGTCGGGAGTCGGCGCCGCCATTTTGCGGGGCACTCTCCACCCCAAACACACAAACAATAACAACAACAACAACAGCAACAGCAAGACCAAGGAACCAACCACGTCGGTAGAAGATGCGCAAATCCCGGACCGCATGAAGAGTCTCGGCAAATACATGACCAGTCATGTGGATCCCCTGCGGATCCGAATCCGTGTCTTGGCCGGTAGTTGTTTGCCCAAACCCGGTGGATCCATTGTGGGAGAAACGATTGATCCCTATGTTACCGTAACGTTACATGACGTTAAGGAGGACGACGCGGCCGGTCGTTTGGCCTATGTGACGGCTTCGTTTAGTACCCGTGCCGTGGACAACAATGGCTTTTGTCCCATTTGGAAAGAGGGACGGGAACTCAAGGAATTGCGGGTACTGAATCCACAAGTGGCCATGATCCAATTTTCCCTCAAGGAACAAGATGTCGGTTTGGATGATCGGGTGGCCGAAGCGGCCATTCCCTGCAATCGGTTACGCACGGGGTATCGATCCATTCCCCTTTATGATATGAAAACCAATACCCGAACCGGTCCCTTTGGATTTACCTCGCTACTGGTGGAACTCCAAATCACTCCCCTGTCATAATACTAATAACGTATCGTTGGGCTCCAGACTGGCTGGTGTCTTGGGTGTGGTCAAGCAACGTGCTCCGAGACGAGCGAATGAATGATGACTCGAAAACGCGCACCAGAATCACTGATCCATACCCACTCTATTGTTTCGGCCCCAAGTCATCCTATACTTTAACATTGTGTCAACCTAGTTAGAAAAGACGTAAGATCTGAAACGACCTCTCTCTCCTACCTAGTCTATATGTATGCAAGTTTACTGCATCATTGGGCTTGGGACGATCCATTGGAGGACACGGCCAGTGTGCGTCGCGGATGATGCCGCCACTGGACGAGCGACAATGGCATCCGCCGACCACGGTTCCCCCTGCCATACGTGCTCACAACCGTCTGTTGGTTCGTTCGGCAGTCGAGAGTGAAGTTTTGCCAACGGCCATGGTACTCACCACAAAGCACCACGGACGAGCTGCATGGGAAAGCGCTACACGAGTGACAGCACGAACGAAGAGGATCCTATTACGTTTCATCCTCTGGTCCAATGGTCCACGCAATCAAATGGACCCTGTCGTCGACGACAACAAACTAGCATCCAGTTGCGGATGCGCACCACGCATCATCATCATCATCATCCTTGGTAAGTTACGTCTGCGGGGGGCCGCTCTTGGTTCAGTTCGGTCTCCATACCCGAACTCGAAGCAGGCCGGACTACTTGATCAATCGGGTGCAACAAGATCGACGTTGGATCGACCAACACGAGCTACACGTTGTGACCAAACCACGAATAGAGAGTTGCTCTTTGCGGTCGAGACAATTGGATGTGGTTTCACAGTCATTTTCACCTTTGGGTAACTACGAATAAGAACTCGTTATACTGTATAAATGACTCTGAAGTTCTCAAATGGGCCAAGGGCAATTTGCAATTTTCATTATGGATCCCACGATGGACTCTTTCAGTTCTTAGTGTTTCTCTCATCTTGCGATCGCCTTCTCTTTGCTCTCCTTCACTCTTCACTCCTCTGACATATTATTAATACGAGTACTCGAGTTGGGGTGATTTGCGAAGCGGAAGCCTTGGTTGGGTCGTTGTGGGGGGTTGGACGCAAGAGGATATCTAACCATCAAAAGTTGGCAGGGACTGATATCGTGTAGAGCGCGATAGTCGTCCTCGTAGGACGGTCAAGACCAACCACGAATCCCAAGACGCTTCCCGATCCCAATGACCTGAATATGACCGCGGACCGTTCACTCCAGAACCCTTTCATGTGCCCTGAAACTGGCATCGGAAAACCCACATAACCATTGAGATGCTTCTCTCTCCATGAAAGTCATTCGGGGGACTTTATACTCGTCCAACCAAGCACGGTGCTCACGCTCTGTTTACCATTGGGAACAGAATTTTTCGTTTGGTCCACAGATCAGAGCACGGTTTGGAGGTGAACACAAACGTTGTTCTGAGAGTGCACGAAGAAGAGAAGTAGACAAACAAACCTCTTTCTGAAAAAGAACTAGTCCAGCCGAAGAAGAAGAAGAAGCACCATGAACTTTGGCCGCGCAATCCTTCTGGTTGCATCCTTGGCCCAGTTGATGGGCCAAATGAAAGCCGTAGCATACGATTTCCCCCTTACCCAAGGTAAGCAATACAGTAGAATCAGACGCCTGTAGCATGTATTTTTCTCGTGTCTAATCCATTTGAAAACTCTTGTACACGTCCTTGAAATGCAGCCACCCCCGAGATTTGTGAAGACGATCATCGTTACATCGTGAAGCGTAAGACGAGCTCGCCTACGTCTATTCCAACAAGCGCCCCGACCAACAAGCCTACCGAAGACATGACACCCCTGGAACACACTCCCAGTCCGACCGACGCCCCTACGTCCGCTCCAACTGCTGGTCCTACGAGTGGCCCTACTGCTGGTCCTACGAGTGGCCCCACTTTTGGTCCTTCGAGTGGCCCTACTGCAGGTCCTACGAGTGGCCCCACTTCTGGTCCAACAAGTGGCCCCACTCACGGTCCTACAAGTGGCCCCACTCACGGTCCTACGGATGTGCCCACTCACGGTCCGACAAGTGGCCCCACGGCTGGTCCTACCAGTGCACCCACCGTGGATCCTACCAGTGCACCAACGATGCCACCGATTCCGGATGGATGCCCCGGTTACATGGATGAGACAAATGATGAAGGACATGTCGCGAGTTCCCCTTTGTTTGGTCCGGGTAAAAAGGCATGCCCAGCTGGTTCGGTGTTTTGTTCCTACACCGGTCGAACGAATCAGGACGAATTTATCAACTGGGATGAGAATTCAGAACTTGCAGGTTGGATTGCCGGCGGACTCTACGGTGACGACCACATGATGGAATGCGCCTATGATCATCCGACTGCAGGAAGTGGGAAATTAAAGTTTCACATTGACGGTTCCAAGACTACGTTTAAGAACGGTGATTCTGGGGATGTGATTGGCATCTACATTATGTTGATGGATGCATCTCCAAAGGTTTTCCCTAATCTAATCAGCATCAAGTCTGGGCAGGGCCAAAGGGAATATAAGGGTCAAAATGGCGGTATCTTTCGAGGTGGTTTGATGATTGGCCGCAATGAATGGGGAATATCCAACGTTGGAATGTGTGTTGCTCCATGTGACTATACTCCAGAAATGGACGCTTTTCTTTATAATGCTCCCGTGGTCGCACCGACTCCTTCCCCGGTTGTAACGACGTCATCTCCCACCGAGTATAGTTGCCCGGTTGTTAACTTTGATTTCTCGCAGGGAGAGTGGGGCATGTGGCTTTTGGATCAGTTCTTTGAGACTCATGGAATCAAATTTGAAGCGAAACGTAACCAAGCTCATTCGAAAGGTTTCACTCCCGGTATCGACGGAAAGCACGCGCAGGAGTGGGGAGCATGCATGGTGTTTGATACCTACCGACCCACAGGCAACCACGGAGGATCAGAACTTTGCGACGGGGGTGACGGTGACACAGACTTGGGATCTCCAAATCGCTGGTGTAATGATACATATGTGGCCTATTTGTCCGATCAGCCGTATGGTCCAGACGACGATCCATGGAGAATGCCTGGAATTGAAGAAAACCACCAAGGCAAAATAAATAATGAAGCTAAACCAGGCGGAAAATGGGAAAACTGTATGCCACAAGGAAAAGTTGCCATTATCCAGGAAGAAGACAAAAAATGTCCCGACGACACAGGAAAGGGCGGACATATCAAATTGAGCTTTTTGCATCCTGTCGAGCTCTTATCATTGCATGTTCTGGACATTGACGACGGTAGTAGTAACAAACTCATTGTCAAAGATTCCAGCGGCACTGAAGTGATATCCGAGTACATGCCAGACACATCAGCGAACACAGACGAGTCATGGGAGATAGGGGAGAATGGTTTGAGTGTAAGCGAGTTCAGTCCTGACGGTGTTACTTTCACTACTTTCAGTAAATATGATGGCGTTGACAGCGAAGGTCTGGATGATGTCAAGATGTTGCAGATTGATTATGCTGGTTCTGGGTCTTTGGGAAACATTAGATTCCGTTACTGCCCTACACCCCCTCCCTCTTACTCTCACTGTCCGATTGGTTTTTGGTTGCTTCATCACTTCTCGTTGATGACAGCCGGTGATGAAGGCAACGTTGAGGATCTCGACAAAGTGGAAGGTCGTGCCTTCATTGGAGGTATGTGTAGCGGACGAGTCAACGCAATCGTTCAGCCAAACTTCCACTCATTTTTCTTGTTTATTGACAGGCCGCTTCCTATCAAGGAATAGCATGAAATTTGGAACTAAACATATCCTTGACCAATTTACCGGCACCGTGTTCATCGCCCACGGCGTTGTACCTGATAATGATTATCAATCTACCAACCCCCCTGGGTCTCTGACGGCTGATTATGGTAGTGTTGTGCATCCTGGCTTTTATGTACACGGATCTGTAAGTTTTTCCCGCGTACAACGTTTCGCTGTTTCGGCCTCGTTGTCTCACTAATTTGCTCGACCCACACAGAACTCGATCCGTCACCGTCCAATTGTCACCAGTGGACAATGGGGCAGCCTGCATGCAGAGAACACTGTGATCAAGCAATCGTGGCAATATCAACGCGAATTGATTGAAATGTCGAAATACTTTGGCAGCATGAGTGGCACGTCTCCTACTTATGACGGACAATGGATGAAGTTGTTCATCGAAGATTCGGTATCTATTTTCACCGTTCCTGCTGAGAAGCTCAAATTTGTTACGAATAGCCTCAGAATAATCAAATTCACATTGGCAGCTGGTTTGTTCTGGAAGGACATTGACCTTATTCTCATCAACGTGAAATGCAGTCCTGGAGGTTCCGTCGTATGGGACGGTCCTAAGCACGAAATAACTGGCTGGTTCGACGGCCCTGATCTGTTGAATAGTGGCGCATCTAAAACCATTTGGAATTATGTTGATTGCGCTTCTGTGAGGTACGAGAGAACCGTCCAAGGTATTACCTTGGCGCCGACAGCGGACTTTACCACGACCAAGGACAATGAAGGTGGGGTGTTTGTGAAATCGTACAAATGTGAATGTGCTTCTGGGTGTGAAGTTCGGAGTCCAACATTGTCCTCCATTTGTCCTTTCGGGGAAACCCAGAAGGATGGAGTTCCTGTCAAGCCGCCCAGTTGGATTCTATACGATCACGTAGCTGACTTTGAGGACCCCGACAAACATCATGGCTGGATTGATGACACATCGAAAAGCGACGCGGCTCGTGTCTCTGACACTATGTGTCCACAAGGATCAAGCTGTTGGAAGTTACGTGGTCCGTCTGGTCGTATTTTCAAGTGGATCAACATAACGTCAGAGCATGCTTCGGACTTCTTTGAGTTTCATTTCTCTTACAATGAAACGGGGTCGGCAAGTTTATATGTTGAATCACAATGTGTTGAGTATAGCAACGGCAGCACCAATGGCGCAATAAAATCTATCACCACCATCTCATCGGGTTCGGGGACTAAAAGTGTCAGGTTTTCGGCATCATGGGGCTGCAAGTCGATGAAGTTGATTCTTCGCGTAGATTGTTCGAGCTCCAGTAGTATGTTCTTCGTTGACGAGATGGCGGTCAAGCAATTGAACTATCAGCCGATCTACCATGAAGATTTCAACGGCGCTGTACCTGACTGGTGGTACAGTGGAGATACAAGTCAGGTTTATTCTAAAAGAGTTAGTTCAAGTGGTCTCGGGTCTGGTGGAGCCTGGATACTCAAGGATGACCGAGCTCACAGATCATCGGTTTATCTTGACATTGATTCGCGACGTGCGTCGAGTGCGCTACGCTATGCTGCTGTTTTTGACTTCATTACGGATAAGATCTACAGTTCTGATTCCTTTTCGATGGGATACACCTGTCATAATTACAATCCTGGAACCGATACCTATTCTGACAGTCAAATCACCAGGGTTCAGATATGGGATCGTAAAAAAAATGGTCACAATCGTTACATCGTTAATGGCAAAGCCTACAGACGTGAGTTTGTGGAATTTGTTGTTCCTCATCTGTGCCACAAGCTTGAAGTGATTTTCGAGAATCATGGACAATGGGGATCGCGGACGACAACTATTGACAACCTTGTTATCTACGCACAGTACAAACCTTATCCAGACACGGTCATTCATCCTCATGCACACTGAATGAAATGACATTTTTCTTCAGAACTGCATGAACTTGACAACGAGTCAAAACATTTCTATATGTTTGCATACAAAAATGAAATCCATCTTGGTCATCAAAGTGAAGATCCTACAAATCGTACCATAGCGGTAATCTGTCCAGTAGTTTCTCCCTTAGTTTCTCCCAATTGTTCCCCCAAACCCCACATGTGATTCTACTCTATTGTATACAAACTAGATCTTCATGTCGCATCATGTTTCTCCAGGATTATTTTTACATCGATAGCAGCAACAACTGGATGGCGACTCTCAATCTTGTCAAGTTCGGGATCCGTATCATTCTTGATTTTTTGTCATGACTCCCACTTTTGTTGTGCTTTGCTTTTATCACCATCCCATTTCAGGCTTCATGTCGTTTTCGGGATCCGTATCAATCTTGATTTTTTGTCATGACTCCCACGTGGCTACGAGTAAGGTTACTTGCGTCGATGCGGACCAATAGTGAGAGGGGGGCAATTGAAGGAATGCTTCCCGTCGTGTACCCCGAATCCTTGAATGTTCACCCACGCCTTCCCGTGCGGATGCCTACACGCGCGGCAATGGCAATGTCGAATGACAGATTTTCCACAATGCCGAGAGATCCCTCGCACACAAGTTTTGAGATGTTGGATTGTGGATTGTTGGTAGTACTCTCTAGCCAAAAGTGACGAATGAGGCATTCTCCGCAACAAGCCACGGTTCTGTTCATGATGAGAATTCATGGTTCCCGTTACCGAAGCATGATGCCGACAATGGATTCAATTCACCCTACGCCTGGCGCTCAAATTGGGAGAGAGTGTCACCCTGTCCTCCGCTTCTCACGATGAAGTACGCCACGTCCCGTTCGTTCCTAATTTGCGGCCATCAAATCATCCAAGCATTTCCATGGGTTCCGAGGTCGACGGGCCGTCTCAGGTTCACCGTTACAAAAATTTCGAATCCATTCCCATCAAGGTATGGCATCAATCAACAAGGGACTTGTTGACATTGGTGCATGCTTCACTGATTCGGTGAAGGCCATGTTACGAGCAAGACCGCAAAACAACTCTGCCATGGGCCATTTGTTTTGTACTCGAGCCATCCAATATGTGAGCCAAGTACGCCATGGCATCGTATCTAGACACCCCAGGAAACCAGCAGAACACCAAGGATTCCCACCCATGATTTTTGACGAGGCTATTCATGGTAGAACAATTCGGATATTCGGCAATCTCATTCAAAATGAAAGACAAAAACGTGCCCAATCTGTTGCAGCTCGCGCTCAACGACCAAGCTCTTGAATGACTCTCGCACCAATAGTGTTCGCATGGATGACGAGAAATCTCCAAGGGATTGCTGGTTCCTAAACAAGCTCGGGCCAAGGGCATTGCTCCACTCGCCACAATGCATGTCGAGAATGGTTCGGGCGCCTTGATCCATAATACGAGTGTTATTGAGTTTGGATCGCCGTGGGAAATGATTTTCTTCCTGTCGTCAGTTGACGCGAGTGCGGGGGGTTGTCCCCGCAATCGCACCTTTACCCGTATGAATGTTCCAACAATAAGTTACAGTGTTACGTACTGAAAAGAGATCAACAATATCAAGAGTGTGTCAAGGCTTGCGCATAACTGCTAGTTCTACTAGATGATCAGTTTTGGTTGTTTGACTGTTTGAGCTCAATCCATTCCGAGACAGCTGGAATAGTGCCGTAGGCCTTGTACAATGCCGCCAAGTGAGGATAAGTAGATGGAAGCGTATCCTCGGTTAAATGTCCCAATTGAATGTGATCGTACAAGAGACTGATATCACCCCACAAGGGAGATCCTGATGGACTTGTACTCAAATAGGCCCCATCCTCCATGGTCTTGTATTTTTGGTACAAGGCTTCAAACTTGGACAAGGTTTCTGGAACCGTCGTTGCCCGATACTCGGCCTTTTCTTCATCTGTCGCACCGAATGACTTTTCAACCCAAATGTTGCGAAAGCCTTGATATTCATCCGCCACCAAATCTTGTACATTATCCTTCCAGGCATTGCCCGAATTCAACTCGTAGTTGCGGGCAATATAACGTGCCGTGGCAATGTGTTGACTCAAATGGTGGTGGTCGTCGTCGTCGTCGTTGTCGTCGTCGTGTTTCATGGTAACGACTGGCACCGTACCACATGGATTCTCACCCGATTCAATCAATCGTTTCTTTTCAACACCCCAATCGGATGGATTGTACTGGAACAAGGTTTCTTGGTAGGGAATCCCATTGGCAAGCAAAAAGAATCGAAGTGTGCCACCACGACCACCAATGTGTCCCAAGTTGAGGTATTTGAAGGAAATCGTCTTCATTTTGCTGTTGTTGGTGATGATGATGATGTGAGTGCGAACGGAGTTGAGACGTTGTTGTTGTTGTTGTTCGAGAAACCCAGTTTGGAGGAGAGTGTTTTTGTGAGTAGATTAGGAAGCAAGAAGCAAGGGTTCCATTGAAACCAACATTGCGAGGCGAAGGGGCTGGAACATGTTTTGAATCTCTCGGCATATCAAGAAGCGATTTTGTGTAGGGTGCTCAAGTTGGCTTGCTTCAGTATCTGCACTATTCGGAATGTGTCAGAGAAACGCAGCTTGAAGTACTTTTGATTTGATATGATCCCTTTTTTGCTTGCTTCAGGATGCTCAAGTCGTTTTGTGTCTCCCAATTCCCGGCTTCATCTGGATGGGCCGCTAAGCACCGACCGTCCTCGCTCGCGTTCATGTTGATGAAAAGAGTACTGTTTATCCTATACTGAATAGTGTGGTCCACTAAAAAGTCTCGAAATTTTTGTAGGCCAGCGTGCGTATTTACTTATGCTATCGCGGTCGCGGGGGGATCCCGCTGACGCTCGCATCGTACCGCTCCGGTCAAGAAGGGATCGACGGACGAACGATGACCAATCAATCACGCCCAAAGAGTTCTTGGAAGAATGAGTTGTTGTTGGGACAGGCATTTGGATGACTGGCCCAACAAAGTTTCAACAATCATAAATTGTTGGAAAGAAGTTTTGTGAAGCACATCGTTGGATTTGATCACCCGTTCGGTTCTTTACATACTTCTTTCGCTTCGGTTTTGTTTTGTTCTCCCTGTTCGACCGTGCCATCCACCTCATCCTTGTCATTTTTTCGCGATGTTTGAGTTTGAGTGGGGAAGTACTCCGGATTCTTCGCCTTCTGTGGGGTCGTCAGGTGAGTCTGCTGTTCTTGTGACCGGGGGAGGGGGACCCTTCGTTCGGGTTCTCTCTTCGGTGTTGTTCGTCTCGAACAAGATACGTTTGAAGCGTCGTGTCGGGGCATAATTGGGGCAGGGCAGCGGGTCTGTGTTCGGGTTGGTTGTTCGGTGGCTTCGCATTCCTCTAAGAAACAAGTTTGGAGCAAGCTCGTGGGGGATGACCCCTCGGGAATCTTTATTCGCGGCGTCAGTGGATCTTCAAGTTCCGAAGCTGTGGAAACAATCTTTTGTCAACCGGTTCTTCCGGGCAATTGTGTGCGATCCATTGATTGGAACGAAATGGAGCTCAGCCCGCGGTCGCTCGAGAGCTGGCAGGCAACTTTTGCATCCCTCAAGCATGCAGCGTCCGAGGCAGGCGACGAGGTCGATCTCACTACAGTTGCTAAGGTAATGGAAAATACTAAGGCCAAGGTGAGGTTTGTTGCGATGACGCCTAACCCTAAGAGGGCGTCAAAGCGTGGCCACGAAGATTTGGTAGAGACGGTTTCAGATGTGGATGAAGATGATCTAGATGTCAAACCTTCGGCCATGGAAACCCCGCAGAAGCGTCGGTCCGTGGCTCCATGGAAGGATGTCCCTGAGGACATTGGGAATCAACAGGCCACACCAAGTGTCAAGGTTCTACAAGGAGGCGCTTGGGGAAACTTGGTGGCAAATGTGAATACGTTGAGGTCGGAACATGAAAAGGAAGGAAAAGAAAGGGATTTGATGGGGGCGTCTCTAGATGATGAAATCGAAAGACTCCACGTGAAGCTGTCGGTCATTCATGCCTTGTTGGGTGAAAGGTCGGCAGAGTTTGGTACTCAGTCTGCTTTTGAAATACTGGCCCATTGCATGTCAACCGTCCGATCCTTGCAAGGAGTTGTAAGCAAGCGTTTAGAGAAACCCATGGGTCCAGAAGTGTTGAATCGATTGGAGGCAATGGATCGCAAGATGGACCAGACAACGGCCTCAGCAAAGTCTCTTGTGCAGGAAGGTTTGAACAAGTTCTTTGGCGACAAGAGTGAGTTTAGACAACAGTTTGTCAACCCGACCTTGTCTTTGCTTTCGCGCTCTTCTATTCATACTGGTGATCCAGGAGGCAAGTGGGCGTCGTTGATTGCGGATTTGGTTGCTCGAATGGAAACTCTGGAGCGGAGCAAGCAGCAAGGAGCGTCCCAGAATTCATGGATCTTTTGGATGGGCCACCTCTCCTTCGACGGTCGGTGGATTGAATTCTCCGTCTGTGAATTTCGTGGGTACGGGTGTGCAGGCGGTGGCAAAAGAAGACACTTCTGGGATGAGGGAGGAGTTTTCTCGGATGAAGGAGGAACTGAAGGAGTTACGGGCGGAAGTGAAGGATCTGCACGACCAAGCAGAGACGGACGCGATTGTTGTTGGATCCATCGTTTTTACGACACGAGGTTTCTGTGTGTCATGGATGGCACGTCACGATGTCAATGCGGATCCGCATGTCTTTGTGGTTGCGGTTTCATTGCTGTCTTTGGCAACCTCGGACGTGAGTTTGGACGAGGAGCGCGCAGCCAACCTTCGAGCCACCACGGCCAAAGTGAGAGATAAAACGCCGTACCATACAGCGTACATCGCTTCGTTTAATCTCGAAGTTCCTCCGTTGTTGGGAAAGGGCGCAGACCAATCTCAAACAACCAATTCCAGAGCTCTGGGTGGCGCTCCAAAATTTGAGGACTTCCATCCACCCTCCGGACGAGAAGGCATACACCAGCGTATTTTGGATCACGTCAAGGACGGAAGGCGCACGTTGGAACAAGCCATTAGTGATTTGTTCGCGTTTGGAACGGAACCGGCGAGTGTTGCCCTCGAGTTGTTGCTTCAGAGCAAGACCTTTTGGGATGATCTCTGTCATTGGATTGTGCGATACCATCAGCAAGTCCAGGCAGAGAGTGAAGCAAGTTCCCAAGAGGTGTGGATCCTCATTTCCCACTGCGTGCGTGCGATTTTCCGAAGTTTGAGGGAGGCTCGAGCGCCAGGACGTGCAACCAATACTCCAGCTGGTATGCTTTGGGGAACACTCCGCGCCCATGAAGTTATGAAGGAGTACCGTCAATCGGATTTCAGTGGGCACCCCAAGATCGCGTTGATCCTTCATGAACACTTGATTCGCTTTGCTACGCCGCGATCCAAGTTCTCTTCTCTCAAGACAGGTTTGGAGGATCGCATGGATAAACTGCAACGTACGTTGAATTCAGTAGTGGCTGCAAACAACAAAGGATCGATCAAGAAAGCGTGATCCATGAATATTGTGATGGAGGGAGGAAATCGGAAACGGAAGGTGTTGGAAGATTTGGAGAAACAAGCGATTGAAAAGGAAAAGGGCGAAGGCGAGTGCTGTGATAACCACTCGACAAAGTTTAATTGTTACGTAAAAGATTCGTCGAATTCCACGTCGCCTGTTGGAATGGCTGAGCGAAAGATCACTCGGTTGAAAGTAGGTAAAGGTGATTGTAAGATTGGGTTGGCGAGCGGTGGGACTCCCTTTTGGTTTTGGGCGGTGTCATCGCTGGGTGAGGTATTATGGATTGATACACCGGAAGAGAAGGTAGACAATGGGGAAACTGGAGCCTCCAGTTGGGCGAAGTTAGCAATCAGTCGAGAGAATCGCTTGTCGAAAAACAAGGGAACAAAGAAGATGAGAATCACAGTTCGGCAACCACAATCCTGGCAGGATCGACCAGAAGTTGACGTTGTGTTGTTCGATGGAGGGTGGACTCCCACACCTGGCCATCCAGTTTGGAAAATGCCAACGGTTCAAGTGGTGTGTTGGATTGGAGGTCGGTAGGGTGCAGGACCACATCGTCAAGACCCACGGTGGACGACAACGACGATGCTACTGAGCCATGACGAATTGGGTGGAGTCACGACACAAGAGTCGCTGATTCATGTGGCCGAGCGAGTGGTGGAAGAAAGAACGAACCGTTTTGTTGATTGTTGGAGGAATTTCATGGAACCAGGATTGGAGAATACGACGATGAGCGGTGTCATCGATCCAACGATTAATGGGCGCGACTGCCCGGCACCAGCGGCATATGATCCAACGCAGGATGGCGTCGGACTGGTCCATAGAAAGATGAACTGGAAGAAGGATCGACACCGAACTCATGTGCTCCCCAGTGTCTTCACCACATCGTGTCATGTGGAGCGTCGCCTCGCTCCCCAAGAGTTGGCAATCGCGTTGGATTTCCCGGCTGAGCTTCATAAGAGGGGTTCACGGGTGAGTTGAATTGTTGGATAGAAGGACTGGTGGTTCCATTCAAATGTCGCGTCCAGGTTGCTCTCTCGTTGCGAGAATGGATGAGTGGAACACAGGAACAGGAGGAGAAAGAGTTGGTTCGTGATTTGGATTCTCGGCAAAGGGACCGAAATTCAGCGGCGAATTCTGATGAGGCACGAATGACAGAAGTTGAGGCTTTGTACTCAGCTCTTGAAAGTGACGAAGGAGTTAGCTCATTGAATATCGAGGAACGACGTGAGGACAAAAATCTTAAAGCGACAAAGTCAGACGATGCAGAAGTCCCCACTTACCTGTGGGATGATCGCATCTGTGACAAACTAGGGATTCAGGACATAGCCCAACAAGCAAAGTGTGTCAAGGCCCTCAATGTTATTCGGAAGGCCGCATTGAGATACTGGAAGCGGTTAGTCTGTTCGGACTTTTGGGAGTGGTGGCGGTCTCAACGATTTGATCACAATAATGGAGATGTATCGTTGCGAGACCGAACGCTTCAAGCTGGTCTGAGTGCGTTGGCCCATGCCTCCCAGGCATCATGGTGGGACTGGGACAAGGGTTCCTCGCCGTTTTTCTGGCGGATGCCGGATGCTCAGTGGATGCGGGAAATGAGGGATGGGATCGCTCCAATGTGGGTAGGAGAACCCCCTTCATACCGGCGCAGGCAACAAGCGAATCCTGATGAAAAACAGAGGGCATTTGAGAAGAAAAAACTGACGAAAGTGAGAACGCGAGGTTATATTGCTCCCACAAACGGCATCAAGTCTTTGATAAGTTTCTTTTCAGTGCCCAAGGGAGAGGACGATATTCGCATGGTATATGATGGTACCAAAAGCGGGTTGAATGCCTCTCTATTTGCACCTTGGTTCGGGTTGGGCAATGTCACTTCTATGTTGCGCACTGTAGAATCAAGAACATGGTCAGCAGACAATGATTTCGGTGAGATGTTCCTTAATTTCTGGTTGCATCCGGACTTAAGGGCATACACGGGCATCGACATCACTGACCTTTTCCCAGAGGAGTTGAAGAAACGATTTGGAAGAACTCGATTATGGGAAGCATGGACGAGATGCGCCATGGGTTTGACTACGTCTCCATATCAGGCGACACAGAATGCACAACGTGTCAAAAGAATTGTATTTGGGGACAGGTCAGATCCGAAAAACATCTTCGGGTGGGTGGACGTCAGATTGAACTTACCAGGGGACGCGGACTATGATCCAAGCGTACCATGGATAAGCAAGATCCGTGCTGACGGAGTCATCACAGCTGATGTGCATCCTTATGTGGATGATCTACGAGAAACGGCGCCAACGGAGGAAGAAGCTTGGAATGCAGCGAGTAAAATGGCCAAAGGAGCGGCCTTCTTTGGATTGCAGGATGCTGCAAGAAAGCGCAGACCCCCAAGCAGAAAACCGGGCGCATGGGCTGGAGCAGTGATAGGAACGGATGAAAATGGAAATGTGTTCAAGACGGTATCGGAAGAAAGATGGAAAAAGACAAAGGGACACATCAACACCCTCAAGCAGTGGGCGAAGGAAGGAGGAAAGATCAATCGCAAGGAGTTAGAACGGGTGAGAGGTTTTTTGGTTTATGTGTCGCTAACGTTCGACACCATGGATCCGTACCTCAAAGGTATCCATTTAACATTGGAGACATGGCGATCAGACCGAGATGCTGAAGGATGGCGATTGCCGGAAAAGGATCGGCGGAAGAGAAAACTTAGCGAGATGATAGCGAATGAAGTGCCTCCAAAAGAAGTGGATCCGGCTCCGCGATTTGCAAGCGATGTTGCCGCTCTAGATGAATTGACGAAGGATGAATCGCCACCTCAGATCTTGGCTCGGCCAACAAAAGGAGCGAAAGCAGCGATTATCTTCGGCGATGCGTCTGGTGAAGGTTTTGGATCATCTCTTTGGCTGTACGGATCAACGACGGTAGAGACTGAACATGGCCTGTGGACGAAGGCATATGGAGGGCGATCATCCAACTATCGCGAATTGTACAATTTGGTACTCAGGTTGGAAGCTTTGGTGGAGGATGCCACAATACTGAAAGGTTCAGAAATCTTCATGTTTACGGATAACTCCACAGCAGAGTCTGCATTTTTCAGAGGCACCTCATCGACGCCGCTCTTGTATGAACTCGTGCTGAGAACGAAACGATTAGAAATGACGGGACAAGTCTTCGTGCGGGTGATATGGGTCGCAGGGACAAGGATGATTGAGCAAGGGACTGATGGTTTGTCCCGCGGAGATCTGATGACTGGAGTCATGGCAGGAAGCGACATGCTGATGTATGTGCCATTAAACAAAACTGCCGAGGAAAGGCAAAGTGGATTGGCCGAGTGGCTGAAGAGTTGCGCTCCATCGCTGCCCTGGAAGGTATTGGATACCAAGGATTGGTTCGATAGAGCCTTTGATGACGAAAATTTTATCTGGATGCCACCTCCTGCAATTGCCGATGTGGCCGTTGATCAGTTGTGCGAGGCACGCCATATACATAAGGGCTGGCGAAAAAAGCTCGGCAAAGTTGCGGATTGTGTGTTTACCGTGCCAGTGGGCAGTTCCTTGTGGAGAAAATCTCAACACGAACCTTTGATTGTTGCTTTTGTCTGTCCTTTTCTTTACAGATGTCCCTGGCAAGTTAAGCGGAACAAGAGTTTACTGGAGCAGGTGGACGGGGAATTGCAAGGCTTGTGGCCGACCGGTCCTGCCGCTGTCAGGGATTGCTTGCGCAAACTTTGGGTGTACCAGGGGGACTAGCAGAGTCTGTGACGGAATTTGGCATGCAAGATGCTACAAGCAGCTGACAGAGGACAAATTTCCTGTCTATGAAGCAGGAGACTTGGACGACGCTTTGTTAGATACAGAGCTCCATGGTGAATTGGCCGATGATGAACAGCGCTTCAAAGAAGCATGGGTTGGTGATGATTTGATGTGTGTGTTTCAATGCGACGATTGCAGCTTCTATAATCTGCAAGGAAGGTTTGCAAACGCACACAAGGAAGCAGACAAGTTGTTGTTGTTGTGCATTCAGAGAGCGATCTTGGATTCCTTTTGGTCTCGAGAGCGTACTACGGTGGAGAAGAATTGGAGAGAGGTGAGAGGTCTGATAGAAGCGGGTGAAGCCATGGGTTTGGACCAACCTTTACCACAGCGAGGACCATGTCCAGTGGCCGACGATCAAGGACTCAAGGTGGCTTGCCTCATGTTGATGAAGACAATGAACCAAGGAAGGAACTCAAGACACATCCAATTTGAAACAGCACAAAAAGTAAGATCAGCGGTGTCAAATTTCTATCATGCGCTGCTGGGTGGAACTGGTTTGGCAACGGTCGGACACGGTGATCGAGGTGGATTGTTTTTTAGTGGAAGTCCGACGAATTCCCATTGGTATAAGCGATTTATGACAGGTTGTCATCGGCAGATGGGAGATGTCTGGATACCAGATCAAGCCACCACATTGGACGAGGTCAAGGCTGGTTTGGCTGTGTTGGAGGAGGAGTGGCAAGGAGGATTGCAGGGTGCAAGGAAGCGTGAGGTAGCGTTAACAGGTGCATTGGTTGTGGCTGGTTTTGTGGCGGCTCTGAGAGGTGAAGAAATCCCTCAAATTGACATCGGATTGATGCGGAAATATTGGGTCGAGGGCATCGAATACCCCCGAAAGAAACGTGTTCCTTTGGCTCTGGCCGGTCGCTTCAAGCAAACCAACGGAACCTTCAGAATTTACATCCACCCATTGGCGGACACAACAAGTTCGGGCATTGAAGTTCGGCTGTGGTTGGAACGGGCCATTCGATGTTGGAATGCCAATGGGGTGACTTCTGGGCCGCTGTTCCGAGTAACAAAAGGAAATGGGAAGGTATCTCGCGCTTCTGTGGGTGACTTAGACGTCTTATTCCACGATTTGTGGAAGCGCGTGCAGCATCGATATCCGCAACTCATTCCAGACACGACAAAGGTGGAGGAGGCATATAGTGTGAGGCGATCATTGCGAAGAGGAGCAACAACAAAGGCTCAAAACAGGGCAATTCCAACGGACGTACTTGAGGCAAATAATCGATGGAGAAAACACTTGAGAGGAAGAGGAATCCTTCCCACAATGTCGATGGTGGAGAGATACACTGATGCCAAGGCATCGGTGGAGGCTCTTGTCAGGTTTTCAGAACTGATGTGAAGAAGAAGATTTTATAATGATGAAGAGATGATGACAAGATATGAGGGGAACGACCACACGGGGTGAAGACTCGACCGTACTACCTACCGCAATTTGCGGATTCCTGTCCCCCCTATAGTCCTGTCCCCCCCACTCCCCTTAAACGTACATGGCCCCCTAACTTTTTATTTGTAGGTTCTTTCTGGGCTTATGGGTTACCCCCACATTCCTCACGTTCCGAGCTTTCTATCACACTGCCTGACATTACATGGGAGTGAATCAAAGAGGAGAAACAAGAGATAAAGCATGATGGGTATTATGATTAGGGTTAAGGCTACGCATTGAAGCACGGTCTTTCCCCTGACTGGAATTGTGCGACCAAACCTTCTCTACAACCCCGAGGTTGAAAATTAATTTACTAAGAAAACAATTGTAGTGTGTGAATGGAATCTTAAGAAAAATTATCAAAAATTGCGTAGTCCTGTCCCCCTCCTCTTAATTTTTGTACATTCCGGGGGGACAGGAGTCCGCAAATTACGGTAGTGGTACGTCCAGGTCGCTTATTGTCTTTCAGCCTGACTGTTAAACACGTACGCCACGGGGTACTGAAAACAGGTATTTGGTACTCTACTACAGAGGATTTGGCACGTGCCAACTTTCGACTGTAAGAAAAATAGTAACACAATAAAAACTATAGGTCAATGTGTACGAGTAGAGAGAGCGGTGATGCAGAAAAGTGAGCTCGATGTTTATCGTTTTGTTGCGATGATCGACGCGGAGCAAACTTTGATGCCTGCTCATTCTCCACCTTGTCGTTGTCTTCTGCAAGCAGCTTATGCTTCCCGAGCTATCCATTCGGACTTGGGGCTTGGGTTGCAAAATGGAAAGCTCTCATGAGCTTTTCATCTTGCAGGGCACTCGCAAAAGCACTGATCACCCGTGCTGGCTCAGCGGGCCTTTCAAACATGCCTACCACTACTCCCCGAGATAACAGAAGATGCTATGGTCCGATGGGTAAACGCTTCTACACAGTTGCTCTAAACATACCTGTCCATAGAACTGTTGAATCGTTTACCCATTGCTAAAGTAGAACTTTCATTACACACCATCTTCATTCGAGGAAAAAGCAATTCGGACAAGCAAACATGGCGTAGGTTACACGATCGTTTACGATTGTTGTTTCAGAGGCCCGCCGCACGCGCAACAACCTAGCGCTTTGATAACATTATAAACTGTACGTCCTTGAACAAAATAATACTACAGTACCGTTCACCGGTCTTGGGGTATGTGAAAGATCAATGGGCTATTTCTCCAGGTTGGTTGCTGGGGGGTGGCACCCTACAGCGGCTGACTACTGTACTACTGCGAAGAGATTTCGAGAGTACAGGCTCACTTTGTGAGTAGAAGGAGAATGGCTCACTGGTTGGAAACACGCTCGCCCACAGCAGACGCGCATTGTTCAGAATCTGGAGTTCTGGCAGCGCGGCGCGATTCCGGATCCCTCCCTATATGGGATTGATGGGTGGGGGGCCTATACCCCCCCAGTGTTGGTTAAGTACTTTAATATAATGTTATCAGGATGATGAACGTGACACGAACTCTGAAGAGTGTGTTGATTGGAAGAGGGAGGATGAAGTACCGCATCGTACCGCTCCGGTCAAGAAGGGATCGACGGACGAACGATGACCAATCAATCACGCCCAAAGAGTTCTTGGAAGAATGAGTTGTTGTTGGGACAGGCATTTGGATGACTGGCCCAACAAAGTTTCAACAATCATAAATTGTTGGAAAGAAGTTTTGTGAAGCACATCGTTGGATTTGATCACCCGTTCGGTTCTTTACATACTTCTTTCGCCCACCCGCCCTACCGTGAAGACTCGACCGTACTACCTAGTGGTACGTCCAGGTCGCTTATTGTCTGTCAGCCTGACTGTTGTGGGATTTTTTCCACAACTTTTTGGGCGTACAGTCGTGAAAATTGACAATTTGCAAAGCATTATTTCTTCCAGATTCACTGTTTGGATTGTATTCGGAATTGTGTTAGGACAAGTGGATGCGAATAAGGCAAAGGAAACGAAAGGTGCGACTGAAGAGGAAAAGGCCCAATGGACTTTGGTGACACGTCAGAGTCATAGACGCAAGATCGAGGCGAAACCAAAATTCGGTCATGATACCAGTCATATTTCAAAAGAGTGACTATTAGGATCCTCTAACCTAGAGGTCTATGTTTCGCTAAAATCTCGCTCAATACCGCGACCGTTTCTTGGTCCCCTCGCGATTCACTGGCTATTTGCTGGGGTAATCGTGTCCCCTATCATTCATTCCTCCTAAACCTGCTTAAAGCTTGCCTCATGTCAAGTGCAGGACGTACCCGATCCTGTTGTTACAGTGGGAAACGTACTCAGTATAAGATCATTGATGCCAGTCTTGTCCTCTCTGCACCTGTCTGTATCTTCGTTAAAAGGTCAGCAAGGTTAGTACGGGATGGTTCAAAAGCAATACGACAAGACCCATTTGCAACATTCTCACGAACAAAGTGATACGCAATGGCATTTGATTTCTTTCTCAACGTTGACTCTGGTTTGGAGCTGTTCGCTACCACCGACATATTGTCAACGCGAATGTGGGTATGCCCTTCGATGGGGACTCCCATCATTCTCAATTTGTATCTGAGGCCCTTGATCATCTCGATACCAACTTTCAAAGCCATGAATTCCGATCCAAAAGTCGATGTTTCGACGCTGGTTTGCTTCTTACTATACCAGTTGATCGGGGCTCTGTTCAAGAATATTAAGATTCCAGTTCTTGACCGTCGGGTGACCAAATCACCGGCATGGTCTGAATCCACGAAAGCTGTCATTTGCACGGCCTTTCCAAGTGGTTCTGGAGCATCTGGTGGTATATCTTCCTTCGCATCAGGATAAAACCCACTCCAATCTGCCATCGGCTCTTCTCCATGCATGATGTAATCCGGATCAAGGACCAATCTTGATCGGTCATGCGTATTGATGTATGCGAACACATGTAACATGGCATGGACATGACCTTCCCTTGGTCCTGCCAAGAATGCCGCCAACATCGAGACCTCTGCAGTAATGTCTATTCGACCCAATTCAACAAGCCACCTGAGAACGCCCATTTGCTGTTGATAGAATGTCATCCATTCCTGGTCACAGTATGCACTTGTGTCCAATTCTGGTCTGTAATTTGAGGGAAGTACTCCAACAGTCCGAGTCTTGAATTGCATGCCACGGGCCTCCATCCAAGTTTGCACTTTCGAATAGCCTCCTTTGCATAACGATTGGAGCTCAGTGCCCAACACCTTTTGGAACTGTCCCCGTCAATGTCAAACGTCTCGACCTGATTGCCCAAGTAAAGTTTCGGTGGACCAATCGAATCAGGTTTCAGTAGATAGTGCTGATCGATCATATTTAAGATGTCTCGGCCTTTATTTGATAGCACAAGAACATCGTCAATATAAATGAAAACCATCTCGTAATACTTTGAACCGTCCTTGTTTGTGGCCGCCCTCAAATACACATCTGGGTCCGCTCGACACGGTCTAAAACCAAGGGACTCTTGTAGTGTGGTGGATAAATGTTCCCTCCACGCAAAGGCACTGGTCTTGAGACCATACAAGGCCTTAGTGATTATGGCGAATCGCCCTTCGTATTCTTTGCCGAACTCCAAACCACACTTCATACAAATTTTCTCATGGCAAGGCGCATTAAGGTAAGCGCCAGCGATATCTGCGGCAATTACGTCGATGCCATTGAGAGCTGCCAAGAGGAATCCAATACGTACACTTTCTCGAGAGACTACACTGGCGTACGTTGGAGTTTCAGGTTCTTGAGTTTTGTGACCACCAGCTACAAAACGAGCCTTTCTTGTAAAATCCATCTTGACATCAAATACGATGTGACAGGGGATCATTTGATGGCCGACGGGATGTTGAGCTCCTTCATCAAGTATCTTGACGGCTGGAAAGATTTTGGACATTTCCAGGCGAAGTGCTTTGGCCCAATAATCCGTCCCTGTTTCTTTGTCTATCTCTAAGGCACGTTCGACTGTTTTAGGGATCTCTATCCCATATTTCTGCCATTTCCGCATGTATCTTGTGGTTTTGGCTGCCTTGATTAATCGGTCTCTTCTCCTTAATGCAAAACCAACCCACCACGCGAATGCAGGTTCTTTGTCGATGAGGTTTGCCACAGCATATTCGGCGACCTCTAACGGGTTTGATTCCTTCAAGTCTTTGAGGAACTCCCAACTTGTTGACCCGTCCTTCCATTGGACGCACAGAGACCAACCCCTTGTTGTCCTCTTCTTATGTTCTCTACCATTGAGCATGATTGTTCCATTCGAAAGTGGAATGGCTGTGGCGTCCTTCTTATGATCAATGATTTGATCGATGAGGCGGTATTTATTGCCCTCATCGTCCAATTGCTCATAAATATTTTCCGCGATCAGGTTTGCTGCATAAGACTCCACATGGCCGTCCTGAAACTCGACCTCATACATTGAGGTATCCAAGATCGGGTTTGATGATGCTTTGCCGATTAAGTTTCCATCAGCATCTCGTTTTCGCCTCTTTACTTGACCCGGCCTTAACGAGTCCCCTAAGGGGAGCATCACTTTAGCTGATATGAGTTTGTCGTATGAGTCGACCTTGTGGTCGTCGATCTCTGGTTTCCTCACATCGCCCTGTTCATCGTCCTCGTAGGCTTCATAATGCGGAGTAGCATTACTATCCTCTGTAGGCTCCTCGTCCTCCTCTGGTGGAAGACCTTCCATCCTTGCACCAAGAGCCTCCTTTAGGGAGTCATTGAATTGCTCTTTCTGGGCTGCAAAGGATTCATCATGTGATTTCTCGATTGACAGAGGCCACACTGATGTCCTATGGACTATCTTGCCTTTTGAAGTCAATATCTTCGAGCTCATAGCTTGACCAACACTGTGACTTGGCCCTAACCACCGTCCCAATTTTCGACCTTCAAATCCCGGATTGGAATACCACACCGGGTCGTACCACCTGTGCTCCACTAGATGGGAGATATCAGGAGTATCGCCCGTCAAGATTTTCATTGGTGGTCCATCATTTGGGGCATTTGTCGAAAGGGCTGTATGGGATCTCCTCTTTGCCATTAGTTCCAGACAATGGTCCCATAAGACAGCCGGACAGTTTGTTCGTCTCATCTCTCGCCGATACATCCTCTTTATTTCCCGGATGTTGGCCTCGGCGAGGTTCTGGTTTGGTGTCCATGCCTCGATAGGCCGAATGCGACAACCAAACTTATGAGCGGTCTTTCTGAATTGTCCGCTTGTGAGTTCCGGCGCATTATCCGGAATGACACTATTAAAGATTCCAAAATCATCGAACACCCTTTCCAAGGTAGTGTGGGCGTCTTTCTTTCTTGCCATTGGGTAAAACTGTACCCATCCAAAATTGGTGGCGTAAATTTGTCCGCAAGTGTTTTGTGCCAAGGACTTGATATCTGAAAAGAGAGTGTCTGTATAGACATCTGCTCTCAATCTGCGATGCTTTAATTGATACGCAGTGTGCTTAAGCCGTTTGCTTCCGACAGAGTCCGAGAAATCTCTTATCCCGAGCTGCGTCGTCATCTCGCACGTTTTCTCTGCCATGGGGAGACCAATTCCCCATCTTGATGACAGTGTCATGGGATCGATTGTCCCCTTTCGACGATGCCTAATATCTGCTATCGTCCTCGAATTGACTCGCACCATTCGGGCCATTCTTTGATGGAGATGACGAGTATCTTTTACCCGTCTCAATGTTGTTTCCGAAAGCCCTTCCCGGAGTTTACTTTCATCGACATCTTTTGCCGAGTCATTCGGGTTCCATTCCGGGCCTTCGTTTGTCATGTTGATCTTGTATGACGGATCTACATTGTTAATTTCATCCCAAGTGGGTTTCCTGACGGTGAAACTGCTCATGACCCCAACCAAGTCAAAGGGAATCACGAGACCGTCTTGTTTTCCTTCTATTGGAGCCACTATCGAGTGGGAATCCGTTTCCCTCTGTTCTTCTTTCAAATACTTGAGGGGAACGTCGTTGACCTTTATCCCTGCCTCTCTCATCTGGTTTGGATTGAGTAAACACTTGTCCATCATTGGGAGGTGCAATGATTGGTGAAAATATAGGAGATATGTCTCTCCACTTGTTGGGTCATCATACGCTACTACACCTGTGATGATCGGTGTTTCCTTGAGACTTCCAAGTGTGTTTGTGAAACCACTGACTTCAGCTTTGTCCGTTTCGTATAATTTCAGACAGACACTTCCCAAGCAACAAGTATCGGCATGACTATCCAATTCACAAGTTGCCGTCGCGGCTTCAATTTCACTTGCAACCGCACTGATAGATTGTCAGACACGGTTCTTTCCTTTCTTCCTTTGGCTCATGATGGCGCCAATTCCCAATTCCTTTTCTTCATTTTGTTCTCCATCACTACTTGATGTGTCTTCTGTCGTCGTGGTCGATCCACCATCATTTTTCTGTTTCTTCTTGCCAGACGACTGAATCGCAGATGCACTCCTTTTCTTGGTGCTGCTGTTTTGCGCATCTCGTACGCTTCGAACCATTTGTTGTTGCTCTTTAGTGAGCTTAATCCATTGGGTGAATGGGAAATAGCGATTCGGATTGAAATTCTTGTTGTCTTCATTCTTGTTCTTGTTATTGTTCTTGTTGTTACCTTGTCCTCCATTCTTCTTATAATTTACTTGGACAGCGGAGATTCTGGCTTTCCGCGTCGTTGCGCTATAGGAAACCTTGTTGTCAAGGACTTCTGCCATATAGTTTGATGCAACTTCAAAGGACACTCGCAGTTCTGGTGTTGCCAAGATCGTATTCTTGGCGCTCTCCAACCGAGGATCGTGTACTCCCGTCATTAGTACACGAACTTTTCTCTCATTGCTAACGAACTCTCCTGTAGATTCCAAGTCAGTGAAAGCCCTCTGCAAGGACTCAATGTATTTTTCATAAGTATAATGGCGTTTGGTGCCATCGTAGTAATTGGTTTCCAATGTTTGATCAGCCTTTGCACGAAGTCTCGTTTGGTAGGCGTCACCGAAATAATGGCTTTTCAAGGCCAAATAAGCTTGACGACCATTCCGAGTTCGGCTAAAGGACTGTACCCATCCCCATCCGGGGCCATCATGGGTAACATGACGTACAGCGTCCCAAACAGCTTCGTTGTCGGTGAGAGCCGTTGGACCATTATGAGGTGCACGCCTGATTAGTTCAGCTGAGATGCTTGGAGTCGCATACCCAGGGTCACGGTTGAGAGGAGGAATTGCTTGTACCACACGAGTGTAGGCAGCTAAAGGGATTCCGGTGCATCCCCTCTTTCGCTCCAAGTAGTTGTCCAAATCTTCTAAGACAACTCGAATGTTCTCAACCGCAATGAGACGTTCGGGGAGGTCAATATCGTTGTCATATTCGTCCTCACTCGTCTTGAAGCGATAAAGATTCTGTAAGCCTTGTAAATTAGCATGACTCGCAGCAGGATCAAAAGTTCTCGACACTTTCTGGAGATGATGGACGTAGTATCGTACCATCTTCAGACGCTTCTCAATCACATGCCCAACAAGGACTCCGGGGTTTGTAATTGTCTGAGGGACTCCAGCAACTGGGTTAGCTGGATCATATGCTGGATTCGGGATGGTTCCACCCGGCTTCCTGGCATTGTTGCAGATTTCAGCGATGTCATCTTCCGGGAGACCTTCGAAATCGCCGATTGAGATGAGACCTTGACCATTCAAGGCGTCTCGAACATCCTGGTCCGCAATCATCAATACGTTTTGGAAGTAGTCGTTTACTTGGGTGAGAAGTTGCGCAGCAGTCAGAGGTGCTGGCGGCGGAACAGGAGGAGCAGGAGGTGCGGGCATTGCCATGGTTGATGTTTCTTCTTAAGATCTTGGGACTCTTTCAGACTTTCAGGTATTCGGAAGTGTGTTGCACTTCATCTTTTCTTACGACCTCATTCACTGGCGATCCAGAAGGTAGAAAGCGTGCACAGCTGCATTATCGTCCAGCGTCACATAAGTGATATTGTATTATCGCATGGCGCATGGCAGGCTTCTCCTTTCAACGGCAAGGAGTGGCGCGTCCGCCATTGCCCAGGGTGCGCGCTTAAGCTGACCGCACCCCTAACCCAATCTTGTTCACTCCCCGTTGCAGGCTGAACATATTCTAAGATGGGTAGAAGATATACTATAATCTTCCATGAGCAGATCATTATGGACCTTTTCTGTCCGATCTAGATATTTCACGACCTTCCCAGGCCCATTGTGCCTTAGCTTTTCCTTCGGATTCAGAGTCATTGGGTCTGATAAACCAAAATTCGGTCATGATACCAGTCATATTTCAAAAGAGTGACTATTAGGATCCTCTAACCTAGAGGTCTATGTTTCGCTAAAATCTCGCTCAATACCGCGACCGTTTCTTGAAACAAACAAATGAGCCAAGAGGAGGCTCATTCTTTTTAAAATAACACGAGATCATCTCTAGTGGTTACTTGTACGGTACGACCGGAGTTGTGTTTCAACAAATTGGATGGTATTGGTTCAAGGCAAGCAAAGGAAAAACAATGTCTAACAACCCAAGCAGCTCACGAACTTCTCGTGGATCGCGGAGGATCAAACAGGTGGTTGTTGTTTTCGCTGTGTTTTTGATATACTGCTGCTATCAATGGCAATCTCAAAAGGCATGGTTGCAGGCTCCACGGTACAACAGGAACCCACAACAAGATCAGCCGAATATTGCTGGAAACAAGACTCTGCAAAAAGATTCATTTGATCCAATCGAAAATGGCATTTCAATGGCACGGGAATCGGCCCTGACGCTCTTTGAGGACCGCCAAGCAGAGTACTTTGGATCCACCCGATTCAATGCGAATGCAACCTTTTATATGAGAGGAATGGGTTATGCCTTTCATCGTCATTCCATTCTTTTGTCAGCACTCCTCCCCGACAAGCCTGTGCTTGGACAGAATGTTGTCAGAATTTTCAATACACTTGAGGAGACTCCAGTCCGTGATTGTCACAAGTGGACTTTGTGGGTTCGTGTGGCTGGACCTGAGATTCATGGTGGAAGTGCCATTGCAGAAAACAAAACAACCATGAATTGGTTTGGTGACAAGCAAGAATGCCACTGGGAGTTTCCGTTCCAACTCCAAGTGCCTGGCGATTATCACGTGGATGTGCGGATTTTGTCCTACAATGGATATGCGCCAGCCAATGTTGGCTGTGAGAAACATGAAAAGACCTTTGATGTAGATTTGGATGCCTATCCAATCAGTGTTGGCTTTCTTGGATTCAAGTTTTATTCTCCGTGGGAGTCCTGTTGCGATATCTGCGCTCGGGAACCAGGGTGTGTCTACTGGACGACCCCTCCCCTAACTCGGACAAGCCCTAACAAGAGGCTGAATGGCTGTGAGCTCTTCTTTCACGAGAATACAAGCATACCATCTCCTGCTCTTCCCACAAGGAAATGGATGGAAGAATCGCCTCACGTACAAGAGACATTTGTTTCAGAGTTTAAGCATCATCCTCACTTTCCCCCCTTGAAGAATCTCTCAAAGCCATTTATACATGGAAAACCACATGGTCAAGAGACATCCTATTTTGCTGGCTGTGGCTGGAGTTTTTGGCATACCCAAGACTATCCATGTCTCAACAATGCCTTGGACGATTCTGTCGATGTCTACCCATCGTCTGTCTTCACCTTGGAACAATACAAGAACACGAGTGCTTCTGCTATCGCACGAAACGTCCAAGAACACACCACACTTCCGCAGTGCACACAGGACGATGAAGTGCCCATGAGTGCATTCACAACCCCAATGGATTCTGGTAGGTGGGTCCGACTGCCCTGGAACATGTCGACTTGCAAGCCCATGTCCTTTGACAAAGATCCAGCGACCAAGGCTTTGAAGTTTGTCATTACAGACCATGATGGAGAGAATCCAATTTGTTGGCATCGGGATGACTTGTCCAAAATAGGACACGTCATGGCAGAAGTCCGTGCACACTTGGAATATCACCACCCCTGGTTATCCAAAGTTCACGAGGATAAAAAATGGTTTGCAGTCTGGAAACGGTACAACTGTGACTACATGGAATTCACAGATAAGGAATTGCAAAAGTGTGTGAATGACCGACACATTTCAAGGATTCAAATTGAGGGGGCATCCATTGCAGCAATCTTGCGACTGTATATGGAACAGAGACTACGCACTATTACGCTGTTCAACACTGCATCGGATCCTTTGGCAAAGCCTCTTGATGTTACATTGTCAACGCTTAAAGTACCGCATGTGCTTTGGCATGACAAACAATCTGAGTACAGTAAAGCAATTGAGAAAATGGGACCAACAGTGAACGAGGGGGAGGAAAAGTATTTCGTGACTGGCTTTTACTACTCGAGCGAAAGGGAACCGTTTGTGACTGTGGAGCATGCGCAAGAATTGAGTCTTGTGATGCAGAAGGAGCTTATTCCCCGGGGTTGGAAGATGATCAATGGATTTGATGTGACGGCAGCGCTGACCTATGATGTGGCGGGTCAATTTGATGGTATGCACATGATGGGACCAGCCTCGAAAATGATTCTCACCAAGTTTTTTCACCATCTCTGTCGATCGACAAAGATGTCAAGTTAGGCTTTGGCGACAATGGGAATGGGCTCACGGTAAACTACCTACCTTCGACTGAGATTGAAACGATCAACACTGTTCCACCAATAAACAATATCATGGTTTAGAGACACGTCATGGCGAGTAGTTACTAATTATTGTTTTGAGACACAAATGCGTTGCAAATCGGCTTGTCTTTGTAGAAAATCAATGACCGAAACTGATGCATGAGGAACAGTGATGAAAATGGTTGAGAGTGTTACATGAACGATCAAGCCGGCAGAAGGTGTCGTAGAAAATCTCATGTCCATTCTTTTCTTGCCGTCAGTGGACGTTGGATGAAGGAAACGCATCCGAGACCAACGTATGGATACCATGATGTTCAATCCAGCAGCACAATTGGCAGTGTGTTGAGTGACACACCAGTCAAGAGTAACACGTAGCATCAACGATCTGGATCCACAAGGGCAAACATTAGAATACACACATGGTCTCGGTGTTGCCGGACATGTATTCCCAATCTACAGTCCTTCCGGATTACATGCTACAAAGTTTTGGTTTTGAATTGTGCAAGGTTTTACGTTATATATTGGAACAATCGAGGATTGCACACTCACGGCCCGAAGCTGCGTCTTTTTGGGACCCGTGCAGTCTCTTGTCGTCGTGTGCCTCTTGACATGACACATAGAATGGTGTTGAACCGTTGAGTTTCCAAAAAGACTGTATCTTGTAGGAAGGTTGGTTTACTTTCTTCGGTTGAGCGTGTCCTGGTTGTCACGACCAAAGGAGTAGCCTTCATTTTCCCGCATTTCTTCGAGTGCTTCTTCACCCGGCCGGAGTAGTACCGGGACTGCCGCTGCACAACAACAAGCGTAGAGGGAAAACAACAAGTGTGTGTGTGTGTGAGAGAGAGAGAGAGAGAAAGAGAAAATCCCAACACTTCCCCCTAGGAACCACCATGGGGTTCGGAACAGAGCACTGCAATGTTCCGCCCTCGGGCGATTCTCGTCCTGCACGTTCTTGCATCATACCGTAACCTCTCCTACTACACAAACAGAACAGAACAAAACCGTCCATCCACACCACAAGGCTGGCTGGCAAACTAGATACGAAGCCACCGTCGAGCGATCCTCATCCTCCATACTCTCCCATCACTCCCCTATTCTCCAGTGGGGATGCGACACCCACGGAACAAATCCATCCATCCACACACCACGACAAGGACGAACACATGGCGATGTTCGATCAATACAATAGTGACGTACCGGTCAAAATGGCCAACAAACCACCGGCTACCGCGAGGCCAATCGGAGCATCGACTTTGCCATATTCGTAATCGTCCTCCACTATTTCCGTGACAGCCAAGACCATCGATACAGGCAGATTGGCCATGAGGAGAGCCGATGCGGCCATGAAAGGATTGACCTTTTTTGTTGTTGGCACGTCGGTAGGTTCGTCGTGGTGGTCGTCGACAACGGACGACGACGACGACAATGTGGCAGCCAACGCGGCAGTGGGGACGGACACGGTACGTTGCAAAGGAATGCCAAATCCGGACACGAAAGAACGGGTCAAGGCCACCAGCAAAAGGCTCAAACAGAAAGCGATACTACTGTGCTTCATCATCATTCTGGTTCTTCGGATCCCCTGGCGACTCTTTCTTTTGTTGCCTTGCTCGTGTGTTGATCTGCTGTTGTCAGAGTAAGAACTAAGAACAGGATCTTTCGCATTCGTCACAATGAAATGGGTCGCGCATCATGTCATGTGGGTCGCCCCTTTTCTCTGGCGCGAGATCGTTTGTTGGGGCTTGCCCAATCACACAAAACTACCCCCAAGAAGTGTCCAAGATTGCCTGTTGGGCAAACGAAATGACTCTTTCTCTTCCTTCTCACATTTTCCCCGTCCCAGTCCACAGGCTGATCCTTACAAGCAAACACTACGGACTACGGAGAGACCGCTTCCACCTAATCACAGAGTTGGAGTCATGTAATCGTAGGAGTAATTGGTAATCTCAGTCGTTCAAGGAGCCTGGGTTTGCACATTTGAGAGTCAAAAGATTTGTGAGACAAACGACTCTCTTTCCAGAGAGTTGTTGTGTGCACTCGTTTATTTCCATGTCGCCGTCGGTAAAGGAGTTCATCAAGACACGTTCCAGTCCACCGCAATGGGTTTCCCACCCTTCGTACCAGGGCTAGGTTGATGGCTTTTGTTGTTTTTGTGTAGTCGTTCCATGCTCAGACCTGTCAGATTGCGAATCTTTCTCTTTTCACGCCAGCTTCGTCCTTCTCGGGTGAAGTTGCAACCAGCAATCTATCTTCTTCATTTGCCGCAAATCCACCCGTAGGGAAGGGGCCGTCAATTTCTGCAAACGTGGCGAATGATACACCTATTGGGGAGGAATCGACTTTGTTGCCGGTTCCCTCTGCTAGTTTGCGCCTGGATTGGACGAAATTGGACCTGCACTCTCCCATTGCCAAACGAATCGCCGGTCATCAAAGTTCTTGTGACATCCCCGAAGCGAGATTTCCCTGGCGAAACAGATCTGGGATTGGCAGTGATTTGACCCTGTGGTCGTATGGCATGTGCAGAGGCATGCAGCTCGGTCGGCGTCTCATCTCGCCTCGACCGTGGACTCATTGGAGCCAACTCAGTTGTCCCAACAACAACACTCGTCCATGACTTGCTACTTTCCACGATCTGAGGATTTGTGTACCACAGCGGACGCGCCGATTGTCGCCAAGAAGGACAGCACGAGACGTCCTCCACGCTCTCCACTCTGGATTGTACAAGGTGGAAGAGTTCACGATGAATGCCTGTCTATGCTACAACATGCAAACACTTAGGATATCTGCTAGCTAGGTGTGATAACGACTTGATAATCGGGGTTAGTTCAGTTGGGTAGCAATGTTAGTCAACCTATCACGTTGGATCGACGATGGGGCCCTCACCTTCGGTCTACGATATAGGTTGACTCCTTTTGTAGACAACAGTTGCTTGTAACTTTTGTATTTTAGAAAAGAGTGAGATTAATCTACATGAAAGTGATTTTCAGGTCTGATCAATCTCCGATCTCAAGGAGAACTTAGCCGCTCCATTTCTCTCTTGGAGAATAGTTCTTCCTTGTTCTTTTTGTTCTTCATGATTAGATGAGAGTATTCACCTCTCCTGATTGTTTGGGCCTTATGAATGTTCTTTCTAGAAGGTACTTACCTTTGGAACAGGCCTGCTAGATCATCTGAAGGTCGATCGTTATCTTTGTGTAATTCTCAATTTGAGAGAGAAGATATTACGACTAGAGGTATCGTCCAACTTGCGTTCGTATGAACGGATGTGTAGGCTCGCGACTTGCATTGTGCATGTATATGAATAATTAGTACATGAATCTTCCTGGACTGCTGGGTGAAGTTACTATTCAGCTAAATCCATCTGTTGTTCGTCCGTTCAACTGCAACACGAGCGTCTGTCTTACTTCAGGACAGCTGCTTTCCTCTATGTCGTAGCTATGTCATGCTATGTCACACCTAGATCTAATGGTGCTAGATGTGCTATGTTGTAACTCTCCCTCTCATGGAGTGATTGGGCTAGAATTGCGACATGGAAGGTATGATGGTTTACCATCCTTGATTGAGCTTACGGCAGCGCTCAAAAAGTTCTCGATTCTGGTATTTAGTAAAGTAATCAGCCTTTTGGTCAGCTGTGCTGACCATGCTAACTTTCACGCCGCCGGGGTGGTCGCCTACATGCTCCCAAAAGAAGTGGAGGTAGGTGTTAAAATGCTTGGTCCTTGGAGTTAGGCGCTGCTTCGTTGCAAGGTAAAAGGCTCCACTATTGTCCTCAAAGACTTCAGAGAAAATAGTGGGCTTCGGGAACGGCAGCTTGAGATTGCCTAAAAGTTCTTCAATCACTCGGCGGGTAGCTATCACACTACGCATGGCTTGTGAGAGGGCATGGTACTCAGCCTGGAGTGTACTAAGAGCTACCGATGATTGGAGTTGCGAACGCCATATTAGTGGGCATCCACAAAATGTTAGTATATAGCCAGTACGAGACTTAGCACTAACGGGATTGTCTTGGGGTTCGCGTCCATGCAAACCGGCAAAATCAGCATCTACATAGCAATCTAGTTTGAAATCTGTAGTAGGGGTGAAGATAGTCCCTTTGTCTCTTGTGCGAACTAAGTAGCGCACAATTGTCTTGATGGCGGTAGCGTGTGATTTCTTTGGTGCTGAACTGAATCTAGCTACCTGACTAACAGCGAAAGCTATGTCAGGTCTAGTGTTGGTAGCCAGGTATAGGAGCATTCCTACTACGGAGCGATATTCCCAGCTTTCCTTCATAGGTTCACCGTCTGGGTCGCTGCCTAATCCCAGCTGGGTTGCAGGAGTCCAATTAGGGTTGCAATCTTCTAGTCCTGTAGTTTTAATAATCTTCGTAATAAGTCCTTTCTGGGTCATGGTAATAGATTTATTCTCATGACGGATAAAGTTTATTCCGAGGTAGTCAGTTAGATTTCCTTCTTTCTTGAGAGATAACCCTTTTTCTTGTAGTCGTTTGATTAGATCGTCTATGAGTTCCATTTTAGGAGCACAGACACCACAGTCGTCTACCCACAGAAAAATGATGATGTTGTCTTTGTAAAGCAAACACTCGTCATGAGCACTAAGGGTGAATCCGTCTTCCTTTAAAGCCTCTAGTAGGTGG
Organism: Epithemia pelagica; assembly: GCA_946965045.2. NCBI lineage: Eukaryota > Bacillariophyta > Bacillariophyceae > Surirellales > Surirellaceae > Epithemia > Epithemia pelagica. The sequence continues at coordinate 812,242 of OX337239.1, read as the reverse complement.
GTATACCATAACCTTGGAACTGAAGAAAGGCCATATAGACTCTTGATGAGTCGCAGGCAGGTCTCTCCAGGTTTACCAGACCTAAATCCTCTAGGTAAATGAATCCATACAGGTTCATCCAACGTAGCTTGTACAAATGCATTGTTCAAATCAATGCAGGCAAGCTCCCATCCTAGGATTAAGCTGATAGTGAGGACAATACGGATTGAGCTCCAGTGAACAACTGGGCTGTAGTTTTCTTGTTCCGTTTCCTGTAAGTCTCCTCTCACACAATATCTGGCTTTGTGTTTGAGGATCTCACCATCGGGAGTTCTCTTTCATTTAAATACCCAAGTTCCTGGTAGAATCCGCGTTTTTGCCTGAGATTTTGGGACCTCTTCCCATGTTCCTTTACCTTCGAGTTCCATAATTTCTTTGTGTGCTGCAACTTTCCATTTTTCAATGTCAGCATCTCGCATGGCTTCGTCATAAGAAAGCGTATCTGGATCAGAGAGAGATGCTTTCATGACAGTCAGGAGGTCGCTATGATCTACAGATGGAGGAGCAGTAGGATGAACGGTAGCCACATTTATTTCTTCTACAAGACGAGTGGGCCGTTTAACAGTCCGACCGGAGCGACGAGTGGTGATGGTTGGTGCGAGAGGGGGAGTGGAACCGGAAGTGGGTTGAGTGGATATGCGAGGACGGGACTCCCTCTGAGGCCGAATCTCCCTCTGAGGAGATGGGCCAGGGGAAGGAGTAGTGTTGGGAGAAGGAGAAGGCAAAAGAGGGGTTGTCGAAGGCGAGGTTTCAGCGACCTGGTCAGTTTTCTCCCTCTGAGAAAGGGGTGTATTGGAAAAGGACATCCGCTTAGGGGATGGTTGATACACTGGTTCCTCATTGGGAGCTGAAATCGATACGGGTCTGTTGCTTGGTGTCGAACTGGGTGCTGGTGCGCCAATGGGAGTAGCACGGGGATTAGTTAAAGGAAACGTGCCAGGAGTGGAACTGGGTTGGGAAGGCGATGGAAGCACGGCAAAAGGACGATGAGTCCCAATTGCATGTGCGACATCGGATTCTCTTTGTGTATAGGACTGTTGTGCGGCCTCATCTGTAGTAGTAGGCGCTTCAATATTTGGAGCATCGTCGTTGTCGAGATCTATATATTGATAGGAGGAGTCTCCGAACAGTTTATACCACGTGTTAGTGAAGAAGTTGGGCAATTGTTCATAAGTCATAGCAATTGTACTGAACCAATCGTCAAAAACTACATGGAATTGTGGTGTTATGTAGCCGGTGTCAGGGTTAAGTACCAGAGGGACCAAACTAGCATGGCGGTTACTTAACCCCATGAGTTGGCAACGTGTAGACCTAGGCTTCCAACGAGGTAGTTTCTTCCCGTCGGCAATGGATTTCTGTAGGACATAGACTGGGCAGCCCCACACGTGTAGGTCGTGGAACTTTCGTTGTTCCCAACGGACACGTGTAAATAAGTCGTGGGGGCTAATCCCTGTGTCAGTACGGGGCACATGATTATGTAGGTACACTGCATGTGATACTGCCATGGGCCATAGCATAGGGTCAGCTAATTCTGGCCAGTGTATTGCAGCATGGAGCATCATTGTACGAGCAATAGACATAATAGTTTGTATTGCCCGTTCGGCAATGCCAGCATGGTGATGTGCCCCAACTCCGGCAAATCTGGAAATTTGAGCGAATGTTCGGAGTGATTGGGTGTAATCCTTAGAGGTAAAGGCTGCTCCATTGTCCGTTAGGTATTGAAGCGGTACTACCCCTATTTCTCTACAGAAAAGCTCGAAGGATTCCTTAACACTCAGCGTTTCATGTGTATTTAGGTGGGATTGAAATCCTATCCACGTGTATCCCGAAGCGTGGTCTACAAAGATTGCTCCACCTGTATAAAGATCGTTGATTTTTGATTTCCCCTTTGAGTCAAAGCGTCTCCCCTTTGTAGAACACACAAAATGATCTACTGAGATGCATTGACCTGGATGCAGGTTACCGTCTTTGGTAACCCCTTGTTTGTCTTTGACGATGATCGTTTTCGTCCCTGGTTTGGTTCGTCTGCGTTGTTTCCCGAATTGACATGCTGCGCACAAGGGTAAGTCGGTGAGTGTGGATGCGAGAGTGTGTAAACGACGCGTTTTCTCTGTTGTTGCCAAAACGCCTGTTCGCATGAGAAACTGTACCTTGAGAAGATTCATGTGTCCGAGTCGGTAATGCCATTTGAGAAGTTCCTTCTGTGCTGGTGAGAGGTTTGCGTTTTGGTGTGCGACTTCATTCACAGTACTGTTGAAAGCGAGTGATGTTGTTTGTAAGTGGTCTGAATTGTATCCGTAGGACATTGGAAGATTGTTCTTCGGATTTACCATCACATTTACCTCTCGGCGATCAGGGTCGCCTGGAATTCCAGTCAAGGTAAGTGTATAACCGTCCTGAATGATTTTCTCTCCATGGTACTGCTGAAGAAGATTTTGCGTTGACAACAATCTCACAGAAATTTTTGGTACATGGAATGCAGGAAGTTTCAACATTCGTGGAGCGCCATTCGTGTCCAAAACCGTCCAAAGGACAGTTCCTCGTCCAACAGCCTTCATTTTATTGGCAATACCTTTTACTTTCAGATCAGGGAAGGGCTTGATCTTTCCAATGAAGTCCTTGGCGTCGTTGGTAATGGAGATACTCGCTCCGGAGTCCCAGATGATTGGGTACGAGGCTCCTTTTGGCATGGATTCACGAAGAGCCTTTGGATCTTGGAGTGTTGCTCGAAGAGCCTGTAGGGTGATGTTCTCCCACGGGTGGTGTGTGATGGAGTCAAGGTCAAGATCGTTGATGGAGGCCATCATTGCCATCATGTTGTTTGGATTGAGGGAGGCTCGGTGATGATGAAATCGTGGTACAGGCCGTGTGGAGCATGGTACGTTTTGGCAATAATAGGGAGTGTTGCTCCTGTTTTCGGTGTTCGATCTCTGACGGTTGTATCCCGCCAGATGTTGATGGGGATTTCCAGCAGAGATGGGGTGCTGGAAGCGACGAGCGCGAGAACGCAACAAACTTGTCTTTGTCGGCATTCGTCGGCTGGTCGGTAGTGTGGAGTCATTATGCTCGGAAGGTGTGTTAGCGAATGGCCCGCGGCTTCGCTTGTGCCTTCGAGGTGAACTCGAGTTGACCTTGAATGAAGTGTTCCGCCGTTTTCTCCCTCGCTTCGCGGGTATAATGGTTCGTAAGCTCGTAAGGCCAGCCTGACATAACGATGCCGACCATTCCAACAATCTACAACCAAACACAACAATCAACCGAATCGGTGTGGAGAACAAGGAGAAGAAGAAGGACCTTGTAGGGGAGTTGTGGTTGGTGGCAAAGTGGGTTCGGCGGTTGTTTAGCTGGGCACGAAAGGCATTGACCGAGACGGCGGTCCTTTGGGTGTTATTGGGGCGATTTGGTCCCTTGGCTTTGTTAGAGTTCTTGGCTTTGGGACTGGATGAGAGGCTGAAACTGAGAAAGATGGCCACCCAACAAGAAATCCATGTAACGATACCAGGCATGCAGCCAGGATGCAGCAAGAAGGAAACAGAAATTTCCTTGAATCCGCAGTAAGCTTCATAGACACCATAGTAGAGATGTACCGCGGCACTGTACAGGTGTCCTAGCCCATTTGTAAAGGCGTCCTTAGATTCCTCGGTAGTGGTTGGAGCTGGGATCAGCCAGAGGATGATCGGTAACAAGACAACAAAATGTAGAAGGGCGACCAAGAAAAGATGCTGAAGAGAGAAAGTTTCGTCTGAAAGCTCCTCGACTGGCGTGCGCGCCGGTCGTCGTGGGGTACGCACGTGTCCAAAGGTGAAAGGTGCATAGTAGACTTCTACGCATTTTCCTACCATTGAGCCTCCTACTGTCTCGTCCACAGCACAGTTGGATCCGTCCGAAGTGTCTTGGGGGTCAGTGTCTCCTTCATTTTGTTGAGAAGTGGCAGGTTGTGAAGCCTCATCTTCATCATCGTCGAAATCGACACAAGCGAGATGGGCAAAATACTTGGTGACTGCCACTGTCTTGTTCGAGTCGTCATCATCATCCGTCTTGTTTTCGGGTTCCGAGGGAACATATCGTTCGCCTAGCGTGCTGGTTGGAACGAAAGAGGAGGATGAGTTGCTTGTTGAGTCATCTGTCATCGTATTCTTGTTCTCACGGAATGTTGTGAGTTTTGTTGCAGGAGTGAACTGCATCGCTGATCCAGAGCTGGAGGTGTCCATCGGTTGAAAACAAGGAACCATCGGGCCTGGTGGAATGGGCGACATTCCAGGAAAGCAAGATGCTGGTCGAGGGTGATTCGGAATGGGCATTCCATCAACGAAGTATCCCATTGCCCATTCCTCTTCTTTGACACGTTGGTATGCCTCAGCCACGGTAAGTCTCGGCTCTCGCCAAGCGTTTGCGAACACGGTTTTGGCTGCTCTCTCGTACCTCATCCCATCTCTTTTTGCTTGCTCTGCTTCGAGAATGATATGCTGCATTGCATATTTTGTCGATGCAGGGATGCTCAGCCGTCGTCTTGGAGGAGGAGGCGGCGGAGTCGGATCGTTCGGAGAAAAGGGCAAGGGAGCATTTGGCCGTGGTGGCAGAGGTCGTGCCTGATGGATTGGAGAGATGGCTGGTAGTTTCTTTTCCAGACTCGCCAATTGTCCAGCTTGGAGATGCTTGATTGCATCGGTCGATGTGTCCGTGCTTGTTTCAGGAGTTTTGTAAGTGAGATCTGTCTCTTCACTTTCCATTTCGTCGTAGTTCTCATTGATTGCTGCTGCTGCTGTGATTTCTTTGTCGTACATGTCCTCGAGAAATCGTTGGGTTGCAGCGTCATTCAATGGATCGAGCGGATCGTCATCATGGTTGTTTGTCATCGTGAGATCCATGTCATTCCATTGATCGAAGTATGTTGGTCCGTTGTTCTTGGATGGCTCGACGACTGGAAAGGTAGGCTCAAACGTTCCAATGGTACTGGTTCCTGATGAGTCTTCCATATCACTCTCACTGAACTGTTTTTCTTTAATGTTGGCTGAAGTGACACGATCCGGTGTAACAGCTTGGTGAGTGGTGTTGGAGAAGAGCGAGCTTGAATCTTCATTGGACTTGGTTTCTTCATACCTTTCTTCTTTGCTTTCTTCGTCTTCTTCAAAGGAGGCCATGAAGGCACAAAGTTCGTATTCCTCATCAGGTGAGTCGTCACAGTGGTCGTAATCGTCGTCCTCTGAGTTGTCTTCACAGAACTCATATTCTTCCTTGTCCATTTCTCTGACAATGTCCCTGTCCCAGTAGCGAGAATGGAGGTCGAGTTCTGCTTTCCAGGCCGTTGCGTCAAACTCAAGAACATGAGCGGATGCTTTATGTTTCTGTTGGTTCTTGTTGTTCTTGGCCATGGATTTGAATCCGACAATATGCTTGCTAGTACGATGCGTGGTGTTCCAGATCTTGCAAGTGCCGCACCAGAAATATGTTTGGTCGTCTTTGGTACGTTCATCCGGCTGGCCGTCTGCAGGGGGAACACGTTTCCATTGGTGAGTAGAATCGTTTTTGGGTGTGGAAGAAGGCTTGTCCGTTTTGCCTTTGAACTTGTTGTTGCTCTTGCTCTTCCCCTTCTCACGAAAACTGTTCTTGCTCTTACCATACGTTTGCATCTGAGGGATGAGGGCATTGGCTTGGTAGCCGATATGGGTCTTGCCACGGCGATTGTTTGTCACTGTCAGGTTCCCGCCATAAGAAACAGGTAAGGCCTTGCTGTCCTTGTGGGAGCTTTTGGCACTCCATTCGCCTTGCTTGACACTAACAAGGTACCGGTTGTTGGCGATCTCGGAGACGTGCGTGTACAGGAGCTTGTTGGTGCTCATGTAGGAGTCAGCGACGGAACAATTGAGAAAACGGATGTGTTCTACGGCGTCTTTGACTTTCTTGTTGAGAATCAAGAGGTCAAATTTTGGAGTTTCCGGCCATTCAGCGGTGAGGATGTTCTTGAGGAGATTCGCGGTGAGGGTGTGGTCATAAAGACCAGCAGCCGAAAGAGGACGTGCCTTGTTCGCGAAATCAGTGGTAAGTGCGGTAATGTCGTGTCCTGAGTACTGTTGTGGTACCAGACTGCGCATCTCACCCTTTACCAACTCCCAATGTTCGATGGAGTCGTCCGTAATGATGCGGACGATTACCATAAAGAGGACGGGAAACGAGTTCGCAGAGCGGGATTGGTCCTCTACTTCGCGACGAAAGGTTTTCTCGAGAGAATCGAGTAAGTAGTCCTGAGCCGCTGCGTCATTGTTCTGATCGTACTTATCGTATTTTTGGATCTGCACTGCCATCAGGTCCTGGACGCGCTCGTTGGTGAAACGAGGATGCTCCGTGATGATGTTGATCATCGATGTGGAGTTCTTGGGGTCAGGTAAGTACACAATCGTGTCCATCCCATGTTTGACAAAGTGCCGATTGAGCTCATCCTGCAATCGCGAGAAATCGCCTTTCTTCTTGTCAAACTTGTCAATAGGTCCAGTTACGCGGTCGATGTACCGCTTGTCTGTTAAGGTACGTAACTGGAGACTCCTGAGAGGTTCCGTCTTGGCTGAGTCATCTAACTTGGACCAGTCATGTTTCGGTTTTCCTCCAGTCCAAACGACGTACTCGTCACGTCGGGACTGCACCAGTCCGCCCATGATGGGCTTGTCTGGCATGAAAACGTCCGTGTTTTCTTGCGGATCGTCGTTTGCTGCCATGATTCGTTGCTGTCTCCTCCTGGATCTCGATACACCAATCAACAGTCTTGTCCGATCTGTTTCTGATGTGGCAGTTCGCGTTGGGTCGGTCTCAGGTGGAACAATTTGCAATGGTCGAGTGGTCTCTTGCTGGGATTCACGTTGGGCGTTTGGATCGGCAGTTGGATCACTGTTCGGTGCTTCTAGAGGGTCGACGGTCTCTTGCTGGGGATCTGGATTGGAGTTGGTATCACTGTCCGAATTCAACCAGTCGAAGCTTCCAAGTCCACTTGAGGTCGGGGAGATGTCGTCCGCCGTTGTGGATTCTTGGTTGGGGCCTTGATTGGCTCCAGTAGTATTTGCGCGCTTTGGATGCTTGGTAGGGACGACTCAGTGGTAGTCCTCCAAGGTAGTTAACTTCTTGATAAATCGATCGATAGAGAGAATAGCGTATGGTTTATCAGCCTTGATTTGGGCTCAGCAACCACTTAGGATATCTGCTAGCTAGGTGTGATAACGACTTGATAATCGGGGTTAGTTCAGTTGGGTAGCAATGTTAGTCAACCTATCACGTTGGATCGACGATGGGGCCCTCACCTTCGGTCTACGATATAGGTTGACTCCTTTTGTAGACAACAGTTGCTTGTAACTTTTGTGTTTTAGAAAAGAGTGAGATTAATCTACATGAAAGTGATTTTCAGGTCTGATCAATCTCCGATCTCAAGGAGAAGTTAGCCGCTCCATTTCTCTCTTGGAGAATAGTTCTTCCTTGTTCTTTTTGTTCTTCATGATTAGATGAGAGTATTCACCTCTCCTGATTGTTTGGGCCTTATGAATGTTCTTTCTAGAAGGTACTTACCTTTGGAACAGGCCTGCTAGATCATCTGAAGGTCGATCGTTATCTTTGTGTAATTCTCAATTTGAGAGAGAAGATATTACGACTAGAGGTATCGTCCAACTTGCGTTCGTATGAACGGATGTGTAGGCTCGCGACTTGCATTGTGCATGTATATGAACAATTAGTACATGAATCTTCCTGGACTGCTGGGTGAAGTTACTATTCAGCTAAATCCATCTGCAGGGACACCCGAAAATCTTCACACGCGACCAATCAAACAAAATTGTAAAAATTTCATATTACAGTACAATGATCTTAAGTAATCTTGAGAAAATCTAACGGTCGCGCATGCATGGACCGGAAAGTAATCTACTTAAGGATTTTGCACGCACGCATAGCACTAGGAAAATTCACATCATATGCGAATTTTCCCATCAGATGCGAATTTTCACATGAGAGGTGAGAAGAATCGCACCTCCATGTGAATTTTCACATCTCATGTGAAGAAAAAATTTCTTCACATCTTCTTCACATCTTCTTCACATCGTCTTCACATCGTCTTCACATCATGTTCGAACCACCTTGGGATCCACAGAATTTGTCGTCGTCATCATCTCATCATCATGTTGGATGCTCTCGACTCAAGATTGGTTGCGGGCTGAATCAAGTTTGGTCCAAGGCATTTTGAATCGACACCACCTACCAATCATACTACACCACCTACCAATCACTACTACTACAGCCGTTGTTTTTGTTGTCCTTGGGACGGCAAGATTTGATTGAAACGACCAGTTGATTGGATCCCATTGCCAAGATGGCACGGATTTGGGACGACGTCGTGGCCTTCATTAAAAAACACCCTTGCTCCACGCCAATGTTGTTTTGAGCGACTATGGCATTCTACCCGACCCCCAAGCTAGGATAACCACCAACCAACCAGTGACAACCACCGCAACCCCAAGTTTGCGAGTGAGACACCCTCCACCAGCACAACAACAACAACGACGACGACATCTACGACTGATTCACCGTGGCACTGTCCTGGTCAAGTCCATTGGGAATTGGCCTTTCAATTGGAACGGTTGGTCCAACAATTCAACGGTATCAAGAGTCCCTCGTCCTGACCCTGACCCAACAACCAACGCTGCAAGAGCAGCAACATGCCCATGGCACTCATAGTCTCACTAGTGAAGGATCAACACAACCATCTAATCCCTGGTCGTTGTGGAATGCCAACAATTGTTTTCGTACACCCAGGTACGAACGATATTGACACTGGTTTGGTCAAGACGGCATGCTTTGTTCTCACAAGAATACCCAGCCTACGGACAACAAGACAAAACCAGATGACAACAACAAGGACAACAAGGATCTGGTCGGGGCTGCTGGAAACACAACAACAACAACAGCTCCAAGGAATCAATGAGGTCCCAGTCCCGGAGGATCAGGAGAAACAGCAACACTAGTAACTACTTTCTATAGTCCTTTATTCTCCCATTTTTCTTTCATACTCTCATTTTTGTTGTTTTCACATCGTCTTCACATCTCCTTCACATCTTCTTCACATCTCCTTCACATCGTTGATGTGAATTTTCACATATTCATGTGAATTTTCACATGAAGTGTGAATATTCCTATCGCCACTTTTTTCTTCACATGACAGATGCGAAATTTCACATCGACGATGTGAAATTTCACATGAAGATTCCTGTAAGTAAATTCGAACGCCGTCCTGGTTGAACTTTTTAGGTTACTTAAAGACAAGAGAAGGCATGCGTGAATACTTAGATGACTTGTACAGTACTATGCAATTCTCTAAAATGTCAACCTACAGTCCTGTGTGAGGATTTTCCGGGTGTCCCTGTTGTTCGTCCGTTCAACTGCAACACGAGCGTCTGTCTTACTTCAGGACAGCTGCTTTCCTCTATGTCGTAGCTATGTCATGCTATGTCACACTTAGATCTAATGGTGCTAGATGTGCTATGTTGTAACTCAAACCTCACCGTAAAAGACTTTGTCGGATCGGCCATGGAGTTTTTGTTTTCGAGCGTTTCTTCCAGAGTCGTAGACTCTGTCGTTGAGAGGCTCCCACTTGTCTTTCCACCTCATGGCATTGTGCCACCCAACTTGATTACCGTTCACATTCGGTGGGGAGACAAAGGAAAAGAAATGGATTTAGTAAGCATTCACTCCTACATTGATGCTTGTCATCGAATTCTACAACAATGAAGAGACCAACTACAACGACCAAGAAACCATGTCGCAGGGCCTCAGGGCACGAACCAGAAAAACTTGGCGAACAGCACACCCATTTACACCAACAACAGTGGTAGCAGTCTGGACGAAGATCCGATGCACATATATTTGGCCACTGAAGATCCAACTGCAGTTCGAGCCATGCGTGCGAACATGCCATTGCATTGGAAATTGTATGTCGATCCCAATGTACGGGAATTTTCCAAATATCGTCAAAGGGGGTACAATGGGAATGTCCGAATGATCAAAGCTCAAAGAGGAACGCCTGCATTGTCCGGATTGGCCTCACTCCTGATTACCATGGAGGCCAATGACTTTGTTCTGACTACGGCAAGCAACTGGAGTCGACTCATGAATGAACTTCGACGATTCATCGTGCAACAGTACTTCTCAACCTCCGTTAATGCGGCCCAACCGTCGACCTTACCAACAAAATAACCGTCGACATCCCCGCAAAAAGAACTGAGTCTCCTTCAAAACGTGCCAACTGTGAGAATAAACTCTCTAGTTGCACTCTTCCTACAGGGGATCGACCCTTTGTTGATTTTCTTTCTATATATTCAATGATTCCAGTTGATTGCCGCGTGTCATTGTCGTGGCTCTCCTTTGCCTCAACAAGTGTCCAAGATAGCTTGGTGGGCACACGAAATGACTCTTTCTTCTTTCTCATCCTTGTCACATTTTCCCCTGTCTTGTTCACAATCATACACAGCTCGCCTCGTGGTCCCTCCTCCCAGTCCACAGCAGGGTGAGGCGACGTCGGACCACGATCATATCGCGCCAGAGGTCACGGGTGCTCTCGAGCGGTTTCTAGCAAAGCCTTCCTGGATCGCTTCAATGAAATTGAACTGGATGACTCCGAGGAAGGTGACAATGACGAAATCGTCACTTGTACTGGCACTGATCTGGGAAACAAATCTGAGGATGATGGCACCGCATCAGTCGCTCGGTTGTTGGTGTTGGGTACAGGATCTGCAGCCCCTTCTCCTTAGGCCGTCCCTTTACCATCTGTGAGAATAAACTTTCTAGTTCCACTCTTCCTACAGGGGGTCGACCCTTTGTTGATTTTCTTTCTATATATTCAATGATTCCGTGTGTGTGTTTTCTTTGGCGAACGTCTCAGTTATTAGAAGCTTGCTCTTCCTTTGAAGAATGAGTTTCATTCTTGCGCTCGCCAGATAGTGCACACACAGTTTCACGAATCTTTTGTTTCAAGGAGCCATGGTTCCCCATTCCATCTCCTTTGAACAAAAAGTAGCGCTCCATCGTGGTAGTGCCATTCGCAAGAATGGGTTGGTCCAACATGTGGTTGTAGGCCGTTCGGTTCGATTCCAAATGGACAATTTGATGCAAGGCAGGTTTTGGATTCGACGCATTGTAGTAAATGAACGCATGACGGTTAAAAATGTCAAAGACTTGTTCCGTTCCATAGTAGATTGGAATACAACCGGCCCAAAAGGCCAAGACAATCTTTTCGGTTACATATCCAGGCGTATTTAGTTTGTCTGGAACCAAGCAAAATCGATAATGCCGATACACCTTGTAGTTATCACCCCAGTTACTCCTTCTTTGTATAGGCCACTGAGTGCTACGGACCAATGACGCATTCTTGAGGTTACCCCAACACTTGCCTCCCTTGTGGGCCATGGTAGAAGCAGAAAGGGGTTGGCGCAAGTTGGCTAGGGTTGCGGTAATTATCGAGTCAAACGCCCATTCCCTCACGCGCTGACAGTTGCTGCTGGTATAAATGAGAAAGGCCTCTCCCGTGTTGCGAGGCTTCTTCGAGTGGTTAAACAGCCATTCTTGTTTCTGAGGTGGTGCAGTACTGATAATCATATTGCCATAGAACAGCCGGACGCTGTATTCTGAGTCCGCCACGTATCCCAGGTGAAGATTGCGAGGAGGTGGATGGGAAAGAGTCTTTTCTGATCCTGACGATCTGGATTTCACATATCTATCCCAAAGTTCTCCTCCAAAGGCCTCTCCATTGACATGAAACACCATCCCTGGAAACGAATGAAGCATCTGCTGAACCGATACGTCACAGCGTCCCATGGTTCCCCTGATCAATACATCATTTTTGGTCGTATTTTTGAAATTGGATCGAGTCAATACAATGCTTTTGAGCGAATCCAATTCGGGATAAGTGTTCCTGACGACATTTCCTTGTCCGCGGTAACCACAAACGTAGATATGCGGTGGTATGACTGTTGGCCAAGGATTGGTTCGGCACATGGGTCCGACGGACAGGGCCTCTTCATCGCTTTGATCCTTTTGGGAATTATTAGTAACCTTCCCGAGTTTGTCAGTTCTACTCCAGGTGGTTCCATCACCATGGATCCAGGCCAAAAGTTCATTTCGGCGTATTTCAGCGAGTGAGTTGAAGCAAAGTAGTAGAAAAATGGCCGTGCATACCAATTTTCTTCGGGAATATCGAGTTTTACACGTCCAGTGCTGATCATGTTTCTTTTCGTTTCCATTCAATCTCGTCATCTTGTGTGTGCAAGAAACAATTTGACGACGACTTCCGTAAAGTCACAGAATGTAAAATTTTCAACGACATGAGTTTTAGTTTGTTTCCAAAAAGAGAGATGTGGGACTACGGTACGGAGAGCGGAGAGACCGCTCCCCGATTGGGACTTGCCCAATCACCAATCACACAAAACACAAAAAAAAAACTACCCCCAACAAGTGTCCAAGATTGCCTGTTGGGCACACGAAATGACTCTTTCCTTTCCACAATCCTATAACTCGCCTCGTTCTCGTTGCGTCGTCCCTCCTACTAGTCCAAACCAAACCCAAGGGAGATCCAAACACAAGAGGAGAAAAGATCTCTACAACAATTACAGGGTCATCGCTTCAAGAATCCACTCGATTGAGAGTTTGAATCATACTACCTAGCATCTACGCGGATTGATCATGAGACACGTTGCGTCCATCTTCCTCCTGCTTTGGGCGGTCCTGCAATGCTCCATGGTACTGGCTGCCGAACAAGCACCACAAGCACCTCAAAATGACGAACCATTCATGGAGAATGAAATGGACCCCCAACAATTGTCAAGTTATTTGTTGCGCCTCGATGAAAGGTTGGAGGATCCGCAACTGCAGCAGCAGCCGACCCTGCCAGAGGGCACGGCACTCCTTTCGGCCTCGGGTGCCGTATGGTTGACAAATGACCCAAAGAACAACATGGAAAGCAACTCGGAGTCGTCGGATGTGATGAATGAGAATCGTATCCTAGACTCGGATCTCGTCCATGAATGGGTCACGCAAGTCAGTGAACTCTTTTTGCAACAAACGGCCCAAATTCCCAATCCTCATTATCCGCAACAACAACCACCACCACCAGAGTCGGTTTCTGCGACAGTCTCGTCCGACGACACTCGTTCGTTGCAAGTTACAGATGCCTTGGCCAATGTCAATGCCAATGGAGGTGGCAACAACAACAGTACCGCTTCCGTCACACCGGTACCTCTCAATGTGGACTTGACCTGTGCCGGATACAATGCGCACGCGGGCTTTGATTGTACCTGTCGTCGCATTCTCCGCTTTGATGTTCTGGCGGAATGTACCATTGCCGATTCCTTGTGCAATACCGACAATTCCTCTTGCTTTATCCAATCCTTTGCCGTCATTTTGGATGGCATGGCGGCCATGGGACGACCCACCATTCCGGCCAGTCGCATGACTACCTGTACGCAACAGTACGATTTGAAACGACCCGTGGGATTTGGATTGGGCGATGACGACGAAATGAATTCCACCACCACCTTGGGTGGTGGTGGCCTGGGCGGTGGACCTTCGCCGCCCGATGGCTTTGTGGAGGACGATCCGACGGATGACATGACCAATGACATGGAGGACAATACTACTGGCAATTCGACTGGCGCCCTGGGAGACAATGACGAGTATGAAATGTCGCACACCACCTGTGTGGAGATCCAACCTCGCATTGCCGGATTCTTCAATGAATCCATTCGTTGTGGTGCCTCGGTGGATGGTCGTTTGTGTCGAGGATGTTCGCAATGTACGGCCAGTAGTACCAGTCAGGGCCATTCCGATCCCCTATTGGCCGGAAACACGACCATTACCATTGATTGTTGCAATGTGTGGAAGGATGGACGACAAACTTGTGGCTACGTTCAACCCAATACCGGCTTTGTCTTGCCCTACTTTGACCCACCCGGTACACACAAGGGCTGCAATGGCTGTGGAGCCTCCATGACCTTGGCCACCGGAACCTTGCTACTCTCGTTCGTGGCACTGGTTTGGGGAACGTGGACCGTGTAACAAGTATTTGGCATCATCAACACAAGATTTGGCATCAACCTCATAAAAAGGGGACTGGGCAGTGTCATGAGAGGAGACAAACAATCGCAAGCACAACTGGCATCCTAAATGGACTTGTCAATGGTCGTCTTGTTGTTTGTTGGCGCTCTACGGATATTGAGAGCTTCATGTCTCTCCCATTAAACGCCATGAAAACAATTCCGCATTTGTAGTAGTAGTAATCGTAACCTCCATATTCACTCTTTCTTTCTAACAGGTCAAACGTCTATCGATAGCCTGCTCTCTGCCACCACAACCGGACGGCGGTCGGACGTCCATTGGGCATGGTATCTTGAATGAGACGATCCATCAATAAAAAAACAAACAAACAAAAAAGAGAGACCTCTTCTTGTGGTCGGCATACACCCATCCTGGAATGTCCAACAATCCACACTGCGTGACCTCAATTCCGGTTGTTGCGGATCTCTTTGTTCCAGTCCGATTCCGATACATGGTTCTTTCGTGTTATCGGGGTGTGTGTGTTGCAGTTCATTCCATTGCTCCTTGTCGTGTTCTCGGCGCACCTCAAGGCAGTCCAACTATGCAAACCAAAGAATGGCCCTTCCAATCGGGACCACCCTCTTCTGAGATGGAAGTACAACTATTGGCGGCCTTTCGTAGTGGTGGTGGTGGTGGTTCCGGACAGGCGACCTAGCGTCGAACGGCATTTCTCTCTGCCAGTTTCGTGCGTTCGTTCGTTGTGCTATTGTGGTACACAATCGTTCACGTCCTTGTGGGACGACTTGTGTCGGACAAGCCTCCCACAACGACGTAGAGCGACTGTGTACCATACTAGTCCGGAGAACACCACTCTTGCTACGACACCCAGAAACCACGGCATTCTCGGCCTGTGGTTGCCACAAGGACCGCGCCCCAAAGATTCCGGGCTGGGACGCATAGAAAAGGATCTAAGTACGGCATGCGGTCTCCGAGATATATACAGGAGACATCCAGTCGACCTAGTGGGCAGATGGACGATGAATGAAGGTCCAACGTCCACCATCGATCCAACTATTTTGTGAATACGTAGACTTGCTCGCATAGCTTGGGTAGACAACGAGTCGCGGATATGACCGGCGGACAGACGCGATCTTTGGGTTGTTGTCACGTTTTGATTTTTTGAACATCCTTTGTGTTGACCATGGCATCCTCGGCATCATCCAAAAAGGGGCATCGTCATCATCATCATCATCGTGTCCCTACCGATCCGGGACCACCGTATGCGGAAGCAGGAATGGGAGACGAGGAAGAAGTAAGTACCTAGCTTGGTTGGATTGCATCTGGTGTGTTGGTCAGGACACTCTGGACCATGGCTTGTGTGTGGTTCTGTGGCTTCTGGAGTCCGACTGATGGACAATGGTTTCCGGCCAACAACTGAAACGACTATTCACCGTCTCATGGTGTGTGGTGGTGTTATTTCCATGGTATTTATTAGTCCACGCCCTTTTTAGCCCAAGCGGGGGCTCAGGACTCTCCCTTCAATTATGGATCATCTTCGGCACCCTCCTCTCCGACACGACCATTGCAAGTACTCACCAACACGACCACGACGAGTCCCCGAATGGCCACGGCCGCATCCCACAATACCATGTTGTCGGTACGTCATTTGGATCTGTTACTGTCCTTTGGAGATGATGCAATGGCCACAAATTTGGATCATGACGAGGATATGCTGCCACACATGGTACCCGATTTCGATTCGACCGAAACCATGGCGGTCGTGGTGGTCGACCAACAAGACGAGGATGATCATTCTCCAAAGGGGTGTTGGACGGGCAAGGTCTATGGGTCCCAACAGGCACTGTACGATCCCACGCAAACCATGCACTACATTTTGACCGTCTCACCCGACTTGTATCAAAAATTATTGGCCGAAGTCCAACAATCGCAATCCATTCCGTGTGGATTGTATTTTTGTTGTCAAGGAGGAGATTTTGGAATGCATGCCGCCTCGTCGGTACCAAAAACGAGATCCTCTCATTGTCATTCCAACCAGGACGATGTTGTGGATATTCGACTGGCTCGATGGATTTTGGTATTTGTCTTTGTGATTTTGGCCCTCTTGTCTCGAGCCTTTCCCATTCCGGAGGATCTCAGTCTCGTGGATATGGAACCTCAATCCTCTCTGAACAATTAGGTAGGCTTTGTGATGATCGTGTCTATGGAAGACAAGCAGGATCCATTGGACAATACGACAGTGTTTTCGGTTACACGAGTCCCAAACGGTACTCTAAGCTTTTTGGTTGTCGGAACCGATGCACTCACATGTCCACACACCTCACCACCAAAAAAAAGACAAGGCTGCCACAAAAACGATCACGCTGCCCTCACATCCAACAAAGCCCATACAGGGACACACTGTGTTGGAACCGCATGGCGTGTGTCAAATGACCAAAATGGAGGATATCATGGTTGGGTTTTGGTTTTGGTTTTCGTGGTGGAACCATGACACTTGCGCGCGTACAAACAAAAGGAATGGAACACCGAACCATGACACTTGCGCGCGTACGAAACAAAGGAATGAACATCATGTCCTAGCGCGTGTGAGAATGAGCGTGACACACTTCAGAGAGAATGGGTCGTCGTGAGCCGAAAAGGACTATTGGAGCACTGGCACGCTACTACTTTCCGAGGACAGAATAGTTCGTGATCAAAGATTCTCTTTACGTGACATACTATAAAACGATTTCTCGTCATCCTCTATTTGTTACTTTCCGATGCTATAGTTCGACATGGATCCTTCTCCCAACAAACAACTGCTTATGCGTCGGCCTTGGGTGCGCACACACCATTGCGACAGCGATAGGTGGTTTGTTGAATAATCTCTTGTCGACTGGCCGATCCACCAATCGCTGGTGGTCGTGAGGCAATGGCACCGGATTCCAACAATCCTTGTTCGGCCTCGAGCAAGAATTGCAAATCGGATGCCAGGGGTTTGGGATATCCGGATGGCACACCTTGAACCGTCAAGAAATCAAAGGCGGCACGATACTCTTTTCCCGTCAAGGCCAAGTTGTTTTGAAAATGACTGGGAATAATTCGTCGAATATCCCATTGCGCGACCTGGTCGGCAAAGTCCAAGACTTCGACGGGACTCCGATTCAAGAGCAAAATTTGCAAAATGGGTGCCACCAAGGGTTTCCCTTGATTGGCACCGGTTCCGGTCAAGGCTTGCCAACTGGCGTCTTCATTGCCCACCCAATCCCATGGATAAACCCCGGCAAAGTCCGAATTGATATCCGGTCGTCGTTCTTGCAAGGCCTCGGCTGTATCTTTAATGGAAATGGCGGACGGCGTAAAGTACAAGCCAAACAAAACAATTCGTTTCCAGCCCTTGAGGCGCGTTTCCGGGGTATCCGACACGACGTCCGTGACGGTATCCCGGGCATGATACAAGAGGGGCGCCGGATCGTAGTCATACGTGGCCGGTACCTCATTGGTAATTTGCACACAGGTATCCGTGACCAACAAGGTTTGTGTCGCCTGGTGCAGGACGACGGTTTCTCCAAAGGCGCCATCGCGACTCAAAATGGGACCCAAGGTTGCCCACTTCAACTCGGTTTGCCAGGCAGCCGGTGCCTCCTCTGGGGTCGCCGGTATGGTTTCGGTACGACCAATGGGAAAGCCCAAAAAGGGCAAAGGCAAATTGGTGGGAAAGGAATATTGACCCGGTTGCAAATACACGGTCGTTTGGGGGAACTTTTGGGCCCAGACACTGGCATAGACCTTGTGTTCCAAGGCACAGGAACCGACGACAATGTACCGAATGGTCGGTGGATTACCATTCGTGGAAAAGGTGGACAAGATTTGATCTTGGACCAAGTCCAAGGCTTCGTTGGTACAGGCAATGGGATTGTACAAGAGCAATTCGTTGGTCGAAGCCAAGTACAGGACTGTCATGCGCAGAGGAACTTGGACATTGAGAATGCCAAATTTTTGTTCCAGCGTCCAAATCTGATGGGGTACCACTGTTTCCAAAATGGTCTTTTTGCGTCGATAGGGACCCACGGGGAAAATTCCCCACAAACCATAATCCAATGGGTCCACTTGTCGTGTGCCAGCCACGGAAATGCCCAAGCCAGTGGCGGCAAACGACAATTCCAATACTTGACGACGAGTCAAACCAGTCGACTCTTGTTGTTCCTCTTTCGCCTCGATTGGTGCGTCGTCGTCGGTGCCTCGTCGAAAGAGAGACAAACATGTTTTGGGGCGATGGATGGAACGTGATGGCAGACGATTCATCAAACCAGACGAGGAGACTCTGGAGGCAAGACTGGCGATCGTTCTTGTTCTTGCCGTCGTCGTCGTTTCCGTGGGTGAAAATGCTTCCACACATGCCATGTTGCAGAAAGTGTGTCGACACAAGGTGAGCAATGCCAAGCATGAAAGCAACGTTTGCCAAAACGAAACGACGGCGTGTCTCTTGGCAGGTTTCGCGGAGCTTTCGGTCATCTTCCTCATGGAGGACATTTCGGATGGTGGTGTCGACCTTGGGGTTGTCATCGTCGAGCTTCGCATTATATATATTATTGTGTTAACAGTGTTGTGGACGTTCGACAAAAGATGAGACCAAACCAAGTTTTGTGACCTGGCTAGCCACGCTATATGACGTCGTCCTTCTTTTCCGCAAAACGCCCTATCGGTTGACTTCAAAACGATCCACTATCTCTAATAAGCAGAAAGGTTTTCCTGTTGTGTCACGAGTTGTAGCGGACCGATCTATGTGGTCTATGGGCAGGCACACGACAATAGTTAGTGTTCGTAGCCTGAGAACACACGACACTGCACCCTCTCTCAGAGAAAAGCCGTCTTTACTACTCCTAGCAGAAATTTAGAATTAACAAATGGAAGAGTATAGGTTTTGGGTGGTGCGATGCAATGTCGATGCGAATGGCTTCAAAGACAGGACGAGAAACACAAGTTCTGTTGGTTTGTTCTGCAGTGATGCAAGGATTCATTCTTGAGCTGCCAATCTCTCTGTGCCTGTCAGCTGCAGAAGTTGTTAGAATCCATGTAGTGTCGTCCTTGTTTCACGGTTCTGTTTGCCAAGGACGCCTCGGACTGAATTGCCCGAGGCAGGAAGCAAGCAACCCTGTTGGTGGACGGAGCTACATTTCCATGACGTACCAGCCTCGAACTTCCAGATTCCTTGGATATCCATTCGTTGTTAGACGGGATTTCCCGTTTGCGTCCATTCCTTCAAAAACTTGTATCGAGCCTTCATGACGTGCAAGGCTTGTTGCGTCGTGGTGGAATTGTCGGTAAAGATATCGGATTCTTCATACGGATCTTGTTCGATGTGAAACAATTGTTCGTTGTCAAATTCCGGCCAATAAAAGTATTTGTAATCCTTGCGAATCAAGGCAAAGACGGCCGGCAAGACCTGGTCGTGAAAAATATGACCGTCTCCCTTGACGGGTTCCCCCTGACGACGACGACACCAACCGCAAGAATCGGGGACGAATCCAATCCAATCCAACACATGATGCAGGCACGCACGCAGAGACACACAACACAAACACACGACAGGTAAGAAACGAACCGTACAGAGCCAGGCGGCAAACACGCAAACGCCCTCCGAAACACAGTTCCGTGAATAACACAACGAGCAATCAACTACCACCAATGACGAAAAGCAGCTACATACCGTATTCCATTCGTAAAAGAAATCTTGTCTCCACGAGGCCTGAATGGCATCGTAGGGTGCCATGTCTTTGGATCGATGCCGGTACAATTGCGACAAATCACGGCCTTGCATGTGGGGTGGAATGGGGATTTGGGCAGCGGTCAAAATAGTGGGTGCCAAATCAAGATTGAGGGTAAAATCGTTGGTATTGCGAACGCCTTGCCATTCCGGGGACATGCGAGGATCTTGAATGACGAGTGGAACCCGAATGGATTCTTCGTAGGGATACCATTTTTCCGTCAAGCCATGTTCGCCATGCAAATTGCCATTGTCTGTGGTAAAAATCAAGAGGGTATTGTCGTAGGCCTGCAATTCTTGTAATTGCGCAATGACGGCCCCCACGACGGCATCGACTTCGGTGGCCATGCGAAACAAATTCTTAATGTTGATTTGATAATTTTCGTCCGTATCAAAGCGTTTGGTATTGCGATGACGGGCTTCGTTGCGACGTGATTTCATGAATTTCGGCAAGGCTTGGTAATGTTGTTCCGTGGCCGTGTGGGGACGAGGAATGGTCACATTGCGATACAAGGCAAAACTTTCATTCATGGGCTGGTAGGGCGGGTCTTGATAATCGCGAGCATGCGTCGCGAAAAAGGAAACCTTGAGAAAAAAGGGACGTTCGTCTTGTTTCGGGTCGTTCTTGTCCGGTCGTTGTTGGGCCGAAAATCGATGTTTCGTGTTCCACAAATTCAAAAAGGCCAAGGCATCTTCTCCATTCAAGTCCGTGACATGTCGTTGTTTTCCCTTGCGTTCCATCCAATGATCTCCATAATAAATTTTGAGCACATCAAAGGAGACTTTCATGTGTTCCGGGGGAGAGGGCGCATGCCATTTGCCCACCAATCCGGTAAAGTAATTGCCCTTTTGTTTCAACAAGGGATACAAGGTATCCGTCCAGGCAAATTGAGAATGCCCAAACATGTTTTCCGACCCCAGTTGGACATTGCCATGCACCGAGGCGTACGCACCGGTGGCCAAGGTATTGCGGGAAATCCAACAAATACTGGTCGTGACACAATTGCGGGTAAAGAGCATGCCTCGTTCCGCCATGGCATCAATATTGGGAGTGTGCACATGGGGATTGAGAGCACCCAACACTTGCATGGTCCAGTCGTCCGCATAAAACAAGACAATGTTCAAGGGCTTGTGGTCGTCTTTTGTGTTTGGTGCATTAGTTTGGGTCGTCTGCTGTTGTGTTTTTCGTGGTGCTTGTGCCTGTTGATGTTGGGCTGATTCCAAAAAGTCTTGCACCCGATGGACATTGCGAGCTACATTGGGAATGGTACGGGTCGTTCGATGAGGAAGCCACAAGTAGGCACTGCTATTTTTGGAGGCACCCGATTTTGTCGTCGTAGTTGTAGTAGTATTCGATTGGAACCCTGCCTGGAAAGTACCTCGTGGCCAATAGGCAATTGGTTGACCATGATCCGAGCGACGACATCCCGTCGATCGACTGCAGGGTGACGATTTGTGAGGATGTTGTAAAATCTCATCCACTTCGGGTCGATTGCGCAAGGAGAAGAATCGCGTGGGTACTTGTTTTCGTCGTCGGCTTTCTTGTTGTGGTTCGGTTTCTGGTTGTGTCGGTCGATCCAGGATGGACATCATTAAGTGTTGGACAGTCATGTCGTTGCTCGTTTGATACTGAATGGATTCAGAACTACTGGATATCACATGGACACTTTGTTGAATACTGGCAATCAAAATCACGAGAATGGGTATCAACAAAATGGCAAACCAACCATGGCCTCGAATGGTCAAGCCCGTGTTGGTGGTGGGGCTTGCCTCGTC
The DNA here is from genome assembly GCA_946965045.2 of Epithemia pelagica. Taxonomy (NCBI): domain Eukaryota; phylum Bacillariophyta; class Bacillariophyceae; order Surirellales; family Surirellaceae; genus Epithemia; species Epithemia pelagica. Next base: position 790,611 of record OX337239.1, on the reverse strand, counting down.
GGAAGGGGAGGTCATCATCAAGGAAATGAGCTTGTGGCAAAGCACAACTGGCGTTCCACAGGCCTTGAGATCTGTCAACAACAAGTATGTAAGGTTAGTGGTTGGTTTCTATGGCTCCACCTTTTGTTCTACTCTAGACCAACAGAGGTGTGAATCATTGGTTGTGCTGGGAGACAAAAATGAGGCCGGCATTATTGCTGGGGTGGGTGGAGAAATCCTGGCGCGCGGGCGAGGTGCAAGAAAACTTGGATCGTTTACGATAAGGAATGATCGCATTATCGTGATTAATGAGAGTCCATCGTCGCGCTTCGAAGGAGTACCAGGTTTCGCGACCAGCGAACGGACGGAAGAACGGCCGAAAGACACGATGTGTGGACGTCGTTGTTCTGGGTCTCAAGTCGAGCCATCATTATCTTTTTTCTCTAGTTGGATCAACGCCTTTGCGCATTCCTTCCAAAACAAGTCAAAATCACAAACAGAACAGAAACAGAGTCACACTTTTGTGGAAAGGGCAGCCGTGACAACAGAATATCTGGAGAGCAGCCATTGATGGATTGAGTGTTTCGGGTGGACTGTTTTTCTTTTTTTGGCACGAATACATCACATCAAACCTTGGGATCCATCATGGTGATTCTTCCTTCTCTGACTCGAACGCGAATTGGAACGCTGGTTCCTCGACAACAACGCTTCCTTACCACAACCACAACAACCAAGAAACTTCCCACTACTCTCCTCCCTTCTTGCCTCGAACAACCACCCCACTACTGGTCCCCCATCACCACGTCCACATGGTTCCTTCGACCAAGGCCAACGTTCAAGATTCTGGCATGCCGCTGGGAGTCCTCCGTGGCTACTGCTGCAACGACTTCTACTGCGGAGGATGATACCACTACTACTACTATCAGTGCTAGAGGGGAACGAGAAACGTTTACCGCTTCCAACCCGCCTCAAAAGGACCAAAGTACGTATCCCATGGAAACTTGTTCCTGTTGTTTTTGGAAGAAATAGAAATGGACTGCGTTGGAAATATCCTTGCACCTCACACTGCGTTCCAATCTTGTTGCTTTGTTTCGACAACACCCGGTGCGCTTGCGATATACACTTTGAACCATCCATTACAACTCTGTAGTTCCGAGATTGATTGAAGAAACCAAGGCGGATATTGCCCAGGCGAAACTAGAAATGGAGGATCCTACGGCGGCACCCGTCTTGGACGGCTTGACGTTGGACGAATTGAATCAACGAGTCAACGAATGGGAGTATGGTGACTTGCTCAAGGAATGCAAATTTCGGGGACTCAGTCCTTCGGGAAAAAAGTGGCAAATGCAACGTCGACTGCACACGTATTATTACCACTACCAGCAATGCAAAATTCATGGCCTCATCTTGACGCAACGATCACCACCCAATCATCCGCATCGTCTCAACAAGTACCTGGCCTCACCCTTTTATCAACCCAATTTGGAAAAAATCCAACGCAAGCAACAAAAGGCCTACGAACGATTACAGAAACGACTCGTGTGGTTACAGAATCAACAAGCCTTGCAGGATGATGGATCGGAAGTGGAAAGCAACCAATCCACAAGCAACTAGACTCTAGGTAGGTAATATAATAGTAGGTGTGTAGAGGAACAGGCCGGCCACACAACGTTGTTGTCGTCCGCCAGTAGAGGAACCGTGGTTCTCGTAGTACTAGGTATCGTAATGTTAAAAAAAGCTGTGGTCTTTGATTGATGTTCCAGCTTCCTAGCACACTCCGGATTCACTTGTTGTCCAGTTCATCAAACTCCCTACGCTAGATCCTAAGGACCATGGGGGCCACACAACGTTTTTGTCGTCCAGCAGTAGAGTAACTGTGGTTCTCGTAGCGCAGTGGTTGTCTCCTGAACAAACGAGACACAGTGGGTTGGTATCCGATGCTTTCCAAGATAGGTCGGTGTTTTTAAAACTGTGGTCTTTGATTGATGTTCCAGCTTCCTAGCACAATCCGGATTCACTTCACTTGTTGTCCAGTTCATCGCACTCCGTACGCTAGATCCTTAGTACCATGGGGGCACTTCCGTGACAAACAGATGATGTAACAGGAACTAACTTATTTATTTTAAATACCTTTAAACCAATACTGCCTTTCAACTGTGTTGCCCTTCACTTAGCCTTCCTTCATATTCTTCCATTCAGTCTCTGTATTGTCCTTGTCCACCAAAGACCATTCCTTATAAATTCCAATCGACTCCAAGTCCAGTTCCGGCAAGACAGATTCATGGGCAAACAACAACTCTCCCCATCGCGACAAACGTTTGAGATACCGGTAGCACTTGCTACGAAGGATTTGCACGAGTTCCGGGTTGGGTCGTTCCACTGTTAGCACTTGAAACAAATAGCGGTCAAAGGGAAACTCTTTCATTATAAAGAGTTCCGCCCCTTCCACATCCAAGGAAAAGTAATCAATACGATTCGGAGCATGAAACTTGTCCAAAATTTCCACCAATGTCACCGTGTAATACACTTCCTTGGTATCGTTCCGCGTTTTATCTTTATTGTCATAGCCCACAATTCCTCCCAACTCGCTCTTAAGTTCAAACTGGACGGGATCCATCCGACGGCTTCCTGCAACTGCTGCCACCACATGACAGGATCGCATGCGAGCCAAATATTCCCAATACCGAGGATTGGCTTCGACACAAACACCAGTCTAGTTGAATTTTCGTTCCAATGCGTAGGTGTTGGAAAGATGAACGGCCGCATTGACAGCCAGGTCCAAAAAGAATCCATTTGTCTTTTTTCCATGATAGAGTGACGAGATTGTACGGTCTTGTTTCACTTGGCTCATCCACTGGGATTCGTCCTGGACGAGTTTCCCTCCTCCTTGGCGTCTCCAACTGGCTTCCGTCATTTCTTGGAGTTCTTTCCGTTTGCCGCGAAAGACATGAATGGTCTTCCAACCATCCGCGTCTTCTAGTTCATGTTGTTGTTCTTGTTCTTGTTGTACCTGTTTCCGTTGAGATGTGTCCTTGTTTTCTGTCTCCAACAATACAACACTGTGATGAAAAGGGTTCTTTGAGAGATTCCAACACGCAGATAGAACAATGAGATTCACAATAATGGACACGATGGCAAAGAACGAAGGACTGGATTGTCTCCGTCGAGGGTGTCCTGCACTGACGCGAGTAAACATGGGTCTTCTTTTGGTTGTTCGTTGTTCTCTCTCAATTATTGTTGTTCCTCGTGTAAATCCTTTGGTTTGTCAGTTGTCGAATGAGAGAGAGAAGAGCGAGAACTAAAATGTGGGAATGAGAGACCGTGCTCTCGGCGCCGCCTGCTCGGCTTGCTCGTTTGAACATTGGCTGCCGCGCTGTAGAGAGCGGGAAATTAAGGATCGCTTATAGATCGCTTATAGATCTTTTTGGATCTTTCTCTCGAAGATCTTTCATTCACAATTCTCTGGTCGAGCAAAACAGAAAGACTCTAATTTTCTGTTGTGTAAGAGAATCAGGCCCAATCAGTACTCTTAGTACCGGCCCTACCGTATCCCTCCTTGTGACCGAAAGAGTGGCTGTCCACCATGGCGGAAAGCTCTCCAAACGGCATGTCTATCGACGATGCCAGTACTTCTACTCCGAACACGAAGAACCAATTCATCTCTTACGAAGGTGAAGAGAAAGAATTCGTGGTTAAGTTCCTTTTTCGCCCCTCTCCTAAAGAGAATATTAACGTCGCCAAGTCTCACTACGATACCCTCCATGTGATCATGAAAGTCTTCCCAGAAATTGAGATTTTCAATAATTATGGACAGTCGAAGAAAGCCTTTAAACGATTGATGTCTTACAACAATTACCTGCGTAACTTTAAGTTACATTACTCCAAAGGAAACGAAACGAAGAACCGAATTCCCATCTACGTGGCTATCCACCGCTTTCGCTCTCGCATCACCTTGAGTGAAATTCGACGCCATACCGATGTTTCTGATCAACTTCTACTCACTAAAGGGCGCATGACCATCCACCCTTGGTCTGAGGACGACCTCAATGTATCAAATCTGGGATTTTTCGTTGGTACTGATGCTTCAAACGTAATCAATGAAGAAATGATCAAATCCGTTCAAGACGACATCGTGAAAGCAAACATTCCTTTGGGAAAGGTCCCTGAGTTCAAGTGTAACTTCTCGTCTCCGTTTACCTACACCGATGGAAACAATCGACTCTCCACCAAAGCTTACGATCTACAATGCCGACAAGCGGACGCCAAAGCAATGATTAGTATCTTGATGAAGACCTACGCAAAGAACCCTCGATTCATTTTCCACAAGATGAGACACACGAAAGAAGGTGCAGATACTTACAAGAAATCAATCATCCGTCAGAACCTGTTCCTCAGTCGAAGTCGAATTGTACCAGTTGAAGGAGTGCATCCCCAAGCAATGTTCTACGTCGAATTGAAACTACGCCAAATTCCAGGAGTCGGAATAGTTGCAAAACACAAAAAATGGGCTACCAGAGGACGCTACAGTATCCACACGACTGAACGCAATTTCGATGAAGTGGTTCGAATCATTCGTACGAATTTAGCTGCTTGGACCGAAGAGATTGTACAGCGTGAAAAGATTGACGTGACAGAAATACAAGTCTCCAATCCACGACTTTGCTTCCGTAGTGACATCCCCATGCTTGGACCTGATGAAGAACATGAAAATAGTGAAGCAAGATCCTTTCAGTCGTATGTATCAGCTTGTTCTACACTTTACACTCACAACTCTACCTCAGGAATTAATGGGACTTATGATCTTCCGCCTGCAACCTCCACACCCGTCATGCAAGCCTGGTCAACGGCTCGAGTCCAAATCCCATCTGTTGTCGAAACCAAAACAGTTGTAACCAACGATACAGGCAGTCAAAGCCAGATTACACAGGAAGACTACGACAAACTTCGCTTACGCAATGAACGTTTGGAAAATGAATTGATCAGTTTGAAGGACAAATTTGAACAACTCATGTCAAGGCAATCTAGTGAAGACGATCGTATCGCTCTGATTGTACGACAGGCAATCCGCGCCGAGAAGGACGAATCACAAGCCGCAACTAAACATGCATCCAGCAACGACAATACAACAGCTACGAACAAGCGTCCACATGACGACGGGAGCATTACAGCGCGTAAAACCTCAAAGGAAGGTGACGCTGGTGACTCCAAGATTACAGCTCCACGGGTTTCTACCGATGAGAGCATGGTCCATGAACAAACATCCAGCGAGACTGCGGATGTTAGCATGACCGCCGATGCAAGCTTTACCACCAATGGTTAGTCATCATAGCGACAATCATTTCACTGATTACTTAGACGAACCCATTACAACCTACACTGATACTTCACCAACACACGAATTTTTCAACGCACTCGATGATACAGCACACCATAACTACGCACACAACGAACTCATTGGCACCGCTCCACCCACCAAAACACCTAATATATACAGAATATTTTGCAAAAACCCCAACGGCTTAACCATCGATAGCCAAGGAGGCGATTTCGCTGAGCTATGCGAAGAGATACATGACTTAGAAGCAGATTCATGGGGAATCAACGAGACCAAACTAGATACTACGAACACAAAATGTAAAGAGATACTTTTCAAGACCGTACAGCAACATTTTGAGCAATTGCGCATGGTACTCAGCAGCAGTGTGATACCTTCTCCACGTCGGTCATTCTACAAACCAGGAGGAACCCTTTTAGCAACCAGAGGACACATGTCAGGAAGAGTGGTATGCCAAGGCAATGATAAACTTGGGAGATGGAGCTATCAGATCTTATCCGGAAGAGGGCAGAAGTCTGTTACAATAATCACAGCGTACCAAGTATGCTCTCAGCCTCTGATTGACTCGACAACTAACAGAATCAGGAGTTTCACAGCATCAGCCCAACAAACTAGCTTACTGCGACAAGCCGGCCGGGATATTACACCGAGAGTAGCATTCATTGAAGATTTGAACAAGTTTATAGAGGCCCGTCAGTCACAACAATCAGAAGTGATACTCATGGGAGATTTCAATGAAGCGCTAGGCGACTCAATGACAGGAATGTCGAAATTACAGTCAGACAGAGGACTAGTGGATCTCATGTACCAACTCACAGGATCGTCTACCTTTGGAACACATGTCTCAGGGCACGAGAGGATAGACTATATATTATGTACGCCAAACGCCGCACAAGCTGCACTAACTGGGTGCTACGAACCCTTCCAGAAACGAGGACGAGGCGACCACCGTAACATGGTTGTGGACTTTGACGTGGTAGAATTATTTGGCAACGAAACACCCGCTCTTGGACCTATGTCAGCCCGTGGATTCACCAGTAAGGACCGAGCTACGAATCGCCAGTATATTGAGTCGAAACATGAGTTTCTGACACTTCATAACTTTGGACGGCGACTTCAACAACTGAGAGAGACTTGGGACCCAAACCTAGCAGAGCGACTCGATAAAGACTTTCAAAGAGCTGGGAGCTACGCCGCAAAAAGATGTACTAAGAAACCAAGATCCATCCCATTTTCCCGCAAACTTGCAGAATTGAGAGTTCAAAAGAACACGCTCTTGAAAGTAATATCCTCTATTCGCCTCAATCGGAACTTTGACGCAGGCTTACAACATACCACCCGTCATGGCCACTCCTTTCTCGTTCCGGATTCCCTGGAAGAATGTCAAACACAACTTCGTTCAGTACAAAGACGAATCTCTGAAATTACCAAAACAGCCGTTTTTCGAAGGCAGAATGAACTAAAACTGGCGCTTGACGAAGCAAGAAAAACAGGGGACACCAGAACGTCTAAAGCAATCAAACATAGAATGGCTGCCGAAAGAACAAAAGCCATGTACGATAAACTCCGCAAGTGCAGAGGCTCTACCAAAAACGGTATTACCCGGTTAGATGTTCCAAGAGACGAAAACGACATGGATTACGCGACTTGCCGAGACTGGATTACGATTGATACCCCGTCAGAAATTGAAACTCGGTTGCTACAACGAAACCGCCGCCACTTTGGCCAAGCAGAAAACACCTATCCAACGATACCCCCTTTTTCGGAGTGGGTGGACTGGGGAGCTTCCAGTCACACCGCCGAGCTCATTTTAGAAGGCAATTGGGAACCACCCGACATCGATGAACTTTCTCAGAGCATGATATCACACATGAAAGTGCGAGTTGAACTCGATAGTGTCCAAGGCGGTCTCACGAAAGAAGAATGCATTGGAAAGATCAAAGCATGGCCCGAGTCGACTACCACGTCTCCGTCGGGATTTCATCTCGGACATAGTAAAGTTCTTATTGCTCCGACTGACCTCGACCCACAATCACAATCAACCGAGTACGAAGCTCTGGAACACAAACGAGAGGACTTGATCGATTGGCAAGTTGGACTTCTGAATACAGCCTTGTTGAACAGCTACTGTTACGAACGATGGAAGCATATTGTGAACGTCATGATCCTTAAACAACCAGGGAATCTAAAAATTCATCGACTAAGGGTTATCCACTTATACGAGCAAGACTATAATCTTGTCTTGGCCACCAAGTGGAAGAAAATGATCTCGCATTGCTCGAATCAACAGGTTCTCAATCCGTCGCAGTTTGGTGGAGTACCCGGCAAAGACGCCGTGATCCCTACTTTCATCGAAGAAATGCAATATGAGAAATCGCGAGCAAGTAAACGTCCCTTAGTCCATATGGACTATGACGCCACTGCTTGTTATGACCGTATCGTGATGAATTTCGGCAGTCTTGCTTCTCGCGCCTTTGGACAGCATCGCTCTATTACCTTTATCAATGCAAAGACTTTGGCTGAAGCGAAATATTATTTAAAAACTAAACTCGGTGTCTCACAAAGATTCTACAAGCATTGTCAGATCTTTCCGATCTACGGATCAGGACAAGGCGCGGGAAACTCACCAGCGATCTGGTGTGTGATCAGCTGTGTGCTCTTTGACGTATACGAAGAGAAAGCTCACGGGGCAACATTCGAATCACCTTGCGGCAAGTACAAAACGAAGATCTACATGATCGGGTTTGTCGACGATACAAGTGGGAGTACAAATGAATTTGCTTTACCTACTCAAGCCCCACTCGACTCATACATTTCCAAGGCCACCCACGACGCTCAACGTTGGAACGACACGCTAAGTCTCTCTGGCGGTGCTCTCAACCTTGAAAAATGCACCTATCACTTCATGCATTACACGTTCAGCATAGACAGATTACCCAATTTACATGCTGGCAGGTGTGGACCAGATGTTACAATTCACTTACATGGCACTGACCAACCTCAAAAGCTTCGACAGCTCTCCTCATATGCGTGCCACAAAACCCTTGGCGTACAAAAATCACCCAAATGCACCGACAACGAACTCTATGCAGCACTTGAAAAGAAGAACAAAGTTCATACTCGAACTATGGCTAACAGTCCCTTCAATCGCGTAGACTCTTGGGCTTATTACCACTCGATCTACTTGCCCAGTATGACTTATCCTCTTCCCTCATCTACACTGTCGGAGTCGAACTGTCGGTCATTACAATGTTCTTTCAAGCAAGTGTTCCTACCCAAGTACGGATTTAACCGCAACACTCCCAACGCTGTGGTATACGGTCCTGCGGAATATGGAGGTTTGGCATTACGAGATTTATCCGTGGCAAAGAGCGTCAGCCAGATCTATCTCTTTCTCGCTTGTGTACGATCTCAAGGAGTTGCTTCGAAATTAGCTTTAATCGCAGTGTCATGGGGACAATTCTTGGCAGGTATAAGCAAGCCGATACTCCAGCATGTCGATATTCGTTTGCCCCACATGGAACCTATGGTCTGGGTACCACAAGTCCGAAACTTTTTGTCATCAGTCAAATGTACTGTTGAGTTGGCAACTACTTTTGTTCCACCTCTCCAGCGTCACGGAGATAGCTTTCTTATGGATCATGCGATTTCACAGAACTTCACTGACACCGAGCTGTGTCTCGTTAATGCATGTCGACTCTACTTGGGTGTCACTCTCATGAGTGATATAGTGACTGCTGACGGAAGATATCTATCCTTGTTTGCTGTTGATTGTTCTCGGGATACGCACTCACGAACCAAAGGACTACTACCTTACCAAACCAATCCAAGTCGGAAAGCTTGGGTGTTATGGAAAAGACTGATGCTGACTTTTACTGCCCCCGGTTCCTTGAAACGTCTGCTTAACCCACTTGGTGCATGGCTGGTGACTGGCCACAACACATACCGCCACTGGAAGGAGTATTTAGACCCATCAACATACTCTCTCTACGTACAGGTCGAGGACCGGTTTGAAAGATTTACCTACCAACGTCCCTACTTCTTTCCCACCACATCGCTGGTTTCTATGCTACCATCGCAATGCCTTCCAGCGCAGAGCGTACACCACAATGGCCGACGAACTCTCCTACCTGTCTCTCCAGCGGTGATAACCCCACCTGTGGCCAATCCACTCAATCTGTCTAGCCATATCTCGGAACTGGACGACTGGGAATCCGAACTGCTCACTGGACATGATATTCTTTGTTCTCTCGACATTCTGCATCAGGAGCTGTTTCATACCAATCTACAACTTCTCCTATGTAGCGACGGATCCGCTGCGCAATTTCGTGGCACATTCGGTTGCGTTGGGTGCTCACTTCAAGGTGTCAGGCTTTTTCGTCTCAGTGGTCCTGCTCCCGGTTATCGAACTTCGTCTTTCCGGTCGGAAAGCTACGGTTGTCTCAGTATTCTTCGCTTTCTATTTCGTCTGTTTGAATTTTATGCCCAACCTTTACCTGAGGCTGTCACAGTTTACACCGATTCTAAGAGTCTCATCCAAACAATACACAAGCGGCTCGAATGGTCGTACGACTTTACTTATTCTACAATGACTCCCGACTGGGATATTCAACAAGCAATTTCCTCTACTGTTCGACAATTCCCTCAAATCCCAGCTTTCCTCCATGTAAAAGGCCATCAAGACAATCATGCCGATTCGTCAACTCTCTCTCTCCCAGCCCAATTGAACATTGAAGCTGACTCCCTTGCTTCTTCTTATATCTACCCACCAACTATTTCATCGCGCATCGCCCCTCTTATTGGGGGAGCAACAGCTCTCCTACATGGTCCCCACGGTACGATCAACTCTAATTACCGGTCTATTCTCCGTACTTTGGCGTCAGCTCCTTCTCTACGTGACTACCTATGCAACAAACACGAATGGTCCCCTGAAACTTTCCAATCTATTGACTGGGAATCTCATGGTATTGTTGTCCGTTCTCATTTCTCGCGCCGACATTTTGTCATCAAGTTTCTACATCAATGGCTTCCTCTCGGTCATCTACGTTCGCGGTACGCTTCGTATTATTCTGATACCTGTCCTTCTTGCTCAGAACCTACGCATGAAGACCAGGATCACTTTCTCCGTTGTCCTAATCGATCATGGTTAGGCGCTCTTCTCGACGCTCTCCGTGATTTCTGGCAAGATAATCATGTCGACCCCTCTCTTCGTTCCCTTCTCACCGAATATCTACATTCTTGGTTCTCATCCTCTCCTCCTTCACCTCTCCTTCCGACTTCACCCTTTTACACTCTTCAACGCACTCAATTACAAATTGGACTCGATCAACTGATTCTCGGTCGGTTTTCTCTCCTCTGGTCGACTCATCAAGACTCCTTCTCTGCTTCCTCTCCTGACACTGCCATCTCTGGTCCCCGATTTGTTACGGGTACGATCAAGATCGTTTGGGCACATACTCACAAACTGTGGCTCACTCGGAATGAAGCTCTACATGGCTTGACTCCTCAGACTCAAGAAACCGCTGCATACGACCAAGCGAAATGTGAAGTTGCCGCCTTGTACGCCATCCGCCATACTGTTCTCCCTCGTGATGCATCACTCTTCTATGACTCTCTTGACACACATTTCTCTATCGATACGACCTCTGTTGCTCTCCGTTCATGGCTCAACACTTGGAGACCGGTCATCCTACAATCTGCCAACCACACCTAGTTTCCTACATGTTTCTGCATCACAGTTAGTCCTCGCCTTCGTTAGCTCGGAGGCCCGGCGCGTCGGTCGGCGATATCCTAGCTGGATACGTGCGGCAGCGTTAAAATAGACTGAATTTTTTTTTTTCTCTCTCGAAGATCTTTCATTCGTCTCTCGTCTCTACAATCATGAGGCAAAACATAAGGGTAAAGAGACTCTTGGTTCGGATTGCGGGACCTTTCGTGTGTTTGGATTGGATCATGCCTCATAGGACACGGTACACAACGGTGAGCGGTCGTGCTAGCAGATTGTTGAGAAATGGAGTGTCTTGCGCACAGAATGTCATTGCGTGCTTGTACAAAAGTAACTACCAAGCTAGTAGAACGAATGGGGAATATTCCTACCTGTTGTAGGCCATAGAGAGCTTGTATGTGTGTGTGTGCCAGATGAGCAACCCTCCGCTTACAGACCAAACTATTAGATGCTGTCTGCACCGCAATGTTCTACGCGTTTCGTTCCGTCGGTCCATCCGGGTAGTTGTGGTTGTTCTGCTCGTCGGGTAAAAACAACCATACCATTAGACCGACCAGTGGAAGGGCGTGCCACCAGAAGGGTGTAGTAGTAGTAGTTGTAGTCGTCGTTGTTGTCGTTGCTGGTTCTTGTTGTGGATGATTGAAAGACGACAATGACAGTCGTGCCAAAATCAAGGGTTGAAAGAGGGAAAAGAGTCCCAGGTCCACACAAAACGCCAAATAAGTTCGATCCGTTTGAATCAATTGCCCAAAATCGGACCAATCCGTGGCTGTGGCAACGGCCGTGGCTTGGTACAGCGCATAACTGGACACGGACACGACAATCATTCCCACCAACAAGGACCAGATGGGTTTGGTGGGACGAGAGACGGCGGAGGAGGAGGAGTCGGGCGTTTGCAATTCGGTAATCAAGAGGTATGGAGCCAAAAAGGCATTGGTCAAGTTAATACCCAAGACAGCCCATGCTGCTGGCAAGATCCAAGCGGGTCGAATTCGTTTCGGATCGGTCCACAAGAGGGGTAAGAATCCGACAATCCAGGCTTCGGCCAAATTGAAAATGGCCAATCGAAGAGGATAGGCCACACCACCACCACCAATCTCTGGCGATGATGATGATGATGATTGTTGTTGCAACACATCAGACAGGTACAAAAAATGGGACGAATCGTCCAAAATGGCTTGCAAATCAGCGTCCGAGGGAGGCCATGCTGGATGTTGGACGGGCAACCAGGTCGGAATGCCAGGCCATTCTTGAACGGCCGCCAAGGAACCAAAGACCATCCAATACCAATATAGGACAGAAATGACACCAAACAAGCCGATTCGTCCCCACCATGCCAATCCATTGTTGTTGTTGTTGTTGTTATCACGGAGCGAGTCTGGGTCGTCACCGGTCCGTGACAAACTCGTTTTGCTTGCAAATCTTGTTGTTTTGGGCCGCCACACGGCCACTGAAGTTCGTCCACCGACAAGGCTGGAACAACCTTCCTGCACCATCTCATGCCGTTGAAAGGACTCTGACCAAGGCAAACAGTGGGGCGTTCTTATTTTTCTGGTCCAGGAAGAAAAGGCATGAACGGTATCGGCATGGAGGAACACTAGGATCCCCGCAGTTATTTGTAACATTCGTACTAACCAACCGCCAAACACAGATGTGGTACGACCGCTCACCATATTGTACCGTATCCAATGAGGCATGATCCAATCCAAACACACGAAAGGTCTATGATTCGAAACAAGAGTCTCTTTAGCCTTTCTCTAGTTGTGACGACTGACGACCCGAAAGATAACGTGAGAGCTCATAGGCGATCTAGAAGCGATCTTTATGACCAAAGTAAGTCCTGCTCAATTTGACGGGACAGCGCGAAGCGCGACAGCAATTCCATTTCCATGACGGAGTGCTCCCGCGCGGTCGGTTGGACTCAGGTGATAATTAAAAGGATGTGGAGCGCATAACCATTAACCATACGTTGTGACCATTGAGCACGCGAGGCGAAAGAATCAATATTTCGACACAAAAGGACAACATTATGTTGATGGTTGATGATACATGCAAACACAGAAAGAGGAAAGAGGAAAGAGGCAATTCTCAACCCAAAAAAACATGTTGAATCGCGGCACTCAAAGACATTTCCTGCTCCGACGACGGAATCAATCCAGTCCATTGTTCTTTGTCATCGTGCCCATTTTTACTCTCATTGGCATTGTCATTGCTGGGACTCTCATTGTTGTGTTTCAGAGATGGATTTCTCGGACTTTTCCACCTTGAGCTTGTTGGAGATGGAAAAGAAGGATCCATCTCCGCAAAAACAGCAACTACAACAACATGAACTGGAAGACACGGATGGTTGGAAGACCATTCATGTCTTTCGCGGCAAACGGAAAGAACTCCAAGAACTGAGACGCCAAGAAAGAGGGAAACTTCCCCAGGACGAATCTCAATGGGTGGGCCAAGTGGAACAAGACCGTATAATCTCGTCACTCTATCACGGAAAAAAGACCAATGGATTCTTTTTGGACCTGGCTGCCAATGCGGCCGTTTATCTTTCCAATACCTACGCACTGGAACGAAAACTCAACTGGACTGGTGTTTGTGTGGAAGCCAATCCTGAGTACTGGGAAAATTTGGCTCGCATGCGATCCTGTCATGTGGTGGCAGCAGTTGCAGGAAGCCGTCGGATGGATCCCGTCCAGTTTGAACTCAAGAGCGAGTTGGGAGGAATTGTGGGCTATGACAACCAAGATAAAACGCGGAACGATACCAAGGAAGTGTATTACACGGTGCCATTGGTGGAAATTTTGGACAAGTTTCATGCTCCGAATCGCATTGATTACTTTTCCTTGGATGTGGAAGGGGCGGAACTCTTTATAATGAAAGAGTTTCCCTTTGACCGTTATTTGTTTCAAGTGCTAACAGTGGAACGACCCAACCCGGAACTCGTGCGAATCCTTCGTAGCAAGGGCTACCGGTTTCTCAAACGTTTGTCGGGATTTGGAGAGTTGTTGTTTGCCCACGAATCTGTCTTGCCGGAATTGGACGTGAAGTCGATTGGAATTAATAAGGAATGGTCTTTGGTGGACAAGGACAATACAGAGACTAAATGGCAGAATATGAATGAAGGCTAAGAAAAGGGCATTACAGTTGCAATGCAATGCAAGCTTAAAGGTATATAATATAAAATCTAGTACCCGTTACATCATCTCTTTGTCACGGAAGCACCCCCTGGTTCTTTGGATGTAGCCTATGGGCTGTGATGAACACTAGACAACAAGGGAATTCCGATTGTGCTGGAATATTTACCAAAGATCAGGCAGTTTTTTGAAAGCGAAGCGCTGTATCTTGGAAAGGATCTAATACCATGTTTGTCTCAGTCATGAGAATGGCAAGCATGAGGGATATATGTATGGTGATTAACTGGACACTCCCGATAGTGCTGGGAGCTAAAGAGACCAGAAAGTGTTGGAAGGAGGGCTGAGGTTCGTCTTCAACGATCCGGTGCTCTTCTACGGAGGTGCGCTGTGTTTCCTTTAGAAATCGCTTGCTATTACTCTCGTTACGTTTTAACTTAATAGAATGAGATCGTTTGACGATCTCCGCGTAGGACGGTTTCGCCCATGACACCTTCTTATCTGGGCATGACACCTTCTTATCTGGGCCACTCAGTACGTCACTGTTTTCTTCCTGCTTGGGATTGTCATTGGGATTTCGTTCATCATTGAGGGTTGACGGCAAGACCGTTCCCTTTGTTGGTCCTTCTTTGTCTCCTTTTTCAACACGCTCCTCCAACATAGGAGCGGTCTTGTCCTTTAGTGTGTTGATGTGCTTATGGCCCAGAAGTACGTCACGAAATTTTCGAAACAGGGCTCCTTGTAATGGTTTGGTATAAAAGTCGGCCAACATTTGTTCCGTTGGACAGTAAAAGATTTCAATATTCTCTTGTTTGACACGATCCTTGATGAAGAAGAAGCGTATGTCAATGTGCCGGGATTGCTTCCCGGCGGACCGCAGTTTTCTCAAGTCGGATTGCGCTCTGATTATCTTGCGCGAAAATGCTTTTGACGTCATAACCTTGTTCGGCTAAGAAGCGTTTAGCCCATATGGTGTTGGGTAGGTAGTCACTCGCACCAACAACTTCTGCCTCGGTGGAGCTTTTGGTATTAAGCTTTTGTTTTCGGGACTTCGTCACCAGTGCTCCTCGTCCGAGTGACATGACACCACCCGTGTGGCTTTTCATATCGGAGTGGATCGCGTACGATGCGTCGACCCAGGTCACTAAGTTCCGGACGTCGTCGGCGGCGAGGATGTAGGTGAGGTCTCTTGTTCCATGTAAGTATTCAAGGACGCGCTTGAGCTTCATGCGGTCCTGTTCGGTGCATGTGCTCACACGTGTGGTGAGGAAAGCAATGGCTGTCTGGATATCTGATCGTGCGCGTGTTGACATATACAGGAGTTTCGCCGTGATGCTATGAAACATATCGGCCTTCTCTTTTGGCAGTTTCATAGCTGTATGATTGACCTCAAAAAGATCCTTCTTGGCTGGAGTCGGTGCCGTGTTGGTGATTGGTTCGTCGAAAGCCGCGATTGCCTCATCGATGTACTGTTCCATTTTTAATTCGACTGTTCCGTCACCCTTGAATGCGATGTTCATGCCTAGGTACGTGTGTTCGTTTCCACGTGTTACCGTCATTTTTTCAAACCGACGTTCCAATTCCTTGATGATGTCCGTCACGACCTCGCTTTGTACGTGTGATATCTTCAAATCATCCACGTACCACGCAATGGTTGCTTGTGTTCCGTTGATCATGGCGTTGGCTACGCACTGTTCGTAGGGGTTAACTTCAAAACCCATTTCTTTCAGTGCACCGAGGAGCATCTCATACCACAGCAGTGCTGACCGAACACAGCCGTATAACGCTTTGTTTAGTCTCACGTAGATCACCTTCTTTCCGTTCTCAAAAGTAACGTATTGCTTATACTCCTCGTTCATCTTGCAAAAAACGTCGACCACGGGTCCCTCTAGCTTCATCAGAACAAAGTCAGGCATGAGTGCCTTCAGATAGGCTCCCGCGATGTCGGCTGTTGCGACGTCCCGACGCTCGATGGCGTCTATCATGAGTGTGAACATTAGTCCGTCGCTAGACAATGCCGGAGACGCGATTGAGCCTTTGTCATATTTGTCGCGTTGTGGGCGTCCGTCGGCACAGCTGCGCCCCTTGATCTTTCCACATCTTTTCTCTTTGATGAGGTTTACAGAACGAAGCGCCTCGCGTTTCTGTTCTCTTGTCAGTTCATGTGCATGTTTGGGATCGAAGACTGCTTGTTCATCCAACTGCAGAAATTCCTTGAGGAGCGCGTCAATGGCTGGTTGTCCGTACCTTTTGATGCCCGCAGCGGCACTCATTTTGGTCAGCATGACCTCGCGCTGTATTTTTTGTGTGGCATTCGCGATGCTGGGGCGGTTTGGCTGAATGTACTTGCTCGTCGCCAAATCCCACGCGTTGTTTTTGTTGATTTCCTTCATTGTTGCTTCGGGCAAGAAGCGGGCTGCAACTTGTGCTAGCGCAAAATGCAGGTATTGATGGTCGTACCTGTGCTCATAGGACCTCTCGCGGTCCGCACGCAGGTTGTAGACACCCGCGTTGTTTTCTTGTGTGGCAGAGTCTTCCTGCGCTCCTGGCTCTTGCGCTCCTTCTTCTTGCGTGTCTACATCTTCCTGCGGGAACAGGGGTTCACTATTATTGTCGGCTTCTTCCTCGAGCACTATCTCCATGGTTTCGTCAGCGTTGTCGCTGGCTCCCTCTTCACTCTCGCTCACTTCCGCCACCTCTGCCACTAATGCGTCTTGATCGTTTTGTTCCGGTGGTTGGTGATCGTCATGTACGTCTTCATCTTGTTGTTGCACGTCGTTTGGTGGTGCTGGTGGCTCATGTACCACTGCCTCGTCTGCCGGCGCGTCTTCTTGTTGTGTCCCAATGTCGCCGTCGTCGGTATCCTCGACGTCGGCGTCGTCATCGGGGACCTCGTCATTTGGACCCCATTCAAAAAGTAGGTTTCCACCTGTTCTTTCCTTCTGTCGTTGGGCTTGGGCCATCTGGTGCACGCGCTCGATAACGTCGGACGTGATGGGCAGTGGTGTCCACTGGTTTCGTGCCAATTTTCTCCCAGTGGTGAGGGACATGAAATGGTAGCTTCCTTGTTCGTTTCCAGTCGGGTTCAACGCGATGGCACCGGTCGTTCGGGCGGCGTTCGTGTTACTCGGTGTGTTGTCTTCAAACACCTGGGCGTACTGTCCAAACTCGATCTTCATTTTCGAATAGTCCGGGTCAGGCAGACCGGTCACAATCTTGCGTGGACTTTCCGTGGGACTGATACCGCCGAATGCACTGGGAAGCTGGTTAAGCGACTTGATCGCATGTATCACGAGTTCCTTGACCATAATGACTGGGTACCACCTATACGGGAGTCCGTGAACTGTGGAGCGCACACGCTCCTTGATTGTTCGCACGGATCGTTCTACGTCGCCCACGTGATCGTCTTGCGCAGCCACGTTGAGATGGATAGGAAGGAGACGATTCCTGAGCGGTTCAAATTGTAGGTCGGCGTGTAGGTCGCTGACGACGAAACCACGTGTCCGGTACATCTGCAGGATTCCCTGTAGGTCGTTCATGATGTGTGATGCGCTGGGGTTCCCACTGGTGTTCATGGCAGTAATTGTGCGAAATTTGATGTGGTGAGCAATGGTATGAAGGAAAGGAAGGCCTTGTACGAAGAGTACGTCGGCACACAAAGTGAGTTGTCCGTGGGCGTCTTTGATGGAGGGGGAAACCGGAGTCGGGGTTATGCTGGGAACGTGAGTGGATTTACGCTTCGTTGTTTTGCCTTTGAGGGCTGCAACGTCCGGCCCGTAGATGATAAGGGCGCTTGGCGTCGTCGGAGGTGACGGGGGAGTTGCGGATGAGGTTGTTCTTGAGGGCGCTTTCGAAATCGGATGAGGTTGTTCTTGAGGGCGCTTTCGAAATCGGATGAGGTTGTTCTTGAGGGCGCTTTCGAAATCGCGCTGCGAAGGTCGACCAAGTAGACGATATAGGCGTCGGGCTTGTTGCGCTCCTTCGACCTCGCGGGGGGAGAAAAAAGCGGCGTTGGCCGAGACGGTGGACACAAAGGTGAGGGGCACGGCCGATGGAGCGGCGGTGTCGTGAACGTAAAGGCCACTTTTGACCTCGTGGAACACCAGGGGCGGCTTGTCGGTACGATGGACGAGGAAAGACGCGTCACCAGCGGAGTCCATGGTGACACGACACACGCGACGAACGGCGGCGAGCGACAAGATGTTGGCAATAGAATCCGGATTGAACCAGACGGTGCCGAAATTGGGGACGTCGCCGACGAGATGGGAGGTTTGCGAGCCACCGTTGGTGTGGACTGTCATGGCGTTAGCGCTGGGGCGAATGTTCATGAGGAGAGACCGATTACAAAAAACAGAAACGGTAGACTGGCTATCCAAGAGCACCCAAGACTTCGGAAGGGAGACGGCAGCTTGTGCAAAACTGAAACCGGACGAGGTCGTGGACTGGAGCAACTGGAGCTCGTCGGGGGAAACTGGACAGCCGTTGGCATAATGGCCGAAGCCCTTGCAACGATAACACTTCACGTTTTCGTGCAAAATACCGTCGGTGCCAGGAACAGGAAGCCCATTCTGGACGAACTGGAGGCCATCGCTGGTGGCAGGTGCTCCCGAAGACGCTCCGGATGAGGAGGAGGCGTTCTCCGAGGCAGGCTGGGAAGGAGTGGGTACCTTGGGTGGCCGATAACTGACCAGGAGGGAGTATGCACTGGCCAAATCCCTGGGATATTGATCCGTGTTACGACTATGTTGGTTCTCGAGATCAACGAGGAGCCCACCGAAACGCTTTCCGTCGGCATTGTGTAAAAACTGGATTGCAAGGAGCCTATCCTTGGCCGCACGTGCAAATTCGAGTTCACCGGTTAACTCATCGTCCTCTTCTTCCACCATGGTAAGAAGGCCGGGATCGGCGCCAACCTGGCCGCCGTAATGCTCAAGAACATCAACGTTATAGCGAAAATGTTGTAAGTAATCGGAAAGGGACTCTCCTGGACCCTGTCGGTAGCTATAGAAATTTGCCAACGCATCACGCAGCGACAAAGGGTAGTAGCGTTTCTCTTCGAAACGGTGACGAATGCCTTTGATCTCCTTGAGGAGCCAGGCACAGTCATTGCGTCGCTCACGCTCCTTGAACTCGTCCAGACCCTGCAACTTAGCCTTCATTGCTTCCGAACACTGGCCCCAGATTACTGCAAAGATCGCACGTAGATTGCCATTGAGCTCGTGTTGACGAGTTACACAGAGTTGGCATTCCTTCTCGAACATGGCAATGCGGACTCGACTCGTCTCATCTTCAGGGGGTTCCGTGGGTTCCTCAATCGTTGGGTTCTCGAGATCGCGAGTGAGGGTGACCAGGTCGTCAGGGTACTTCAACTCCTTCGCTATATATGCGCCGAGGGCCTCAATCGTCTTCGCGAACTGTTGCTTGTCGTCGCATTCAGCGAATACTTGGAAAACGTGCCCATTCATTGCAGACGTGTCGCCTTTAAACTTCGCCTTGCCCTGACCTCTTGTGCCACCACTTCCACCGTTGTTATTGCGGCGTCCTCGACCACCGCGGCCGTTGCGTCCACCCCGCCGGTTACCGTTACCACCACTAGACGATTGTCCGCTCGTGGTACTGCCACCGTTCGAGGTCGCTCCTTCTGAGGGGGGCGCCTGCGATTGAGGTGATGTACTCATCACGGGCCCTCGTCAACAATGCAACGTTCTTCCTGTCTCGTTGTATGTGTCTACCGGTGTCGGTGTAAATGTAGACCCAGTTTCCCGCTGTCTTGTAAGTCACACCCGTGTGATCCCTTCGGGTGGACACTCCTCCTTCGACCTCTGGTGGTACCGGGTTGAGTATCTCAACAGCGTCGCCTGGGTTAAAACGCCGCACACTGATATTCCGACCCCAAAGACTCTGATCTGCCCGTGGGTGGTGTGGACTAAGTCTTCCTTGTGTGCAGTCAGCACGAGAATCCTCTGCTGTCTCTTCTTGGTGTTGTGGTTCTTGGTTCGTCGCGTTTGGCGCGGTCGGTGATGTGAGTCTCTCCACCTCTCGAAGGGAAGACAGACGATCAAGGAGCACTACTTGCTCAGCGGCTAGCTCTTGGAGACGGAAAAGGATGTCTTCAATGTCGTCGTCTTGTGCAGCCATAAAACGTCAGGGAAACAATGCAATGACGCGCGGGGGTTCAGGGAGTGCCTATGTAATCGATTACCTGGTGCGTCGCTTCTTCTTCGAGCGCTTCTCTCTCACCGATCTGGTGGTTACTTTGGCTGCGGGCTTAGCGTCTGGTTCCGCCTTCCGGGTTCGGTTACTTTTGTCCTTATTGGGACTGGCAACGACTTCGACGCTGCTGTCTCCCTGTCCTTCTCTTGGTTCGCTCTCCGCTTCAGATTCACCTTGTGTGCTCGCGGGGGCTGCCACGGCAGTGGAGGAGGTTACTGCGGAAGGGTACTGGTATTCCGCACGAGCACCAGCAACTTGGTTGTCGCCTGCGTCGGGACCCTTGAAATAGTCGTCGGTAGAGACTGTTGCGCTTGTGGCTCGGTGAGGAGTGCTTCGTCTACTCGACTCACTAGTCAATCCGTCGTCCTCGTCGTCAATGGCGTTTTCAAGCGTTTGATACGCGGCGCCAAGACGTTCTTCGTTTCGCACTTGTGCTTCTCTGTTCGCTTCCAATTCGTTGTGGTATTGGGTGAGAATCCGAGACCGATCTTGGTGGATCCTGGCACGCTGGCGGTGTAGGGATTCGATGACTTGCTTGGCGTATAGGACTCGGAATACTTTGTCTCGTTCCATGCAGGATGTTTCAGGATAGTCTTTTCTATTAAGTTAATGTTGGAAGGAGGGCTGAGGTTCGTCTTCAACGATCCGGTGCTCTTCTACGGAGGTGCGCTGTGTTTCCTTTAGAAATCACTTGCTATTACTCTCGTTACGTTTTAACTTAATAGAATGAGATCGTTTGACGATCTCCGCGTAGGACGGTTTCGCCCATGACACCTTCTTATCTGGGCATGACACCTTCTTATCTGGGCCACTCAGTACGTCACTGTTTTCTTCCTGCTTGGGATTGTCATTGGGATTTCGTTCATCATTGAGGGTTGACGGCAAGACCGTTCCCTTTGTTGGTCCTTCTTTGTCTCCTTTTTCAACAGAAAGATGTAAAAAGTATAAGCGCTTTGCGAGTATCTGGGAAACGATCTCAGAGCAATCCTGTGTTGTTTCATTCACGAGACTGGCAAGCACAGAGATGACACACAAACCAATATTCTACGGTAGTCAAATTGGCCGCATCGTCTAGCTCTCTACCCAATCAATCATACGCCGAATGAGGGAGAACCAAATGTCGACAAGTGTCGAAAGTACCTTACCTAGCCTTACATCTCCGTATATAATAACCGCAAACAATCTCCTCGGTAGTTGTGGAAGGAGGCGAGCATTTTCTTTTCGTTTTGTGGTCTTGAGAGGGATCGACGTGGCCCACAACCAAGAGCGATGAAGTTTGCTGGTGGCAGAATCCTAGTTGACGGTTTTGTGGCTGTGGAGCTCGTATATACATTCCACTGTGTGTGTTTGGACCGACCTGATTTCGTTGGGCCAGTGTCTCTACTTGATTCGGATATCCTATTTCCTGGTGGAGCTACTCTACTGCTCTACTATGTAGGCAGTACCACCATGACGAGATACCCCCACCATGGTTTTCGAATCCCCGGTGAGGACTACCTACTCACTCGTTGTCCGTCCACACTCTGTCCGTTTGTTGTTTCTGGTGTCGGGGTTACAGACAAGAAGAGCCCATGTCCAGCGAGAGAGTCTGTATGTATGTGGACCGCAACGACGACAATGGAACGATGCACCACCCGAACAACAGAAGATGATACTGCCCAACGACAACACACAACGACAACACTCAACAACGACAATGCACAACGACTACAGCCGTCATCACCCTCTCCACCAACGGTTCCAACAAAAAAACAACGACGAGGTTCAACGGCCAAACCGACACTTGTTCCTCCTGCAGCCCACCCTCGCTTCACTTCACTACTATATACACCAATGAGGATGATCACTGACGGGGTATGGTGTGTTCCAACATGATGTCATGGTGTTGCATCTGGCGCGGAGATGAGTGAGAAGCCTTCTCTTGCCGTCCACTGGAAGGACAGTGTGTGCGCGCGAGCCGCAAAACTGAACCATGGCGCGAACAAAGTCTACTTAGAAGGTCACACACGTACCTCAGGCCCCATTCTCTTATCAAGATACTGGTTGGGACTGTGATAATGGATCACGATCTCCGTGGGGATGCATCTAAGTATTCGTGGAATCCAGCATCTGTATACCAGTGTACAAACGGATAGTTAGCATGGACGAACGGGTGCAACGGTCTCGAGTGTTCGTTGTCGCGCCAGCCGATTTCCCGCTCAATCGGACCAACGAGCCGCCTCATATGATAATTGATAATACGCAAAGAGTTGGTTCCAAGTGGCACAGTCAGTGTGGGTCCTCTGTCCAACGCCCCTGCGACCAAGTCAGGGACCATGACCATCCTGCCGTCGTTTCCATCATCCCGAGAACATAACAACATTAACAACAATACTAATGATGATGAGGAGCATGAGGAATGAAGAGGAAGACACGACTTGAGTGTTGTTGTGTTGTTTGTTGTTGTTGTCACGAGGGTGGGACAACATACACATACGGTGCCGGCTGGAATGTGAGAGCACGACCCACAAGAGTATTTAGAGAGCCGACCACTCCCCTCCAAGTGGCAACCATCCACAACCGACGCAACTCACAGCGTGGAAGGCAAAGCCCTTCCATGTCCTATCTCTATAAATAGAACAGACACTCCTAGTGTCATGCGACAACAGCCAGTGTCTATGGGTGTGCTTGCTGCCCTCCTCTTTGTTGTTGTTGTTGTTGTTGCGCGAATACGAGACGCTGTCAGAAAACCTGAACGACTGCGCAACAGATAGAGTGTGACTCTGTCTCGACACACAACAACAACACTCCATACTTTCTCAACAACCGACTTTATCTGTTGGTGGCCGAACTCTATCCACACCAACGACCATTGTTCCAGCTTGCAGCCATTGTCGTTGTCGTTTGGAACCGTCAACAGTCATTTTGCGTGGGGTCTCCCCAACCGTTGTTCCAAAAAAACAAACAGCAAACAATTCTGGCAGCCACCGTTTCTCTTCCGGTGGCAACCATTGTTCGAGTCTGGGTGCACACATTTATTTTACTTCTTGGCAAACCAGTTTCGGGGACGACAACCAAAGAGCCTTGACGCTTCTCCTCCCTCCAACCACTTTGTGCGACAACAACACTCTTATTGTCAAACCCTTGTGGGTCTGCAGCAACAAAGAAGAACATCAACAACAAGAGAGTGAAGTCATTCATTCATTCTCTCTTTGGTGCATTTGGTTCATTTTCGAGTTGACTTTTAGTGGTGTCAAGCTGGTGAACCATTGTTCTTGTCAAGCAATCGTTGACTAACAGAACCAGAAACCAAACGCGGATTGATTTTTTCTCTCTCGCTCGCTCTCTCATTAGCGCGACACACACACACACACAAACAAACATACTACCCAGTCCTTCACCGTCACCAGAACCATGCCTCCTCGACTCAAGGACTTTTTGGATGTGGACGATTCCTTGTCCCTCTTTTGTTGTGCCGCACCTCCAGCAGCCGAAACGGCAGCCTTGGCGGCAGCGGCGGCCGCTGCTGCAGCCAACCAACAGGCCCCCACCACCACAACACCTCCTCGTTGGCCGTGGAACCATCGTCCTCCTCCTCCTGCTGCTGCGGCGGCAACCACAACCACAACCGCAGAGACGGGTCCACCCATGCCACAACCACTCCAAGAAGAAGAGGGTGGACTGAATGTCCCAGAGCCTGCGGGAGATCTCCCTCCTCCCCTCGTAGTCATGTCGGGTGCCCTGGACGACGAGTCTCCACCCGAGGCGGCAGTGGACCAACAACAACAACAAGACCAAGACGAACAACAAGACCAAGATGCCACAACCGAACTCCAACCGTCTCTCACACTGCCACATCCACCACAACATTCCGTTCAAGAGCACTCCACATCTTCTTCTTCTTCGCAAGACGATTCCTTGTGGTTGCCCCTCTTGCCGCATTCCCCTCTTGTGGTCGGAACCCGTACAAGTACCGACCACACATCTGTCTTGCCCTTTCGTCAACGGGCATCCTGGGGAGGTTCCATTTTTCGTCCTCGACGACGACCACAACAAGAATCTGCGGAGGAAGAAGAGGACCGTTTCTTGTTGGAAGAAGAAGACGAAGAGGGGCAACCACCAATTGTTCCCAGTTTGGCCTTTGATGATGATGATGACGACAACGAGGAACTCAATCCTCCTGGACAACCTCTACACACCCAACAGGACCCCGAGGATTACTGGAGTTCTGCCGAGAGCGCCGCTTCACGGCCCCAATCACCGCAGCCACCAAGCAGCAGCCAGAACAACAGTTCAGAGAATCAAGATGAAGAAGAGGCACTCCAATTCAACAACCTCTTGTTGCACACTCCCACCTCGTCGGATGATGGATCATCCTCACCAACCAATACTACTACTACGACAAGGTCACGAATGATCCTTCACTTGTCTCCACCACCTCCTCCTCGTCCTCCGCCCTTTTGGGCACCCCAACAACATGCAGAACAACAACAGGATGCCGCCGAGGATGGGATCCACCACCGCGGACAACAAGAGCAACGACAACGGCGATTGCTTCCCCTCTACCATCCACCACACCGCCGTCCCATTTCCTTCTTGTACCCTCCAGGACAAGCCGGAGCAAGACACCAGTCCACCCGGACGACAGCCAAGAAGACGATTCCACTCCTGCAATTGGATGCTGCCACCACGACGTTGGAGGACTTGCAAGATTATTTGTGGGCCCATCATCAAGATTCCTATCATGCATCAGCAGCTACTCATTCGACTGCTTGCACCATGGAGGCCGCCACGGTGTTGGAAGAGTTGATGCATGCCTTGGTGGTCGAGTCTCGGTCCCCGCGACTTCACTGTTTGGGAATGCAATTGCTCGTGTCCTGTGCCTCTCCACCACCACCGCCGCCGCCTCCGCCTCGACACTCCTCGTTTCCGGCCGACTCGTTTGCACCATCACCACCATCCTTTTCCACCACCACACCCCTCGAGAATCCGTTGGTTCCTCCCACCACCAACTGGTCCCTCGAATGGTCCCCACCGACCCGTCCCTCCCGAAGGACGACAAGGTCCCGCATGTGTGTTCCGCCATTGTTGCACGAACACGATGTGGCCGTCCTCTTTTCTCCAAAAATACTCGAATGGGTCACCCAAACGCTCTTGGGCGAATCGTTGCAGGAGGAGTGTTGGGAGTTTGGGACACACCACAACTTGTCAGGATCACAAGACCAGGAAACGTTGGAATGGTGGCGCTTGTCGCAAGAATATGCCGCCTTGGTCGTTCAAAGTTTGACGGTCCATTCCGGAATGGTATCTTCCCATTTGGTGGCACCTCCTCCTCCACCACCGTCCGTGTCTGGTACAGCAACAGCAACGAAAAGCGAGGCTTCATCTTCACCTCCTCGCTTGTTGGAGGCCTTGGCGCAAGTGCTCCTCATTTCGCAACAAGAGGAGGAGGATAAGGACTCCGTGGGGCAACCCTGCGAACCACAGCATGGAGGAAGAAGAGATCATCACCCTTGGAGGACGAAAGGACACGAAACCGCGGGAATGGTGCGTCAGGTTTCTTCGGGAGCAACTCCCCATGTCCCACCCAATCATGGATTGCCCTTGTTTTCGACACCGCCTCGATCTCCGCCCATCCCACAACAAGTTTGTGATTCCCAAATCCCCCTCTTCTCTTCCACCTCACCCTCCATCTCCAACCTACCCATGGTGACACCCAATCCCCATACAGTCGAGTCTCATTCGTATCCGCCTCGTCGATCGCCCGTGACGGAACAAGCAAGGATCCATGCCGCCAATGCAATCATGAACTTGAGCTCGGGACCGGCGACCACCAAGGCAATCATGGCGTCGTGTCCACCGCTCTTGTTGGCACTCAAGACTATATTGCTACAGGAAGATGAAAAGCATGTCCGCCACCGAACCAATCGCATTAATACCATGGAAACGCTTCGATTCAAGGCCATTACGGCAATCAAGAACTTGTCGAATCTGGAACGAAACGATGAAGCCTTGGTCCAGTTTCCTGGGTTGGTTCAAGCACTGGGACATGTTGTGTTGCAAAGCACTTTGGCGGACCATACCGTTGGTGCCACGGATTGCACTTCCCATGCCTGTACGGTCTTGATGAATTTGTCGGTTTCCAAACGATTCAAGTGTAATGTGTACCACGCACCGGGTGTAATGCAAGCCTTGCTAACCGTTCTGGCACGGACGGAATACATTTCGTCGTCGGCACTTCGATCTTGTTTGCGAGACGATCCCGAGGAACTCCACGATCAGCGGCTTGCCGCCCGGGGCTATCCTCCCCGACATTTGCTCGTGGCGGCCTACGAAGCTCGTGTCCGAACCTGTTCCGTCTTGTCCAATTTGGCCATTGGATATGACAACAAATTGTCCATGTTTCATTATCCTGGTTTGGTGGAGGCAATTGTTCGCATGATTGTCAAGAGTAGCGGCGGTGATGCGGATGAAGAAGAAGACGATTGGGCCGATCACAGTGACAGCTCGGATGACAACGATACCAACTTTGACGAAGAAATACGATCCAAAGCCTGTTCGGTCATTTGGAGTTTGGCCGCGGAAAAGGAAAATCAAGTTCCCATGGTCGCAGGAGATCAAGGCGTGGTGGTACCAGTGTTGATTCATGTCGCACGCGAGTCCTTTGTTTCCGACTCTCGGCAAAAATGTGTTGCAGCCTTGACGCTCTTGGCCGAATCGTCCGAAAATGCCTTACCGCTGATTCATGCAGGTCTATTGCCTCCTCTCTTGGATCTGTTGCAGCAGGCCGGGTCCGATCCTACCCAATGGAAGGATCCCACTGCATCTTGGTGTGTCAGTTGCTTGATGAATCTCGCTCAAGTTCATCAGGCCGTTCCCTTTTTGCATCAAGCCGGAGCAGTGCAGAGCCTTGCGCCCTTGGTGATTCAAGATCAGCAATACCAAAGTCTCAAGGCGGCCATGGCCGTCATTTTGCTGTGCTATCGGCGACGTCAGCAACAAAATCAGAGGGTAGCATCACGCACGACTGCAAGGAACCGCAGTGTGGACAGATGTGACGCCATGGTGGAGGACGATCCTCACCAGGATGATCCGGAATATCACTACACGCTACTTCGCCAGACGGAATCTGCGATTCCTCAAATGGTCCTGCTTCTCTACAATACCTTGGCCCGACGTGGAGGAGAAGGGTACAAGTATGGTGTATTTACGTTGAGTTCGTCAGTGGCTTGCATGGCAGCTGTAGCCGGAGGACCAGAATTTTTGCAAGAGCACGTGTGTGGAACCAAAGACACAACTACGGGAGAAAACATTACAACGCCCGTGTTGGTCAGTCTTTTGCAGGTCTTGTGGGATTTTGCAGTAGACGGAGGCATTGCCGGCACAATTGTGGGTGGTGGCCGCGACGATGTCGAGAGCGCCCAATGGGCCTTGGAAGCAGTGCACTCCATTGTTGTGTACTTACGAAGTCATGTACCCATGACGACACGTGATATTTTGCCTTCTTCGTCCTTGGCAAAACCCTTGTTGCATGCCTTGCAATGTACTCATCACCGATTTGCCGCCATGGGCCGTTCCTACAGATTGTACAAATCCTTGGCCGCCCATACTCTGGAGTTGATCGTCACAGGAGGTGATACAGTACATGACCCCATGAAGACTGAGGCAACCGTTGCTGCATCGGTTGAGACGAGTCACGGTCGGCATCACCGTAAGAGAACCAAAAAGAGAAAACAGCCAGGAGAAGCCACTTTATGTGCTACAGTTAACAGCACCGATGCAATGTCGACTCTTGATGATACGAGTGCCGATGCCATCGAGATGAGTCGAAATGGTTCTCCTGTCAGTGTCATGTGGATGAGGCATCATCGAAGCCTGTCTGCGAGCCCAAACGGCCAGAAACACAATCAACGATCTCTCTTGACCGATTCAATATTTAGACCATCGGATAGCAGTGATAGCGACGGCAGCAGTTCGAGCAATGAGAGCAGCTCATTCTCGACCTCCATCACCCCCACTCGCATGGATTCCTCTTCTTCATTTGAAAGTAGCAGTGCCCAGGATGACCACCCTTAATGACAGAGACTGCTGGTTCGAATCATCAACTGTGTTAGCATAACAAAATAAACACAACTAAGAAGAACAATTTTGATATTATACGATACGCTCAAAAGCAATGACCAGTTATTACTGATGTACGGGCTTACACCTTATCTCAGGGCAACAGTTGGCTCGGGATGAGGAAAGGATAGTGTATGAGAAGTGCTCATGTAGAGCTTTCGTCCTTTCAAATATTTGGAGCTTTTCATGTGATTGTTTGGTTAACATCTCCTTTTTGCCCCCTCATATCACGGTCACAAGCTTCCCCATTGCTGCCATTCTCCGGTTTGCATTGCTTCAAAACATATTCCTCATACCCATCCTTCACTCATTGAGCTGAAGGGTTTCGGACGGCAAGGACTGTTCAAGATCAAAGAGCTTCTCATTGTCTCGTCTAAACTGAGGAATGTCATCAATTCCCAAGACAAGTCCACTCGTGAATAGATCGCCTGCTTCGTATCCAGAGCTCGTCGGTGGTAGAACTGAAGATGCCTCGCCATGTCGAGGAATCATTTCCGTGATTAACGCGCGACGGCCGTCATTGGTGTAAAGCTTGGCCCAAAACTCCAACAAATCTTTCTTTTCGACTTCGAGAAGAGCGGCGGCTTCTTTTTGGAGTCGCCCAAACTCCAACCGGCCACTTGAGATTTCGGACCAGTTTCTTGTTACTTCCACCGACAGTTCCTTGTCTGGTTCAGTCTTTCTGTCGATAAGACTCTTGACATAAACAGCAATGTCCCCGTCCGACAGTTTCTCCAAGATTTTGCTTTTTACACTATCCAGGAACTTGATGATCTCAACCGTCAGGAAGGCCGAAGCTGCAACGTTCGATTGGACGACAAAGGCCAATGTCCTGGTTCCGGCCAGCCCACGAAGCCCGGAACTGACAATATAACCCAGCTGCTTTTGTGTTCGTAATTCGTTGTAGAACGGTTCACTGACAATGGCACTGATAAGCTCAATCAGAACATGATCTCGTTCCGACTTGCCCAGACTTTGCAACAAAATATAGGACACCGAGTTCTCGTCGGCCGGATTGGGTTCGGTAATGAGCAATCGGGTTGGTACCACATCTCCTCGGGACGAAGGAAGCGGGAGTGCCTCGAGCCGTGGAGGTAGGAGAGCCATTGGTACACTTTGGAACGGGAGAATTTTTTCAAGCTTTTTCGTCACGGCTACTGCATCTGCTTGGTCCAAGTTGCCCTGAATGAGAGCTTCTCCTCGACCATATCTCCACAAGGATTCCGCGTAGGCGACCAAGTCGGGGAGGAGAAGGGCTCGTGTTTCCGTCCGTAAATCACTGTTGGAGTAGAGAAAATTGTGCGGTTGGAGGACCAGTTGGGAATAATAGCTCGCGTGGAAGTATGGTTGTTTGACATCAAAGGCGGAGAGTCCTCGCATGACTTGATCCTTGTACCGTCCAAATTCAATGTCATTGCGAGGGAGAAGCTCTCGCACATCCTTGGAAAGTTTTTGCGACACATAAAAGGCAAAGTCTTTGAGTTTGTCACTGTATCCACCAAAGGTGAGACGAACACCACGAGCAACGACCTTCACCTCATAGGTCAATCCAGCAAGACCAGCTAGTATATACAAGAGAGCATGTACATGAGACGAACACAATTTTCTGGATTGTTTGGTACCAAACAGGTCCGACACGGACTGACACTTACCATCGTACGCATACTCTTGAAGCCGGTCGGCGACACAGACTTCATATAGATTGGCAATGGCCGCATTCTTGGCGGATTCAAAGGGAAATTTGCTCACCACTTCCAAAATGATAAATGCCTTGGGGACTCCAAAGCGATCATCCTCCTTGAAGTACACGGTCCATTTGTCGTCGTCCTGCAGTATCCGTGGAGCACGAATGGGAGTCATTCGAGATTCAAAGGTTCGTTCGACGGCCTTGATGACTGGGAGGCGGGGATTCTTGACCCGGAGACCCGATTCGGATGGAATAAATACATTGGGACGGGGGAAATTCATGCCCAGGCTTTTGAAACTGGTGGGATTTTGCCATTGGTTCCATACCGCCGATCCAATGGTTTTGGTGCGATAATCGGTCCCGTACCATTTTTCTTGTTGATCCGTCAAATTTTCAAACGACTTGCTCACCACGGTAATCAACCCATTTTGCACTGTTAGCAATCGGACAAAGTCCTCAATTTGGCCCAGGGTCCGACTGAGTTGATCTTTATCGGTAAATCCCGGACGCGGCGTCGCATCCACCAGAGTTTCCGTGGTATACTGATCCAAGCCCATGCGACGTGGTCCAGCCACGTAATAGGGAGGTGGATACTTTTGCATGGCCGTGGCCAAACTCGTGGCATAGGTTCGGGGACTGCCCTTGGTCAAAAACCGCCACTGCAGTTCCTCCAGTTGCAGTACTTCATTGACGACCGTGACGGGAATGGGTCGATCCCGAATCATGGCAATGTAGGAGTAAATGGCTTCGACAATGGCGTCAATGGATTCCAGTCCTTGACTGGTCAAACTCACCACGACATCAAAGGTTTCAAAGTCGGCCAACTCTTCTTGCGATCCAGCCGATACGCCATTGGCCCATCCTTTTCGTTTGAGATAGGACAGCAAGGACTTGGGACCTTCGTGACCTAGTAAATAGGCCACATAGGTGGATGTTTTGTACAATCGAGCATTTTCCAAATCCTGCTCGGACGTATACAAAATGGGCCAAGAAATCATGATTTGTCGCAAATCTTGGACCGGTACCACCTGTACCATACTCCCAAACGAGGGAATGATACTGCTACTACTACTACTACTGGCGTCAAACGGAAGGACCTTTCCCGCCCATTGTCGTTCGGGTGGATCCACGGCCAAATTGGGAATGGTCCCAAAGGCATCTTGGACCATGACTTGGAGGACGGCCATGGATTGCGGTGCCACCACGGCCAAGGTCATTTGATTGGCGGAATAGTAGGTTTGGTAAAATCGAATCAATTGGGCTCGCAAGTCAATGCCCTGTGCGGTCGTCTGATCCAACAAGGTATACTTGTTGCCGGTAAAAAATTTACTAAAGGGATGATGGGGATTGGCTCGGGCTTTGGCAATCTGAAACAACCGAAAGGCGTCGGTTTGCAAATTTTTCTACTCGTGGTTGTCAAAAAAGAAAGAGAACGAAAAAGAGAGCAAGTTGGACAGAGAAAATCCCACCCAAACCGTCGGTCGAACGCAAGGCGTGAATGGGTCAGAACGAGCCGTTGTTTGTTTGTTGTTGTGGTTCTTCTCGACGACAACGACAACAACAACAATGGTGGGACACACACACACACACGTACCTTGTTTTCACTTTCAATGGCATTGAGTTCTCGTCCAGTGGCGGCTTCGGTAAAGAGTGGATCGGAAAAAAAGGATCCAAAGCGGGACAGACCCTCCATGAATTTGCTCGACGCTTCGGCTTGCATGTCAAAGTAATAGACGGTATTTTCGGAATCGGTATAGGCATTGGACGACCCGCCATTGTTGGATAAAAAGGCTTCAAAGGAATTTTCTTGCGGATATTGTTTGGTTCCCAAAAACAACATGTGTTCGGTAAAATGAGCCAACCCGGGAATCTCCCACGGATCACTCGTGGCACCGACATGAACGTCCATGGCCACGGCGGCTTCGGTGGTGGAGGGATCCGAACACAAGAGGACCCGCAGACCATTGTCCAAGGTATATGTCACATAGTCTCGGTCATCGAGCGGAGGGACAATCACCTCCACGGGCAGCAACGAGTCGTTGTCGTCGACGGCGGTTGTTGTGGTTGTTGTCGTGTCGGTGTCGTCGTCGGCCGCCCGAGCCCGTGGCACCACAAAGGGAGACAAGGAGGATGCCGACAGCATGGAAAACAGGATTTGTCGTCGACGAACATCCGGCAATCCTTCCTTTATTGACGGAAATGACTGGGCACTGGTCGATTCCTCCTCCTCGTTATCCCCGGATGACGACGAGGAGGAGGATGCGACTGTTAACTGTGGCGGATGGATCCCTCCTTGTGATTGTCTTAGTTGTCGTTGTCGTCGTGAGTGTCTTGGAATCGACGCAGGAGGAGCAAGATTTCCATGCCAGGAAACACTATTCGTAACGACCGACTGGTTCCAAGAAACGACGCCTCGTTGATAGGCTCGTTGGGTTGAAAAGGCATGAACGTCCAGAGACAATACCAAGAAGAATAGCAGGGACCCACAACACCCAGTGGAGGAGGAGGAAGAGGTCCACCACGACGACGACGACACCATGGTCGTTCTCTTGTCTCTTGTGTCTCGCCTTTTGGATCCAGACGACGACTTGCGAGTTGTCGAGTGTCGAGTCTTATATGTCTCTATATACAAGAGAGGATCGAATGAGCTGGGATTGGTTCTCTTCTTCTTGTTTTGGTCTCTGTGTTGGTTTTTTTGTGGTGTCGGCAGCACAGCTTGACACCACGTTCCATCCGACACGTACGTCATCTTTCACGCGACCGATACGCGACCACTTTACCGTGACCCAAAGCTTGCACGGGACTGGAGAATGACAGCTATCCTGGCTACTTCTTTGCTCCGCCCTCTATCTACGGTACGGTAGACCTTTTTTGGTTGCGAGTTGCGACGACGCCATCAGACATCACTCTACCGCTCCCAGGTCCATGACCCGGATGACCATGAGGAGGACAAGGATGATTCCAAGAGAATGTTCGGTTCGGTCCTTGGCGGTACTCCTGGGGTTCCTGCTACCCCTGCTGTTGTTGGTGATTCAAAGTGTCCGCATGAGTTTGGTCGTTGTGCCATCGTCCGGATCCAGCAGTAGTGCCACAACCGCAACGACAACGGCCGTGTGGCTCGAACACTACTTGCTGCTTCTTGGTTCCACCGTGGCAAACACTACCACCACAACCACCACCACCACCACAACCCCACATGAGAACCAAAATAAAGTTTCCTTGCCGGCTTGGTATCGCAATCGACCGGCCATTCAAGACATTTTGCAGCATCCGCACAAATCCACTCCCAGTAGTCGCAACCGCAACCGCAATCACAATAACACCAATTCGACGCAATTGGCATGGACGCATCATCGGACTCTGTCCCTGGCGATTGGACAACAAGCACAAGCAGGAAATCCCAATGGCCACGCCAACAAGAATACGAATTCGACAGCCACCCAGAACCGCCGCCTCCGACCCATGGTGGATATGACTCGCAATCTACGTCGGATTCAAGACTATTATGGAGTGCCCGACGAAAGCAAAGACGACAAACAACAACACAAAGAAGCAACGAGGGACACGAAGAATCCGCACACTCGAGACCCTGATACAACGAACCAAAACACACAAGATGACAAACCCTTGAACATTGTCTTGTTTTATGCCGACGATTGGACCATGCAAGTCTTGGGTGCTCTCAATCCCCATGTGCAAACTCCCAATATTGATGCCATGGCGGAACGAGGCATGCTCTTTACCCGCAATTGTGTCACGACCAGTATTTGTTGGATTTCCCGCAATAGTTTGGCCACGGGTGCGACGGCGGCCGTCCATGGCAATACCTTGATTGCCTCCAGGACAATGTTTCAACACGACCGCTTTTCGTGGAGTGATACCCTGTATTCCACCTTGAAACAAAAGGGCCATTACTTTACCGGATTGGTGGGCAAGTGGCATGCGCCCGCTCCTCCCGAGCACATGCAGGAATCCTTTGATGTCTTTCAAAGTTATTATGGTCGTCATTGGATGACACGACGAGGCAAAGACCGCCATGTTACCGACTTGAATGGTGAAGATGCCATGGCCTTTTTGAATTTGTGGAATACCAACCATCGACACCGTCCACCCAAAACCAACAATAACAACCACCAGCAAGACGAACGTCCCTTTTTTCTCAAAATTTCCTTTTTTGCGACCCATGCTCGTGACAATGCCCATCCACCCTACCAACCCATGAACGAAAGTTTGGTCTTGTATGTAAATGCCACCATCCCTCGTCCCCCGACTGCCACGGAACAACACTACCAAGCCTTGCCCAAATTCATGAAATCCCCTCGCAATCAAGCCTTTGTGCGCAATCGGAATCGGTTTGATACGGACGAACATTATCAAACCAATATTAAAGATTTGTATCGCATGGCCACTGAAGTCGATGCCGTCGTCGGAGCCGTCATTGCGCAATTAAAAGAATTACAGGCCTACGACAATACGCTCTTGATTTTTACCACGGACAATGGCAATTTGCATGGCGAACATGGATTTGCCGAAAAATGGTATCCCTACGAAGAATCCATTCGAGTGCCACTCGTCATTCAAGATCCTCGCATGGCATCGTCCGTCCGGGGAACCCGCAATACGGACGACTTGGTCTTGAATGTGGATTTGACACCCACCATTTTGACGGCGGCGCAATTGCCCATTCCACCACATATGCAAGGACGGGATATCAGTCCCTTGTATACCCTGCAGGACGCCGAGGAACGACGCCACGTCCAAGCCACGTGGCGACAAGATTTCTTTTACGAATGGAATACGGTACGTCATGCAAATGAATGAATATATAGGCATTTTTGTGGGGGAAAAGGGGGAACTGCGACGGTCGTACCCAAAAACTGTAGGATTTGTGGGAGTTCCTGGTTTTCGATCCTACCACTCACTCACAGACTCTTTTTTGTGTGTGTCTGTTCATGGTCTTTTGTTTATGTGTGTGTTTGTGCTCTTGTTGTTCCATACCACACACACA
The DNA here is from genome assembly GCA_946965045.2 of Epithemia pelagica. Lineage (NCBI taxonomy): Eukaryota > Bacillariophyta > Bacillariophyceae > Surirellales > Surirellaceae > Epithemia > Epithemia pelagica. The sequence goes on along the minus strand of OX337239.1, from coordinate 755,436 downwards.
CAGGGAAGTCCGGAGGACGCTACGGGTCACAATTATGCCAACAAGGTGTTGCCGGCGGTCTTTGCCTTGATTCGCAAGGATTACAAGTACTTTTATTGGCCCGAATTTGACTACGAACAATTGTTTCACATCGAACAGGATCCCTACGAAGAATCCGATGTCTTGCATCACAACCGATCCAGGACCACAAAAACGACTCGACAAGCCTTGCATCTCATCAAGGCGCGGTACCGATTTTTAAAAGCCTGGACGCAAGCGGGGAATCCCATTTAATGAAAACGAAAATGAGCAACAACAACAACAACACGACGCAGTGAGTAAGTATCGTCATGATGTTGGCTATTGAGACAACAGGAGAAATCGTCCAAGACGGATCGGCTTGTTGATTTCCAAAAAAGTGAGGACTAGGTGGGGGACGGTGGGGGAGAAGCGCGGTGAAATGAGTCGCACCTGGAAGGCCACGGAGGTACAAACGGGGACTGGATGGACGTTCTGGTTTCCGTCGGATTTCTTAGATGTTTATACAAAAAAGTTCGGGAAGTGTTTTTGTTCTTACAAGGCCAAATGCCGGCAGTTCGACCGAAATTCGTGGGTTTCCAGGTTGCGGAAATGTCATCATCTGAAAATCTTTCAGCAGAATGTGGTGTGCATCCGTCACAATTTCTCGAAACTCTCTCTCTCGGCGCTTGGCTTTTGAGAGAGATCATCTGGATAATACTACTTACTTTTTTGAATTGGTCAGGTGCTTTCCGAGAAAGTTGACGGCTGGATCGAGACGCTACAATATGAGTTGCAATCAGCACCAGGATGACAGTGACAAGCGCGAGAGGAGGGACCCACCTCATGATGACCCTTGTTGTTTGGTGATGAAGCCATGCAAAGAGGCATCATTGGTGTGCAATGGCGAAACAGGGTCCAGATGGGAAATGTTGTCCGAGGATAAAGACCATGGAAGTTTAACGAACGAGAGGATTGATGAGTGTGAGCAGCAAAAATCCGAGCAGGAGGTTTGTGAGCTCAGTACCACTACCTCTGCTCTTACATCCCTACAGTCACCTCCTGGTGTGCCAATTGCCACCGGGAAGGCGTCTCGGAGAATTCCACTGTAGAGGAGGAGGAGGAGGAGGAGGAGAAGGACAGTACTGGAACTGAGACTCGTCGACGGTCTGTCCGATTCAGCTTTGCGGAAATTCATGAGCACAAGATCATTGCGGGAGACAATCCGGCCTGTTCTTGTGGAATCCCCTTGACGATTGATTGGGAGCGCGTCCATGTCACGGTTGTGGATGCCATTACCTTTCAAGAAGCCAAACAAGTTTCATTGCAGTACGTGACCAACAACCACAAGCAAGCCTCGTCCTCCTCCTCTTCCCAGCATGTACCATCACCACCCCTTGTACGGTACCTTTCGGCGTTGGTACGAGAAAAGCGATTGCAAGAAGTGGGATACTCCCGTCAGGAATTGGTTCGATTGTGCAAACCCGTCAATATTGCGCGTGCGCAACGGCTTCGCACCGAAGAAACCTTGGCCTTGGCACCAGCTCAAGAAGCGGTGGAACGCCTGGCCAAGCGTTTCCGCAACTCTCTTTCGTGCCTCCTCTCTAAGCAACAACGACAAGAACGGAAACGATTTCAACAATGGAAGCAACAGCAGCAGACTACCAACAACAGCAAAGGACGGCAACGGCGGCGGCGACGGTCAACAGGATCCTCTGTCCTCGATTCCTCTTGTTCCTCATCCACGTCTACATCCACATCGCTGTCATCGTCCTTGTCATCCTTGGACAAATCATGGAGTAACGCGGATTGCCAAAGTTGGCCCGATGAAGCTACGAAATAACCTAGTGTAACAACACAATAGAGTGTATCTTTAGAAAATGCTACTCTTTGTGTCGACCGAACTGGACGCTTATTGCAGTCAAAACCAACAAGTCTTGGACCCAAAGCCAGCACTCAAGTCTTTGCTCCACGCCACCACGGAAAAGCTTGGTAAATAACATTTGTGGGGGCTGGCATTTTTAACACTCGCGCCAGTACTTTTTTCTTGAGTGAACCATCCAGAGCGAAAAAGCCACGGTGTTTGGCTGTCGTTACTAGAAACAACCTCACCTGGCCCTGTGGGCCTTTTGTTTTTGTGTGACATTCCCACACCCAGAAGCGAGTATGTCTTTTTCATAGAGAGAGTCGGCCCCGGTCGTCGTGTGTTTGGTAGCCCTTTCATCATTCCACCGAGGATTCCTCTTCCATCAAAGCCTCATTCTCATCGGGATCTTCATTGGGATGCAACAATCGGAGGGCAGGAGTCAATTGGGATGCCAAGACTAGATTTTGAGGTGTCAAGATCATGCAATCTGCGGCACAAATAATGGGTCTCTGATGATGATGATGATACTTTGGATGATCCTTGTCATTCCCCGTAGTAGTAGGAATGGGTGGTGGAACCTTGGGATACCGCGACGAAAAATGCGTCAGCACGACTGCTTTGGCATTCATTTGTTCTGCCACATCCAAAGCTTCTCCTACCGTCGAATGTTTGGCTCTTATAGCGTCTTCTTCTCGACCCTCTTCCACGGTAGCCTCATGAATCAACAGGTCTGCTCCATGGGCTTGATAGACCAAGGTTGGTGAAGGACGACAATCACCAGAATAGACGAGTCGACCAAAGTCACTCCCCTCCACAATGACCGCGTAGGAATAGGGACAATGGTGAACTTGTACCGCCGTACATGATTTCAGGCCCGTAAAGGCGGTAAATATCTTTTGATTCTTCCTGTAATGGTATTGGTTGAAATTCTTGTCGACAAACGCCCGACAATCCATGCCCTGATAGGCCTGTGCCATGGATAGATGAACCCCTTGGACATGATTGTGTAAAAATTCCAACACGAGAGGAGGAGCAATCACCAAGAGGCGGTCCTCCTGGTTGAATTTTTGGTCATGTTTGTAGTATCGAGGACGTTCTTCCAACAATCGCAACAGTCCTAAATAATGATCGGCATGAAAGTGCGATATCCAAACAGCCTTGATATCGTTGAGAATTTGATCCTGTGACAATGCGTCACCAGCATGGCCGTCATGGTCCAAGGTACGCAACAAACGACCAATCGTTCCTTCTCCAATATCCAAAAGCAACATGGATCGTCGTTGCTTTTGTTGTTGTTGTGGTGATGGTGGTGACTGTTGCCAAGGTCTCTGGTGGGGAACACTACTCGCCCATGTGGATTCCAGGACGATTCCCGCCGAGGAACGATGTCTGCAGGGAAATCCACTCCCCGTGCCGGTAAAAATGAGTCGACTTCCCAAAAGATCCGGCGTACCCCTTGCCAGTCTCCACGATGGGAAATTCTGGATCAAGCGTGTTGAATGTTCGGGTCGTGACTGTTGCTGTTGTTGTTGTTGTATGATTGGACGAACCGCTTCCATGGCACCAGATGCCACAACCCATTCCTGTAATCTTTGTCGCTCCATCCTCCAACGACTTGCCAGTTCCGGGTCGTTGTAGGGATGAATGGGTGGCTGTTGGGTTGTGTCCTTGGTTGGCCTGTGATGAGAAGTGACAAAGCCTTGTTTGTTGCGTGGAAAAATTTGAAACGTCATTCCCGGAACAGCCTCCACCGGGGTAATGACGCTTTGTGTGCTTGTGCTTGTGCTTGTGGTGCGAGATCCACTGGCGGCCAGAGACGCAGGATCGGGTGGTGCAGGAACTGTCTTGTCTGTTGCTTGCGAGGATGGCCACAAACTCTTGTAGACGGAGGGACAGAGAATGGATCGTAAATAGGAGGATTGACCCGATTCCCATTGGGGAGTGGCCAACGCAACATTGGTGTCTTGCTGACCCCTATTCGAAACAGAGTGGTGTGGATTGTCCAAATTGATCCAAACATGTTGGGGAGCTTCAAACGACGACGAGTCACTTGTATGGTTCTTGCTGCTGTCATTCCTAGGTGTATCATAAGTGTTGTCGGAAGGAGAAGTGGTACTACATGGTTGCGGATCCGGCTGTTGTTGTTGCTGCTGTTGCTGTTGCAATACGTGAGTCAATTGTCTTCTCCATTCCACACTGGTTTCATGATAGTACACGGCCGAATGGGCCAGACAAATCACCAGATCCAAACGACTCGTGGGTGGCTGGTTGGGTTGGTGCGGCAACAGAGGATTCCCCTCCTTCTCCTCATTGTCGGACACTGGCTGCTGCTGCAAGGCATGGGACAAGGCCGTGTGGGTACAATACTCTTGATAGAATCGATCCAACTCGTGGACATGAAGAGGCAATCGTAAGACGAGAATTCCAATACCAGGTTTGGGTGGATCCATGACTTGATGACTGTGAACCGTCCGTTGTTCGGGTGTTGTTGCTGTTGGTGGAGATGCTTTCGTCCCAACCTTGTTCTCGTTGTGGTTGTTGTCGTCGTTTGTGGTACATGGCATTGGGGGTGCTTGTTTCTCCATTGTTTTCCGTTTCGTCCTTGTCTTGGTATTATTATTCGGTTTAGTACCTAGTTCAAAGGTGACGGATTCTCCTCGTTGCAATTTACCGTAAAGACGTCCCGGTGGAACCTGGAGGGCTTGGGCTCGTTCCACGACAAATTTTCCGGGCAGGGGAGGAGAGGTAAACAAGTACGAAACCAGCCACTGTTGTTCCTGTTCTTGGTGTTGCGGTTGTTCTTGTTCTTGTTGTTGTTGTAGTTGCTCTTGTTGTTGGAGTGGCAACCTTTGGGTCCGGTTGGATCGTGAAACAGGGGACGAGGAAGATGGACCTGAAGAAGGAACGGCGAGGGTTTGAATGGTCAAGGGATGTGCTGATGGTGCTTGTTGTTCTTCGACTGGAAAAGACGAAGACGACGAATCCGACTGTGGATCGGAAGGGACGACTCGAGTCCAGCTCCTCCTTTGGGGTGGAACCAAAGTCGTGGTGGTGGACGACACGGTGGACGCCTGCCGAGGGGATTCCTGGACCTGGAGTGTCCAGGGAGGGGGTGGTGGTGGAACGTGGTGGTGGTGGTGGTTTGTACTGTGCTGCTCTTGTGGTGGTGGTGGTGGTTGAAGTTCTTGTCGTCGTCCCGTTTGCAATCGTTTCAAGGAAAAGAGCTTGTCCAAGGCATGCACATGAGCTTGCAAACCGACGGGTCCAATCCAGTACAGGGTGTTGTTCGGATTGATGTTCTTGTGATTCTTGTGGTTGTTCCCATTGGGTACAGACACTGCATCCTCCATCGACGACAAGGATGGTCGTCCCGGCACGGCTCGTGCCGCGGCCGCAACGTTGAAGCTTCGTTGGTGTTGGACTTCGGCCATTCGGAGCAACAAGGAGGGAATCCCCCCGACCGAAGCATGACGCAAGGTGGTACAACACAGGGCATGGAGTTTCAACGGATGAAACTTGGGTGTGGTGAGACGTGGCGTCGTGCTGGTGGTGGATTCCTCCTGGATGGAGGCGGAGGAATCCGGAGGAGGATGATATGTGACGGGTTTGCCGTCGGGTGTGTTTTGCAATCCATGTTGGGGAATGCCTTCTCCACAATCAACCAAGATGAGATTGCGGACGGGAAGTTGGGGAGGTACACGAGTGTGGTGTTTGTGTTTTCGTCGTCGTATCGTCGTGTCGGTCGAATATTCCGGCACAATAAGAATGGACGGTGACGAATCCATGGTGTGGGTCGTCAACACAAGGACCTGACACGTTGTCAACAACGAGGTGGGCTTTATCGATCTTGTTGATGTGGAAAACGCCGAACAACAAGACGATTGCCAACCGAGTATCGTCCTCGTTTTCTTGTTCTTGTTGTTGTGGTGCTTCCACCAGCGACTGCCAGTTTCACCACTGACGCCATGTGCCAGTATCGACACACACGAAAAATACCGGCTTGGTAAGATTCTGCCCCAGGTACCACCTTTCAGGACGACGGGTCTTGGACGAGAATGATTCGACCACCCAATACTGGAGGACCAGTTCCATCGCAGCGACAACATTGTGTCGTTGCTGTGGTTCGTGGCTGTCGGTCGTAGTCTGTATATCGTAGCTCTTTTGGAATTACTAGATTACTTCATTCTCTTTGTGGTTGTTCTTGTCGTTGTCGGAGCAGGAGGATGCGTCTTGTTCATGATTCTCGCTTCTCACCGTGGGAGGAGAGACTCTGGGGTGGTTCCACAACAACTCTCTTCTTACCCTCTACCAGTAGGTCTCGTGCGATGTGTAGTTCGCCCAAAGAAAGAACCAATCAGTGGCGGTCGTCGATACACGAAAAAAAGGCGGATCTTTTTTTGGGACCGAATGGATCCTTCCAGTCGCGGATATATGGCATGCCCGACGGGACCATGTGGATCGCGCATAAATTGCATGCCTCTCAAGATGCGTTGAGATCGATTTTATTGGCTTTCCCATCCCAAATGAACCAGAGAGCGACACCAGCGATTCTCTCTTTCTCTGTAACCCAGCAACAGCCGAGATTCCAGGAAGAACAATCCATTCTCTGGAGCAAGAGAGAGAGAGAGAGAGAGAGACCTATCCAATCATTATTATCCATATCATCATGGTCCTGCAGCAGGATCCCATCGAAAAAGAACACGAAACAGGCAACGTCGGCGAGTCTAGACACTTGTCGTCGTCGTTGGTGTCTTGGTGGCAACGTCCACCACCGAGACAACACCACCACCACCACCAAGGCCGACAACAATTCGTTCGGTCACCCACACAACCACACCGAATCCGACACGACCCGGACGAGGACCACCAGAAACCAACTCAAACCACCAACGATCCAAAACAGCAGAGAATCAGGAAGAAGAGGCGTCACTCGTACTACACTCGACTCCATTTCATCCTCATGATAAGGAGGATACTACTACTACTACTTGTCGTCGTCGTGTTATTGTGGAGTCCTGATGATTATGATGGTGGTGGCAGGTCGCTGTTGTTGGTATCCTCCTGGTCCAGCCGGCGATTCATGGTCCACGCCATGGTAGGGGTCGTGGCTCATCCTCCCCAACCACAACGACTCTCCTCCTCCGTATCCTCAGTATCACTCCCATGGGGCTCGTCCCAACGAACCAGTAATAATGATGATGATGGTTGGTACCGTCGTCGTTGTTGCACCACGAGAGGTCCTGTTTCTTCTCTTCCTCCTGGGAGGACCAGAACCAGAACCACGACGGCTGTGTGGAATACCAAGAGGGACTGGGAGGAGGACAGCCGTCACAACGAGGAGAACAACAACCACAAAAACAAGAAGGACCAACCCCTGGTTCCTCGTGGAGGAGGTGAATTGGGAGAACCATCATCAGAACCACACTCCCAATCCCACTCCGGACGACAACGAGGAGGACGACGACAAGGCATGATTGCTTTCACCTTGGCCTTGTCGTACTTTACCATCATGGGTGCCAAATGTGCCTTGCCGACGGTGTTGCCCATGCTCCTGAGTACTAGCACTAGTAGTAGTGGCAGTTCGTCCTCCTCTTCCTTGACGTTTGCTCCCGGTCAAGATCCGACCACGAGTTTGCAACAAATGGTGACCTGGTCTACCATTGCCATTGCGGTGGGCAAACTTGTGTTGGGACCCTTGATTGATGCAGTCGGTGGCAGCTGGGCCTTGACCAGTCTCTTGACCCTCTTGTCCAGTTTGTTTCTCGTCTTGTCCGTCACGACTCGCTTTACCACCTTTGGTCGAGCCTATATTGCCATTGACTTCTTCTTTTCCGCCGGTTGGCCCGCTTGCATTCATGCCATTCATCAATACTTTGCACCGCAGCAATGGGGAGCGCGCATTGGACAATTGGCCATGGGAGCACGAGCGGGCAATGCCGTCGCCTTTGCCGTCTTTGCCCAATTGCTACAGCAACCACAATCCTCCTTCAATAACAAGTGGACGACGCAATGGTTCCCATCGTGTTGGCAGGATCAGGCCTGGCGACGCATTTTTGCCCTTTGCAGTGTCATTCAATGGATTCCCTTGATACTGCTTTCTCTATTTTGTAAACATCACAATCATCGACTTACAAGGACATTGACTACTATGACTACGACGCCATTAACACCGGAGTCCAACAACAACAGCAGCAACAACAAGACACCCATCCAAACGAAACCTGTCGGTCCGTCCTTCTCATCCTTGTGGTCCTCTTTGCAACGCACGTGGTCCATTGCGTGGGGACAAGCCCAAACGGTCGACTTTTGGTTGCAATTCATCAATCGATCGGTCCTCATGGTCTTTGCCTCCATGTTATTGTTTGTTCCGACCGTCCTGTGTCAACTCTATCAAACCTCGTCGGCGGTAGGTGCCCAAGCCGGATCGCTCTATGCCACGGGATGTTTGCTGGCCGTCTGGCTCGGAGCACAACCCTATGCCACCCTGGCTCGTCCCCACGAGGATGGTAATGAGAATGATGACCATGACCGACCACCACATGCCTCCCATCCGGCCACTCTCACCAACGGCAGTACCAACCAGAACACCACCACCACCACCATTCCGAAATGGTGGACCACCCGCACGTATCGGCATGTGGCAGTGTTATTGTTCCTCTTGTCGAGTGCGACTGCCGCATCGGCCATTCATTGGGCCCACGCCTCACCACGACTGCCGTGGTTGACCCTGAGTCCATCCCTGGCCGCACTGGCCTTTTTGGTGTGGGGAGCGGCCATGGCCATTCCATTTTACAGTACGTTTGTGTCGGTCTGTGGTGGTGACGGTGGAGCCATTGTGGTTGTCTCACGTTTGTTTTCCATATACCACTTTGATTGGTTCGTTTCGTGTTCTTGTGTACTGCTTTCGATTGATTTTGATTGTGGTTACACCTCTGCTGCTGCTGCGGCGGTGTCTATCATGATTCTATAGTCCCTCCCTCGTTGTATGCCTTGCAACGGGGTGGTACCGAATGTTCGGCCACCATTGCCGATTTGTTTGACATGGGTGGATTTGCTCTCTTGGCCTGGTTCAATCGATATGTCATGGGAATACCAGACAAGAGTAATCCCTTGTCCTGGATTCCCACTTTTCAAATTACCACCGCATGTGCCCTCACCTCCATGATTTCTCTCGTCACCTACGTGCTGTTGGACAACAATCACATGACAAATCCGACAGGGACAACTCTGAACCAAGAAAATGAACAGGAACAACAAGAAAGAAAATCATGAACAAAGTTCCTCCTGTTGTCCACACTGATTCAAGCGGGAGCGGCTCGTCGGGCTCAGCCATCTCCACTCCTCAGTCCGGGAAGTCGCTTGCGGACTTTTTGGAACGAAACGGATTCTCTCCGCTGAAAAATGGGGATCGCCTCCAGGTTTCGGAAGTGGTTGGGCGTGGAAATTCGTTGTTGGAAGAATGTGGTCTTGATTCGATCACCATTCAGAATGAAAAAACACAGTTCATCAAATTGGCGTTTCTCATCGCACGCAACCAGGACATATTGTTGCGCCAACACTTTGCCAACGACCCACACACTATCACCCGATTGGTGGGGGAACTTTTTGACGAGACAACACCGCGCTGGTCGCTTGGATGCGTACATCCGGAAAGGAGGGGATCGCGTGATCAAAAGTACTGATGAATACAGTGCCAAAGTTTGTGACCCTCTACAGGAAATGCTGAGGGCCTTTCCTGAGTTTGCCGAGGACCAGAGTGGGCCAACGATTTTCAACCACCCAGAAGAGTTTCACCGCGTGGAAAATATGCTGTACTGGACCCAAGAGTGCAGCTCACGCCTCTGTTGGGCCGTTTGCGGGTCGCTGTGTCTTCTTTACAAGCAAAAGATGGAAAACGGGACCAAAAATGATGATGTAAACCTTGCAGCGGCGTTTGGTTCCTACGCCATCAACATAAGCCGCTACATGCGCGAAATGTTCTCTGACCAAGAAGTTTTTAAAAATATCTTCTTGGATGCTGGCGAATATCCCCCCAAAATGGTCACTAGGCTTCTCAAGCCCATGAACCCTGGCCGCCGCGTATTCACGTTTGAAATCTACATGTTTGGCTCTGAACTTGATCCTGACCGCGTTTTTGAGACCGCCAAATTCCATCTCCGAAAGTTTGGCAGTATCATGATCCATGACTTCTGTGTCTTCCCAAAGTTTTGTGACGATACTACGTTGGTTTTCGAGGGGGATTGGAGAGCCGACCTCCCCCCTGATTACAAGGTCGAGAACCATCGCTCCTCATTGTGGGCGTTCACCGCACCAACGACAGCAAAATGGGAGGGGTGTCTTTCCTTGTCCAAAACTCCTTGATGAAGAAACCCTTGGTGATTGTTGGTCTTGATTTGCTTCGATCCATGAAGGTTCGGTTTGGGACTGTGATCGAGAACAATCTAAAGTTTCAAACGTTTGACCTTGGACACGACGATGTTGTCCCGGTTTTTGTCCAGAGTGGAAGTCCATGTAAAAAAGGTTCTTCGGAAGAGATTGAAGTTGAACTCGTCGAGCAGAGTTTAAAGCACGCTGATACCGCAGGCAGTGAACTTGAAAAAGAAAACCATAACCGCGGCATTTTTGACCCGGATCTTTGGGTGCGCATTGACCCTGATGCAGTGTATCACATTACAACTTTTGGATAGATTTGACCCATGGTCTTTGTTTCTGGGCGCCTTATTGTCGTGGGTATTTCTTACGCCCTTTCCAATTCCAATAAGTAGTATGATTGCCACAATAAAACGACTAGTGCCATACTTTCATCATCATCTTGTCGTCATCGTTGTCCCACAGCCGCAAAGGCATGGCAGAGCCATGATCGAAGCACGGTGACTCCAATTTTCAACGTGCATACAGTCGTCTACCTGAGATACAAGATTGTTCGCGTGTCATTCACACGACATGTTGGTTGTTCATCACAAAAGCTTTACAGCACATCTGTGGGAATAGAGAACAAGAGTGACAATGAAACGAGGAGTAACAAGGAATCATCACATCGCTTGGACACAAGTAACAATGAAACGAGCCGCAAACAGGATTCGTTGCAACGCTCTGGACTGTTTCGTTATTGTCAAAGTTGCCTCTCGTCACTACGATTCTACCTCGAAAGCAAGCCAATAGCCTAATGCATAGAATTTGTTTCTAATCTGTCTGTCACGGTTTGATTTTCACCACCGTCCGTCGCGTCATGGCAACTCAAACCCCAATTTGCCTTGTGCGGCACAGTCTTGCAAAAGAGCATTGTGTGTGGGACAGGCTGTGCCTTGACCCAAATGATAAAAGAATTGATTTCGCCATTCAAATTCCTTGACCGCACAGGGAAAATCAGTCACCACGTCGGTATAGGCTTGCAATCGTTGCAGAGTTCCGGATTCAAACACGACGGGAGGCGTTTCCGCTTGACTCGAGGCTGTGACCAATTCTTGTACCACTTGTTCCACCACATCGCCATACTCTTTTCCGGCCTGTCCGACGGACGAACAACCCTTGGCCGTTCCCACCAACATGTAGGTGGAAATCCAAATGAGTTTTTCCAGCATGGCCGGACGATAGTCTTGGGCCGACACGACCTTACACTTCAAGCCGAGTTTGGCCAATCGATCGGACAGGGCCTGAGCATGCTTGCCGGTGGCAGCCGTCAAACCTTCCGGATTGACGGAGGTAATCCCATCAATCGGTGTCGCACCCTTGGCCGTGACGGACAAGTACAGCAAGGCTTGGGTATTGTCCAACAAACCATGCACTGACAAAAAGTTGTCTAAATATCCATTTTGCAAAAAGACCAAATCGTCCTTGCGCGATGCCGGACAGGCATTGACAATGCCTTCCAGGGCATCGTTGCGCGTGGCAATGAAAATGGGCTGACCCACATTGTTTGGATCAATGGCATCGTTCCGACCGAGCACCACACAATCTCCCGCTTCCGCCAACAAGGAACCAATTCGACCCGATCCAATGATTTCCGTCGCCTGCAATTGCGTCGTCGTAAAACTCATAATGGGCTTGTTTGTGGTGGTGGTTGTCATGGGTCGTCGGATGAATCTCGTCGCCAAGGGAGAGGATGAAATCCACGCGTCCGCTCGAGTAGCTGCCACCAATACCAACAGTCCCGTTGTCAGAAAGGACGATTTCATCATGATTTCCTTCCTTGGAGCAAACTTGAAATGCTTGCTGCAACACGAGCTGATCTGCTTGATGGAATGAGAGAACGAAAGATTTTTGGAAGAGCGCCTGTGACGTCAGTGCGACTGAATGTGACCGCAACAAAAGCGACCCAAACAATTTTATGCGACTGCATGACTCTTACCGCTTACCGATTTTACTATTACTGTGCTACGGACGGATGCCGCAACCGCGAAGCTTCTGGGAGAGAACAGTCTCGTTGTTGTTGTGTTGTAAGTGGTTTGGTTCGATTTAGAGAATGACCAAGGAGGAGAAAGAGCGTCGTCAGTGGAAGTTGGAAGGATAAAGTGCACTTGTTGTGCCACACTCTCAAAAACACGCCGTCTCATTTGTTTTGGCCTCCCGATTTTGTGTTGTTGTTTTGCCGTGTCTCTCTCTTCTGTTTCAGGATTCCAGTTTGTTTTGACGTATCTGCCTAGATCCACAGAAAAGACCATGCCGAAACAAATTACGGACATTCGAGACTTTTTGCAAAAGGCCCGACGACCCGATGCCAAATTGGTCAAAATTCGGAAACGAGATGCCCAAACCAAATTCAAGATTCGATGCTCCCGCCTGTTGTATACCTTGGTGGTACGAGATTCCGAAAAGGCCGAGAAATTGACACAATCCTTGCCACCGGGCTTGCAAAAGGTCATTATTTAAACACGCTGAGGACATGAAACGAAGAAACAATCCAAGATGGGAGGAAGAAATCTAGTTTCGTTTGACGACAATGCCAGAACTATGTGCAAACTATATGCCAATGAACTCGTTTCGGGTCAATGCGCGTAACCAACAACCATATAGCTACATCAGCTGAGCTTTTCTTTCTCCAACATGTCATATGTTCGTGTTGCTTTCCCTTTCACGTTTGATACAATTGTGTGCGATTCTGGGTAACGATGGATTCTTTCGAGTTGTTCCTTTGTGTGGGAGATTGACTTGTGTTCTAGTTATTCCTTTGGGAGTGCGAGAGTGACTTGTGTGCGTTGAGAAAACACGACATGGGTCTAGAGTCTTAGACGGTGCGCTTATTGAATAGGTCCAGCTATGCACAATGAACTTTTGGTCTAGAAGTTGATCGAAGAGTTTGAGATCGACATGTTTCTTGTGTACCTTCAACACGATGGGTTCATGAGTCTATGAATCGGTTCAGACATGCACAATGTATCTTGATTTTGCTCTCGTCACAGCTATGGTGGAACGAGAGCCGTCTATTCATGACCACCACTGCGACTATCCATGGTACATGTTCCGAACCATTTGAAATCGCTAGGTCAGTTGACATCATCTAGCCTTGAATCTGGAGCAACAACCCACAGTGTGTTGTCAACTATTGCAGGCGTTCCTCCAGCTTTTGCATACGCTCAAGTGGCTTCAAATTCGTTCCGTCCAAGCCGTACTGTTCTTCCAACCAAGTCATGCGCTCTACAATTTTGTTCGTGTTGGGTGCTGCTCCGAAAACGCCTTCAACCTTTTCCAAACGTTGGGGTAGTGTAAACCTATCTGGTTGGTACTTGTCCTCGTCTCGTTCAGCCGTTTCGGTCATGGTTGTGAGAGACGACGAGCCAAGAGTCCTTTTGGAGGGAGTGGAATGAGCCGAGTCCGCATCCAACGAACTGGAAACTTGCTGTGCCGGTAGCAAGCATGTTTCCTTGATTTCCAAGTGTCGAATGGGCAAGGACAACTCAGCTGGGTATGGAGCATGTGATGCTGTTTCTGCCGGAGGTTCAGGCTGTCCCATCGGGACACTTGCCAGTATTGCTTGAGAAATGTTTCGACTCGTGTCAATGTCATCCACAAACACAGGCTGATCTGGTGGCGATAGGTTTCCTGTTTGCACTCCTTCTCTGTCTACTGCGTCTGCCGTCGCTGGAGGAAACCAATCCGTGGGAGGTTGATGCACTGGTGGCACGAACTCTGCCTTCCTCGGGTGTGTGGCTGAAAACTCCGAAGCGACTGAAGCTAGCGGAGACTTACCCTGCAGAGGCGATGAAGAAACGTTTGCGTCAATTCCTGTCGGCCAAGGGTCTTCTATGAGACTTTTCGAAGGTTGATTGTCTAACGACCAATTCTCAAGCTGAAATGGACCACTCATGGGACGTTCGGGAAGAAAATAACCTCCTTCAACTTCTCCAGGTGTTGCATTATTTGGAGAAGCATGAGTCCAAGGCTGATCAGGTTGCCATGTCGGTGGTATATAGCTTCCATCAGCTTTGGTCGTCCTCGTATCAGCAGGGCACCGTATTTGTGCATCAAGCATAGTCTTACGGTTTATGATGGCGTCCACAACCTGACTGGCATGTTCATAGCTCAAATCTCTTTCACGTCGTACTGCTTGAGGTATATCCCATTTAGGGAGTTTCCTTCTCGTCCCAGGAAGACAAAGATCGATTGCTTCGTTCTCAAACGCATCTGCAACAAGGACGAACGTCCTTGGCAATGAACCTGGAGAACTGGTTTCAAGACGTCTGTTCTGCAACTTATTCCGAGCTGAAAATATTCCAAACTCTCGGAGACACCATTTGGACGTAAAGTATCCACGAATGAGTGTTACTACCCCAATCTGGCACGACATGGCCGTTCGAATCATCTTCGTTTCCGCTATATCACCTGGGGCCAACGATTTGCGATCAAAGAAAGCTGAACATGCATGGGCTTTTTGAAGTAGTTCCCATAACCGAGCAACATATGACTTTATATCTTCCTCACCGCGGTGGCTCAAAAACACAGAATGTTCAATATGTGTATCGATCGGGTGGTCAAGGGTCTCAACATTTGCCAAACAAACGTACACCTCAAGCAACTTCTTAACTGCTCGCTGCAACAAATCTTCTTGCTCCATAATCCCCGATGCATTGTTCTGGTCGAATGAAATGGAGTCTTCAGCAGTTTTGTCTCCGACAAAGTGATTCCCGTTGACGCGAAGAAGACGACCATACAAGTCTGCCGTCCTAGAGACCAACTGGTTTTCCACCTTTGCAAGGGGACAACGATCTGGGTCCCACCGTGCCTCTAATATTCCCCACCTTCCCTCTCGGAAATCCTCGATTTCCTCATCTGCTCGGGAGATGAGTGTCTCCATTCCATCTTGCCTTTCAAACGCTTGTTGACTCACATCTGAGACAGTATCCAACAGAGTATGTTCGCCGGTAACAACGCAAACTTTGGGACATGACGCGGACAGTTTCAGAGTTCCCTTGGCTGGTGTGGTTTCCAGCATGCACCAGTCATGTGTCAAACCATTGCAGGGTTTGATGGTGCTTACCCATGACCGTAGCTCCATCCACCCATATCGTTGTTTTGTGATCTTGTGCAAGAGTTTTACAACTTCGATGCATATAGCAACAGTTGTTTCCTTGTGTTCTCTGCCATCCCAGCAAACTGTCCTGACCGTGAGCGATATAGGGTGTTGTAGTTGATCTGCTTCAAGCAACAAATAACACAACTTAACATTGATGGAGTGCCTGGCCAATTTCTCGTTCTGATGATTCAGGATTAATACACTGTGAATACGACCCATTAACTCCAGAGTCTGGTCTGGACGACCCAATTCACGATGGAAACGGGCCAAAACATACGGGAAAAGAGAGTATGGAAGATGCGTCCCACAGACTGTTTGTACTTTCATATCCATATGTACACCATCCTCTTGCCTGTAGGGGAGCTGTGGCAATGTCTTTTCATTGTTGGGCAATAGCGAAGGAACAACAACATGATCTCCCAAATCTAAAATGATCCCACACTGAGCCAATAAACTTCGCAGTTGAGCATGGTCCTCGAAATGCCTCCACAGCGAAGTGAGGGCGTTTGTATTCAAAAGACCCTTGTTTACATAGTCCTGCCATTCATTTGAATTCCACTCAACTGGTTCCTTTTTTGTTACAAACGGTGCGAAGAGCGATTTGAGAACCATGAGAAGCTTTTGGGGGTGGGGAAACACCCAATGATCCAGCCCGTTTTCTTTTACGTAGATAAGTTTCCCCATTCTGTCCAGAAACGACAAGGCCGCTTTGACGTCAGTTAGACCGTCCCCAGTAGTGAAGGATAATGTCATGGCCACCTCCCTCGCTTTGTCTAGCGGGAGGCAAAACCGATCCGACTCCAACGGCATTTGCTTCAATTTATCTCCCAAGCGGAGCCATCGCAACGGAACTTCTTTCATTCCATGCAGTAGAGACTCGGAGCATTTGAACAGGGTCTGTCGTAGCTCATTGATCCATTTTCCACTTTTGTTGTCCACCACAGCTGTGTGTGCGTTTTTCAAAGCATGTTCCCAGTCAGTCGAACTTGCTCGAGATCTGAGCTCTTCTAAAAGTGATTTCAACCTCTCTTCAGCGTCGGCTTTTGAATCAAATGCATCATCATCAGCATGGGTGCCAACCACCAACAACCCAACGTGTGGTCCTGCCGATGACACAATCGCGTTTAACCAAAGTTGTGCATCGCGGATCATTTCTTCCTCCTTTCCAACTTGTTCATCACGGTCCTTGTCATATTGCAAGTTCATCACGAGCATATACAGGCAGTATTCTCGAAAAAAGATCTGATGCATGCCTTGATATTGCACTTGGCCCGCAAAGTCCCACAGCGTCAGAGTGAGGTCGCCAATTTGCAAGTCATCAGACCTCTTGTTGACATGAGGCGAATTTTGTGCTTGTCTCATGTCGTCCCGGAAGGGCTCGGGTAATGTTTCCAAATGCCGGTTTTGTTTCTGAAACTTCTCAACTTTTTCCCGTTTTGCTTCCGAACCACCACGTCGGCTTGGTGATTTTGCAGCTTGCCATTTTGGCCATAAAAAGTTGAGTCTCGATTTTGGTGCAGTTTGAGCTGGTTTCTGCTGGACTGGCTCTGCACGATGATCGGCCTCCGGGTGTTGAATGGACGTATCCCATTCAGAATCATCTTCATCTTGTTGGTTTTTCCGATTCGTTCGACCATGGAACTTGAGGGGAGTTTGTTGCAAATACCAACGGAGACCCCTTCGAAAATCATGGTTTGTTTCGTCTTGCTGCAGATTCGTTTGATCTTGTGGCTCCACACTGTTCTGGCGGATGCAATGTTGCTCGATCCGTCCTGCGTTAGCATCAATGCCTTCAGTTGATTCATAAACAGGATTGAACTCCAAATTGCGGAGTGACCTGACACAATTGGTTTTACCCACACCATATGAACCACACACCATGACTCGCAATTGATTCGGTGGTTGCGAACCCTTTGCTAATGCCTGTCGGTACAACTGTTATCAATCACATGGTAAAAATAGTTGAGAGCCATTAGAGGCAAATTCCCCACGTCATTCTGTGAACGAGTCATTCGACCTACCTTTTCACAAAGTGTGTTTTCGTTGTAGAGGGGAAGCGATTCCAACTTGTTGGTTTCTCCTCCCAGGACCAAGAGATATTCGTCTGCAATTCGCACCATGGCCATTCGCGTCCGCGGAATTGTGAGATCGGGCAATCTCCACACAAGTCGTCGTTCTGTATCCACAACTTCCACGAATGGTACGGCTTCCGATTGGGGGGACTTTCTTCCGCCTGCGACAATGAGGCAATCGCCCACGGCCACCATGGAGTGCTCACAACGTGGCTTGCGCAGTCTCATCTTGTCATAAAAGCTATATTCATCGTACAAGGCCCACTTAGATGCCGAAAAGAAAGGTGGAGAAGATCCATGAAACTCGATCGATTCCAAAGAGTCGTAGGTTTCTCCATTGTACCCCTTGCAACCTCCTGATACCCAAATTTGGTTCTTGTGTTCCAGAACGGCCGCTCCAAAAAAACATCGTCCCAGTCGCATTTCTGGTCCAGGAACGACAGTGTTGGTCCGAGTGTCCAACAAATCAACCGATGCTAGATCATATCCTCCCATGACAACTACGTATCGATTGAGTATTGCCACTGCCGAACACCCCCATCGTTTACATGTCAATCGACACGACATGACCACCCAGTTCGTTAAATAAGATCGACGATCAAAGGCCTTGATAGGGATGAGTTCAATACTGTCAAGACCCACACCACCCATGACATAGACGTGTTCATTGCAGACAACTGCGGCGTGTCCTTGTCGTTTGTGAGACATACTAGGCCCCGTCAACCACTTTGGTTGCCATGCGTTGCCTCCGTCATCTGGAGCAGTGCTAGGACTTCCAGGCAACCATTGAACCGACGTCGTGCCGGGTCCCGAGCCACCACCTATTACAACAATGGTTTCGAAAGCGCCCTCCTGGTGAGGATCGTTGGTGTTGGGCAAGGTTACGGCAACTCTCATGCTGCATCCTCCCGCTTTCAGAGGAGGCCACGAAGGAGGAGGAGACAAACTCTTTGTGTTGGCTGGTGGAGCTGTATTAGAGCCTGGCGTCGTTGCATTGTGACTTGTCCACTCGATTTCGGGTAATACGAGATTCGAGGCTCGTACTTCTCGATGGAGTAAGTCTACCGCGTCGTTGTGGGAAGACTGTTGCTGGGCATTGTTGTTGTGCTTTTGGTCAGCCATGCTCGATATATTTTATCGCTTGTTTTGGTGTTCTCTTGTTGCTGAATTATTTCTCGACGACTCTCGTTGCACGTCCACAAGCGACACTGGTGCCCTTTTCGATCTCTTTGAACACTTGAATGGGCGGCAAGATAAAGAAATCTCTCTTCTTTTTGTGAGTTGTCTTCGTGGTCCAATAACTAATCAACAATTTCACCACTACCACCAATTATCGTACAATGGTGTTGGATGCAAACTTCTGCAACTGTTCTCTGTCTATAGAGCAGAACGAATACAGCACAAACGGCGGTGAAGCCGCAAAATCACCGAGTTTGATGATAGGTCAGTCTCTCGAATGCAGATATTACATGCTTGCAACAGAGGTCCTTTACACTGAAGAATTGTTCCACCCGTCCAACTCGCATCGCGACCTACCTAGACACCCTTTTTGTATTTGTTTCGTCGTCCTCCGCCTCTTGCCATATTACAATATAATATATCTAATGTCGTTCGAAAGGCATCAGAATCTTGAAGAGAAAATGTCAGTCTCGAAGTTTGCACCGAAACCCGCACGAGGTCAGTCGCGCAATATCTGTGTGCCAAAGAAAATTGAACCGTTGTCCCCCAAGATCTTGTGGTACAAATCTAGGGAAGGGTAGAATATACTATAAAGTCCACTACTATTGCGTTGACAAGGATCAACCTCTTTGGTTTTGGACGGCACTTGATGTATGTAGGCACTGTGGTGATTACGTCTTTCGTTGCGGTAATTGGATCGCCAAAGAGAAAGAGTACACCATTCCGCACAAATCAGTTCGACTTGTCCTCATGTCCAGCATGGCATGATGGAGGAGAAATCACACAACACCTACAAGCATGTGGGAGAAACAACAAAGCGAGGCCAAATGGCGAATCACTTGACCCCCCAAAGTTGTCCATGCAAAAAGAGACTAGAAGGCGTACCTTCGGCAAGTCTTTTTCTACACCCAAACAGTGTCCCGATGCGATTGTGTTTCGATATTCGATAGTCAAGACCAGAAAGCAGCAAGGCATGACGATGCTTGTCCCTGACGGTACACACCACCACATGTTCTCATCCCTGCCAGGTCCACCGAACCACACTTGTCGTCAAACAAAGTCGCAACACACAGGTCTCATGGAGGACTCTTGTGCAATCCCACCAGTGTCCTCGTCCAGGTTCTTTCTTCCAGCCCCCACAAACAACCGAACCAACCACCGAGGGATGGATCCATGGCGTGCTTCTTTTGCTTCTTGCACCCGCTTACGTACTGGCAGTTGGTGGTGCACACGTTCGGTGGGGGGTGAAAATTCACCCAGACGGAACCATGACACACCAGAGAACAAGAGTCCATGAAACCAGGCAAGCACCTCTTGTTGGAATACCTAGGAGAATCGGGAGGATCGCTCGTCCTTGTCTTTCTTGTCTTGTTGTTGTTCTTGTTCTTGTTGCTGTCGCGTCCAAATGTGTTGGAGGGTTTCATTGGTCCACCAGGGTTGACCCGTCGTGGTCAGTTCCGAGACGGTGTCACACACTTCGAGTTGGGCATTGCGTTCAATGTCCGAGACAATGCCAGATCGTCGTCGATTGGCTCCGGCGCACAAAATAAAACTGGGTCCACACCGTTTTTCATCGCACAAGGTACATCGATTCAAGGCCTCACTCGATTCGCTACTGCCATCTTCAACTTGATGAAACAAGCCTTGCCACAAACAAATAAACAGACAGTTGCGAATGTCACACATGATATTGTCCATCCAACAGGTATTGCAGTCGGCCGTAAATCCCACCGTCTCGTCGAGACACGACCCGGCCGTTTTGCGACCCCACACCAAGGCTTGTTTGCCACACTCCACCGTCGTGGCCAAGAGCGAAGTTTTCGTAGCATCGTAAATATCCATGTCGTGAGGATTGCTACAGGCTCCACAATCGCCACAATGGGCCACAATCGTATCCGTCGACGACTGCGCATCCTCCACTGTCGCAAAGGTATGCACGGCAATCTCGGCCTGCACAGAATCATCCATTGCATCCTCCTCTTCACTCGTGCGGCTGCTGGTCGTGGTCGTGGTCAAGCCACAGACATGGGGAGTGGTATAAAATTCCAAGGTATCGGGTGTTTGTTGAACGCGCGATTCTTGCACTTCCATGCCCAACCACAGCACAATCAACAAGACGACCCACAACAAGAGGACCGTTTGCAACAGCACACGACATTGGCGTCGTGCCGCGGGACCAATGCACCGATAAGCATCGGGCAACGATCGACAAGTGCACGTCGGTTGACGGGCATAATAGGCGGCGGCCGTGCCCTTGCGCCACGTCGTTCGACGCGGGGTTCCACCACACCAATACCACCAACCAAACCAACTCATGCTCATGGATCGAAGGATGATTTGCGAAACCCAAAGACTGTGGATCGAGGTGTATGTGTCAGGATCAACGTGTGTGTGTGTGTGTGTGTAGGAGCCGAACCCCGGTAGTGTCGCGTTTGCGATCCAAAGAGGAGAGAGGCTCGTTCCGTGAGCTTCTATTATAGAGGGAGTGTGCGGTTCGATTCCTCCACACACTCTAGAAACGATCCAGAAGCTTGCCAGTGTTGCGCGCAATACTGCAATGCCACGTTGTGTGCTTCGTTTCTTGGAGCAACAAAGAACCAACCACCCTTCTTACTGCCGACGAGTCGAGCAAAATATTCGTGAATCACCGAATCAATTCGATTCCTCCCTCGTTCTCCGGATGGTACTGTTTTGCGTCTTCTTCTTCTTGTTGTTGTCGGTTCCCAATGACAATCGTCCTGCTCGACGCGCAATGTACCACAAGAATCGATTCTAGCTCTACTAGAGCCTCTCACGAGTTTGCTGGAGAGCCGCGGTTCGTTCGGTGGATCGTGTGGATTGCTGTCTGGCTCGAATCGATGGAACCGAGAGACGATCTTGTCGTGTTGTGTGGTTCGTTGTTGTTCTCTCGCTCACGTTGTAGAAACAAAATTCACGTGTTTGTGCTGGTTGTCGTGGGGGACTGGATACTTATATTGTAGAACGAAGGTGGTGCACGCACGCCAGGCCAAATTCTTGTGGGGGACCCCCAACGTGAAATCTCTCCCGTGGGGGACCGAAATCGACACCACCCAAACAAGAGAGAGAGAGAGAGAGAGAGAGAGAGAGAGAGAGAGATTGCCCACACGAGAAGAAGAAGAACAAGCGGCGGTACTCTTGGAACCCTGTTGTTGTGGTTAGGACAAGTAGGTAGTAGATGATAGAGAATGGAGTGGCGGCCTTGTCCTGTTCGGTTTGGGCTGTGCGATTGTGATGGCAACACCACCAACCTGATGATGATCCAGTCTCCGGCAGGAATGCGAATTCCCCACCGAGACGCCGGCCAAACGTTTGGGGGAGTCCCCCAGATTGAGTCGTGATTTCATCGAGCGAGGTTGGTCCGGCGTGTTGATGGAGACACGTGGTGAAATGTGGATCATTCGGACTGGGTAGCTAGCTAGTAGAGAACCACTATGGAATACGAATGGTTGTTGCCTAGGTAAGTAAGAGAACACTCGAGGTGGACCATGGTCCGACAGTATTATGTTTTTATTTTTCATAGACTCCGACGAAACACAGGAGCGAGTCAGGCAACGCGTCTAGACCAATCGATATGAAGGAGTCTCTCTCTCTCTCTGCCGCTGGGATCGATCAATCGATTGGAGCGAACCGTGCTGGGGACAATCCTCCTACAACGGCCTTCTTTACGTACTACATGCCAAGGCAGGTAGAAAGGTCCCATCCTGGCTTTGTCCATATGAATACTACATAGCGCTATTATTATTATGCAAGACAGAGTTCCACTGCGCGTCGCACGATATCGCAGGGGAAACTGTATCGTTTGTGCAAAAGGAGGAGGAGGGAAATCCAACAAACATGTTGTTGTCGTCGTCTTTGTGACCTGTGTGTGTGTGTTGGATGATATGGAACGAAGAACAGGAGAGTCTTACTTGCTTCGGCCTGTGTCAATTGCCAATGAAAACACGTGGGTCATCCTTGGCGAATTAACAAGAAGCCACAACCAAGGGTCTGGCTCGACCACCACCACCGAGGGTGTTGTTGTTGGTGCTGGTTCTGGAGGATACCGCATCCGGCGCTTCATGGTCGTCCTCCAAGATCATGGCGGTCAGGATGGACGAGGTGGAATCGGTGCTGTTGGACGACCAGGAATCCGACAAGGACTTGGTGGTACGCAAAGAAGAAGCAGGACCATGGGCGACGGACCGCCATTGCTTGAGTCGTTGTCGTTCTTGACGTTGTTTGGGTGGTAGCAACAAATGCACCACACCCTTGCGGGTCCGTTCCAGGGCTTGATGGAGGGGCAACAAGCCCAAGGTTTCCACCGTTTTGCGACGTTGGGCGCGGGCAACAGTGGCGGCTTTGCACCATGGGACCAATTCCTGGCGCGTATAACCCAAGCCCTGCAACAATTCTTGGCGAGCGGCCGCCGACAAGTGCAATCGGTCTTCGGCCATGGGTCGTGAGGAGGAACCGGATCCGTCCCATACGGATTGGGCCTGTCGGCCGTCTTGCAAGGCAATGGCATCGACCACTTGGTGGCCCACGCACTCCCACGCAATGGTGAGAGGAACACCGTGCGAACCACCGGGATTGTCCCCGGGGATAATGGGATGCTCGTACAGAAACGCCTTGCCAAAGCGCACTCGTTTGGTCGGAAGGAGGAGGGGCCTCCTTCGTTGTTGTGGTTGTGGTGTGGGCACGGGCGCTTTGGGACCCGAGTCGGTACAACGCTCTGGGGCTTGTGGTTGTTGCAATGTCTTTTTGTTGGACAAGGGACGAGTCCTTGTCCAAGGACTGGAGCACGAGGATGCTCCAGTAGTATCCTTTGTTTCCTGGGGATTGCTTTTCTTTGGTTTCAAAAGAACATCATGGTGACGATGATGAGGAAAGGTGTACTTCATTCTTGGAAACTACCGTGGATTTGCTTTGTAAGTTTTTTTGAGATCTCTCTTCGTCGGAGGACTAGTGCGAGGGAGAGACGGGAACCTTGGAGATGCAACTACACAGACAGCGACGGAAGGAAAGTGTCTCGTAGTAGTGGAGCGTGGTCAAAACACGAAGACTATGGATGTTTCGACGTTCTTCGACCAGGACAAACTTGCAGTGATCTTTTCACTTTTTGCGATTTGTCAACAACTACTCGTACTACGGATGAGAGTGAGGGGATTCTCGGATTCTCGTCGCGGTGGTGGTTCTCAATTGGTTGGTTGGTTTGTTTTGTTTGGGCGAGAGAGAGAAAAAGATGTGAGGGCGCACAACCAGAACCGTGCCTCTACGGTAACCGAAACGGAAGCACGCGATGCGAACGTGAATTTTTACAGTACTATCCATTCCAACTGTACGTAAATCAATACGGAAAACCGCAACTCTGGCCCGTTGAGTCTTGAACCGGAGGACACTCCAAGGTCGGAAGTTCCTGCGTCAGTGCGCCTCCTGTATCGATCAAACTGTACTCTCTCCATGTCCGCATCCGTATCCGTTAACATTGGCCGTAGTCTCTCTTGTGGACTCACCTGCTGTCTGTCTTTTGCTCGGACACAGCGCCTCATTGTCGTACCGATTCAGACATGTCTGATAGAAGTTATATACAATAGCCCTTCTGACAACCTATCGCACTTATTAAAATATTTAATAAGTATGGTCATGAATTTCCATTACAATAACGTGGAGTAGTGATGGGACGAGACACAGAAAGTGGTTCGCATATGTCATTGTTCTTCCCATCTGCTCCAAACGGTCGAGGAAAGTTCCCAACGCGCACACACAAGTGCCGACCCGGCAGGCGACATCAGGCATCCAGTCGCTGATGAGTCCGATATCCAAAGTGCGTGTGTGTGTGTCGATCTCAACAATGTTGATGGGATCGAGCCGCAACTCCTAATATATCTACAAACAAGTTCAGATCTAGAAAGAAGACGGCGATCCAAAAAAGGCTGTTTCAACACACACAAGAGGAAGAGGTACTGAAACGATTGCGCAAGCTCTGCAGTGGTGCTTGTTTCATGGATTGACCGTGTCTCGACCATTTTTAGTCTTTGTACGAACTGTCCCGAAACGATGCTGCGGTCCTCCTCTGTTTCGGCTCCGCGACGGCCGTACCACTTCTGGCTCGTGGCCGCACCCCTCTGGCTCCTCGGGTGGCAACCGGTTGTCGTTGTCGTCGCGACGCCATGGATCAACCGCAACGCTGGCATTCGCGATACTTGCAGGGACCATTCGTTCCCAAGGTCGTCCAGGGACCGACTTGCCTTTGTCTCGACTGCCACGACACTGTCGGAGACTGACAAGTGGGAATCTACGTGGCCCGTGTCCTCGCAGGTCCTGTTCCAGCCATCAAGTCCAGCCTGGAACAACAACAACAAGAAATGCACGAACTACCTCCAAAGTATGCGGTTGCATGGTACTCCCTCCAAGGATTCGGAGGACGACGACGACCGGGAAAGCAACGGGGCGGGCCCACTTCCAGGGTTTAACCCATGGAATCCGACTTCTTCTTCTTCTGCTTCTTCTTCAGCCAATCTCTATCAACGGGCCGTCCAAAGTTCGCAACAAGGTACTCCACGGATTTCCATTCGTCAAACCCAAATGCAACAAGTCCTGTCGGAATTGCTCCAAGCCCAAAGCAGCAGCAGTGCGACACTGGAATCCTCTCGGTTGCAATCGATTTTGGAATTGCATGCCTCCTTCTTGTTGGCTCCCTTCACCAGCACCACTTTTTTGGATGACGATCCCAATTCCATTTACACTCTGTGCACAACAATGGCAGAACGATACAAGTGTTTTCAAACCACCATGAAGCAACGAATTCAAGAGGCACGCAATCCGGCCGTGCGAACTGTGTTGCAAGCCTTGTTGGAGTTTGTCGTGGACCGAGTGGACGACTCACCGCAAGACTCTTGATAGGGGGAGTCCACGCCCGGAGACTAGGACCGGGTGGCGCAAGTGTGTTGCGGGCCACACCTGCTGCTGCCATCCCGTCGAGTGGTTTTGTTTGATCCCCGCCATCATGAGGGGACTTTTGCCGCGGCTGTGATACTGGGAGGTCGGTGTGTTCTTTTTTTCATTCTTGAAACACTGGCCGGATGAACACTGCGACTATAGCTACTTTTTGGTGAGCAGTGCCCACTGTGTTCTGCGACATTGGTTTGTCGAAGTGCAAGACAACACTGCCAAGAGTCGTTGTTTCTTCCAGTTCCCATGAAATTTGTTTGACGCCGACCTACAATAGCTACACTAGTATGAAATGATCCAAAGGGTTCCATTCGTAATCTATACTATCGCTAGCTCTATTCCTAGTGTCCATGCCTTGGTTTGCGAAACAAACACACCACAGACACTTGGTGATGGTATAGTTCGATGATTGCTTCCAGGGTGGATTGATGTATCGTTTGGTGTTTTGGGCGGCGCGTTGAAGTTCCCCATAACGCTGTAGGATGGACGCAGTATTTGTTATACACACGGTTGGTTTCCATGAGTGGTGACCAACATGGAGGCTGGCCCCCATCCACATCATCATCATCCTTCCACTTCGCTTACAGTATATCGACATGTGGGGAGGAGGATGGTCTCGTGTCATCCTTCTCTCTAAACTTCAAGGCAAGAAGAACGAATGACGAACGGGGTCTTGACAAACACAAGTGACTGTCAATCCACTACTTCCACGCAACAAACGGTGATTGTCCCTTCCAGACTGCTCCCAATCCACTTTCACGCAAGACATTGGGTTTGGATGATGGTTGAAGCAACTCTCTCTGTCTGTCTTCCAAAGAGCAACACGTTGCTCCACCCTTTGACACTCTTCCATCACATCACCTGCCAAAGAGATGGACCACATCCAATACCTTATCATGGGGAGTTGACTTCCGAATTACCCATCACAATCCCACATCATGTGTTGTGTGGCTCGCCCTCTCTGTGTCTGTGATTCGTTGGGATTCTGCTTCGTGCGTCAGAAATGTCAGGAAAACTGACTCACCCATCTACTCTTTGTAGGACAGTCCCATTTTACTATGCGACTGTACCGCGAGTCCAAGCGATGACGCGGAGCACGACGGCCAATGAGTCACCCGCGTGTCAACACCGCCCGGTATCGGCTACTCTTGGTTTCAAAGTGGTACCATTTGGCCTAGACGTTGAGGCACTCTCTCCATCCCTTACACGCGTTGTTGCGTCAAGAGTCAAGAGCGCTGACATCTGCAGAGGGCATCACGGGTCGCATCTGTTGGACCGCATTCTCATTTTCGCTCCCCAACAATTCTTCTTCTCCTCGCGGTTTTGGTGCACACACACCCGCCATACAAGAAACACCATTGAAACGAGAATACACAAAGAAAAAAGACTCCAGAGAAACACTCTTGATTGCTCCTCTTCATCTCTCTCCTTTCAAGCACCACGAGAAGAAGAAAGCGCGAGAAGCCAACGAGTCGGACAAATTCTGATTGGAGCGTGTTGCATTATTTTTTGGTTGACAGTGACATTCCATCCTCAGCCATCAGCTCCGTGTGTAGACACACCCCATTCCGCACGATTTAGAGCGTCCACGTAGACTCACAATTGTACGAATCGAGACAAAAGAAAAGAAGAAGAAGAATGATGATGATCAAGAGTAATACCATTCCACCATGTGTTTCTTCTGCTGCATCCAGACGGCGAAGAAGAAGAAGAACGGGCGGTTGGTGGAAGGAGACTGTCTTGCTGGTGTGTCTCTTGTGCCTTTCCATGGTCCCCCAATCGGTGCAAGCTCCCGAGGTATCGGCGGCGTCTCCCGAGGAAAGTATTGGCAGTAGCATTACTTCCATTTGGAACGACTTGACGGAAGAATTGCAAAGTAGTTTGGAAGAGCAAAGTCTCTTGTTTTGGTCCACCTTTGATTTCTCGGTCGATGCCGCCCTCTATTATTTGGGACCGGTCGATTCCTTTTTGCGCGAAGGCGATACGGGCACCTGTTTTGGGACGACACACAATGAATCCCATTGTCGACCCTTGTCTCCCCCTTCGTTGGATGAATTTTTCGAGGCGGCCGATGAATGGATTGGCTCGTTCCTGCACAATGTCACCACCGCCCTGTCGTCCCTTCCCAAACTCTGGGGATTTCTCGAAGACGAACACAAGAAACAGCAGCAGCAGCAGCAGCAGGGCACGGCCGCCTCTTCCCTGTTTGGAAACTTGTTTGGGAGTAGTACTACCGAAGACGGGGCCCCTACTACGGGCTCTCGGGGCAAGTATTCCTTGTTTCAAAAAGGCGATGGAAGTGCCACTGATCCGGATGGCATTCCCACTCGGTTTCTCGATATGCACAATGGCAATCGTGCCTTGGCGAAACAGTCTTTGGCGACCACCCTCCAATGGCGACAAGAGAACGAGATTGACGACATTTTGATCCGTCCCAATCCCAAATTTGACATTGCCAAAGCCGTGGGTCCGCATTACTTTTTGGGACGCGACACGCAGGGAGACGTGGTCTTTATGCTTCGGCCCGCCTTGATGGATTTGGATTTGGGCAAGAAAAATGGCTTGAGTCACGAGGACATGTTGACGCATTACATTTATGTCAATGAATACTTGTGGCAACTCTTGGAGGGCGACAAACCCCTGGGCACCATGACCAGTGTCTTGGATATGACGGGCATGAAATTGTCCATGTTGGGTCGCCGCGATATGGTGAATATGCTCAAAATGTTTGTGTCCACCATGGATGCCCACTTTCCCCAACGCGCGCACAAGACGCTCATTCTCAATTCGCCCAAATGGGTCAATGCCTTGTTCAAACTCTGTGCGCCACTCATGCGGGAAGCCACCATTGCCAAGATTGAAATTCAATCGCATGGACCCGAACAAGATGAGGCGCTCCGCAAGTATTTTGATACACCGGAATTGCGAGAAAGTATTCCGGCGGGCTTTTGGAGCACCGCCGACAATGACGAAGAAGAAGACGAGGACGATACTGACCAAGACCAAGATGATTCCAAGAATAATAAGAGGAAAAAGGATGACGACAGTGTCCGACAAGAACGGGAGGCTGTCGCATCCTTTTTGTTGAGTCGCAAAATGGAAGTGGAACTGCGAAATTATGTAAGTAGTACTCTGGCCGGGCTGTTTCATTGTGCTTGTTGTTGTTGTTGTAAGGCAATTCACTCATGTTCTCCTCCTTTTGTTGATTCAGGCTATGAGCTACTTGGACAAGGCGGGAATCAAAATGTTACCAGTGGTTCCTTTGGAACCCAAGGGCAAGAAACAAACCAAAAAGGCGAAGACGACTACCAGTCAAAAATGAAACGACCATCTTGTTTCTTTGGTTTGTTGGTAGGGTAGTGTATTGGGACTGGTATGGCACATGGTCCAAAGAAGAGTGGGCACCGCAGTTATGTGGACCCTGATTCCTTCCAAGAGTTTGGAAGGAACCCTCCAATTCATCCATGACTCTTTTGCCATGCTCTCCAAGACGCCAACGCGGACACAAACGTGTGCCAGGACCCCACGTCCAATCCACCAATACCATAATAATAAGAATAATACTATGTATAGAATCCAGAAAACCCAAGTCCGGAATATCAGTTCCACCCCTGTAGAAAGGCCCACGAGGATGGAGAGCAATGGAGTCGGAGATTGGCAAACCCAATGGCATTCTCCTCCCAACACCTCGTCACAGCTGGTTGGCGCCTCTGGTGCAGTGGAGGATCTGGACAGTGCATGCATGGTATGATTGGGATGACACCGACACGAGACATGCACCAAGCACATGGTTCCATCCACAAAAATAAAACACTCCTAGAGAATGCTGTGGTCCATACTGTGGTTTCTCTACTTTTCTATTATTATTATTATGGATCCAGTTGCAGGAACTGCATCCCTGCGTGTAACACGCGAACCAGTCTATTGCCAGGCTTTTCGGTCCATACATTCCATGTCCTGGAACTGTGTCGCCATTGTGTTGTGGGGGGTTCTCTCTTCTGGTACCAACGTGGTCCCGAAAAATTCCACACTGACTCTCACTGGAGTTCTGTTTGTGTTTGGCATTCTCATATCATCATTTGGTGGGGGGAACGGGCAACATTTTGGTGTTGGCATCCTTGAGTCGTGCCACCACAAACGCTCGAAGATCGTCTTCGAGTTTGGAGGTAAAGACAGCCGACTCAGGAGCTACCTTGGCTTTCTTGGTTCTCTTGTTGTTGTTGTCAATTGCCTCGTCTTGTTCTTGTTCTTTTCCCTTGCCGCCATGTTTCTTCTTGTTCTTTTTGTTCTTGCTCCAAAAACTGTCGGGCAATTGTTGTTGGACCGTGAGGGGCAAGTATTTGCGGAGGGCCTCATCTTGTTTGCGTCCCACGGAATGAATTTCAATCTTGGCCTTGGTGGATTCTCGCATGAGGGGCGCACAGAGTTTGTACAAGGCATTGACCCAGTGGGGCGCATTGACAAGGAGCGTCTTGTGCGCGCGTTGGGGAAAGTGCGCATCCATGGTTTGGACAAAGGTTTTCAAAAAGGCTACCAAATCGCGACGTCGCAAAATGGAAATTTGCAAGCCCGTCAAATCCAAAATACTCGTCATGGTTCCCAATGGTTTGTTTCCCTCCAAGACTTGCCACAAGTATTCATTGACATAAATGTAATGGCGCAACATGTCATCATGAGTCAATCCCAATGTCTTGGCCCGGGCAAAATCCATGAGGGCCGGTCGTTGCAAAAAAATGACATTATGGGCGTCGTCGCGACCCAAAAAGTAGTGCGGACACACGGCTTTGGCTCGATCAAATTGGGCATGGGGACGGGCCAAAATTTCGTCAATGGCATTGTCCTGACGCCAGGTCAAGGTGGCCGCCAAGGATTGTTTCGCCAGGTCTCGATTGCCCTGGTGCATGGCCAAGTATCGCGTGGGAATGCCATTGGGATCCTGGTCACTCCCATCGCCCTTTTGATACAAGCGAAACGTGTAGGGACGATGGGCGGATCCTCCACCAAAGAGATTGGCTCCACCACGGGGAATCGGGGACAGGACGGCCGATTCGTGGGCCCGGAACAAGGAAGCATTGGTTTCCTCGGGAGTGCGGTCCGTTGGTGAACCAAACAGACTCTGATTGTGGGGCGGAACCCCTTCTCCTTCCTGGTTCTTGTCCTGGAGCTGTTGTTGCTGCTGCAAGACGTCATGAATGGGACCCACCGATTGCAAGGCGGCATCCAAGGAAAAGTCAAAGGACGACCAAAAGAGCAACCGGCTGTCGTTGTCGTCATGTTGTGGTGGTGATGGTGTCACGGCTTCGTGCCGTACGACAGGACCCAGTAGTCGCAAGGAAACTGGAGAATGGTAGAACCACGGTGTCCGCATGGTTGTGGTGGTTGTGGTGGCCGTCTCGCTGCTGGAACCCATGCTCACAGAAGTGGGAGGAGGGGCTCGCACCGTCTCACACCCAACGACAAGGAGGAGAAGGACGGTCCACCAGCAGATCATGAGTCGTCGACCCGTCAGCAGGGACACCACCATGTGGTGTTGTTGTCGTTGGACAGCATAATGATGACGCATCAGATTGGCAAAAGTTACGAGTAACATGAGGTAGATGTTGTTGTTGCTGTACTTGTCGTTTTGTGAGGAGCCCTGTACGGAGGAAGCAAGACGGTCGTGGTGTGGTGGTGTCAACAAGAGCGTGGTTGTTGTCTGACACGAGAGACTTTGGATAGTATAAAGTATTCAGTAAATGAATGCGTAAGAACGTTTTGGGTTGGTTCTTCTTGGAGTTTGATGTTGTTGTTTTTTGAGAACAGCACGGCGAACAACAACAAGAGAGAGGAGTGAGAATGCTTGGGTCATCAATGGTGAAACGTGAATGGGTGTCGAGTGTCGAGACTGCGATCTTGACGTTGGCATCCTCATGGCGTGTGTTCTGTCGTGTAACAACGACCGATGATGTCAACCAATTTGGCTCGAAACAGGACTGATGGATGGAAGAACTTCCACCGAACCCCTTGGAAGCAGCCGGCTGTCACCGACAGTGTGTCATCTACTGGAAATCCGACAGTCAAAGTGTCTCTATCCGCTTCAAATTCTACAGAAGGTCGCACTTCTTCATCCGGGTTAGTTCTGGTTCCGGGTAGAAAATGCGAACCACAACCGAACCCACCAACACCACGAAATGCATGAAGGATCGTGCAAGGCTACTTCCATTATCCTCCTCCACCCCCTCCTCATTATCTCATCCCCATTATCTCATCGTCATCATGTCTAGTGCTTCAGCAAATCAAGGTTTGGACAAGACTGCAAGTTCTTCTTCTTCGTCGTCTCCTTCTTCTACTTGTACGGGTATATTGGATTTGTTGGATTCGAATAGCGCCGCCTTGGAGGACTTTTGGTACAAGGCCCGTGACTATGCCTCCTCGGGAGGTCACATTCCCTCACCAATTCATGGAAGAGAAAATTTGGTCGGTCCACCCAATTGTACTCGGTTGCAACAAGAATTGTTGGACTTTGTCGTCGTGCAAGCACAAGGACCGGGAGCCACCGCCACCCACCTTGCCGACATTCAACGGGTCGGTCACACCTTGGGCTTGTCCATTCCATCGGGCAATTTGGCCACCCTGTCTCGTCTCGTGGCACGCTTGGCTCGATTGGAATGGCACGACTGGTTTGCGGCCGTTTTGCGCGAACCACCATCGGCCCGAGCCAATGGACACGATGCCACACACCACCAACAGCCACACACCACCACGAACCATTGGCCACCTTGTGGATCACTACTACTCCACAGAATGGTAACACGGTGTGTCAACGCATGCCCTTGGATGGATGCGCCTTGTGGGCCTCGTAAAAACAACCAACCAAAACAAGAACAAACCATACGACTATCTATACAAACCACGCCAAAAAAACACCAAAGCATAATAATAATAATAATGGAAAATGACGACGAGGAGGAGCAGGAGGAGGACAACCGTGTGTCCAATCACCCAACACAACGGACATATAAGAAGAATTGACAGAAACTCTCCTCGAGTATTATTGGTATACACGAGTATTCCCCTTTACAAAAAAGACCCTTCCTGCAACAGCAAGAGACACCACGAACCATTTTTCGTCCTTTTGGATAAACTCATCGAAAATCTAGTTTTAAACCCCCAATCATTGGATATACCGCTAGACAAAAACTCAAGAAACAACAATGCAGTGTGGTCTGGTAATCTGTTCCATGCAAATAAGCAAGCAATCACAGCCCCAACGTCCTCTTGTTGCTTGTGTGTTTGTGTTGCCGGTCGAGCAGCGAAAGGAATGGCCACGGCTCGCCGCCATTCTCTCTTCTGCCCCCTCCTCTTCTTTGGTCGGTCACATGCCATGTGCTGGTGCTTTTGTGGTGGTACTTACTAGGTACAGTGGTGGTGGTTGGGACCTGGCACTGTTCAGCTCCTCTACCTCTATAGTTGGTTCGTTAGTGGGATGGTTGCGACGCCGTTGTTGCGGGCAACGCATGTGCCAGACACATCAAGGTTCCGACTCGATCCAACAAACTGGGTCGTCGTTCGTAGGACGATAATCGTCGTCGTTGTTGGACGGTTGGTGATGTGGGTGGGAGTGGTGGGGGAAGTGTAGGACCGAACGAGGAGGAGAAGCGACGATGGCATGGTTCGGGAGGTGCAGCGTCGTTTCGCAGAGAACTGTCCGTGTTTTTGTAAAAGTTGCACTCCTTGGAATCATCATTTGGATTGGAATATCCCGTCGTGTGCGTTGGAGTCGAAAGGAAGGACGAATGAGAAATATCCGGATACTTGTCGTCGTTGTCGTCGTCATGATCATCATTGTTTTGGATCCTTGTGTCATGGCTCTGTGGATTTTGGGGTTTGGTGAGTTTCTGCGGGTTGTGGTCCTTGCTGGAACGACGAGGTGACAACACTGCCGAAGATGCAAAGAGAGGAGGAGGTGGTGGTGGTGCGGCTGGTGCTCTGCTGGTTCTTGTGGAAGGACGACGACGACCCTGTGGAGAAGAGGACATGCAAGATTTCGAGGTATTCGACGACTGGGAGGAGGAACCGTCGGCTCGTGCCGCTGCTGGACATGACCATGAGTGCAAGCCTCCTCCTCCCTCTCCTCCCACGTCTCGTCGTTGGGAACGTGGTGATGGTAGTTGCTGAGGGGTACTACTCGAATGGCGATGTTTGGAGGGTGACTTGGGGAATGGAGATGCGCATGGCATGCCTGCCATTTTAGGATTGTGGCGGGTCGGTTCGAGAGGAGGAGGAGGAGGCCAGCACTGAGGATGGGCCGACTTGTCATGATGTTTGCGAGGTGATACAGACGGAGACATGACAAGGGGAGTATTCAAGGAATGGTGGTCCACAACAGAACTACTATGCCGCCGTTCTTGTCGAGGAGGAGGAGAGGGTGTCAATGGGTAATGATTGCACGGTGTAGTTGAAGGAGGAGGAGAAGGACTCGTGTTGGCTGCGGCACTGGGCATTGGTGATTGTGGTTGTGCAGACGAGGAGGAGGCCAATGGTTCCTGGTTGCCATCCTTGTGAGTAGGAGAATCGGTACTATCCATCTAGGATGGAGGATTGCCCAATGGACCTGGCTGTCGTACAGTCGGATCAAGGACAATCATGGAAAAAGGAGGAGGAGGACGAATGGGACGCTTGGATGTGCTTCTCTTTTGGGTGGTGGTGTTGGACTTGGACATTCTGGTGCCTTCCTTTGGTTGCTGTTTTTGTTGTTTCAAGGAGGAGGAACAAGTAGTGGAATTTCGTCGCTTGGCTGTGGTGGAAGAAGCAGGACGAGTTGTCGTCTTGTGGTGGTGGTGGCTGCTCTGGCTCGTGTTGTCATTCTTGGCGTTCTTGTTCGTTTTGGTTTGGAGTTTGTCGTGGGAGTTGCCTTGCTTCTCATAGGTACAATCCAATGTTGATGTTGGTTCCGTTTCTGGTGCTGCCGGGTCTTTGTCATCAGGTTGTTGTTGTGGTTGTTGTTGTTGTGGCTGTGGCAACAACGAGCAACCATTCGAGATCGTCACAACATTCCCATCCTCCGTGTGGTTCGTTGTGGTTGTGGAGTCAAATTGTGGTTCCGCTAAAAGGGGCGGCATGGTGGTAGCGGAAAATGAGACAGTGGCAGACACTTTTGGATCGCAATGGGACAATTGAATCAGGCGAAAATGAAGGAAGGAAGGAATGCAAGGATGATGATGAGGACAAGGAGACTAAACTCTGTGTGAGGTCTCTTGTGGGGGACGGCAACGTTTTTGTCTTTTGGGTGTCTTTTTCTTCTTCTGGAATCATGGTGTCGTAATCGTCCCAAACGGAGCGCCCAACGCGAAGATGCATTACACACAATGACATTATTATTTTGTCATTCCCATGATCGGTTCTTAGAGTAAGGTATGTTCTCTTGTGTTGTGGACTGTTCACGGTTTCGAATCACGTTCTCGCACGAGAGATCGTGTGGAGAGGCGAAGCCAATCTTTCCATATGAGCCCAACCAAGATGCACGTGGACGGTGCGCGACCAACACTACTGGTACTCGTACATCATTCTCATATACTCCTATTATTGTAGGAGTAGTCGTACGAGTTAGATCAAAGGATGTAATTTGATTATGCCCATATTCTGGAAAATGGTGGGGAGTGGGGACTCTACGAGTACAAGCGCCAAGTCCTCTCACAAAATTGATTCGGGGAGCGACTGGAGAGACTAAGAGAGAAGACGAGCTAACAACCAACAAGAACACAGGCAATAAAAGGTACGAAGATCAATCAACCATGACCACGTCACGTGTCTGAGAGAGAGAGGATGCGATCCGAATGGAGGATAGTCCCAGATGGGCATATACTCTGGTACTTTGGGCTCGTGTTGTTGCAGGACGGTACATAAATGAGGAAAGAGGACAAAGTTCTCGTAAGTACTCAATCGGAAAAATGACGAGATTCTTCGTTGTGTTTCCATCCACAACAACACGTTTCGGTAGAAGAGTACAGGCGTCCCGGTCCAAGAAGGACTTTTTGGAATAGGTAGTTTTCTCGATGTCAATCTTCACCAAGGCGGACAAAATGCCTTTCTGTCGACTGCATGTCATGTGGTCACATTCACAAACATTCTTGTATCCGGCCAAACGAGACATGGCAAGAATACAGTAAGGGTTGGCCCTCGAAGCATCCTACATGATTCTATACTATAGAGAGATAAAAGTAGGTGGTGATGACATTTGGTTTCTATTCATATAGTTGGGACCATTCATGTTTGTGTTAACAGGCAAACTCCAAGGAGCTTCCAGTGGATGTGAGACTTTCTGTGACACTCATATCATCGGTCGAGCCTTTGTTGTTGTTGTTGCAAAAGCTATTTCCCCCACAGGTGCGATTACTTCGTGTCGAATTTTGTTGCAATTGGTAATCGTAGCCATCATATCCAGCCACCAAGATCATGCGACGCATGGATCGCCTAGATAGTTGATGATGACTACCAGGGAACAAGGGTTCTTCTTCTCGTTTCAAGGGGGACGATGGACCAGTTGTGGACGATGACACGGACAATGAAGAGGACGACGACGAGTGTCCCACGACACCTGTTACGGAATGACGATGGAGGGGTGCATTCGTGTTATTGTTGTCGTCCTCATCATCACCACGATCGCGACTGTTCCACCAACTCTTTCGATCATCACTCCTCTTTTTGTAACTCGTAGCCTTTTTGTCAATGCGCAAGGAAGCTGGAAGCATGAGGTTTTCACTGGATGCCGATCGTGATACGGACAAGGACCGTCGTCGTCGTGGTTCCTCTGTGGTGGACAATTCTTCATGTTCCAATTGTTTTTTCGCCTGTTGAATGTTGGGGAAATTGACCAATCGGCTGGGAGAGCTGGTGCGTGACTTGCGGCTGCGACTACTACGATCATTATCATCATGGCCCAGCATCTGGAGGGACGACTGGGACGATTGTGGAGAAGGATGGAGATAGTCTGAAATGAGTGACGATGCCGTCGAGGTCACGGAGGCTGACGGTGCCGGAGGTGACGTGGAGGGTGGTACGGCATTTTTGAACCGGCACAAGACATGGGGGGAGAGTGGCTTGGGTGATGTTGTTGTCTCCATGGTGTTGGTCAATGGGGAGGATGACAAGGGCACCTCTTTGGTCTTGGAACTCTGTACCACTGCCGTCCATTTGGCAGCCAACGAAGATCGTCGTCGTGCTGGTACGGCTGGTTCGGAGGCTCCCACAGAAATGGCCGTGGTCGACGTCCGGGTGGATCGTGTGGTATCATTGTTGTTGCTGTAACCGTTGGAACCACCCGTGGTCTTGTTGTTGGGTTCATCCTCAAAGAGCATCCACCAAGAATTGCTGTCCTGGATCTTGCCCTTTTCTTCCTCCTTGGGTTCAAACAAAATGACAACTTCATCTTCGCCATTGCTATAACTATCGTCCAAGTGACAATCATGATCCTCGTCATCCTCGTCGTCATCCTCGTCGTCATCGTCTGGATCTTGCATTAGTTCTTGACTTTGCACATCAAATTCATGACTCTGAATACTTTCATCATCATCCTTATAATCTTCGTCTTCACTGGCACTGCTGGTATCCTTGGCTGCCTCATCGGGACGGCTGCTGTTCCAACGTTGGACTCCAACTGGATCCTTGTCGTCGTCGTCGTCGTCCCAGAGATTCTTGACCAAGGAAGGTGCTCGCACTGCTGCCGAAGGCGCGACATCACTGCCCTGGGGTTTCTTGGAAGTCAATTCGACGACCACAGGAGGAGGTCTCGTTGTTTTCATTGTCGTCGTCTTGGTCGTTGCTGCTGCTGGGGGAGACTGGTGTTGGTGTTGTCGTTGTCGCAGGGGGGCCGACGATCGTTCCCGACCACCACGAGAGGAGGAGCCTGGCGTCACGGGAAGTGGTTGTGGTGATTGTGCGGCTTGGTGGTGGTGGGGCGTACTGCAACGGCTCTGAATGGGAGTGGTTCTCGTCGTACCAATACTACTCCTTCGTTGTCGTAACGGTGTCACATGGGGAGAAGGAGGAGGCAGGGGAGGTGCCGCATGCGGAAATTGTTCAAAGACACTCAAGACTCGGGGCGATAAGCGTTGAATGGGTGACGTTGGAGTTGTGGTGGTGGTGGTGGATGCGAGCGAACGACGACGGTGATGCTGGTGCTGACTGGGCAATGGTGATGATGGTTGTTGTTGTTGTTGTTGTTGTAAGGAGGTGGGTAACAGTCGAGCCGCTGGAGACAAGCACGCCGTATCGTCGGAACGTTCCGTTGTCTCTTCTTGTTCTTGTTGTTCTTCTTCCGTTGGTGGATGCGTCGTTGTGGGTGTCGTGCTGACCACCACCACGACTCCTGGATGATGCTGTTGTTGCTGTGGTCCGGCATCTGTGGTGGTAGTTCCAGAGGACGATTCTTGTGGTGGTGGTGGTTGTTCCCCAGTGGTGGTAATGGTAATGGTTGTCGTATTGCTATGATGATGCGTGGTGGTGGTGGTGGTGGGGGCAGCCACGACGGTGGTGGTGGTCTTGTGTTGCGGGTGCTTCTTTTTGGAGGAGACACGGTGTTGTTGGTGGTGGTGTTTCTTGGCTGGTTGTGGACTTGGTGCGGCTGCGGCGGTTCGGACTGCGTGGGTGGTCTTTTTTCGAGCCCTGACTACTGGAGCTGCAGTCATTGTTGTCGTAGGTTCTTCTTGTTCTTCTTGTGGTTGGGTCTCACGACCCAAGGCCAAGGGTGCCAAGGGCAAGAGGGAGGCTCGTCGGCTTCCTCTTGGTTCGGAGGAACGAGGAGGAGGGGTGTTGCTGGTACAAGTCGTCTTGTGGTTGTTGTTGGAGGATGGGGTGCTGCCATTCGTAGTACTCGTGGTAGCACTGGTGGGAGATCGAACCTTTTTTTGGGCCGGGTAATAAAAGCCACTGGACGGTGAGGAGGAATCTCCTCCTTGTTCCGGTTGGGGACTTGAAGTGGTGCTGCTGGAGGGGAGAGCCGATCGTCGTGACTGACGTCGATGATTGTGGGTGCCGCCTCCTGTGGTGGGAGTCGTAGGAGGGTGATGACCTGGAGAATTAGCACCACTACTCGGCAACAGGACCTTCTTCTTGGTGACCAGAGGAGTTGTCGAGACTGGACTGGACGGCAAGGACGATCGACGGGCTTGTCGTCGAGGAGTG
The DNA here is from genome assembly GCA_946965045.2 of Epithemia pelagica. Lineage (NCBI taxonomy): Eukaryota > Bacillariophyta > Bacillariophyceae > Surirellales > Surirellaceae > Epithemia > Epithemia pelagica. The sequence continues at coordinate 716,699 of OX337239.1, read as the reverse complement.
GTACTCCGGCCACCAGTCTCAGTCACCATGGCACCTGGACTCTTGTGGTGGTGGTGGTTCTTCTTGTGTTGTTGGGGTTGTGAAGGAGCATGATTCGGGTCCTCGTTGTACGGCGCGGAGGAAGAAGAGTTGGAGGAGCCAGGATTCGTGGTTCGGGGTTTGGTGGGAGTGGGATTGCGAAACAAGAGGGGAAAGGCCAATCGTTTGCGGGCCGCCGGAACGTGAGACGCCGTGGGAGACAAAGACGATTGGGGTGGTGGTGGTTGTTGCTGTTGCTGTTGCTGTTGCTGTTGCTGTTGCTGTTGCGGTGCCTTGACTCGAATCCGAAAGGGAGAGGCACCACCTCGTTTTCGGGGGCCCGCCTCGACCAGTCGTTGTTGTTGAGATTGTGGTTGTTGAGATTGTTGTTGCTTGGACGGTGTGGGACTGCGTTGGGGTTGTTTGGGAGACGACGATCCTTGGTGCGGATTGTGAGCCAGGAGAGACTGCCGTTGTTTGCGAACCAAGACCACGGCCTTGGGAGGAGGATCCTCCATTCGGACGGATGGAGTCGTGGCTGTCCTTGGAGTGGTTCCTCCAGTAGCAGCAGCAGCACAACTGTGGTGAGTGTGAGTGTCCCTGCAAGTCGCCACTACCCCTACTTCTTCTTCCACGTCCAGAGTGGACCAGGAGGAGGATGCCATGGAAGTATTGGTTTTGGTACTTTGTGTACTGGTGGTACTACGACCACTGCCGCCGCCTCCATTGTACTGAGGAGAAGAAGCAGGAGAAGTTGTGGTGATGGTAGTCGATCGTTTCTTGGGAGTCACAACGGTGGTGGGGATTTTGTGAGGACTCGAGTTGCGGTGATTGCTGCTACTGCTACTGGGAGAAGACGCCGAGGGGTCCAATTTTGGTGGTGGTTCGTGCTGTTGTTGTTGCTGCAACACGAACAAGCGTTGACACTCGTCTTGGCAGGCTTGCCACACTTCGGGAGAGGCGGCCGTGGTGCGTGTCGTACTCGTACTGCTCCTAGTCGATGGTTGCGCGTGCTGCCGCCGCGCCGTTTGCACAATGGCATGGGCCTCTCGATACCGCAAAAACTTGTATTGATGCATGAGTTGTTGTTCCAAGGGAGGAGGCATGGTGGTTGATGGAGTTGATGGAGTTGTCGTTGGAGATGTGGAGGTGAGAGAGGCACGCCGAATGCGAAACGGTGATGCACTCGTCATGGAATGAATAGATCGAAAAGCACCTTGGTGTTGTTGTTGCGCCAACAAAAGATAAATCAAAGGAACGCAACACAAAGTTTGTGGTTGTGGTTGTCGTAACACACACACACACAAAAGGCAACACACACGTGTGTGGTTTTCAATGCTCTCTTTGCGTTCTCAACTTGGAAGGATTCGGAATTGTGGTTGCTGCAGCAACGACTGTGCTACATCCAAACTCCACACAGACAAAAGAAAGCGGGACTAAGGCTCTTTGTCATGTGCCTCTCTCTTGTATGCATGTTTTGTTTCCGATCCTTGAGAGACAGATGGTCGGGGTAGACTCGAGAACGACACCACCCCATTGGGGTGTTGTTCGACTGTACACAAGGTAGTCGTATTTCTACTCTACATAATATAGAATTCTGTAGGGAAACACCCGATGCCAAATCCCGGGCAACGGAACCCGCTTCTTAAGTCCTCGCGAATTAACCTACTACACAATCTGATTGGGGTTTTCCCAACGAGGAATTAAATAGAGCAATCGGGAATGCTTCGGGACTGTCCTTTCACGATCGCACTGCACGAGCCAAATTCGATTTGGGACTCGAGGCGGTACAATCAATACTACAATAGTTCGACTCTAACTAAGGTGAGCTACCTAGTACACAGAGTTGTCTGATACCAGTGTGGTAATGTCCTCCGAGAAAAGAGAAAATTCAAAGCGTGTAAACGCTGGACTCTCAACTCTCAATCGGAGGATATTCCAGATTCCGCGACCGACCAATGTTCGTTCCGGGGCGTCGGTTTGAGAGTGGGAAATCGTGTTGGGATCAATGAGACTGCTGTTGTGGGCGATTCATGTGCGTTCCCATTCCACCGAATCTTGGGGGCGAATCTTTCGTCTCCGTCGGTCTGTTGTGGCCACACGGCCGATCCTCGATCCTCTCCCAATAGACATCCCAACAAGAAGAGAATCACTACTGCTCCGGTCGGACGTTCTTCTCCTATTCGTTTTCAGGTCCAAGCAAGAAAGTAGGACAATGGCGCCACCCTACGATGATTGGAGGCCACAACAACCAACAGGACGACCCAGGAGGACCACGACCATGGCAGTGTCTGGGCTGCTGCTGCTGCTGCTGATGCTCGTCCACGACAGGCCGTCGTGGTGGGTGGATGCTGTTGCTGCCACGGTGGATTCGGAGCCGCACTTTGTGGTGGGAGGATACCTTCCGGAATATCGCATTCCACATCAGGATCATGACGAAACGGGACCCTCATCCTCATCATCACAAGATTCCTGGCTCAACGACACATCGCTCTTGTTGACCGATTTGTACTTGTTTTCGACCGACTTTGATCCCCACTCGTGGAAAACCGGCAGCAGCAGCAACACGGACAATAACGACCACGACGACAAGTGGGAGACCATTGTGGACGACCTGGTGGCGACGGATCGTGTGTGTTGTTTGGATCGAAATCGTCATGTCCGACCGGTCCAACAAGCCCAAGACTATCGACGTCAGCGCAGTACCGACGGCCAACCCTTGCGTGTGTGGTGGACGATTGGAGGCGTCGAACGATCGACGGGATTTGAAACCCTCATGGAATGGTCCGCCCAACAACAACGACAAAAGGCCAAGAATCAAGAAACAGAGGAAGATTGTTTTGTGCAATTTGCCACCTTTTTGCTGCACCTGTGTCGTCGCTTTGACTTGACAGGAATTGTCTTGGACGATCAAAGCATTCATGGCGCGAATCGTGTCTTGGAATATGGCTCGCCCCGGAACATGAAACACATTCAAAAAGTGATGCAGTTGAATCGATTGATTGAAACCGTCTCCACCACCTTGCACGCATTTCACTATCAATTGGCCATTACCATACAAGCAGGTGTGGTGTTACCGCCGCGCATGGTCCAAGCCGTGAATGCCATTCATGTCATGGCCTACGATATGCATGCCCCCCGTGTGGATGGATTCGACCAAGTCTTGAAACCCACCCTGCAGGCCGTGGCGCAACAAACGGATCCCCACAAACTACTCTTGGGAATTCCAGCCTATGGACGACAGGTGACACCCCCACATGCTCAAGTTCAAACCTTTGCCGAATTTTATGATTCCCTTTCGACGACAACGACAACGTTCCACACACCAGCCTTGTTGTCGGATTTGGTGGAAGGCATCCCCTCCGAATGGCAAGGATATATTTTGGATTCTCCCCGTGTCGTACAAGAAAAGGTACGTTACGCACAACAGGAGTTGAACCTACAGGGTGTCTTTTTGTGGGAATTGGGGCAAGACAAGGTCCTGGCAGTAGTGGAGAAGGAGGACGACAATGACGGCGGACCCATGGCTGGTTTGCTGTTGCAAGCGGCGACGGCGGCTGTTCAACGACCCTCGTTGACGAATACAAGCACTCCCCTATCATCGTCAATCAAAGACGAGTTGTAGCGAGATGACGACCTGAGTGTGGAATACTCATAGGAACAAGTTATATTCGTACTCCACTAGAGGTCCCACTAGATTACCTCATGGGTAGCTAGGCGTACTTTACTACAAAAGGGTTGAGGTTTCAAAATTTCTAGCCTGTCCGTTCCGCGTTCCTCAAAAGTTTCGCATGCGCGCCAGTCAATCGTTGCACGATCGATTGATAGAGGAACGGGATCAACATCATGTGGATTTCATGGTTAAGTATTTGGTCTTGTGGTCGGATTTGACCATGAGCAAAAAACCTCGCATGGCGACTCCACACGGATGCATGAAAAAAAACTGCAAGAAAGAGGGGAACGTTGTGTGAGGAGAAGATCAAATAATACTGTGTGACAATCAACATGCCAAGACATTCCTATCCGACAAACAGCTTGAGCCTCGTCTCTTGTTCAAGGGACTGGGAGGATGCGTCCATGGAAGATGCCGGACAAGTTTGGTACGTAACAGTTCTCTGAAGCTGAAGTGGTGCGCAACATTACTCGAAGCAAAAGTAGTTTGACACAAAAACATCATCTGACGTCTTTTGCTCTTGTGGTGTCGTGTATGGTCTCATTGCTTGTTGCAGCTCCCTCTCATCGAATTTTGCATCACCGACACAACACAATAAGAGGTTGCTTCTTTGTGGACCACAGTCATCACTGAGAAGCAAACGAACTTCCACTCTCTCGATTCAACAAAGGCGGGAACGAAATCGACAATGGAGAAATGAATTTCTCGATTCCTATGAGCATGGGATGCGCTCACCATCGCGAAGGTCCACCACCAAAGTGTCCCGGACAAAATCGGGTCTTCTCATTCAAACCACTCGGCAACATGCCAACAATCCGTCTTCCAGAACAACACCGAATCAACAACAAGATGACACGGAGTTGTGGCTAATGCTGGACAATCACTTTCGCTTTTAAAACTTCCTTCTCAAAATCGACTCATTCACACCAACTGCTTTTAAAGAATAATGACCAGAACGGTTCAATCGATACGAAACAACAACCCTCTTCCTCACGATTGGGGCCATCTCGCTTAGCAGCAACTGAAAATCTCTGGACGCTGCGTCACATTTTAGCTTCTCATCTCGATGCAATTATGGCATCTCACGAGAGTGTACGTTCGCAAAGCTGTTTAATGGATGGACTGTGATACGCCATCTGGATATTGTGTACTACGGGGGTTGCTGTGGGCAATAAAAAAAGTCAAATTGGAACATACGAGATAATCATTTTTAGAATCAAACTTTGATTGAGCGGCAGCATTTTGTTGTTGTCTAGGTACTGTGCTGCCATGTTATTAACGGTGACTGAAGGGCTAGGCCTTCAAGGCCTTAGCTCGAGTCGAAGGGAATACGGTTCAACTTGAGCATTGCTTTCACTCAATTCAACTCCTGCAAGGTCTTTTGCTGTTCGACTACCCACGCGGCATCGGCATGTCCCCAAACCATGGCCATCCATCGCGAGTTCAAACTCGCTTGAGCTGATGTTTCCGCCAACCGTTGAATAGCCTCGTCACTATTGTTGTTGTTAGAAGAAGTAGATGACGATAATATGGATTGCATGGCTTGCTCCAAAAAGACGGCTCGTCTGGTTTCAGCCACATGTCTCGCGCGCCGCAAGGCATGCAGACGACTACTATATCCTTCCAATCCTCGAGGGGGTAAAACAAGCTTTGAACTTTCTGGCGTTGGCATTGAATAAGGTTGTTGCTGTTGCTGGAAAGGCGATGGAACCATATTCGAGCTAAGGTTTGGCATGGTGTTTTGATTCGCTGAATGGCTGGACGAAGAAGATGCCAACAAAAGTTCTTGTAGAGAAGGCGGTGAAGCAGGGATGCTTTGTTGCTCTTTGAAAGGGCCCTGTGAGAGATTCTCGTTTGCACGGGGTTGAGATACCTGGCCCAGACCAGAAACGGTTTGGGGTTCTTTGAGAACGGCCAGGGTGCATGCGGTTTGATACACCTGGGACAAACAATCACAGTAGCGTCGTGCTTGACGGAATCCCTTACACAATTCACGGAGGGTAACCCGAGAGGCTTCATACTCTGAAGCCGTCCACCACATAGAGCTTCTATTTAAACAAGGAAGGCACCCATCTTGATGAACCTCAAGGTCCAGTCTCTCCTGGTCTTGAAAAGTGTCGTCCGCGTAATATTGGTAAAAGGGTGGAATGGCTTGAGAGACAAGTGCCTCGGCAAATCGAACTTGTTTTCGAGTCGTTCTAGCTTTTTTGGTGGATGGGAGGGATTCTGTGCTGGAGAAACTATGGCAGGAAATGCTCGAGCGGAGGCATCCACTGGCCGTTGACGATGGCGTAGTCATGAAGCACTCATCTTCAGATTCTCCGTCATATTCCAATTTGTGTGGATGATGGTTGGTTTCCGTGTGGTCATGAGTCCGGCAGCGTTTCTTGCTTGTTCGTTGATGTTGCGCAGTATCGTGCATCATGGTAAACAATTATCAAGCAGTGGTCTCTTTCTCCGCTGCAATGAATAGATTGAAGACTTCCTGTCGTCTTCTGCGCAAAGGACAGATTCACTCTCAAGCTGCTGCTGCGATACAGAGCGAGTCACTACTGTCTGTGGTCTCAAGGGAGCAAATGAAATTTTGGAACGGCACACGGCGAAAATTTATGAACGAAGGCCGTTGTTGTTCACCCAGGACAAAAGCCAACAGGAGAATGAAGAATACAGGAATTTTGCTTCCAGCAGTTGCATTTTTGGTGGTAGCTACGATAAATCGCACCGAAACACGAAAGCCAACGCGCTTGTACGTACGAGGTCATGGTGACCAATCAGGAGCCATTGATACAATCTGTCCCGAACCATGCCGGTCAGAATCTCAGAAAGTCACTGACGCAGTTTTGCGCAGTCATGTCCCCCCCAAGTGAACAGGAAAATTTCAGCCTCTCTCTCCCCCGAAACATTCATTAGGACCAAGGAGATATCAAAATAACCCCTTTAGAAACTTACAAATTTCAAGGTCGTTTTGAGGGGCGGAAAGTTCGTTTTCAAAATACGCCCCTTTTCGGAATGCTTCAATACATGGAGAAGGGGAAAGGGGAGGCTCTTGGGGTCTGAAATCACAAAACTTTGAAAGTGAAGCCGACTTGTATTTCAAAAAATGCAACGGAGGCATGAGGAGTAGACCATGAACAATGGTCAACTGAGACGTATACAGCAAATACCTAGTGTGATTATTTTCAATAGAAAATATCTGGATTGAAACTTAAAATTTGATCCTGATAAAGTCAAGATCAATTATGGAATTTGTAATTTGTGTTCTTCAACCAGCTGGACAAGCAATCCTAGCTAGTCTTATAGTCATTGAAGTCCAACCTGACGAATGAAGATTGCAGATTACTTCTCTACGAACTACGAATACTCTTTCCTTTGTGTAGATGCGGAGTACGAGTAGTGGTTGAGGATAGCAGAGCAACCGGTGAATATAGAGGACCAAGGTGCGACTGGTGCGACTGGCCATTCGCAAGATATAGGCCATTCGCAAGATGCGGAATCATGGACATTGGTTTGTAGACGTGGCAAAAGCAACGAAAGAACGAACAAGAGAGCCAACGCTCATTCAATGGAGAATACGTAGTTCGATAAGCCTATAAAGAGTTGCTTTTACGGCACGGCTTGTTAGAAGTTTCAACATATTCTCCATTGAAATTCATTACACTAAGTACCTCCGTTGTTGACGTGAAGTACTCTTATGAGTGAAGAGGGCACAAGTGACCGCGTACAATCTTTATTATCGGAACTGGCCCAACTCACTATCGAACAAGAGGATCTCTTACACGAAGCGGAACAGCGCTACCAACAACGCTTTCGCACCAAGGAGGCGCAGCATCGCGAGGCCATCGCTGCACTGGAGCGACAACGAGAAATCGAAAGAGACAACGATTACGAGGAAACGGAGATTCGGAAACAGCTGATCTTCGAGGAGATACAAGAAAAGCGACGCACGTTGCTAGACAAAATCAAGCGGGCTGAGCGAGGCCCAGCAACCTGCGCGGCTATATACCCAGAGCACTCCGCTGAAGCGTATCTTGTGGAACCGAACCCAGAAAACCCGAACCAAGAAAACAATTCGGAAGAGAATCAAGAGCGTCGCGCATCTTCAGTCGCTCTCGTTGACCTGAGCCGAGAAACACCGGACGGTGAAATCGAAACAGAAACAATCATCCCCGCTATTCCACCACAAAGAGGCGTACTCCCACGGTGGATTCCAATTGGAACTCGCGTTTGGGTATTAAATACTCTCAAGTTGAAGGAAACAGTGGGACGAACACATCTCCAAGGCACAGTGTCGCGCCACGGCACATTATATCACTTTATCAAGATTTGGAATCCCATCACCAAAGATACAGAAGAACACCGCCGCCATCGTGACAGCATTGCGATTGTTTAAACGAGATGTCTCAACAAGACAACGCAAATCGTCCAGACACGGTTGAGTCTAGCTCCCGGTCGAGTGGACAACGTCAAGGCAGAGGCGGACGAGGAAGAGGACGAGGATGGCAGAATCAGGCTCAACAATCCAACTCGCCTAGATTTCAAGGCCAAGAACCGTCGCTTAAAGAATGCATATTCGACTACAGTGAGGATCCGCAATCGAAGCGCTATCTACGAAACGTCGAGTTATTGATCGGCTACGTCGGTAGTAATTTTGATCGACACAATCAAGAGTTCCAACAAGCACTCGAAGCATTGGAACTACCCGACCCAGAAGAAGCAACAAAACCAAAAGACCCCACAGATATGATCCAAGTGGAAGAGTGGAAGATGGCGTACAAAGCACGCCAAGATCAAATGGTCCTCTACAAAAACTTTCGGGCAGCTCTATACAGCTTGATTATGGGACAGTGTACTCCGCTACTCAAGGATAAGCTACAGGCCCACGAGACCTTTGGAGAGATCAAGAAGATGCGTGACGGTGTGGATCTCTTGAAACTCATCAAGCAAATCACATTCACCTTTGATTCCGGACGCATATTCACTCTTGTCGCCCGAGATAAGCTCAAGGAAGATTTCTATAGTCTGAGGCGACGAAACAATCAAAGCCTCCATTCATATTACGAGGTATTCCGAGCCAAAGTCAAGGTCATGAATGAAGCCGGTATTGTCCTGTACGATAAGGACATGTTGGAACGAGTGGCGAAGGAAAAGAAACACACAACACCTTCTTCCGATGACCACGAGGACGCCCAAAATCGTTGTATTGCCATTCGATTCATCCGATCTTGTGGCAACAAGGAGTACGAAGCACATTTGCAAAATATGTTCTTGGATGGACAGAATGTATACCCCAAGACGCTTGCCAATGCTCGTGCGATCCTGGACAATCGAATGACAGGAAAACCAAAGAACAATCCTGGTCAGAGCAACGGTCAGCCCGACAACGCCACCGGTGTGGCGTATGTAACAAGTGGAGAGACGAGTTTGCCCGATTCCACCATGACAGGCCACTCCAATGCGACAACGGCAACAGAAGCACATGCAAGTGGCTCCCAAGCATCGACAACACAGAGTCGCTCAAATCGAACCAACTCACAAGCCGAGGGTAACAATGAATCCAATCGAGGTGTGCTAACCTCATTAAACTGGGGCTCAACCGTCAACTGCGACTCACCTGATTATGTTTTCTCTTCCTCGACCATGCAGGCTAGCATTCCCCCTCAATGGCTGTTACTGGACAATCAGTCCACCGTTGACATCATCAAAGATCCATCCTTATTAAAAAATATTCACTCGTCTGAGACTCCCATCGTCATTCAGAGTCATGCCGGACAGAGGACTCTTCAGTTGCGAGGACTCCTGCCTGGATATGGCATCGTATGGCATGATCCTGAGGGTCCAGCCAACATCATCTCCCTAAACAACGCACACACAAGATTTCACATCAAATATGACAGCGACCGTGGAAATTCATTTGCCTTACATGACCGAGCCACTGGTAGGCTGAAACACAAGTTCAATCCAAGCCCAGAAGGTTAATTCTACCTGGATACATCGACGTTACAGAGTAGCTTCGTAACAACTGTTAGCGAAAACGAAGATTCTTACTCCCCGGAAGAAATTCGTAGAGCCAAGCTGGCCAGATCACTCTTAGCGAAGATAGGACGGCCTTCTACCAAGGATTATCTTCATATCCTAAGGCACAACCTATTACCAAACGCTGACATTACTACTGACGATGTATACAGGGCCGAGAAGATCTACGGACCAGATTTGGGAACGCTCAAAGGCAAGACAACGAGACGTAAGTCCCCATTTGTCGACACGTCCACGACAGTACCACCTCGTATTGCTGAGAAGCACAAGGATGTTACATTGACCATTGACGTCATGCACGTGAACAATGTACCATTCCTGGTCACCACGTCAAGGAAAATACATTTCGGGACGATAGACGCCATACAATCAACCACTGACACCAATATCATACAATCACTGAAGAAGACTGTGGCAGTTTACCGACGTGGCGGGATTAGACCGAGAATTGTGTTGGCTGATGGTGCATTTACAAGTGATGATATGCAAGCCAGTCTTCAACTCCTCGGCATCACCATCAATCCCACTGCCAGGGACGAGCATGTAGGTGATGTGGAACGTTACATCAGGACTGTGAAGGAGAGGATGCGCTGTGTTTATAACACGCTTCCTTTCGATGCCCTACCGAAGGTCATGTTGATAGAACTGGCCAAATTTGCCACATTTTGGTTAAACTGCTTCCCACATCACACCGGCATTTCCAAAACACAAAGTCCACGTCTACTCGTGACCGGTGAGCATGTCGATTTCAACAAACATTGTCGGTATGAATTTGGCCAATACGTGCAGTGCCATGAACAGCACGATAACACCATGGCCCCAAGAACCATCGGAGCTATCGCATTGAGGCCAACCGGTAACAGGCAAGGTAGTTATTACTTCCTTAGCCTCGCTAGCGGCAGAGTAATCACAAGGAATCACGCCACCGCTTTACCTATGCCAGCAGAAGTCATTCAACGAGTACATCAGTTGGCACAAAGTCAGGAAATGCAACCGGGACTAGCGTTCGGCAATCGTGACAACAGAATCTTGTTCCTAGACGAGAACAATGAACTGTTTGATGATGATGACGAGTCCTATGAAGATGTACAGGACATGGATGAGGATCTGCGGTATGACGATGATCTAGTTGAGAACGAATTAGCTGAAGATGACGTGCCTGATGTTGAAAATGTCATAAACGAGCCAGAGCCCAACCAGCCGTTGGACAATTTGGATCTTGAACCGTTGGAAATCCAAGGAGTGGGGGCAGAAGTCAATCTGCCTGACCCAGTAGACAATGAACAATATCATGATGCGCACGAACAAGACAGTAACGGTTCGACCTATGATGATGCTTTGGAGGATGTTGTGATGGATATGGATGCTGATGAGGAGGATGAGGGAAGGGAGCTAGCCGGTGGAGTAGAGGAGGAGAATGAAGAAGAAGCATCTCTCACAGATGAGGACTTAGGGATGGATGTAGATCCTGAACAGGAGAACAACAACCAACCCGAAAATGAACCCCGATACAATTTACGGCCGAATCGACAAAGAAGCTATGCCCACCGTTACGGACATTCTTATGCCGCTGTGGACAAGCTTCAGCGTGGACGTTACGATGGCTATTTGCGTGATGGAATCCTGTATTTGGTGTCAACAGAAATCAATATGGCCACACCACAAATGCCAATGAAAAAAGGCATCAAGTTGTTCGGTGATAAAGGCGTGGCTGCTGTGAAAGTGGAGATACAGCAGTTACACGACCGCGGTGTTCTACGGGCTGTTCATAAAACTGATCTAACTTGGAACCAAGTGCAAGAAGCGTTAGGATACTTGATGTTCCTAAAACGCAAGCGCTGTGGCAAAATCAAAGGAAGAGGCTGCGCTGACGGGAGAAAGCAAAGAGCTTATATTGACAAACCCAAATCGGCATCACCCACAGTTGCTACTGAATCCGTTTTCATCACTGCCGTGATTGACGCTCTAGAACGACGCGTGGTTGCAGTAGCTGATATACCAGGGGCATTCATGCACTCCGACATGGACCCCGACGTATATATGCGACTAGATGGGTTGATGGCTGAGCTATTGCTGGAAGTGGATTATGACACCTACGCTCCTTTCTTGACCTATGAGAAGGGTCAACCGGTGATTTATGTGGAGATGTTGAAAGCTCTTTACGGCACGCTTCGTGCCGCTCGTTTGTTTTGGGAGAAGCTTACCGCCGTGCTCAAGAGTTGGGGATTTGTTATCAATCCATATGACTCGTGTGTTGCAAACAAACAAGTAAACGATCGACAGCTCACTGTGACGTGGCATATTGACGATTTAAAAGTCTCGCACGTTGATGGCAAGGTAGTTCATCAATTTTTGGATGACCTACGAGCGGAGTTCGGACAGTTGGGCGAGATCTCAGTGTCTGAGGGTACTCGACACGATTACCTTGGCATGTTCCTCGACTATGGGGAAGATGGTGTGGTTCAAGTGGATATGAGATCGTATCTTGAGACCATCCTACTTGACTTACCAAAAGAATGGATCGGTCGAGCCCGTAGTCCCGCAGCCAAACACCTTTATCATGTGAACCCAAAGGCTCACAAGCTGGATGAAACAAAATCAGACCGGTTCCACAGTGTGACCATGCAACTCGCTTACATGGCACAACGTGGTCGCCCTGATATACGGACTGCCATAACTTTTCTCAGCACCCGTGTCATGGCTCCTGATGATGATGACTACCGCAAACTCGGACGGGTTCTGAAGTATTTACAATCCACACGCGATTTGATCCTGCGTCTAGAAGGTGACCCAATGATGCATCTGTGGTGGTGGGTTGACGCATCTTATGCGACTCACCCCGATCTAAAAGGACACACTGGGGGTTTCATGACCATGGGAAAAGGAGCAGTGGTGACGGCTTCATCGAAACAAAAACTCGTGGCCCGTAGTTCAACTGAATGTGAACTCATTGGGGTACACGATGTACTCCCGTCTATCATCTGGACCAAGAATTTCATACAGGCCCAAGGCCATGAGATCAAGGACGTAACCCTACATCAAGACAATCAGAGTAGTATTCTATTGGCGAAAAATGGAGGGCTATCCAGTTCGAAGCGAACCAAACATATCAACCTTCGCTACTTTTATATCACGGACTGCATCAAGCGGAAAGAGATGGATATTGCATTCTGTCCGACTGAAGAGATGGTCGCCGATTTTTTTACCAAGCCATTACAAGGTCGCATCTTCTACCAATTGCGTGATATCATCATGAATGTACCATCGGATAGTAAATATCATTCCTCGGCACAAAGGAGTGTGTTGAGGATAGCAGAGCAACCGGTGAATATAGAGGACCAAGGTGCGACTGGTGCGACTGGCCATTCGCAAGATATAGGCCATTCGCAAGATGCGGAATCATGGACATTGGTTTGTAGACGTGGCAAAAGCAACGAAAGAACGAACAAGAGAGCCAACGCTCATTCAATGGAGAATACGTAGTTCGATAAGCCTATAAAGAGTTGCTTTTACGGCACGGCTTGTTAGAAGTTTCAACAGTAGTATTAATACTTCCCGGTGTTGAGTCCTTTCAAGGAGGGACCGCCCGGCGCGGAGGGTAGAATGATGAGGAGGGCAATGGTCGAGGAGGGCGCACGCCCGACAAGACAATAGCCCGTCGAGTCATTCTCCCGACAAGCCGGGCGCGCCCGACGGCCAGACACAGGGAAGTAGTAAACTTACTCCCTATCAAGCTGTGTAGGTAGTGAGAAATTCCTGGAAGCCATGTCACAAAGTGTCACACAAGTGTCACACAGGAGAGGGAAACCGCGCGACTCGCACAAAACTACTTCCCGGTCGTACAAAAAATTCTTACTGTAGTATAAATATGTGAGACGAACTACCTACACAGTCTGGTATGGAGTTAGTATTAATACTTCCCGGTGTCGAGTCCTTTCAAGGAGGGACCGCCCGGCGCGGAGGGTAGAATGACGAGGAGGGCAATGGTCGAGGAGGGCGCACGCCCGACAAGACAATTGCCCGTCGAGTCATTCTCCCGACAAGCCGGGCGCGCCCGACGCGAGAGGACGGCCAGACACAGGGAAGTAGTAAACTTACTCCCTATCAAGCTGTGTAGGTAGTGAGAAATTCATGGAAGCCATGTCACAAAGTGTCACACAAGTGTCACACAAGTGTCACACAGGAGAGGGAAACCGCGCGACTCGCACAAAACTACTTCCCGGTCGTACAAAAAATTCTTACTGTAGTATAAATATGTGAGACGAACTACCTACACAGTCTGGTATGGAGTTAGTATGAGTACTCGGATCTCGGATGTCGAATGTCGAATGTCAAATGTCAAATGTCAAATACCCCAACAGCACAAAGCAAGAAAACCTCAAGGTGATGGACCTCCCAGCACCATCATCACGAGCAATCTCTCTGCTTTCAGTGATCCATTGCAACACCACAAACCACGAACAACGTGACGTGGACAGTCTCAAAGGGTCGTAATGTTTTTGATGGGTGGCACGAAATGAACCGACTGACGTTTGGAAGGATCGAATAATAATCGTGGAGTAGTGTCCATGTCAAGCCGTGACATGAACCGTTTGTGAACGGTGCGCATTTCTGGCGTCCCATGGGCCTCCCTGTTCCGAGAAAGTGGTTCCTCTGAGTAAATCCCTATTCGGTAAGCAAGCCATGGTGAATGGATTTGTAGAAACAGCTCTTCCTCCATCCATTTGTCGATTCTTGAGGTTGCCTGGGAGACTAGTAGGTTGTTGTGTCCAAGACGGCCGTTGTTCTAAACATTGCCTTGTTGTCTCGTACCCAAACACAGGCCTCCGCCGACACCAACAAGTACAAAGCCACCAAGGTGTCATCATTCTAATACAGTCGTTCGTGAATGTGTGCCTAGGTCCAAATGCGAATGAGTCGTCAGGATGGGTGATTTCTCTTACTTATTCTCGTAGGCGCGGCTTCCTCCTAGTAGCTTTTCTCTCATGACACAGTCAGTGGTCCCTACCATGTTGTCGCGCATACAGTCCACCCCGGTTCGTTACGGCATCGGATTCTAAATACAATGCTCGCCTTAGGCGTGCTCTATGTAAGTAGTTGGGTCTCTTGGTCGTCGCAATGCTTTGGCCATTGCCGCTTTTCTCCATCCTTGGTGGACTTGGGATACTGAATGGGCGTGTAAGAAGCTAATGCTATGGGCGACTACGATCACACAACATCTACCTATCCGTAGATTACCTACCTAGCTAGGTAGGTAGTCGTAGACTCTTGAATTTGATCCATGATTGAATAGAGCTACAACAAGTTCCATGAAAGTTTGTCTGGAAGTATCGTGCAAAATATAGAAAACTCGAGTCGTCACGTCCAAAAGTTCTATGCATGGTTTTGACCCCCCGAACACACTTGTCATTTTTCCACCACCATGGGCAAACCGTCAAGGCGATCCACAACAAGAACTGCCTCGGGGTCCTCCTCCGTTGTGCCAGGTCCAGTCCATCGACTACCCACCATGATTTCACATGTGTCAACGATCCAAAACTGAAAATAGGCGACCCGCGGATCTTTCTTTGACATTTAATGTTGGAACGCCACAACGAGAAACGAAAGGAAGGATCGTGTCTCTTCCTCTCGTCAAAACGTCTCCCTCCCTGGAATCCATAATGTTGCTTTGTAGTTCTTCTCCATGGGTGTGAAGCAAAATAATGGGAATGTGGATTCGTTTCGCCTCTCTCCGCCCCAACCAGATCTTTCGGTGAGAGGGCAAAAAGCGTCCGAATCATTCACTTCTCCCCATTCCCCACCAATTTTCCAAAATATGATGCATTGGTGGCGTAAGTCGATTTCATGACTAGAATCATTTGTGGCTACTGAAAAATGTTGTAATCGTGTACAGTTGGTCGCGCATTGTCCCCTGGCATCTTGTCGGGGGCTATTCATCTCGTGGCATGGTTCGCCTCTCATTATTCAGTGAAAAATTCCCCAACCAACAAAAGAACGCAAACACGACCACAGCGAGAGAGGCGTTGACCTCGACGGATGTATGTGTGTGTCATTGCGAGTGTGCGGAGGAGGAAACAGGAAACATCATCCCTGTGAACGACAAAAGGACTTGTCACACTGCCATCCCCCAACGAGCGACATCTGGTCAGCAGAAGAAAAAAGAGGAACAAGATAGTATCCTTTCAAATATTGTTGTGAACGCACTTGCTGCATTCCTCCATTCACATCGAGATACAAAAGGTCTTTGCTTGTACCCCAATTTTTCTAGCGAACAGAGTTGTTACGAACAACAACCTGCTCCATTATTTCTGGAGGAAGAAACTCGTAGAGATCCCGTTGGTGACTATCTGCATCATTTCCGCCTCCAACCACCATGTCGCCGCTTTTACTCGAACCACAAATTCACTCCACAACCACAACGAACCACACGGAGGATGGGAATGATGCCACGATCCCGAATGGTTGCTCGTCCTTGTCGCAGCCTCAACAACAACAACAGCCACCGGATCAGGAAGATCCGGCATCACCACAAACGGAACCAACATCCGCACTGGATAGTTCCAATAAGAAGGAGGTCAGTCCCCCACACAAACTCAAACTCTCAACCAAAACGAACCACACTGGCCTGAGCCAGAGCAGCCACAGCAAGACTCGTCTCGCTGCTTCGACCAAACCCAAGCGACGAAATTCCACGACTGGTGCCTCCATCCAGCAACAAAAGGCAAGCACCAGCCGTTCGAAACCCAACAACGCCCTCTTAAAGAGAAGCACATCCACGCGTTCCATTCGGCCTCCTCCACCCTTTTCCATGATTGTCCTCGATCCGACTGTACGACAACCAGGTCCATTGGGCAACCCTGCATCCTTGATGGATCCCACTATCGATTCTCCCACTCACAAGGATGACAACCCGAAACCATTGGTGTCCTCCTCGGCACAACCAATGCCCAGTGCCGGAGCCAACACATGCCCTCCTCATCACCCGACACCTTCCAATCATCACCCATTGACACCCTCTGCTCGACAACGTAGATCGGTTGTGGACCGCCATTCCTTGAATACTCCTGTTTTGATGTCTCCCTCTTTGTCACCTCGCAAACATCATGAGAAGCCGGCCCATCCTCCGTGCGGGCCTCCCACTCCTCCTTTCGAACCAACCCGCAACAATCCTAAAATGACCGGCATGCCATGTGCATCGCCATTTCCCAAGTCACCATCGAAACAACGTCATTCGAGTAGTATACCCCCGCAGCAACTCTCACGAACCAACTCCCAACGACGGCTCGTATCGGGAGAAGGAGCAAGCTTGCACTCACGACCGTCTCCCGCTACGGCACGAGTCGACGGTTCCTCCTACCAGCCGTCACCTCAAAAATCAGTCATGTCCACGCCGCAGGGTCGCCGTCATTCCACAAGAACCAGCAGAGCACCAGCCGCAGCGGGTGCGGCAGCACCACCTCCTCCTCCCTTTTCATCGTCGTTGACGTCGGCAGTGGTGTCACCTCGTCGTTCCGGCAGTGACCACAACCAAAAAGTCATCAAACCCAAAAATCCATGGAGCCATGACACAATGATCCACAATGATAATAATGACTATGATGACGACAAGTATCAGGACATTTCCTCTTCGTCCTTCCTTTCCACTACAACGCACACGACGGGCTATTATAATTATCCGGGCCAGGACGATTGCCACCACAACCACTCCTCCTTTTCCTGCGGTATGCCTCCCATGATTCGACCCGAACAAGCAGTCCCATCGTCTCCCGAACGACGCCACCGACAACGACAGCGAAGACCCAGCCTCATGGACCGGGTGGGAACCTTGATGTGTCTGGCTCATCCATTGTCGTCTCCACATGCACAACCACAACAACGACAGTACGAATAATACTCGCCGGACAGATACAACTATAGTAGGACAGTTCTACCAACCTGGGGGATGCAGCGGCTGGTCCATACACTCGTCTTGTCGACCAAACAATACACGCGCACAGGAACCAACAGAGCAGGGGGAAGGGGCATTGTATGGTCATGTTCACAACCGACAGCATATATAGAGGGCTAAACACGGTACCTAACCATGAGAATTCATTTGGCATAGTCCATGCATCCGAATTCCTGTGCACCTTACAGGGTAGATGAAGGCTCTTTCGTGACTGACCCAATAGACTTTAGTCCCACATCTAGTGTCACCGTGGAGCTTTTGGTTTGTCGGAAGCAAAAATCTTTTCGCAATTGGTGTGACGTCCGAGCCGCTTCTTGGTCCAGAGAACCATGGTCGTTTTACGCTCAACACGCGCTATCATCCTGTCTTGGATATTGCACGGCACAAGTGGGATTGACTCGAAAAAAGGGTCTCGTCTCTGGGTCGTCTCATGGTTCTCGACAGCGCCATTCTCTGGTTCCAACAGAGTGCGCGTTGCCGGAAGAACAAGAACGAACCGGAAGTAACGACAGCTTAGAAACATTGACTTATATATCTT
Organism: Epithemia pelagica; assembly: GCA_946965045.2. Lineage (NCBI taxonomy): Eukaryota > Bacillariophyta > Bacillariophyceae > Surirellales > Surirellaceae > Epithemia > Epithemia pelagica. The sequence goes on along the minus strand of OX337239.1, from coordinate 698,489 downwards.
GGTCCCGACGACAGCAAAACGATGAGATACCTCCGTGTACTCTCTTCCTGACGGGACAATGGCGAATTCCAAGACCATGACAAAGGAACGGAACTTTCGGTAGGCCGATTGTTGTGGATGATGATGGTTGTCATAAAAATTATACGCATTGAAAAGAAACTCGTCTCTCGAACCACCAAAAGAAATAAGAACATGAAACTTGCATCTCGATTCCTGAAAGCTTCCGTCCTCACCATGGCGTTGAATTCTGCAGCTGCCTCACATCTTCGTACCATCACCACGAGCGAACCACACGAGTCGAATCCCAAAGCTCCACCACCACCACCACAAGACTCTGCGAATGAATACCACCACCATCGCAACGCCATGTCATCAGAGGCGCCCTCATATGAGTACACGGCAGATCCAGGAGCCTGTCGCACCAGTTCGGGTGGGACTAGAAGCAATGGATCCGATTACGTGCGGCACAATGGCAAAACGTACGATACTTGCAAAGAACTCTGCGATTCCAATACCTCCTGTGTGGCGTTTGAATTTGGGTCCGGCACGGGACCGTGTGAAATCTGGTCCAACCGTCCAGAGGATCATGAACGAGTCGGTCAATTGCAGTGTTATCACAAGATTGTCCGCGTCCCACAAACACCGTCCACTCCTCCACCGCATTCCTTTGACAATTGTCATGAAATTCATCGTCGACTTGTGTATGGATCGGGAGGAAACTTGCCCGAGACTGTGACGCGGCAAGGAGGATGGAAGATTTTGACCAAACTCTATCATCCCTTTGGCTACGAAGCGCCAGATCCTCCCCAAAACAATGGGGCTGAGCGATGGTGGAAATTGTATGCCACCTATTGGCATGAAGAGGGGTCGTCCTCACAGGGAGACGGAACGACGATTCAAATCAAGTTTGATTTACGTCAAACCATTCAGGATCCCGTGTTTACGTTGCCCTCCCTCTATGACAGGAATGACAATGGGGGCAGTGACAATACCGAGAAGGATGACTATGACTATCGTGGAGAAGGGTATAGTGATTGGTTTCAATTTGGATCGGGAGAGTCGAGTGACGCGGACAAGCGCCATGGCAAGGTGTATGCCAAATTAGACTCGAATGCATCCGACAACCTCTATGGACGCATTTATTGGATCCAGCTCGTGGCCTATGATTGTTACGACACCTAATCACTAAACCGCCGAGGGGGTGGTTGCTTTGCCCATGTATGTACACCGGAAGCGATTCTAGAGTTTAAATAGTGAGAGGCATGATCAAATCGCTAGCCTTGGTGCGGCTTCTCACCACATCTCATCTACGAACCAGGAGGACATAGCACTAATGTAGAATTTCACTCAAGGGTGGGCCCAGGCCGCACGGGATCAATCTATCGTCGTTCAGGATTTGGCTATGTAGTCAAGTGTTCCTAAAATAGAAGAAGCAATTATGTGGAATACTCCTCTCGCTCCCACAACATCGAGTTTGGACACAATAGATATATGGAAGGAACTGAGTTGTAGTCATGGCCTACGATTGCTTTAGGCCATTCACAAATGTGACACGTTCCATCCGTCTCAGACCTTTCGCACGGTGGACAGTGAATTGACCATGCCTCTTGTCATTGACAAAAGGCCCAACGTATGTATCACCACAGGGCAGCACGAATCTTCCACTCCCATGTCTCTTTGCATCTTTCCATTCACCATCATACAAAGCATCGTAGGCGTACTTCATCTTTCCTTGTCCATTGATTTTACCATTTTTCCATTGACCATGATACGAACGACCGTCTGCAAACTTGGACCATCCTTGTCCATTGATTTTACCATTTATCCATTCACCTTCATACGAACCGCCGTCTGCATACTCCATAACTCCTGTTCCGTGGCGTAAATTATCTTTCCAGTCACCGTAATAGAAATCGCCCTCATGAAATTTATAGCATCCTTTTCCATTGATTTCACCATCTTCCCATTCACCATCGTAGTAGGCCCCAGTGGATTGCATGAAGCATCCTTGGCCATGGCGTTTACCATCTTTCCATTCACCATCATAGTAGGCACCATTGGGATACTTGAAGCATCCTTTTCCATTGATTTTACCATCTTTCCATTCACCAGCATACGAACGACCGTCTGCATACTCCATAACTCCTTCTCCATGGCGTAGATTACCTTTCCATTCCCCATCATAGGAATCACCGTCATAAAATTTCAAGCATCCTTTTCCTGCCTTTTGGCCAGCTCCCCAGCTACCAATATAAGACTCCTCAAAACGACCATCTATAGAAACCTTTGTCCATCTTCCAGTACCGTGTTCCTGTGACGCATCAAAATCCCCTTTGTAGGTGATAACCATCATTTCGTCAAGTTCAAGATCCAGACGTTTGTATGTGGATTCACCATATCCATGAAGTTTTCCATTCTTGAAAGCTCCTTTATAGGTATAGTCAGTGAACAGGAAGTGATTTCCATGAAACTTTCCTTGTCCATGAGGCATTCTGGTGCTCCCGTCAATGTCACCAACAAAGGTACCGTCAATCAAACACTCACCATACTCTATGCTATGCAGTACAATCTGGAATGGCATATTGGCTATCTTGTTGGACTGACACGGAAGATATGACCTGATACGTGCTTCTCTGGACGTCTCTGCCGCATCTTCGCCTCGATGCTGATGTTCGAGTTCCTGGCGTTCTCGTTGTGCCTTGCGTTCATGTTCTGCATATTCCAGCTCCATTTGCTTCTTTTTCAAATCTAGTTCCTTCTCTTGTAGAGCGAGTTGTCGCTCCCGTGCACTGTCGCGCACGGCCGTGGCTTTTTCTTCCAGCTGCAACGGCAAGAAGGCGTCGCACTTGGGACAGGTGTCTTTCGAAGTCTTCCATTCAGTCTCTCGACCCACGCGCCGGATGCCCCGGACTCTTTCCCGAAGCACAACATCCGGGTGGATGACACAACAGCCATTTTCGTTGTACTTCACACCAGCTCCATGTTCATTAAGAATCGATGCCTCCGTTCTCGTTGGAGAATATGCCAAGCCCAGAGAAAAGAAGGCAGCCATCGTCGTCTATTTGCTCTGTATATCAATCAACACCATAAAACGCGACTCTAAGTGATTTGGGAACATCACAAAAAAAGATACTCAGACGTCACGAGTGACGAAAAGCTATAAGCTATGCTAGCTACCTGTACAAAAATGACGACAAGAGAGCGTGAGAGCTCTCAGAGCTCCAAATAAGTTTGATTAGTTGCGACGGTGCTCCTCTAGAAACACAACTCAAAGAGCAGGGGAACGATTGGTGTGATTCGAATAAAGTGAAATGGCGTGGACGATACCATGGTGTCGGTTCGACGATTTGTCCTCCGGAATGGACGTCGTCCATTCTCGGCATGCGATTTCCTTACAAAGACGACCTATGTGCGATCACCTATGCCTGAAGGATGCGGAGGAGGAGGATGCGAGACCATGTCGGGGATGCGAAAGTTGCATCTCTCACATTCCCATTTCCCATACATGCATTCAAGGAGCACGTCCGATCAACTTGGCAGCTGATTGGTGTTCACAGGACATTGAATGTGAGACAAACAATTAGGATTCAGACATGACGTGTTCTCCTTGTCTGGTTCGGAAAGTAGATGACATCATGTTGTGTGTTTCACTCGCGCTCCCACAAAGGAGAACCAACACAGAATCGTGAAGCTACTCGACTTTCGATTTCTTGAGCAAGAATCCAATCCAGTCTCACAATATTTTTGGAGAGAAATCGAGAAACTCCCAAAGAAACTTCTCGGTGTTGTAATTTTTCTCTTTCACTTGTTTGCATTCATCATCATGAAGCTCTCCATACCATTCCATGCCATCACATCGTTGGTCCTTCTTGGTACCTCCACTACCTCTGCTACATCGAACCTTCGAAGACGACTCCAACATAAAGACAGCAAGGGTCACCAGGACGATGCTCGAAGTCTTTCTACTCCGACAGCTGTTGCATATGAATACGAAATGTTGTTAGCACCGGGAGGCGCCTGTCGCATTAACTCTCCTTCGAATTCGGGAACGCAGAATACGGACTTTTTCAGATCTAAACAACCAAGTCTGTCGACTTGCCAGAACATGTGCTCTATCCGCTCCGATTGTGTGGCCATTGAATTTTCGGAGAATAACGGAGATTGTGAAATTTGGATAACTCTTCCCAATAAAGTTGGTGATGTGAGTGGTGCTATCTCAAGGGAGATCCAATCCCCTCGGTCGTGGTTCCTCCTCCTCCGCCGCCACCACCTCCTGCGGTTGCGTATGAATACGAAATGTTGTTAGCACCGGGAGGCGCCTGTCGCATTAACTCTCCTTCGAATTCTGGAACGAAGGATACGGACTTCTTCAAATATCAAAACCAAACTATGCCGACTTGCCAGGCCATGTACTCTATCCGCCCCGATTGTGAGGCCATTGAATTTTCGGAGAATAGCAGAGATTGTGAAATTTGGATAACTCTTCCCAATACAGTTAGTCAAGTGAGTGATCTCAAGTGCTATCTCAAGGGAGATCCAATCCCTTCAGTCGTGGTTCCTCCTCCTCCACCACCATCGCAGCCACAGCCAGATCCGCCTATCACGGTAGTGGACAACGAACCAGACTATAAACAATGCGACCGTGTTCATCGGCGTCCCATTTATGGAACAGGTGGCGATGCTCCATTCGATATTACGAGTGATGTGGGTCTCCAGTCATTGGTAAAAGTGTACAGTCCCTTTGATCCCGACGTACCGGAACCGAGCAGTGGTAAAGATCGATGGTGGCGAGTGTATGCCGTGTATTTTGATGAAAAACATCCTGCAGCAAGCAGCAGTAGTTCCATTACCTCAGCGACCACAGCCAATGTCCGCGTGGTGTTTGACTTTGATGGATGCAGCAGCACAACGGGTCAAAATGTCATTTTTACTCTGCCCCAAATTGCCGGAACGGACAAGTAGTATCGAGGTGAAGGGTACAGCGACTCACACCAATTTGATTCGGGATCAGCCAATGCAATCAACACGAACGATGCCACCGTGTACTTGGAGTTTCAGTCGTCTGCCAACACAAGCACGAATAATCATTTGGCGGTGATCTATTGGATTGTGTTGGACGCCTATGATTGCTAGTGGCGTGCGAGTCCTGCGTGATCGCATGAACAATTTGTTGCTAAGAGAAATGTTTTGAGTATGATAGTTTGTCCTGTTGTCAGTCGTATTGTATCGTTAGGCAACAAACAACTGGCTCATTTGACGTTTGTAGAAAGTAGAATACATCGACTTTTGAGCGCATAGTGACATGCGCAACCTATTTGGGTTTGGGCTGGTCCTACATTCCGATGACTCCAATCTCTGGGTGATCATTATCCCATATTTTTTACGTTTCTTTGTTGTGCTCTCTACTACTCTAGGAGTAGGAGTATTAGGAAGAGAACATAACCGTTGGATAGCATGCATAGCACCCCTGCAGTTCCGTGACTGAGACTCATTGAATCTGAGTCTTGAAAACTCAGTGGTTCAAGAAATAAAAAAATGCACCAGTCTTAAATGTTCCATTTTACTATCGCTGGAGCGTACGGAAGTTGAAGATGTGATCCGGAAGCTGGAAGAGAGGTTGCGAAATGGAGATGCGAAATAGAAGAAAGGATGCGAAATTGGATTGGAGGCATTGAATGATAAGCTTTAATAGACCAACTATACGCAACAATAGTGGAGGTCCATCATGCTTTCAATGATGACATCGACAACAGATGTTCTTTTCTTCCCACTCGCGCAACATGCCTCTCTCCTAACACAAGCAACATTCTCACAATTTCTTCTAGTGTTTCCGTCAAACCATCAGCAAGACATTTACAATGAAAACTTTTCGTCTCGTCAATGCGACTTGTACACTATGTCTTGTCCTTCTTCTCATGACGCCTTTCGGTGTCTCAAGCGAAACAAGCTATGGTCAAACAAAAAAGAAACGCGAGCGTGCGCGACGGAGACAAGCAGAACAACCAAAGAAACGACAACGAGGACAACAGCAGCATCAACAACAAAGTGAAAACAAGATGCATCAAGTTCGTCTTCGCACTTTGTCCACTGTGCCCACGTTTGAATACAAAATGTACGATGGAGCCTGTCGCATTGATAATGGGTATGCGGGAGAGAAAGACAAGGATTATGTCCGACACGCGGGTAAGACCTTACAGGAGTGTCAAGATATGTGCTCCGTCATGATATCAGAGTGTCTAGCTTTTGAATTTGCTCGTCCGACAACCACAAGTTCTACTGGCAGTTGTGAAATTTGGTTTACCCAACCTGATGATTACCAACCCATTAATGGCAGGATCCAATGTTACCATAAGGACATTAAGAAAAAGAAGGAACCTGATTATGAAAAGTGCGAGGAAGTACATCGACGCCCCATTTATGGCACCGGAGACGATGATCCTGTTACCATTGCCAGTAATGAGAACCATGTGAGACTGGTAAAGCTATACAGTCCCTTTGGTTCCGATGCACAACCGCCTCTGCAAAGTGGCTATGAACGATGGTATCGATTGTATGCTGTATATTGGGACCAAAAACATCCCGAGGACGTACCGCCGTCGCAGGGCAAGGGGAAGGGCAAAAAGGCAAATTTAGAGGTCAAGTTCGATTTTCGGTCCAGTGGCAAGGGAGATGTCAAGTTCAAGCTGCCTCAAATTGGAGAAACCAATACGGAATATCGAGGTGATGGTTACAGCGATTCGCACCAGTTTGTCGACAGTATTGGTTTGCCAGGCGAAATCAATCGGGATGATGCCGAGGTATACCTAGAGTTCAAGTCGTCCGCCAACAACATCCCCCACGATGGCAAAGTTTACTGGATTGTCCTCGTGGCTTATGACTGTATGCCAAATTGAGACAAGCAGCACCAGGGATTTGTTCGGTCATCTACTCGAGCATGAAAGATAGGATTGATTGTTGTTCTTTTCTTGTATACGACCTACTCCCACTGCTAGAGTGGAAGTTGCCCTCCAACTCCAAGGTAGAGCATATAGCACGTGACTTAAGAGATTGGGTCGATCGTGATTGGAACGAACAAGTTGCTCGTGATTGGACTGCTTGCGAGCGCGGGCCATCACACGCACAGATTTCCTCTCATGATTTTCATATAGATTTGGTTGATTCGTTCTTCTCGAAATGGCAATGATGATGTTGTTCCATGCAATGAACGCCTTGCCTCGATGGTTGCTCATTCTTATGCTATCCTTCGTAGGGTGTGATGGCCTTCCAGATACTCCCACGTCCGTTCTCAACATACCGGTAAGAAGAATGATGATGTGAACTTTCCGCCCTTATCTTTTCTTGTCTTGTACGCTTTTCATTCTTGATACGTTGTGCTTTCGGTGGCCGTACTATACAATGCTAATGATTGTCCGTTGAATGTCTCTTCGTTACTTCCATGCGGAGCGATTACAGTTGCCAAAACAGTTGTACAAGGCCCGTGGATACGATCATCGCGATGCTCTTTTCGGCCTCTACCCTCATGGACAAACCCTCCAAGAACTGCCCTTGTATTATTATTACCTGCCGCCAAGCATCAACAACACATCTCCCTTATGCCATGGGCCCGAATCAGTTCTGAATGTATCGCTTCCCGTACAGCCACCTAATCACCTCCACCATAATCAATTCCATCTTCATCATCACAAAGGCGATCCAAGACATTCGTGGATGAGTCTGGGCCCGTTTGCCCTCTTAATGGACAAGGCACCCGAAGATGAATGTTCAGTGGCGCATCAAGTGCACATGGCACAATACTCACTTGGTGCCTCGGTTGTTTTAATCGCTGACAACCGCTGTGTATGCGGCCATGCCGCTGGAAGCACAGTGTGCCACAAGAATCAAGAATGTACTCATGAATTGTAAGGTTTCAAATGAAGGAGAGAATGGTTTTCATCCTTGTTTTATTGGACTCCTAACACATTCGTACGCACCTTTGCTTCTCTGTATCTCAACCTATCAAGGCCTGGAACCATGCTGCCCGATAGCAAAAGGGACGATCCCGCCATGCTGGACGAGATAACAATTCCTTCCATGTTACTCTTTCAACACGATGCCGATCTCCTTAAAGAGACATTGATGGAATGGGACAATCACCCCAGACTGCCAAAGAATGAGACCAAGTTCTCACTATCCGATATTCGGGTGCAACTCGACTTTCCCATTCCACCCCCACCACCGACACAAATTGGCTCCAACTCCAACCAGTCAATAACCAGCACCGACCAGCCGGAGATCAATCCAGGACCACAACGTGTCGAATATAGTTTGTGGTTGTCGCCTACCATGACCATGGCACCCGAGGATGCGAACCATAGTGTGGATTTGTCCCAAGACTATGTACCAGACTTGCTGCAAGTCGTTCAAGTCCTCCAAGAGCATGCCTTTTTTACGCCACGTACATTATTGTATAATGGGAACTTTGCCGGTTGTCGTGTCAATAATGATGATCCAAACGAATATGTCTATCAAGGATTCGATTGCGTCAACTCTTGTTCCAATGGCGGCCGTTACTGCGACGCAAAGAGCCCTCTCATTGAACAACTACCAGGAAGCTCCGTGGAAGAAGGCTTACGTCGCATTTGCATTTGGAAGCTGTATGGGGAGTCTAATGGCATTGGATTGCCATGGTGGGAATATCTCAAGAGTTATTCCAAATTCTGTAAACCACCAATCTCCTATGATCCAAATCTTGTTTTCCCGGACTGTATTAGTCACGCCATGAACATGGCTGGAGTGGATGCAGACAAGGTAAACAATTGCATGTTGGAGGCTGGAGGGACACGGCATGATAGGCCGAATACCTTGCTTTCATTGGAATTGAATGAACGGTCATCCAGTGTCTTTCGTGTCCCCACCTTGACAGTCAATGGTGCCATTGTACGTGGCGCTCTCAACTTTGCCACGGCGTTTTGGGCCATTTGTGCTGGTTTTCCCATATCTCAGGAGAAACCACCCGTTTGTCAAGCATGCGCCACTTGTCACGATCCTCAAGCCTGTGTCAGTTTGCAGTATTGTCCACCCTCGACGACGGAGGACAAGGATGCCGTGAGTGGTGTGTTGAGTCTGGTGCGAGAAACACCACCTCCCCAAACATTTGTTGCTGGAGAATCAAAAGACCAAAATCAACAAGGAGGGAGGTTCATGTTGTCCAGACTTGGTTGGGTTTTGTTTGTTGCTGTGACGGGTGTCGCGGTGTTGGTCGTTCGTCGACGACGACAAGGAGCGCCCATGCCTAGTGCCTTTAGGCGGGGCTGGGGGTGGCAACATCCATGGATGCCCATTGCGGACCCCATTCTACTGGATGACCCACCACATTGTCGGAACAACCAGTATTCGTACAATCTGTCGTACCTTGGCGAGGATCATACCAACAGTACCACCGAGGAAGAGGATCACAGTGAACAACCGAGTCTTGGTGACGACGACAATGACGAAGAATATGGTGTCGCCATGAGTCAACTCTCCTAATTCAAGGCCGAATCCTTTGAGGCGGTGATATATCGAGCGTAGAGAGTGGAGTTCCATAGTTTGGGTGGCTTTCATCCACATCGATATGGAGTTTTCGATTCCTTGTCCAGGACGGATGTGAACATGTGAATCCTTAATTCCCTCTTTCCTTAGCAGCGGTGCGTGGAGGAAATTCGCCCTCCTACATGTTAATTGCCAATCATGTTGTACGAGTACACCCAGTATCCTCTATTGCAAGCCGTCAGTTTCTCTTCTTGCATGAATATATCTGTCAATTGAAGAAGATATAGACCATCATTTTCATTTGCTTCTCCTTCCATTACATAGTTCTTCTGCCTACAAATCATTTGGAAACATAGTTCTTCTGCCTACAGATCATTTGGGTTAGTTGTACGACATGTTATTCATCCTAGAACGACAGTCCATGAGAAACTTTTGTCTATTAACCAGTTTTTGTTTGAATACATTTCATCACCGTGCAGCTTCATAGTCCAATAATCGTTGTTGCAATTGCTTCGCATTGCCTTGAATATCCAATCCTCGCTCTTTCAAGGCTTCTTTCATTTGTGTGGGTTTCATTTTCTTGATAACAATCTTATCCAGTTTGGGAATGTTCTTGGCCGCATTCTTTTTCTTTTTGCCAGTGTCATCCTCATCGTCATCGACTTGCAACGCTTGCATTTTTTGTCGCTCTTCTTCCAAAACCTTGGATTCTTCTTCTTGTTGTGCCCTGCGTCGTTTTTCTGCTTCTTCTCGACGTTTTCGTACTTCGGCCAATTTGGCCATGTTGCGATTGTGATCGGCTTGTGTCGTGACAGGTCCAGCAGGGGCTGCCGTCTTGTTTTTTCCCTCTCCTCCACTGGCAGCGGCAGCCGCTGTGGAAGAAGCCTCGTGGTTGCTACTTGTCGTCGTTCGTTCCTTGTCATCGTCGTCCTTTTCGTCGTCCTCCTCATCCTCTTCGTCTTCGGCATCGGCTCGTCGTTGGGCACGTTGTTCTTCCAATTCGGCCAAACGAGCATTTCGTTGTTCAATTTCATCGGCATTTTCAGCATCTAAACGAGGACCGCCTCCACGTTTGTTGAATCGTCCCTTGGCCATGGTGCGTCTGATGCGGTTGGCGATTGCTTCTTTGTGTTTACTATAAAAGAGAGCTGAACCACGGCCTCTCGTCGTGTGACACAATCAATGGGATCGTTGCAAAACGCAATGCTGCTGTCGGATGGTGGCGAGCGACGGACAGAGCGGTAGAAAGAGAGGTAGAGAGGATAGCGTTGAATAGCAATGAATGGACTTGTGGTGGTTTTCGACTACACAATAGGAAGGACGAAAAGCCTTTTCTACTTCTTGTAGAACATTCTCCAAGTTCCTGACTCGAGGCATTCTCTAGCGCCAAACAGGATTTGTCATGGATGGTACCATGGTCAAACTTGCTCCGCTCTAGCTAGAGCCCCGAGCACCGAATCGCGCTACCGGTCGCTTCACGGGATACTCTGGAGTCGCTTTAAAAGTCTGTCAGCCATCCGCTATGCGAGGTTTGGGGATCCATCCTCTATATCCTCTATCGTTGCATGTAAAACTGATTGCCTCCCTTTGTGGATGGAAGATTGTCTTGTCGTTGCCGTCTTGGATTCCATTTTCACGTTTGCAATTGGAACACCCATCAACAGAATCTGTCTCTTTTTTTGGTGGATTGGTGGTTGGCTGTTGCCGGACAAGAGAAGCAGCAGCAGAAGCTGGGCATGTGAACAACGAGGAAAACGGAGATTGACCGTACGATTGGTTGGCCATCCTTTCGGGTTGATTCTACCAAGACAACGCACCGCGAGACATTGAACCCTTTGTGCGCTACGACAGAAAACAAGCAATTGTGACTTTGAACAGTATGCCCTTGGTGGGATCGTTAAGTGAGGAAGAGGAAGAAAGCGGCGAAAAAGAAGAAGAAGAAGAAAATGTGATACGAATGGACGAGGCCGCAGGGACAGTACAGGTCACTGGCGATGCTGCCAATGGCACTCACAAGAACAATTCAAAAACAGATCAGGACGACGAGGAGGAAGATTTGTTTGCCGCATCGGATTCCGAAGGGGTCAAGGATGAAAAGATGGTTTCGGAAACCAAGAAGAATGGAGCAGGAATGATGGTTTCACAGCAAAATCCTTCCACTGTGAACGAAAAACAAGAGAACGGCACAACACCAACACTAGCAAATTCTCCGACACGGCGTGTTTTGCAATCAGCATTGGCCCAGCGCTTGTTGCAACAGGCGCGAACGCCTCAGGTTCTGGAGGCGCCCCCGGTGATTCCTCTCAATGACGAATTTCTTCAAGCCTTTGGACGGAATGAAAAGGATTGGGATGGTCGTTTGGGACGAACCATGGAATCCGTCCCCCTCAGCGATGACGAAACAGAAGAAACCGCCGCCCCAACCAATGTCAAGGACCCTGATCAGCCCAGTCGGAAACGCAAGCGCAATAGTACAACGAGCAGCACCAGCAAGGACGCCGTCAAAGTCAAGATTGTCAATCTCAAATATACCACTACAGCACAAACCTTGGAACAGGCTTGTCAAGCTTTTGGAACGGTGGAAAATCTGAAGCTTATCATGCAATCGGACGATGAAGACGGTGACGAAAAGGACAAAAACTCGAACATCACTAGTTCTGCCCCACTCAATGCGGGTCGAGCCTTTGTCACGTTTGCCTCCTTGACCGAAGCCAAGGCTTGTCGCGATCAATTGACCAGTCTGGATGGACGACCCGTGCGTGTGGAAATTGTCACAAACAATAATAACAACAGCAATACGGACAGTCGGTATTTTGTCGCCGATCGCGCCTTGCTGTTATCGGCTCTGTCCTCCTCGGCACGCGAAAAGGCACCCCGAACGTGTCCCCTGTGTGCCGCCACGGATCATTCCGACGTTCGGTCGTGTCCCTACAAGGCCATTTGCTTTACCTGTGGTATTCCTGGACATGTTGCCCGGCAATGCTTTGTGGTACCACCCAACAATACCGGCCGTCCACCACCCACCTTGATTTGTACCATTTGTTATCATATACAGGCCCATAGCACCCATAAGTGCCCGTGGTTGGTGCGACCGTCACCTTCACGATTTCAACAAGACCAATTTCAACAACAGTTTGCTGCAGCTTTACGAAACGCCCATGCTCAAGCCATTTGTCTGGTTTGTGGCAAACCTGGACACGTGTCGTGCGAGGTTCAAACCTTTGATCTTCCCGACGAGAATCGTGACACGCGCGGCCGACCACGACACCGACAACCACCACAACAACAAGCACCAGCCATGACGTGTTGGAATTGTGGAGAGGAGGGACACGACGGCTTTCGCTGTGTGCGACCTACGGCGGACGAATGTAGTCGTGACGAACTCTTGGGCGCTGCCCAGGTGGAACGCAGCAAACAACAAAAGGAACAAGCGGCGCAATGGGCCCTTCGCAATGGAGGTCGAAGACGGGGCTATGGGAATCAACAGTATCCAGGCCGTGCCCAAAGTGCACCACCGCCGCTGCATCGACGAAATTCCTATAACAATAACCACAATAGTTACATGAATCGAGGTGGAACCGGACGAGGACCACCGCCACCGCCGCCCCCACCACCACCACCCCCTCGTGCGGTTGGTGGTATGCCTCCCCGTGACGAACGGCATTGGGCGGCACCCCTTCCAGGAGGACGTTCCATGGAGCCTCAACAACAACAACAACAACAGCGGCCGTGGCGGGGGCGTCGGTCCATGTAAGCAGACGCTTTTGCGTGCGCGTGGCTTCAAACACTTTTCTTGGATCTGCATGGTGTGGTTCGTTTCGGTTATGGAGTCGGTGCGCTGGGAAGAATGAAGCATTTAGGATGGATCCAGCGGTTTTTTCGGAAACATTTTGGGAGTAGTTGCTACCAATGCTCAGGTGTTTTGCTTCCACGACAGTGCTTGACCATAAGAGCCATGCACCGAACAAAAAGGGGTTACAGTGTGTGGTTGAGTTCGTGGGGAATTCTAGGTGTGCCTACTAGGAACGACAAGACGATATAGAAGGTGTACAAACTCTGCCCCATTCAATGTCGTTCATGTACTAGTTTGTTTCGCTGCTTCAACCAAGAGAACCAAAACAGCAACCCGCTCCATGCCATTTTCACAAGTTCATGTATGACAACCTGATACGCTCCTCTAGGTAGGTAGTCTGGTGTTTTTGTTTGTGGCGGGACGGACCATGTCCTTCATAACCAGAGCACTATGCACGCACCAGTCGGGAAGACCAATTGACAACAAACATGCTTTGCGTGGCCTCGGCACGGTACATGCACCACCACGACATTGTGGCGATTCAAGGTTGTGCTCTTTAAAGAATGCGTACTAGCTGGTTTGGCCATCCCATGTTTCCCGTCGGCACATAGTACATTGGAGTATCTATCTAAGTACGAGTTTGGTTTATGGAAAGTGGTATACAGAACTATGAATTATATTAGAGTGATAATGAATATTCTCAAGTCGGTTTTTCCACAACCAGCAAGGTTATGCGGGTCAACCATGCGCATGAAGGATTCCAAGAAGAACGAGCCCTCGAGAGAGGGACTCCATACTTTTCGAATCCACAAGAGGTCGAAACTGGAACAGGGTCGAACAGACAACTGTCCGCTTCTTGCAGTAGAAAAGGTTGCGCACCACTCGCTGAAAGGGAACATTGAAAACGGATTGCTAGAAGGCTGCCTACATTTGTCGCGACAGCCATCCGGTCGGGTTGCCCTCTCAGTAGGCAATGCCTCGCAACATTTCCACGAGTTCATTCTCCAATTCCTCCAATTCTTCTTCTTCACTTTCGTCAAAGTCATTGTCGTAGTGGCTGCTGCTGTAATAGGACTCGTCATATTCCGTCCAATCCTCATCGTCATTGTAATCTGTCGTTTGCGATTCTTCCATGGTCGCTTCGTCTTCTTCCGCCTCGCGTTGTCGCGCCATGTCATCGGCCATGAGACGGGCTTCGGACGGCGTCATTTTGCCATTGGCCACCATTTTGATGAGTTCCAAGGAAACATTGGCGGATTCCACCGGTTTCTTGACCACGACGACATGTCTACCATCTTGTGGAGGTGGTGGAATGTCGTCCGATTGGAACAATTGCCGTGCCATTTCTTGAATCACCGTTTGGCAAGCATCCTCGCCATTGGTTGACAAGGCGGGGAACATGGCATCGATATTGGCCTCCATCCACGATTTCCATTCCGCTTCATGATCCTTGTGGACATAGGAGAGGGGCAGGGATCCGCGGGTATCTCGGAGGAACCACATGGCTCGATCGCAATCCAAGGTGAGTCGTTTCACAATGTCAAAGGCTGGTTGGGCGGCCCAACAGGCATCGTGCAAGGGTGTGCGGCCATAATCGTCGCAAATTTGCAAACTGGCCCCCGCGTCCACCATGAGTTGCAACAAGACCACGTGTCCTCGACGACAGGCCATGTGGACCAAGGATTCGCCGTACGAATTGCAAGGATTGGGCGACAAACCAGCCACGGCCAAGGCTTCGCACATGCCCACCACGTCGTTGGTTTTGAGCATTTCGGCAACCTTGGGACCATGACTCGCCAATTGCCAGGCCGTGGGAGGACTGTAGTAGCTCGTCTTCAAGGTATCGTAAGTGGGAAGTGCCGTGTAGCCACGTTCTTCCAACAATTGAACCAAAAAGTCATGCAAGGTACAGGTCGAGGTGCAAGTCGATGGACGAGGACTAGCCTGTTGATAGAGTCACAAAGAAGGGACGAGAAATGGATGATTGAGTGGAAAGAGACATGACAACACCACTCCAAAGGAAACGAACCAAGGCAAGCTTACCGTCGATGAGCTGATTTCTTGGGCCAACGATTGAGGTGCTTCTTGTGGTTGTTCTTCGTGGTTGTCTACCGTTGGCTCGTCGAGATTGCACTGAAGGAATAGTGATTGAACCGACAAGGGAATACGGCTGGTCTTGTTGCACATGGCGGAAATTTCAGCAGAATCGGTCTTGGATTTGGGGTGCGACATGGTGGTTGTCATGTTGAGAGATGTGGCGGCTCCAGGCGACACGAGGATCGAGAGACGTTTGACACGGATCTATGGCTTAATGGATCAAGCGAAGCGACAACCAAAAGAGTGGATTGTGGATTGTGGATTGACTTTTTGTGTCACTTCAAAGCACCTTTTTCCCGAACGGCTCTCTGGTCTCAATACTGACTCTTGCTGGGAGTGTCACGAAACAGATGAACCGGTTCGCACAAACAACACACACACACACACACGTTTTGCAGGCCCCATCGTCCAAGACAACGTGGCGCCCACTACCGAAAGACGTCTTGAGATTTTTTGGCAAATCGTGGGCATCAGTCCCAGATGTTTGTGTACTGTAACAGTGACAGTCGATCACAGACGTGGCCGCTTTCCGCGACTGCGACTGATGTGGCGAGTTGCCATGCCGACCTGGATATTGGTAGGGTAAAAGGATTCTACTTGGGCTTCGGAGAATTCCCGACAACCACGTACGTGGTCATGAGGTCTTCTGGCGCGATCTAGAATTCATGATAGATCCCTACCAGAATCAATAGAATCCTAACACCGCTTCTCATCCCCCAACGTCCCCTCACAAATTGGAAGAAAGACGCACCACACCATTGCACCTTTACCTTTCTTGATAGGTAGGTAGGTTCTCCTAGAGTTTCATTCCTTGTCCATCACCATGTTACCACTCCTACTCTCTCAACAGGGAGGGACATGACCAAGCCTTTCTTCTTCGTCTTCATCCTGAATTCATGAAATAAAATAAAATTGCAGTCGGCGTGTGTCCCTAGCCTAGTAGATAGAACTTGTCTCTTTCTATTTTGGACTCTCATACGAAAGCACCAGTAACCTGTGCTATTGCAATCCATCTCCATGGTTGGCGTGTGATTCTGTTGTCTGTAACTTGTATCCTTGGAATAGTTTCTCTACCAGCAACTCAATATTCTACATTCTTTATAGGGTACGGTGATGGATGGATTCGTGCCATGAGGGTGTAGCCGCGAGCCACACACAAAACCACCAGGTGGCGAATTGCCTTCCCAGTTATTCAACGATCTCGCAGGGCGGCATGCAGTCTTGGTCCAAGATTGTCTGTGTGGTTCCGAATCACAAGACTGGATTTCAAAAGTACGTGTGCAGGAGACGGCACTGCATGGAAGCCCAGCGATGAAAAAGTCGTACCCAGTGTGCTGACGAGACGCAAGACTCGGCTTTGCCAAAGTGTGTTGCATGATCTGTGATCTGGCGGGAATCCTTTGGAATCTGAGGAATGGTTTCTGGCCCCGTCGTTCTTCTTGCTCGCTTTGGGTTGCTCTTGTGGCAGTCGCTCGCTCGAGAGAAACGCATGCCTGGAACCAGCGCAACCAAAATCTGAGTTGTCACGCGGGTGACAAAGCCAAACACTTAACAATCTCGAGAATATAATCAGTGTACGAGTAATAGTACTCTGTGATCTATGCCCTTTGCCCATGCCACGTTTCTCCGACCTCGTTTCACAAAATGCTTTCGTCATTCGTCACACCACAAAGCTCAAAACAAAGTCTGTTTGACATCAAATTCTCATAAAGTGAAACCTCCATCGGAAATATAAAAAGGATTACGAAAGGGGACGAACAATGGAAGCAAGAGCAGTTGTGGGTAATGAACACATGCGCCCGAGTCGCGAAGATACATCCACTTCATTGCGTCAAAAAGGACGAGTGCCAGCCTCCCTTCAAGCCTTGTTCATTCAGAATTGTCGGACTGCTTCAGAGGATTCAACCCATCACACAAGTCAAGTCAACAGGAACAGCAACGAAAATGCTCAAGAGGAACGAAACTCTGCGATAAGTACACGTCAGGTACACAAACCGACATCGGCAAGCGAATTACAAGACTATTTCGACAGCCTACTACGAGAACGAGGATATCATAATGTCCGAACATACGACACGCTTTCCACGGGATACTACCATCGACCGACCGAGCTCCAACTCGCCAGCTATGGGCCAAAAGTGTTGGAACTTGTTAAAACCAACAATATTTCAGGAATGTATGAGGCCTTGACGGTTACAGGACTCTCGCCCAACCCCTGTAATGCCTACGGCGAATCCTTGGTCCACATGGCCTGTCGTCGTGGTTATACCGAACTGTTAAATCTCATGGTCCATGCCGGGGCCGCCTTGCAAATTTGCGATGACTATGGAAGGACACCCCTACATGATGCCTGTTGGACTGGTGCAGCACAACCGGCTCTGGACATTGTCCACCAACTCACAGTGGACTGCGATCGTTGCATGTGGTTTCTCAAAGATTCTCGTGGTGCCTTGCCCCTATCCTGCGTAGACAAGGACCACGTGAAGCAATGGAAAGACTGGCTCGATGCACACATGGACAGCATGTTCCCGCCGATGCATTGTGCTGATAATCATGCCAACCCTGTGACCAATAAACTCTTGTTGGTCCATCCACAGAACGAGAGCAGGGGCATATCGCCTTTATCAGTATCCGCGCCGATCAGTGCATCTTTGATGAAACTGGAACCTCTATCAGTGGAACTAATCCAAATGGTAGCCAAGGGTGCGTTGAGTCCGAGGGAAGCACGGGTAATGTCCGAGATTGCGAATCGAGGAGAAGACGAGGAAACCGTGGCCGACACCATTACCACGCTCGACGACGACGATGATGATGAAAGTGACTGGGACGATGACAGCTCCAGCGACTTGAGCAGTGTGGGTTCCAACTATGACATGGTCCACGACGCAATGGATGGGGGTTATGAATATGATCATGATTTGTTCTTAGGATCGTTGGAGGGATCGTTGGAGGGTGAACATGTTGTCAGATTAATACCTAGGAAAGAATAAATAGAAAACACAATGTTAGAAGCATAAGAGTAGTCACTTCTACTCCTAGGAGGTTCAGAGTTCGGATGCCTCACGTGATAGTGGAGCCGCAGTGCGACATATAGTCGCGCTTAGGGATAAGGATGTCATCAAATTTGGAGACTAGAGGAGTTTCTTAATATAAAAGAAGAATATACTAGTACGACAATTATAGTGATAGTTGTAGCAAAAAGTTATGCAGTCGTTTCCCATCCGTCGCTATAAGATAGCCCTGGTTTGTCAATCGGCACCCTAACTGTCATTTTCATTCGTCATGTCAGTCTTTGGGAGAAGGAAGCAATCGTGATAGGGAGGTCGACACGAACAGGATTGCTCAACACGATTCTTCATGCGTTTCTGTCTTCCGATTTCATAGAGCTTGTCGTTTGTCGGGAGTTCATACCGACATTCTGGGCATGTACAGTTCTGCAGCAACCAACCGATGATACAGTTCACATGATACATGTGTCCGCATGGTAGTCTTGTAATGGCCACCCCTTCTGACAGGGGATCAAAACAAACACCACACTCCAAACCGTTCAAGGTCCGCTCTATCTTCTCCTTGTTGTGGGAGTACACGCATAGATTAGGAAGGTTGACAATGGCATCTGCAGACGCGGGTGGAGTGTAACTTGGTTCTTGGATCGACATGGGTGTATTCTCGAGACGACTGTCACTTCTGTCGACATGGGTGCTGCTTCGATTTTCTTCTTGGCTGTCTTGGACTTGATCGTTGTTGAGCGATTCTTGAACTTCTGTTATGGTCTGTGTAACACCCATTCTCAACGCATTACTTGAAGACAAATGCGGTTGCTGATCGTCAACGATCACTTCCCCATTTTGTTTCGTGTCTTTCGATCGTCGGACGTTGGAAAACAACTTCATCTTCGGTTTGTATGGATGCAACTTAACGTTGGTCGTATTGGTGCTTCGAAAACTGCAAACTGCAAAAAGCAGATTTTATGAGACCGGTTCAGGTTGTTGACGCTGTGTGCTGGTCATGATGGGTCTCAACTCTCAAAACCTCAAAGGAGTGATACCACTCTGAGTCCAAGTTCGCAAATCGCAAAAGCTCGGCAAAAGACAAAAGAGAAGGAGAAACCCAGAAGTGTTCTCTGGAACCATCTGGTCATTGTGACCTTGCTAACAATGCTCTTTGGAGGAAATCGAACAAGCCCGCTTCTCAATTGACAATAGAGGTAGAAGTAGGAATATTGTGCTCAAACAGTGAATCATCGGCAAACAAGAGATCGACAATCGGCTGTGGAAAATTCAACAACATCCCCATAACTTGGAATGTCTAATCCAGACGCCCGAGACCCAAGACAGTTTTTACTTTTTGATAACATCGGCAACAGAAGATGAGTCATCAGTCATCACAAACCACAATCATATGAAAGGACCCTACCACTTTCTCATGAGCATAAGCCCAATAACATTCTTGATCTCCTACTCTCGTACTTAAATGACTTTATCAATGACTATGACCTCACTCGTATCCTTTCAGACTAAAGCCTTTTCCCGACCATGACGAATCGTCCAGATTCCAGATCGTTTGACATTATTATTTTTTGTCAATTTTGTCAAGGTCTTCGACAATCCATAACACTTTTAACAAGAACCCAGAGATCATAGCAAGATGTATACCGACGACAAAGCACAAAGCATACAATTCATGATCTATATTCATGATATATTATTTGTCCAAAAAGTGAAAAGGTGCAGCAGTTTGTTGTAATGAGACATGAGATCCCCGATTAACCACACCCAGTTTTTTGGTCGCTTTCAGTCGCATAAGAACTGACCCCATCTGCATTCCCACGCCTGTCAGCACCCCATGCTGCCGCTCCAGGCACGTGTCAAGGCACGTGTATCAACTGTCCCCTCTTCCAACGGTCTCCCGAAGAAAATCACCTACTACCTTTGTACTTGCATGTTGCATGAGACGGGCCAAAAAACCCACTCTCACAGCCTTCCCTTCCTTTTCCAACACTCTCTCCTACTACCCTTGATAACTTTCTACATGTAAGTTGGATTTCAACATTGAATGGCTCGTTGGAAAGCCCTTTTTGAGACAGTTCAAACGATACCTTGTTTGGTTTGATTGCTTTGGTCCTTCAGAAGCAATTTGATTTTGGAATTTGGGGTCTTTTTGGTGGCTGTTCCAGCACTCTCTCCTACTACCCTTGATAACTTTCTACATGTAAGTCGGATTTCAACATTGAATGGCTCGTTGGAAAGCCCTTTTTGAGACGGTTCAAACGATATCTTGTTTGGTTTGATTGCTTTGGTCCTTCAAAAGCGATTTGATTTTGGAATTTGGGGTCTTTTTGGTGGTTGTTCCAGCACCCTCTCCTACTACCCTTGGTAACTTTCTACATGTAAGTTGGATTTCAACATTGAATGGCTCGTTGGAAAGCCCTTTTTGAGACAGTTCAAACGATACCTTGTTTGGTTTGATTGCTTTGGTCCTTCAGAAGCGATTTGATTTTGGAATTTGGGGTCTTTTTGGTGGCTGTTCCAGCACTCTCTCCTACTACCCTTGATAACTTTCTACATGTAAGTCGGATTTCAACATTGAATGGCTCGTTGGAAAGCCCTTTTTGAGACGGTTCAAACGATATCTTGTTTGGTTTGAGAGTTCATCTGCAGATTGGAGAGGAGGGTATGTGCTACGATCAAAGTATGCGTACTTGCCCTTGATGCCATTCGCTGCTTGTAGTCGGCCAAAGAAGGCACAAATGTCCAGTTCCACAGTTGTGTCACTGTTGGCACAATTGTTGCCTACATGCATTTGGAATTGTAGTGGCGAGTGCCATTCTTTGTCCAATGATGCAAAGAGATCATCCAGGTATTGTTGTGTTAGATCTTGGATAGGAACCAGGTTATCCTCAGATAGGGGCTGAGCGTCATTGTCCACCATGATAGGATGCAAACTATGTGACGGTTTTTGAACTGGAAATGGATTTGAATTTGTCCAGCGCGGGGTGGCCAATTTTATGGTCACGATGAAAGCGTGTTGTTTGTATATATATCCAATGCTCTTTGGAATACATAGGCGACTACCGTAATTTGCGGATTCCTGTCCCCCCGGAATGTACAAAAATCAAGAGGAGGGGGACAGGACTAGGCAATTTTTGATAATTTTTCTTAAGATTCCATTCACACAGTACAATTAATTTCTTAGTAAATTAATTTTCAACCTCGGGGTTGTAGATAAGGTTTGGTCGCACAATTCCAGTCAGGGGAAAGACCGTGCTTCAATGCGTAGCCTTAACCCTAATCATAATACCCATCATGCTTTATCTCTTGTTTCTCCTCTTTGATTCACTCCCATGTAATGTCAGGCAGTGCGATAGAAAGCTCGGAACGTGAGGAATGTGGGGGTAACCCATAAGCCCAGAAAGAACCTACAGATAAAAAGTTAGGGGGCCATGTATGGTTTAAGGGGAGTGGGGGGGACAGGACTATAGGGGGGACAGGAATGCGCAAATTACGGTAGCCCTTGGCCGGGGGGCGTGCGTGATTGGAAGGGTACCCGGAGTTTTAAAAGGAAATGGGATTGAAAAACTGGGTGTGTTTAATCGGGAGTGGGATATGAGAAAATCAACTGCGTATCGTAGTCAAATGCCAGTCTGTTGTTATTGCTCTTCTGTTGTTATCATTCTTAGCACCAAAACGAAGATCATGCACCCTCTGACTAAAATCAATGCCGTATCGTAGTCACAGGGCTCCGACTGGGTTCCGGGATTGTCGACACACGTTGAGTCTGAATTTTCTACGAAAGACATCCAAAAACATCTAAAAGAGTGGCTCCTCTGAAGATGGACTGTTTTTCTACGCTCTACCTCCAGAGTGGAACGACAAAAGGTGCTGACGATGATATTGCCTTTAGAGGTATGCATCTTGTGATGTAGTAGCAAAACGAGTCAAAAAACGAGCTTTCCTTTGTCATCACCGCATCATCCAAAACAATGAATGCAGACGGAGATGCAAGATATGGAAATTTTGTGTCAATAACACTGGGCAAAGCGAATAGAGCACCCCAATGAGACTAAAACCTCTACCCCCCAGCGGGGGTGGCTTTGAGGGTGTAATTTCGTGTAGCCACTCCCTTCCCTAAGAGCAAATAATAACCTATTTCTTGACGGTAGGCATATCTCATTTCCTCCACCACGATAGCAACACGGGCCATGGTGTTGCACAGGTTGTTGTGCACCTATTTGGACTCTTGAAACCTGTCTTCCCAGTCATAGACCTCAAACCAATAGTGTAGAATGTATCTGCATCACCAAAGTTTAAAGGTTAAGGCTGTTATGCATCAGACTCATAGGCGCCATACCTCGTGGCACAGGCACGGACGCGACGTCTCACAATTTCGAACGAAGCAACTCAAAGGGACAATATGGCTCTTATCTTGCATTGTTTGAACACCTATTGATCTACAATACACATAACAGTAGTAGTTACGCGCTGCATTGATAGCAAAACATCAACTCTCATGTATTTTCATGCCATCATGGTCACCTATTGTTCCTGTATTACGCGTCACTGTATTGGTCATTTCCTAGAGTGGCCCGAATCCACTGTGTCCCTCACAATGCACTGCCATGGTACCCAGATGAAGCATATGATGGTCAGATCATGATGGGGTGGCCATTGGAGGTCACCAGCAACAACAAAGTTTGATTGTCGTGTTGTTATCGTGGTGGAGGAAATGAGATATGCCTACCGTCAAGATCCAGCGAACAGAGAAGGGGGTGTTTCAACGAAATTACTCCCTCAAAAACACCCCCGCTGGGGGGTACTAAAACCTCTCCTACACACTAGCAGAGACTCGGTTCTTGGACATAGCCTGGAAGGGTGGACGGATCGACGAGCAGACACCCGGACTCGTCTCCCTCCGCATGTCCGCATCCAACGTACCACGCCCGCCGGTCTGTCGTTAAGTATTTTTAGTTCGGCGAAGTCACGCCGATTATTTACCACCAAGCATGTCCGTTGATTATGACGCGAGGCGGCATGTCTCCGTTAAACTTGCGTTGACCTCTGTCCATTTTCCGCAAGCACTCCCCTACATCTTTCTTTTGCGTTGGAAGGAGGAACAACATTCGTTGCGGCCACTAACCAGAGGAGGAAGGTGCACCTCTTCCTTAGGCAATGTCCACCTACCTCTGTACTCCTAGTTGTTTGGACGTTCTCTGGTTGTAGTTGCGTTTTGATCGTTGCTCGTGCAGAGATTATTGAAGCATTCGGCTTGCCTCTTCGTTCCGATATCATTCTTGCCATTGATCGAAAGTTTTTTGTGGAAGAGACGAGGTCCGACAGTCATTGACATAGAGCATCATCACTCGGCCACTGGTACTTTTGCCTACGGTGGACAACAACAACAACAAGTGCATAGAGTCTTTTTTTCATTGACATTTCATTCTCCTTCATCTGAAGCAAAAGCTATTGCATCATGTGGAATCGTTGGTTGGAATGTTTTGGCATACTGTTGTTGTTTGCCTTGGTCTTTGGCATGTCGGCAACGGTCGATATGGCAGCCTTGAAACAACAAATACGGAATCGGCAGGCCATTCTAACTGGGTTGCTCTTGCAATTTGGCATTTTGCCCCTTTTGGGTTTTGGCGTCGTGGTGGGCCTACAAATGGATGCTACGACCGGACTCTTGCTGTTGGTCTTGACGAGCAGTCCTGGTGGGAGTTATTCGAATTGGTGGTGTAGCATGTTCAATGGCGACTTGGCGCTCAGTGTCACCATGACAGCCGTTTCGACAGTGGCCTCAACGGTGCTCATGCCTCTCAATCTTTATTTCTACTACCATTGGGCGTATCCTGCCAACCAAGCCCAAAATAATAATAACGAGAACAATGACGACTTGTTTGTGGAAGATACGGCAAACTTGTTGCGATGGTCTTCGGTATTTGGTGCCTTGGGGGTGGTGCTCTTGGCGATTGGTCTCGGATTGTTGGCCTCA
The DNA here is from genome assembly GCA_946965045.2 of Epithemia pelagica. Classification (NCBI taxonomy): domain Eukaryota; phylum Bacillariophyta; class Bacillariophyceae; order Surirellales; family Surirellaceae; genus Epithemia; species Epithemia pelagica. The sequence continues at coordinate 674,101 of OX337239.1, read as the reverse complement.
GCCACTTTTCGAGAAGCCAACTTTAATTTGCGCATGAATCAATTGGGCAACTTTGCGGGTCTGGCCTTGATTGTGGTATCGGCAATCTTGAGCAACATGGAACAGGAAGCACGGTTATGGAATCGTGAATGGGAATTTTATTTTGGTGTCCCCCTGCCCTGTGTCATGGCGCTGGGGTTGGCCAATCTTGTCACGACCGCCTTGCAACTGGACAAACCAGAACGAGTGACGGTGAGTATTGAATGCGGGTACCAAAACGTGGGCATTGCCACGTCCTTGGCGTTGACCATGTTGGATGGGGAAGAACAAGCTCGCGCCTTGGCGGTTCCATTTTACTATGGTATGGTAGAAGCAATGGTCTTGCTCTTGTATTGTTTGGTGGCCTGGAAAGCTGGATGGACCAAATCACCCAAATCGGTACCCATTTGGCAAATGCTGCTAACCTCCTACGAAGTCGTCCATGCCAATCATGGCGATATTGACCCGGAATATCAAAATGCCTATTACCACCATCAAGACGACGAATTCCAGTATCCCGCATCCACAGGCCGAGGAACGGTACGGTCCCAAGTTGATCCCTATCATGGAAGCCCCATTCAAGCCAGGACTGTCCTGGGCGGGTTGGATACCTATGCGACACCACCGTCGTCTCCACCCTTGACAGGAGGAGGAGGAGGAGAACCCTCTCCACAGCTGTCCACCACTGTTTCACCCCAACCCGATTATTTCATGGTAGAGCACCAACGTCGAAACAAGGAATTTTCACCCGCCTAGTTAGTTGCACCACGCACAAGAACCATGCGGTTGGTTTCAGTGTGTGTGTGTGTGTTTGTGTGTCGAGAAACAAACGGCATGTCGATGAGCTATGAAAGACTGTGCCATTGTTCTCGAAACCAACGACCAGAATCGAGGAAACTGTGCCACTGGGAAAGGAGGGGATGAGAAACCACAGGACGCTGTTGTTGGAGTGTGACAAAACCGAAAACCAAACGGTGTGTCTCCCTGCTGCTGGGGACGAACAACACAAGACTTTTGCATTCTTTACGACGATCGGAATCTTTTGCGGAAGGCGCACACGAGTTGTCTTTCCATGTGCTATATTTATATAATCATAATAAAATAGAGACGACCCAGTCATGAACAAATAATGGACTTGCCACTTGCCATGGCGTCTATGTAGATACGGTACGGATAGATAGAGCTGCCGCGGGACTACGATCCGGTGGAGAGATCGTGAGATGGAACAGCGACCCAAAGGGGATTCAACGCACAACACGACGAACGCGACGCGAAGAATCAAACCCGGAGAACGGGACCAAACCTCATCGCTCGTTGCCTTCAATAACAGAAGGCATGTATGGAGATTCGTCCACTTGCCACCGATGGATAGTTCTGAAACGCCATGGGACACGCATGCGCCTCCATCATACCAAGGTTCGTTCTATGGGTCTTCTTTCCTTGTTCCACATGCCATTGCCATCATCATCATCATCCCTCACAAACCCACACACAAGGGAGAGAAACCAGCACTACAACAACAAAGCAGAGTGCATTCTCATCTCTTGTCCCAACACAACTCTAAGCTCCCTCGTGTTCCACGAATCCACTCGCTTCGGCAAAGAGGCTTCGCCTTTTGGACTACCAACCTGCCGTGTTCTCATCCGCGATCTGACCAGCCAACAAAGAACAAAGCACAGGAGATTCGGTTCCCTCTGTCAGATCCCTCGCTCTCCCTTTCATTTTACAAACCAACACGAATCCCAACGATTCACCATTTGTCGTTGATTCATTGCCGTTCAACAAAGAGACGACAAACCAAACGCAAGGCACACTCCTTCCTTGTCCCCAACTACTGTTTGGTTCGTGTGGCTGGCACACCAATCAGTCTCCAGTTGTAGAGCAGCAGCAATGACAGTGAAGGACGAATCATCCTCGTCGTGCCAGAGCATGGTGGGCCGATGCCTCTGGTGGCGAACCAAGTCTAGCAACAGCAGTTGTCGCTTGAGCAAGGATGGTCAATGGCGTATTTACTCTCACGTGGACACGGACGAAAGACCAAGACTAAGCGAATCTCTCGAATCCAATGCCAACCAGCAGTCAATCATTCATAACATGAGACAAGCGCCTTCGATTCAACAACAACAAGAAGAAGAACAACAACAACAAACGCTGCCTCCTCTTGGCACAGATCACGACCATGCTCCTTCTTCTACAACGGCAGAACCTCTCGATCCACCAAATAGAGTTTTACATCAATCCTCTAGCAGGTCCTACTGGTGCTTGAGTTGCCGTAAAAAAAGACCACGAGCAATCCAAGTGCCGGCTCGCCGACTCTCTGCCACACGCAAAAAGAAGAAGAAGAAGGACGAGGACGACCAAGATCAACCTCACTTTGTCATTGTCACCATTCCATCGTCCAGTAAATCACAACTATTATCTTCCTGGAGGCGGTCTCTGGTCTTGTTGTTTGGTTCTTCTCGGCTGGCCTTTCAGGATGGCCCCTCTGCTTCCTCTTCTTCGTCGCCACCACCACCACCACACCCCCGTACCGCAACCTTGTGGACCAAAACGACATCGTCCGCGTCCTCCTCGAGTGCCGATAGCAGCAGTACTACCACCACGTGTCAATCCTCGACGACGACTAGTTGGAAAGACTCGTGGAAATCGGTGCAAACCTGTCCTTCTCCCACCACAACGACAACGACAAGAACAACACTTTCGACGGCTCTTTTTGCCGTATCATCCTTTTGGAATGTCCATAATCACCGGCGCACACGACGCCGATGGCTCTTGTTCCATCGCGAATCGCCATGGACCGAGCGAGGACAGACCGAGACGGCAGCCCAAGCCTTGCTTCCCAAATCACAACAAGCACCACCACCTCAACACCATGACCGGACTGAACCATTGCTCCAGGAATTGGCAGAGCCCATGCTTCACGACGAGAGCGCGTCCGCAGCAGCAGCAGCACCCATGCCAGAGTCGGAGGAAAAGTCGGACGAGACGGAACAAGAATCGGCAGCCTGTAGTAGTCGTGACCCGGAGGACGACAAGACACGGTGGTCTTGTTTGTCTGTGCCACACGTACTGTGTCGTACCATTCAACAAGGACTGTGGTGTCTGGCCCTATGGGCCTCTTGTTTTGGTTGGTGTCGTCGTTCCACTGCCAACCAGCCAGTCACGACGACTACCAAACGCACGCCACGGTCCAATCCGTCGGGACCGACTACCGGGAGACGAAAAGGACCTCCACCGTTGCGTGGGGTTTGGTTCGGTTGTGGGGGTCGATACTGTGGTTGTTGTCACCATCGTCATCCCCGGGTTCGCTTCAATTTGGACGCGACGCAGTACATTGGCACGACACCACCACCACCACCCAAACCTACTGCCGAGGCAAGTGTCCTTCCTCGATTGTCCTCGTCCGACACGGAGGACGAGGACGACCAGGACGATACCGAAAAAGCCGTCGTGGCTGTGGATCCTCCCATGCAGACGCGGGACGATGACGACGATAACATGTTGTGGTATTCGTCCATGGAAGTTCGCCAAATGATGCACTTGTATCGATCGCCCTTGGTATTTTTATTGGAAGAACTCGTGGTGGAGGCCGAGGAGGATAGTGATGATTCGGATGACCCACCACAACCACAAGCAGTCACGAAAGACTCGACAACAGTTCCAAAACCGAAACCGAAAAAGAGCTGGGTGTTGGAAAAGATTGCCATGGGTGTGGATTAGGTATAGAGGTTCCCGCCAAACCCAAGAACAGACACAATGGCCCAGTGGTGGATTGGCAAAGGGCCACCAGCAAGAGGCATCGACTCTGTGTGGACTCTTGCGCGCACAGAATCGCGATTCGGGGTGGACGTTCCTTCTACGCACAGCAATCCTAGTAGCTATAGCTACCTACTACTAGAGTAGACAGTAGTCCGGAGCCCTCCTCCGTCCTCAATCGACACTTCCTCTTGGACCCATTGCAGTTGTATCGTTTCTCCATTCCGTCCATCGTACGCACGTACTTGCGCATCATCATCATCATGGCCCATGATGGAGTTGCCAGTTTGCGAGTCACATGCATCGTGGTCGTGGGGGGAGATTACCCCATTCGGAATAGGAGGTGTGTAGTTTCATTCCGTGTTTGACTTTTGGATGTCGTCTCTCTCCCTCCCTTGACAGATTCTCCCCCCGGAGACATCATCAATCATCATCCATGTCATGGTTGTGATGGGGCGAGATTGGAATAATTTGAGATTCTAGGTAGGAGAGTGTTGACGGTTTACTATTGACTATGACGTGTGTCGTCGTGCGCGAAATTTCATTGGGGGAATCCAAGAAACAAACGACAAGAGAAGGAAAAGAATCTTGTCACAAGCATTCCAGTCAACTCATCGCTTCTGATTAGAATAAAAGGATATTTACTTAGACAGTAGTATTGCTATTCTATTTTTCTGTAGATAATAGAGATTTCAGGAGTAGAGTCAGATAAATTTTATTAGATCACTGACATGCTTTCAGTTTCTACTAGCTGAGAGTATGTATGAAATTCTTGGGACTTCCGAGGTCTCCTTCGTGTCTTCTCTCCCTCAACAGGATACCCAACGATTTTTAGAGTGGTATTTTGTATTGTATGATTCTGTTTGTGGTGGATGGTGGTTGGTGTGGCCTCCCTCTCCCCTCTCCCATGTCATCGCCCATTTCCCGTTGGATATTGGAGATGCTCTCTTGATGGATTGGCATTATTATTTTTGGATGTGTCTCTGTGGACTGCGTTGTTGTTTTTCTTCTTCTTTGGACACAACAACAACAACCGACGTACTACCTACCTCGATTGTGTTTTGGCAGTATGATTTATACCGATTTGCCCTGTACCTACTACGATCCCGTGTCGGTGGCCCAGGAGTACCAACAAGGCCGCCGCCATGGTCCCAACCACCATCACCACCACGACGGATCCACGGTGGGAACCCGTCGTCGGCGTCGACCCTGGCCCTTTTGGTGGGTCTCGCAAACAACAAGTGCCGTGGTGGTGGATTCGGGGCTCATGAGCAGCAGCAGCAGTAGCAGTAGTAGTAGTAGTCGAAGCGAACGGTAAGACGACAAGACTCAAACCATTGGCGTGTTATATCATGTTGTTGCACGTTTTTCCCACATTGTGCCTCTCATTATTCTTGCAACGTTGGATTGACTTTGATGGCTGAATCGCATGATTCGCGCAGTGACCAAGAGGATGATGATGATGATGATGATGATTCGAAACACACAAGGATGGTGGTGCGAGAGACTAAGAATAATGAGGCGGAACCCCAACAAGCTATGGCAACCACCGTCGTGACCACCACCACCACAACTACCTCCATTCTGAAACACACGAGTACTAGTACTACTACGCCGACTCCTTCTCCCACAGCCGAACAACGTCTCCATTGGTACCTCCTGGGTCATGGATCCGGTCCACGACGGCATGGTCGTCCCGGACGACCACGACGACGACGCCGTAGGGTGCGGTTCCAGGACAAACTCCAACAGTACGAAGACGATGACTTGAACCGAACCAACAATTACAATGTCTTGAGCGACATGGAACGGCACCGGTTGTGGTACAGTGATGGAGAATTGCATGCCATGATGCGCCTGTATCGATACAATCCATCCTTGGTCTACTTGTTGGAAGAGTTGAGCATTGATCCATCGCCCGACAATGACAACGACAATGACAACCATCCATTGGATCCAGACGACAAAACGACCCGGAAACCGAAGGAGTCTTCGACTCGTACTTTTGTACCTTCACCACAATCACAGCCCCATAAACCACTGAACAACAACAACAACAACAACAACAACATCGATCCTGTCGAGGATCACAAGAAAGAGCATGACGCAACAACCACCAAGGACGAGCAAGAAGAGACATGCAATGCAGTGACATTTACGGACAGTCCTACACAGGACGTTCTACTGTATTTGGACGTGGACTAAAACGGAAACAAGAGTGACGATGTCCTTGCGGAACAAGGCCAGTACGAACGAACAAGGTCGGCTACTTCACTTGGTGTAGTTTGGTGGTTGGCCTCCATTTCCATGGAACCACTCGTCCGGGGGTTTCATGCCACCTCTAGAGAGAGCAAACACAAACACACCACCAACCAAAGATGGCAAAACAAAGATGGACATTCCGTTGGACCAACCATTGGTTCGCAACGCCAGAATTTCCTTGTTGGATGACAAGAACCAAACCAGAGGTTGAGACTGTGCAAGGCAACTCTCGCAACGCCTCTACTGCGAATATAGACCAACCTTCCACGATGTCTCTCTAAATTGATCATTGAATTTAGACAGGACACCAGTAGTAAGAAAAACAAAACACAGCCTCTTTCCATTGGAGAGAACCTCTGTTTTCGAATTTGGATTTCGAGTTTATTGTTTGGACGCAAGATAGACAAGACATGCTTCGTCCTGATCTCTGGGTGGCCTGTCATTGTTTGCTTTGGATGTTGAGAGATGACGTGGAAAAGGCCAACATTACTTTTGTTCGGATTCCTGACGACAAGACAAAGCGAGGCGTGAACTTGTTCCAGTCAGAAACAAGTATCTGACATTTTGAATAACGAGTAGCTGAGATACTTTTTGAAATTTATGGTTCTGAATGGATTATAAAAACGTGTACGCGTTTCGTCAGTTGGATGTACAGTGTGGGTCATATGGTCTGTACAGAGTAGTAGAGCGCAAAACTCATTGTCCATGGGACGGGGCAAGGTTTCACGTTGGGAGATAAAAAATGTTCTCTCATGATCGGCCCCCGGCAACCATGTCTGGGATTAGTACGGCATATGTTGTTTGCAACAAGGCGTAAAGATGTTTCAGCGATTGGTTGGTGGATCATCGTCCGAGTTCCGAACTCACAAATCACCAAGATTCGACATTCAACGTCCAAGTACCAAAGCACGGACTACACTACCAAACTATGGAATAAATGGCACCAGGCTCCCGAAACAGCCAGTACCACCACAGCCAACAACAACAAGAACCAACAACACCAACAACAAGAGAGCCTTGACCAGCGAGCACTCCATTCCAGGGAGGGTCCGGTGAATACAGTGTTTGAAAACCAAATCCATCTTCCCTCTCCTATTGGTGAGTGTTGGGGTGCTACTCGGATAGGAGGACATTCCGTCAATGACCCATTCCACGACACACTCTAGGAATGTCGTGTGCGTCGTCGTCCTCGTCCTCCTTCTGGAGGCAAGGACGGTGGCCGAGGCAATTCGACGGAGGAAACGGGTGTCGTGGTCGTCGGTGCCTTTGCAGTCAAGGGACGATGCGTAGTAAAAATGCGACTTTGGGGATTGGCGTCGTCCGTTTCGGACCTGTTCTGGTTCTTGTTCTTGTTGTGGTTGTTGAATTCGGTGTGCGACGACGACGACGACGACACGCCTATTCCGACGTGCGGTTGCACGGCTGCGGCCGTACTGCTGCCACTGACCAGATAGTCCGTGCCACCATATTTGGTGAACCAATTGTCAAATTCCTGGTCGGGTACAAGATTGGAGAGACCGGCCGTATTTTGACTGCGCAATTGTGGTAAAATGGCTTGACATTCGGCCGGAGTCAACAAACAATAGGAGGTTTGGTGCGTTTGATGACGACGACTGAGTGGAACAGTATTGCTGCTGTTGTTGTCATCTTCCTGGTCGGTAGTATGCTGAACGGAATGACGAATGCAGGCCGCCGCATGCAAGACTGGATACAGGGGTTGTATCACATAGTACCAATGTGAACCATGTCGGACCTTGCAAAGCAACCGAGTTGCACTTCGATCCAAAACTAAGGGAGGACTGGTAAAAAAGGAGGATGATGGTGCTGATGCGTTGGTGGAAGATTCCTTGCTGTCCGGATTCGTCTCCGTTTTCGTTTTCTGTTGTTGCTGCTGTTTGTAGTATTCATGTGCTCGTCGGGCATGAATCTTGGCTTCTCGTTCCACTTCATCCATGGTCGGTGTGGGTTGATCCCAGGTATCAATGAGCCGCAGGGTAGGATTGTAGACGGATTGCCACTGCAATTGGTATCGACCCTGACTGGACTGTGTCACGTGATGACGCAAGACGGGCAACAAGTCTTGGACAAAAAAGCCGCCATTCTGGGAAGTAATGTCTTGACGATAATTGTAAAATTCTGGAGCCGGCAATTGCGAATCATCGTCCTCCTTTGGGCGGCCGCTGCCGCTTTTTGTTGTGGTACTACTACTACGTTTTCGGGAAGTCGTCGTGGCCGTTTCCGGATAGGGTTGTTGTTGGGTAGGTTGTGGTACCGACGTGACTTGTCGATAAATGGCAATGGGAGTATGGACGGGTTTGCCAATAATGTAGCGAACGTTTTGATAATCGGCCATCCACAAGGGCCAGCAGGCCAAAAAGGTTTGAGACGACACGGGTGGTTCCTGGTCGTTGTGGTGGTTGTGGTTGTCGCAAGCCCGTAAGGGGTATTTATGGCTACTCGTGGGATCAAAAAAGGGCAACATTTTGTGGCGCAATCGTTTGGGCAATCGTCGCAGCAAGGGCTTTTCGTGAGTATTAAAGTAGGGTTCGTGTTCTTCATCCTCATCTTCATAGTCTTCTTCTTCTTCGTCTTGTTGTTGTTGTTGTGCCGTCGTCGCCGACTTGTTCTTGTCGCCGTCGTCTAGGTTGTGCTTTTGTTGCAGAGGAGCCGTGTCCACTTGGACCGCTTGCGCGGCTGCTTGCGCTGCCGACCATTGCGCCGCGTAGGTAGTTTCATTCACCATGGCGGCAGGTCCTGAATGATTCTTAAACAAGGCATCCAACGAGCACGACGACGATGAGGAACGACGCGAATTGGTAGAAGCATGATACAGCCGTCGTTGTGGTGGCCCCGTGCGAGGATGAGTCACCCTTCTTGTTGTTCTTGTGGTTGTTCCGTTTCCTTGGAAAGGAAACACACTTGTTGGAAGGCAAGGACCACTCCCATGGATTGAATGCAGCAATCGGTCTTGTAGCGAACTTGCTAGGCCGTTGGTCCTTTGTCTCATCCTCATCTTCATCGTTCTCATGGTATATCTTTGAGTGGTTTTCTGTGAAATCTTTCGGCGACGCCAAAGGAGTTGGGTCGCGGATAGGGGAAAGATCAAAGATACCACTACCTATCAGATAGAAATCGATAATTCGTAATACAATTTATTTATATCTATTCTGAACCGATAGAGATTGTTACAGTTTCCTTCGACCATGATGGACCATCCATCCGACAGACACGGCATCGACACACCAAAACAGGAAAGCCATCATCATCCCATCATCCTTTGCATCATCCAGCACCAAAACAACAAGGTGCTATTATTTGACCCATAGATCTCGACATCTTCCTACACTGTTGGGAGGTTCCATCACCCTTTGTCTCAACAAACGATCCATATATACTTTATCGAACGTCAACCGTGATCTTGCAGTGTTTGAAGTGACCGCACAAGACACTATTCAAGTCACAAGAACCTGAGTGTGTCCACAAACGAAAAAGGGGCAAATAATATGAGTTTCTAGAGCATGATGAATCGCCAACCACCCATGATCACGTTCCGGTCTTTGGTTCGTGGATGGCATGCCTCGACAATGCCACCATTCACACAGCATCACTCTCCTACTACAGCAACAGCAACAACAAGCACAACCGTACGATTCCAATCCTCGCCATCAGCCTTTCTCACGAGTCGCTCCTAGTACGACACCAGCAACAGCAACATGAATGGAGAACGACCCCAACAAGGACTCGCAATGCTTGGAGCACGTTACCCATTGGTGACCGCCATGCCTTCTCCACTCTGTTGTCCTGCTGCTCCTCCTCCTCCTTGTCGTTGTCGTTGTCGTCCGTGTGGGGGTCCAACCCGCAGCACAGGACCACTATGGTTCCACAACAACAACCACAACCCATTCGACTGGGAGTGGTGGACCCCCTGAACATGGCAACGATTTGAACCAAGTACAAGTCAGGCTTGGAAACCAACAAGGCCGTCGCCGCACGATTTCGAGTCAAGGGCAATGGCAAACTCAAACGGTACGTAAAGAGTGTGGAGTTGTAGGTTTGTGTGGAGTTGTGTAGGAGGAGAAAAACGATTCTTTAGTGTTGTTGGAGGGATACGAAGAGCCTGGAACGCCTGCTGTGAAGATGCTTTGGGTGCCCAGCCTCCTCTTAACTTGTTTGATCCCCTCGGCCTTGTCGCTGACGGTTTACCAAGAAAAGTTCGACCGCCTTTGTTACGTCGCATTGAAGCACGGCTGACAACGGTCGCATCTGCATGTTGGGGGTGTTATCGGAAAACTTGTCTTCTCGGAGACATTGACTACTCTGGCACATTGTTTGCCTCCATCCCCAACGGCTTCAAGGCCATACCCACTGGTGGATTTGTGCAATTGTTGTTGTTCGTTGGTTCGTTGAAAGCCTGCATCATGATGGATCAAGCCAACGATGCCGAACCCGGTGAATTCCCTGGTGACTTCCGCAGCGGCACCATTGACTTTGGCTGGGACTCTTTCGATGAAGAGACCAAGTTGACCAAGTGTGCTAGTGAATTGAACCAAGGCCGTGCCGCCCTAATGGGTTTTTACTAGCCATATGGTCCACGAAAGTCGATCGTCCACGATCTTCTCTTCCTAACTAGAAATAAAAATCATATGAAATCTAATGAAACTGATTAGGATCTCCCGCTTCTACATGTCGTGTTTGTGTGTGTCGCTGTGTTGGACCGATTCTATAGGTAGAAACAACGGTCACAACCTCACATTCATTTCTTTGCTTCGTATTGATGGGACTTGCTGCAATGGTTGTACCAATATCATCCCGTGGTGCCCCAAGACAACAACCATGACGACGACAATGACCAGGAGCAGCCACCGCAGCTGCGGCCGACGACAAGAACGACCACCAGGACCACACCACCACAAAAGCAACAAACACGAGACACTGGACCACAAAAGCAACCCAAACGAGATGCCACACGACGAAGCAACAACAGCAACAAGAATGAAAGTCGTGTCAAAACCACCAGCAACAACCGAACCAGCACTGAATCGACGCCCACAAGAGTTGGTTCTACTTGCAGGAGTACAACGACCGCATCCACAAAGAGAAGAAGAACCACACCACCACCACCACCACCACCACCACCACCGCCACAGCAGCAACAACCGGTTTCCCATGTCGCCTTCACCTCTATCCCTTCGTTTGTCTCCTCTCGCACTGATTGCGGCAGCGTCATCGACGGTTCGGCATATTGTCTCAATACTTTCAGTTGGCCTGGATTCAGAGCCATCAATCGAGTGAAACAAAAAGAGTTGCTGTCCACAAGAGACAGGGTTTCACCCGAAACTTGAGAAATTGGATCTGGATCATCTTCATGTTCGGCATACCAAACTTGGATCGATGTTGTAAGCTCCGAATACGTATCCTTGTAGTTCAGGCAGCTTCCATACAATGTTGCGTTCTGTGTCGAGGACCTCCACAGAAGAATTCGGATCCTCAAATGTCGACCCTCCTACAACGACAAGGCATGATCCCACTGCGACCATACCATGATTGTATCGAGGAGAACCAAGAACAAGATTCTCTTCAATTTGCCACGACTTGGTGGATGTTCCTTCTTGCAGCCAGTTGTCTGCATCCAAATACTCGACAGACTTAATTTCGTATGGATCATCTTCTCCATCTTCTCCATCACCAACTGCACATAACCCACCACCAACAGCATAAATGCGTGAACCAATCACGGCCATGCCAAAACAAGTTCGAGGCACATTCATCTGTGGCCCAGATACAACAATGCATGTGCTTGAGGAGCACGTGTCAATTATATCAACTGTAGAGAGCATTTTTTCATACTCAAATTCTCCGCCCGCCACGACAATGAATCTGTCATGCACAACGGCTGCGGCGCACCCTTTTCTTTCGACCGACAAACGGCATTTCAACGTGGACCATTGATAATGATCTTGATTGCTCGCAAATGATGAAGAGACCAAGTCTTCAATGAGAATTCGTTCAATGGTGGACAACATCCTGCGATTCCGCTCTCCTCCAATGGCGTAAACAGCCCCATGGCATACCACGGCTGCACACGCTTCTCGTGCTTCTTTCATGGCGCGTCCTTCTCGCCACACTTTATCGCGAAGATTCAAAAGGAAGACGGAATTGAAGTAATGCTGCGAATACTCATCACTACCTCCCAATACAAGAACAATCTCTTCTTTGTTCTCGTTGGGATATTCCAGAACAACGGAGGCGTGATTTATTCGCCCACCTCCTGGCAATGGAGGCCATTCAGCTGGGCGCCAACTTGGCTCCTCTTGAATGTCAGCTTGGTTGGTAAAAGTAAGTCTGCGAAAACACAGTTTTGAAACGGAGCCACCCTGTGCTCCCTTCGCGCCGGGCGACCCCTTCTTGAACTGGGAATAAGGAGTACGTAGTTATCCTACAGGGGTAGGTCCTACTCTAGAGGAGTAGGAGTAGTTGCTTGCACAACCTGCTGGAACAACAGAGACCATTCACATGTGATGGTGCAATCACGGCCAGGTCAAAGTCAAGGCCAGTTAGGGATATGTCCGAAGCCCGAACTCCCACAGACTGGTGGTGGCGACGACGTCGGCCTACTACTAGAGGAGTGTAGGCTAGAATACTCGAAAGGCGAGATAACGATAGAATGCATTAAGTCGTTAACCCATTACAAAGAATCACTCACCCTGCTGGGCGTATTAGGGAAAGGTCGCTTCATCACTATTTTCGAGACAAGAAGGGGATGACACCTCGTAAGGTCCATAATTGGACAGACCCATGTATATTGATCTCAACCATTGTCATCCTCGCAGCGACATTGATATTTCTTTCGCTAATTCCATCATGAATATCTTGTTGGCATGGCTTCGGGTTGACTAAACGAAAAGTCACTGCCACCACCACCCGCCGAGGACAGGTGTCTTCCACAACAAAGAGCAGAATACCAATAGTGCGACGGACAGGGTACGGAATGGAGCGTTCAGTGGCAGAGAAGAGGCGGCTAATAAACACCAGGACAACAACGGCGATAAGAACAACAACGGCGATAAGAACGTGTCCAATACGGAACATGGGGTGGTACAGACCAACGTCAGATCGGAAAAGGCTTGATCGACGGATACCTTCGCCCAGTAAGACGAAAAGGACCGCCTTCATGAAATAGATCACCTTTGACCACAAAGGCATACCTTTATAGAAGGCGTTTTCCTCGTTCCACCACACAGACCAGCTCTTCGAAGCTCCTCCGGTACTTCCAAGGATCAACTCGAGCCAAATGTTGTAATCTTCAAGGACAACTCGCCACTCAAACGAAAGAGGGTTGAACCAAAAAGGACTTGTTAGGAAGACATCGAAGCTAACCACAGAGACCATGTTCGGCCGAAATACTGTCCAGCATCGATGTATATCGCAACAAAGATCAAACCAGCCGCAAGCTCGACGCCATGGTATAGATGGCTCGTCGAACGGAGTGTACTGCGTTACAAAGCCAGGTCCAGTTGGTCGGTACTTTGCTCCGCCTACGAAAATGGTTTGTACCATGTACGTAGCCTTTGTTTGGATGTGGAACATGAAATGAAGAGGACCACCTGTTACAAACACCAAGAAAATTTCTGGAATACTTGCCCACAAGCCGCGTTCCACACCGGGCGTGGCCAACAGAGGGATTGTCTGCAGCAGACAAAGGCCACCAAGAAGCATCTGAATAGTTCCCAGGGGAGTAATGTTTCGGGTACCAATTCGCTCAAGCTCAAACACACAGCCAGGGCCGCCATCAAATACACAATAATGTACACCTGGAAAATCGTGAGAACATTTGAGAAGTAATGTCCTATATCTCCGTAGTAGAACGAGTTCAATCCGGAGAAATCCAAACGATGGCACATTCGGTTAACATCTCGAGAATGACTTTGTTCTTCGGCTCCTTGGCTCAATTTCGCTTCGAATTTGTAGATCTGCTCATACCAACATCACAGCATTTCCCGACTTGATACCTTTGGATGCTTTATTGACTCTCCTCCTCAACAGTTTGTCAAATATATAGGATGACCATAGTGGAGACATATGTGCAATGGACGCGTAAGCACACCTTGGCCCAGCGTCGCAAAGGATATTTCTTGAAACGCCATGTAGTTGGCCAATGAGCTGACACTTCCAGTGAAAATGTGCTCGCGAAAACCCAGGATCGTGGTGGGAAGCGGCCCCTCTCGTTTCGCGAACTCTTGCAAATAGTTTCGCATCTTCAAGGCTCCTTCAAAGTATCCTTCCTGGTTCATAGCGATTGTTTGAACAAACTCTCCTCGAGTGAAGATCATGACATGGTTCTGGTTTTCAGGCTTCCCTTAACCAATAATCAGATTGCCTGGGAGACGCACGCGGTAAATCTCTTTGATAGATCCTTTTCCGTCGCTCTTAACCAGGACGGAATAGAACGCGGACGCTCCGGAACGGTTTATTCTTACGTTGTCATGGTACGCGATTCGCAAATGCAGGAAACGGTGCATGAGAGCTTTGATGTCATCCGCTTTCGAGTCTTGGTTTCTCTTCATGTTTCCGTAGACTTGGCATGACACAACATACCCAAACTTTTTGCAAAGAAGGTCGTCTGTCGAGTCTTCATCGAGCCGCTCGAGGTTTGTCACAAGCCGGAGTGCCTTTTCATAATACATCATACCAATCGGTCTTGTAAGGAACTTGACAGCCGTTGGTCCTTCTTGCTCTAATCCTCCTCATCCTCATCATTGTCATGGTATCCTTTGGTGAACGAAATCTTTGGGATATAGGAGTTGGGTCGCGGATAGGGGAGAAGGACAGAGCACACTACCAGTCGGCGAGTACTGAAGAATTAAAGAAAAATTCAATATTTATCAATTCCTAACCGATAGAGATTGTTGTTGCGGTTCGCGAGGTACCCTCCAATCTGTGGACCATGATGGACCATCCAGATTCCAGATGGCCGACAGACACAGCATCGACACCATCAGCATCAGCATCGTCCTTCGCATCATCCACCGAAACAAGGTGAAGGTGTACCCAAAGATCTCTCGACGTTGGAATCTTCCATCACAGTTTGTATCTCAACACAAAAAACGCACTAGTCAAGTCAAGAGAACCACAAACCAAATTGAAACGAACAAATATGAGTCTCTGGAGCATGATGAATCGGCAACCACCCATGGTCACGTTCCGATCTTTGGTTCGTGGATGGCATGCCTCGACAATGCCATCCAATACAGCAACAGCAACCAGCACAACCGTACCGTTCAAATCCTCGAAATCATCCTTTCCACGAGTTCTCCTCCCTGAATCGTCGCTACGACAACAACAACCAGGCCCCCTGGAATGGAGCACGACCCCAACAAGGACTCGCAATTCTTGGAGCACGTTGCCCATTGGTCACCGCCATGCCTTCTCCACCCTGTTGTCCTGCTCCTCCTCCTCCTCCTTGTCGTCGCCCTTGTCGTCCGTGTTGGGGTCCAATCCGCAGCACAGGACCACTATGGTTCCACAACAGCAACAACCGCAACCCATTCGATTGGGAGTGGTGGACCCCCTGAACATGACAACGATTCGAACCAAGTACAAGTCGGGCTTGAAAACCAACAAGGCCGTCGCCGCACGATTTCGAGTCAAGGGCAATGGCAAACTCAAACGGTACGTAAAGAGTGTGGAGTTGTAGGTTTGTGTGGAGTTGTGTAGGAGGAGAAAACTATTCTTTAGTGTTCTTGGAGGGATACGAAGAACTGGGTTCTCTCTCGCTTTCTCCTCGAAGCACATGGGTTTTGGTCTTTCCTCCCGACTCCCGAGACTCACACAGTTCCACCAAACGGATACTTTTTCTTTTGGTTTTCTTGGTTTTGTGCAACAACGGTTGCCTGGGTGTGTCGGTCCTCCTCCTCTATTCCATGATTCTACTATTATGACAACCAAACAAACAGTTGGAAACAAGGCAATCGACATTTCAAGGGTAACAAACCACGATACCAGTCCAATCAATTGGGAAAATCGACGGGCTTTCAATCAAAGAGACAAGAAAAGAAAATCATGTCGCTCTTACGGCATCATTAGAATGCTATAGAGAAGGAAGAAAGCCATGTTTCATTCAATCGATACCAGAAGAGGAATGGCCACCACTCCTCCACCAGAAGCTCACCACCTCGGTACTACTGCCAGCTTGATGACGACAAGGACACAATACTAACCTTAATACACTATAACCAACACGGTAAACGACTCGTACAGAATATATTCGTACTCTGCCTGTATGGGTTGATCTCTGGAGAGACTACTACCTATAAAACATGCGCACGCGTCTGGGGTTTTCGTGTTTGCTTTGTCGAGACCCTGTTCCGATCATTGACACCCAACCACCCACACCCACACAAACTCCTCCTTGTACAGCCAAATGAAGGCTCCACATTCCACATATTAAGGTGTGGGGGACTGTGCTTGCGATTCTTGTCGTTGTTGCTCCTTTTGTTCATAATAGGCTTTCCATTCATGACGCAACATGTCTTGAATCCGTTCTCGCTCCGGATCATCCTCATCCTTGCCATCCTTCTCCTGGTTTGAATGGGTGATGGATTCGCCTGGATGTCCATTTTGTTTTGGTTTGCCAGCCTCATACGGTTTGGTACAGTCGTCGAGATCGGATGGCATGCGAGGATCCATGACGGAAATATCCAACAGAGCCATGAGATGTTCGTGTTCGGCATCTGTCACCAAGGTCCACGAACGATCCCGATTGTATGGTTCCTCGTCGTCATCATCAATGTCATTGTTGTTGTTGTCACGGTTGGAAGGTGGCAACTTGCGATAGGCCAAGAGATAAAGGGAGGGAAACCATTGGGCCAAATGATAGTCTTGTCCCTTGTAGGGAAACGAAAAGAGTACCTTGACCATGGGTTTGGCCCACGATTGCTTGGTTGATTTACCACCATTATCATCGGGTTGCGCTTGTCCTTTTGTCTGCTGTTGTTGTTGTCGTAGCAATTGTTTGCGTCGTTTCCGTTCCTTGAATCGTTGTGTATAACTCAGTTTGGGTTTGGTCGGTGATTGTGATTGTTCCTCCTCCAAAAGTTGTTCTTCTTGTTGTTGAAGTTGTTTGGTTTCTTGATCAATTTCCTGCATCAAGTCTGGAATGGATAACGTATCCTCTTCTTCTTCCTCCTCCTCCTCATCGTCGTCGTCCATACGGTCTCCCGTTGCACTGGGAGAATCTTGTGGTGATTGAGCGGATTCGTTTGGTGTTTCATTCTGATTATTGTATCGCGACAGACCCGTCATGGTGAGCATTTCGGGAGTTCGTTTCAATTGAACGACTGGTTCCTTTTGGTTCTTGTTGGTGTCGTCCGTGTCGTCTTGGAGCAAGACAAAGGCGGCTGTGGTGGGATGTGGGTCCGTAGTAGTAGTACTAGTATCATTCACGGCTGGTTCTTCCAGACAAGGACCCCATCCCGAAATGACCATTGGTTGGCGGGGCGTCGGTTTGGCTGGATCTTCGTCTTCTTCTTCATGGTGTGGTGCCAATTCGTGTTGGTGGTGTTGAATGTACTCGTGTGCCACGGCCACCAATCCATTCATTCGGACATCGTGCATTTGTACGGGAAGCAAATGTTTGCCTGTATCGTGCAAAATGGCAACGGGGGTATCGACCGGAAAGCCCATGACAAGTTCGAGGCGTTCGTCGTCGTCTTGTGGTTGTGGTGGTTTTGTTGGAGAATGGTGGTAGGACTGTTTCGGGTCGGTGGGAGGCACGAGTTCGTGGGGATACAGGAGGGTCCGCCAAATGCCCCAACAGGCAATTTCCGTCAAGACGGGTGGGGCTTCCTCCTCCTCCTTGGCACCTCGTCGTCGTTGTCGTTGTTTTGGTCGTCGTGGGGGCCGGGCGGCTGCCGCACCGTCCGCAATCCTCCGGGTAATGGCGGTCGAATCCACAAACCGAATCGGACGTCCTTGCCAGTGTGGGGAAAAAGGACGAAGGACCACATGACGCGGACGAAACAGGTAGTTGTTGCTGCTGCTCGAAGAGTCCATGGGAGTCGTGGTTGTAGGATTGTCATTGACCTGGTCATGGCTACCATGGGTGGTCCTTGTTGCTGTTGTGGTTGGTTGGGACTGTTTGGATGTTGGTTGGTGCTGCTTCTTCTTGTTTTTCGTCGTCTGTTTCGTCCTCTTTTGAGGTTTGGCGTGCGAGGAAAGGCTGCGCCGTTGCGGCTGCACCCCACGGAATGCCAAAACAGCAAGAGGAGGGGTGTGTGGTCGCATCGTAGCATTTGGATTCACTGAGGTGGAGGTGGAGAGCAATACGTGGTTGCTATTTGGGAGCATGGTGGTGATGGTCCTCCTGCCAAATGTCCATGTCGGTTGTGGTGATGGTCGCCAAGCAGTGTGGTTCCCAAACCGTAAGGATGATAGTAGTGCAAGGCCCTCTTTCTCCGTGGGTTGGAACGACAACGTTTGATTGGAAAAGTGTCGTGAGGATGAGTGTCGTGATGGTGATTGGTTGGTCGGTGCCAAAGGGCTATCGTGGTTGTTTTTGATGTTGTTGTTGGAGAAGGGTTCCTCGGTGGTCGTAGTAGTACTCGTTGGAGTTGGGTCGGGATTCTCCATCGTCTCGTCGTCTGTCGTCGTCGTTGTCGTCGAGTCTCGCGTCAAATTGTAGTAGTCCAAGGCATAGGAGGAAATCAAGGGTGGACGTCGTCGTCGCAAACCACCAGGACTACTACTCTGGTTCTTCGTTTTTGGAGAAGTGGTCAAGAGTCGTTGTTGTTGCGGTTGTGGAAGCTGGTACTGTCGTAGCTTCCCACAAGACGAACCGCCTGCTGTGTGAAAGAACCGAGGAAGGAGTTGTCGTCTTGGTGGTGGTCCTGGATGGCACGGTGGAATCGTAGTAGTTCCATGGTACTCCCTGTTGTGTCTTGTCCTCATGGTGGTGGTGGTGGTGGTGGTGCTGCTGCAGGCGATACCCCTCACGACTCTTTTTGGTGTCATTATTATCATCCTCATCATTCTGTGTTCTTGGTTTGCTTTTGTTTTGCAGGGAATTGGATCTCGACGGTGGCAATGGCGGCAGTGTGGTTTTGTCGTCTCACCCCAATTTCTGTGGTTAACAAAAGATACCCCCTTCCATATAGGCGACTGGATCGCGTTTTCCAGTCGCGCGCTTCGACCGATGGTTACGAAAGCTATTCCTATACATTTACAAATATACGTTGTAGGGTCATGCTACGACGAAATGCCAATGGCCCACCAATTGATTTGCTATGATTGCATTAACGAATGTGTCAAAGTTTCGCGCGCGCTTTTCATTCGTTCCACTCCAAGATCGCCTCAACGTGAGTACCTGTTCTTGGAGACCTACTAGGCTAGAGTACACACACCCAATCACATACTCTACACCAGAAAGATGGAGACGACATCGCCGGACATACCACCACCTTGGGACTTGGGCGACTCTTTCTATATGTATGGATCGATGACCGAAACGAAGTACTGTAGCACAAGGAGTCTTTGGAAAGACGGGAGTACTCTTGAATGTCTAATACCGAGTTATGTTTCATTCTCTAGGATTGTGGTTCCACGTACGCTTCCCAAGAGTCTTGGTGCGCGTCTCTCCACCCTCTGTCCGGATGGTGTGAGTGGTTGCTCGTTCGTTTTATCAGGATGATGAGGAGGATAGTTATTTTTGTGCCTTGACGTGTCGTTCTTCCGTCATTTCCTTTTGTTGTTGATCGACTTCTTTTTCCAATCGTTCCATATCTTCATCGGACAAGAGTTCCATTTCGGCTCGTTCCATAATGGGCAAGAGACTTTCATGTTCCTTGACACTTAACAAAATGCGGGGCGCTTGTGGTTTGCTGGCATCTTTGCGGGAAATAAAAAAGGGCGAATCCATCCATTTGCACACAAAGTAATTGGTATTCTTGTGGGTAAATTCGACCAATGGTCGAACCTTGACATTGGTAATGTTCAACTTGTTGTTGGTGGCCGTCCCATTCATGATTTGATCGCCTTGTTCCATCATTTCTTGCATGTCGCTCGTATCCGGTTGATCGGGATGTTGGGCATCGGCAAATCGACCCGTCACGGTCAAACATTCCGGTGTCCGTAACAGTTTGACCGGTTCTTGAAAGGTGGGAGCATCGGCCGAAAAGGAAGGACCACCACCAGCATCACCAGCACCAAAGGGATCGTCTTGCTCGGGTGGTGGCTCGTGAGTCTTGTCCTTGACCTGGTCCCCATAGTCATTGCGTTGCTCTTGCGACATGCTCATGAATTCGGCCGCCTGTTGTTCCGGAGTCCCAAGCCCACTACGACTACTACTCTGGTGGTGGGTTTTGTTCTTCTTGTTCTTCTTTTTTGGTTGCTGCTTGTTGTTGTTGTTGTACTGATCATCCAAGGCTTGTTGGGCGACGGGGACCAATTCATCCAGGGCGGCATCGTCATCCCATTGAATGGGAATCATGGATGACATGTGGGGATTGCCTTCGTATTCGGGGGCATGGCGCACCAAGAGGACCGGTGTTTCGGCCGGACAGGCCACCATGAATTCCACATTGCGATATTCGAGGGTCCACAAGCCCAAACAGGGCAAGACGGCAAAGGTTTCATCGTACAACGGCTGACCCTGTGCTTGTTGTTGACGTTGCAATTGTTTCAATCGTTTCATACGAGGGACATGAATAAAGGGCAACGCAATGCCTTCCAAGTCTTGGGAAATTTGTTGCAATTTTGGTTTGGGAACCGCCACGGCATATTCGTCCGTCGTTTTTTGCGTGGTAGTCGTACTAGGAGTAGTGCCCGAAGACGAAGATGTCTGGGTCTTTTTTTCGACAACACGAGGACGCGGTGCAGCCGAACTATTCATGGCCCGATGTTGCTGCTGAAGGGTGGTGGTGATTGTCTGGTGGTGGTGGTGGTCGGAACACGAGGAGGGCCACCATGTCGTTGTCGTTGCTGTCGTTGTCGCATAGGATGGACCAGCACTACTCCGTAGCATACGAGTCGTTTCGAGCATGCGGGAAGCACGACAGGATCCTACAGCACGCCTCAAGAACAGGGTCATGGTGGTCACGATGAATGCAGTTGGTACTGTCGGTGGTGTGTTGGACGTTGTGTTGGGTGGAAGTGGTCGTCTATGGTCGACTCAAACAGAAGAATCGTATCTTTTGGGTGTGCATGGCCCACGATCCGCACTCTGTCGCGTTTTGTTCGCTCTCAAATAGGTCGACGGACAGACCTCATCAAGGGCGACAGGTCGCGTTTGGAAGAGCAAAACTACTCATTGACTCGATTGGAACCATCACTGTCTGTCTGGAAGGGGGCGAAAACAGGCGAAAGCCACTCAAGTGTAGTTTCAGTCCCAGTTGAACGACAGTGGGTGTTGTATTCCCGCCAACCGAAGTGGCATGCACAATTAGATGATGATTTATGATTCGTGAGTAGTTCGTACTTCGTACACTATCATATCATATTTATTAGAGTCTCTAACTCCTATTTCTTCGCTTGCAACTTGGACCTTGGACGAACAAAAGAATGTCCACCTCTCTAGTTTCTAGACTCTAGTTTCTAGAGTATAGATTGTATTGTAGATGATGGCTTCGGGGTTTCTCGGGGTGATGAGTGATGATGATGATGTGTCTCGTGTCTCGTCATCAACTCGGGAATGTTTTATGTTTTACGTTATGTAACCCAATAATCCAAAATCCGAGAAACACAAGTCAAAAAAGCGTTCCATTCTCGGTCTCGGATCTCGGATCGACGTGGGAACGTGCTCCTTGGCTTTGGTTCGTTTTGTGTGTCTTTAGAAGAGACCAAAAAGTGAGCCGATACCAAAAACCAAGCCCCAACAGCGTGATATCTCAAACGGCTGCCAATGTCCTCTCCAGAGACTCATTCTCGGCAACGATTAGGCGTAGCGATGCGTGATGGAACTGTGACTGCCTTGGAGGACTCCCTGTGAACGTGATGGATTGTTTGTTGCTTTGGTGAACAGCACCTCTGGGTTCGGGTTCTTTCCGCTGCGCACCCTGCGAGCTGCGAGAACCGCACGCGATCTCCCCGGCCTCGGATCTTTTTCAGTCGCCCATGGGCCATGATCAAGCGGTGATATCAACGCGCGAGGTCGACGACTGGGCTTATATCCTGGACTGCCCAACAAGCTCGTGACCAAACCACCATTTATGCCAAAGAGGTGCAATGCATTTCTGATTGTGGTTGTCGGTTTGGTTTTTTGGTTGGCTCGCTGTCTCACTTTTTCTCACGAGAACCATCATCACTCAGCACTCAGTATAAACAGTAAAGCTATATGCTATATCCCGCATCCCGCCAATAAGCAGTTTCCGAATTGCGAACACAGGGACTACAAAAGCATTCTCGTCTTTGGACTTCGGATCAACGCATCGCCACAACGCTGCCGACATTACACCTTTTGTTTTGTGCATATAAGATAGCTCTCCTGCCACTAAGTTAACAAGACGAATTCGAGCAATGAGGATACACAATAGCTCTCCCGCCACTAAGTCAACAAGACGTATTCGAGCAATGAGGATACCAAATAATTTCGAATATCATCACAAAATTGTTCTCGTTTTTCCAAAACCTTTGGATACTAGAGTTGTTCTCACGCGAAACAAATGGCGACAAATCTTGTAGTACAATAGCCTCGAGTCCAACATGAACAAGTATACCATCAAAGTTACCGAACCCAAATTGCATTGCATCATCAGCTACCTTATGGCGTGGACTATAAGTGACAACAGTTTCATATTCCAAAACCTTTGGATACTAGAGTTGTTCTCACGCGAAACAAATGGCGACAAATCTTGTAGTACAATAGCCTCAAGTCGAACAGGAACAAGTATACCATCAAAGTTACTGAACCCAAATTGCATTGCATCATCAGATATCGTATGGCGTGGAATATAAGTGACAACATTTTAACATTCCGAAACCTGTGGATACTAGAATTCCATAACTACTCCCAGGAGTACAGAGCAAGTTCAGTTACACCGTCTCTCATTATTCTCACTCCTAAGTAGTCTACATATTTCAGTACTTCTGGTTCGTTCAGTCACGGATTCCACTGCACAGATAACAGATACTAAACCTAGTCGACTCTTTACCGCGAAGCGGTCCAATTTTCTATCGGGATCTTTCAGCGACCCAAGAACGACTCCATGCAGGTACGTCATACTCACAGCAGCCCCGAGAGTCGATTTCACCATGAGGAGTTGATTGCCGTTTGACAAACTCGAACGAGACAAAAGGAGAAGTGCTCGTCGTTGGTTCCTCATCTATTATGATATCTCTTGGAAATGGTCGGACTTTGGGAGGTACTTCTCTAGTACAGGCGAAACGTCTTTTTATAGACTACACAACTACTCGGAATAAAAATCCGGATGATAGAGGAGGGAGAGTTTGCGATAGCTTGTTTGACGAGATGCAAGTCGGTTGTGGGATCCTCCATGTGCAGTGCCACAAAGGGATTCGGATGGTCCGTCGTGTGACGACACGGATCCAGGTTCCACAAGGAGTCGATCCACGGCACCAACAAGTGACTTAGCAGGACACTGAGCACCATCAGACACGGGGTGAGACGACCATTGTGGTACATCCAATGCTCCATCACCTTTGTGGTTTGTGCATTCCAATAGACCACAGTGTTCCAAATAAAAATAAGAATACTGTGGGTGTGTTGTTGAAAATGAGACCAGCTGCTGGAGGAGATTCCAAGGATTCCAAGGATTCTGGAATTTGCCGCCCCATAACCATTCAACGATAATTTGACCTTTTGGTAAAATTGATAGCATACTTGTTATTACAGTCGCTCCCGAAAAACTCATTTGACCCCAAGGTAAAACATAACCAGTAAATGCAGTTCCCATTTTTAATAATAAAATAATTACACCCGATGACCATATATATTCACGCGGTTCAATATTATATGATCCATAATAGAGCCCACGAAATAAATGCATATATACAATAATAAAAAACATTGAAGCTCCATTTGCTAACAATAAGAGTTTGGCCACTGTAGGCATCATTAGAATGAAGAATGTGACGTCAGTTCACCCACGTGGACAATAGGATCCAACGTGTTGATGGACACCACCGACCACGCACTCTCAATTTGGCGATAAGGATTTTCACGTGGTGTCGTGACGTGATGTTATGATTCATGATTCATGATATCTGCCTTGGGCAATGCTTGCTCAATCTCCCACCCAGTTCATAAATTCTCTTCTCGACTGTCGTCGAAACACATCAAGTGGACAATCAAGAGAATCCTCCGACGGAACCCAACAACACTCGGCCAATTGGTAGACAAAGAGTAACGATGCAGGATGATACGCGAGCAGTTACACAAACCGACAGACCTCATCTTCCACCAGCCAAAAAAGCCCCACCCAACCCAAATGAAGACGACGACGATAGTTCAGTGTCTTCTGGGCAATTGATCCCTCAATCACAACTTCCCTACGTATGGCGTTAAGGAAATGAACGCATTCGCGAACCAGCTAACAATAAGAGTTTGGCCACTGTAGGCATCATTAGAATGAAGAATGTGACGTCAGTTCACCCACGTGGACAATAGGATCCAACGTGTTGATGGACACCACCGACCACGCACTCTCAATTTGGCGATAAGGATTTTCACGTGGTGTCGTGACGTGATGTCATGATTCATGATTCATGATATCTGCCTTGGGCAATGCTTGCTCAATCTCATTGTTGTTCTTAAGGACGGGATCCCATGACCATTGTCATAACGGTCCATGGCCCTAAGTACTTAGAGGCAGCGATATCCCACGAACGGTGGCAGGCCCGTCCATAACACATCTCGTCGCCCAAATTGGTGATACAACGTCTCCACCAACGATTCAACGCAATGCTTGCTCAATCTCCCACCCAGTTCATAAATTCTCTTCTCGACTGTCGTCGAAACACATCAAGTGGACAAGCACACGAATTGCGAACTGAAAAGTGGCCAAAAGGCAGGAGAGTAAAAGCTCTGTTATTGTTGTTGACCCACGCTCTATGCTCATCTCAGTCGCATCGACCTCAACACTCGGATTGGAAGCAGTTTCTATTCCATCGGAAGCAACCGTTGCTCGAGCTCATCTCCGCTCCACTTCAAGAAAACAAGAAGCATAATCATGACGGAGGCCGAGGGCATCACCGCTACGACGTCGTTTGTTTTTGACGAACCCTTTGACAAGGTTACTGCTATGGTATTCATTTGCGTTGCTGCAATCCTTGTGGGCGTTGCATTCGTAGTTGTCCTTTTTCAGGTGATCAAGATTCTCAAGAACAAGTGCAAGACGGCTGGTGGGCCTGCTGCTAACACCGCCGCCGCCAAGACAGAGACTAAAAGAGACGTCATGGACAGACAAGATACTGCAGCAACTTTGACCTCTGAAAAGGAAGCAACCTCTTCTACGGCGTCCTCATCATCGTTGTCCCAGCTCGGATCGTCGTCAAGGTGTCCTGTGATCTCGTCCGACATTAAGGAGGAGCAGTCGGTGGACAAAAATCCTGTCACTGCGTTTCAACTCCCATTCCACACCGACTTGTTCGAAGGCGTGCCCTTTGTCAACCGCGTCGCCTTCACTCTCTGGGTGCTCACCGTTGGACCGTTGTTTATGATTCTTCGCGTCTTGTTTTGTATGCTGGTATGCCTTCTCTGTGGTCCAAGTGCTGTTGTGTCAAGTTTGAGTGTGCTCCTTGGATGGATTGTTTGGATCGAAGGCGATAATTTGCCCTCTGACACTCGATCTATTGTTTTTCTCTCGAATCACCATGTAAGTTCACGTAAAAATCATCTTGCCTATGCTGTTCTGAAACCTTTTGGTCCTACAAAGAACTCACACTCTCCGCTGGTATCTTATGCATTCAGATTACCTATGACTTGGGCGTCCTCACATATGCCACACGTCATCACTATGGGATAATCCCCAAGACGTTGGTCCATCCCAAGGTATACAATAGTTTCTTTCTCAAGGCCATGTTTGGCGAGAAGCGAGACCAGCTTCTTGCCACCAAACGCAAGGGCGTTTCTTATCTTGAAGGTTTCAAGGAGTGGGTCGTCGGGTCCAACCAATCTGGTACGCGCTGTTCTTTAAGTTTGGCCCCCTCGGGGATGACAACGCATGAAAAGTACATCACTCCCATGTATTGGGAATATTTCGCTGTTCCTGATGTAATTAAAGTCATGGTCAACGTGAATATGACCAATCCCTTTGGTGTAAACCTACGAACCGTTACGGCCAGTTCTGGTGTCTCGGAAATACTGACACTCATGATGCCGTATATGAAGGCTTCCGTTACCTACCATGTTGACGCGGTTGATCAGCATCCCCCCATCACGTCCCAAGAAGAATGTAACCAGCTTGTCAAGTCTGTGTACGAGGAGAAACACGGGAAAGTATTTGCTGGCGAATGGACTCAGAAGCTTCGTCGAAAGATGGACAAGTACATCAAGAAGGGAGAATATGTGAAATTTCCTGAATTTCCGACGGATCGCCTTGCAACGCCTAACCTGGTGAATATTTCGCACGCTCCAGACGAATCCATCATGGCTCGCATTCCTGTTGAAACAAGAGTCCTTACTTCTTCTCTTATCGGAAACGAGGGCCTCGGGAAGTTCAAGGACTTGATGCCAAACGAAATCGCCCTTCTCAACCCCAAGACAATGGCGGATGAGATGCTTGCCTCGGTTTACGATATACCCATGATCCATGCACGATGCTCCAAACTTGACGCCATTGAAGCCGACTTGGCAAAATGGGTTCAAAAGAATTTGGACTTTGTCGTTTTCAATTACATCGGTAAACTGATGCACTTCGTCCTGCTCGAAAAGAACCTCATTCTTGTCGCTGTTCTTCTT
Source organism: Epithemia pelagica (assembly GCA_946965045.2). NCBI lineage: Eukaryota > Bacillariophyta > Bacillariophyceae > Surirellales > Surirellaceae > Epithemia > Epithemia pelagica. The sequence continues at coordinate 647,157 of OX337239.1, read as the reverse complement.
GTCGGCTCAGGAAGATGGAGCACGCAAATTTTTCTGCTTGGAAAAATGACAGCATTGGCTCATTACTGGATTCTTCTAGTCAAGATCATTGTCCGTCGAGCTCGTCCGGTGTGGTTACCCCTTCATATGGGTATCAAGAGCGGTGTCTCCGACATTCAAGCGGATGGATCCTTTCCAAGTGGTCACACGGGTTTTCTGGCACTCATTGCAACTGTGGCCTATCGTGAACCCGACTTGTTTGCAGATCATACAGTGATCATCTTGCTGGTTATTGCCGTGTGTGCCATTGAGCGTGTCAAGACAGGAGCTCATTTTCTCTCAGACGTCGTTTCTGGTGGTCTTTACTCTTATGCTTTTGTGAGCATCTTCTATTACTTTAAGCTCAACGAGTCACTCCTCTATCGAGTCTTCCCTTCGGATTTGAGTGCCCAGGTCCGTTTCACAGTGTACATGGTCATTGTCCAACTGTTTTGCATGTGCGTTGTTGAAGTGATGCAGGCTTCCGTCTCGCCGCTCCTCCGTGAGACAATCTTTCAGAATAATTTGATGCGTCTACCCAAGCCCAGGGATCCCCAAGAGTGTGCCAAGCCCTTAAGCGAATCCAGGGACTTTCTTGCACCATACCTCGCCTTGACCGCGACGATGTTTTGGACTCCACCCATCATGATTCGAGAGCGTCTTGCACCCTTGCCCGGTGATACTACGACGGGCACCCGACTTTTTGGATCCGTGTCGGTTTTAGCCTTTATCATTGTTTTTGTGCTTCCCCTTCGGAAACTTGTGGGTCACCAGTTTAGATACAGCCACTACCTCCGTTTCCTTCTACTTGTCCTCATCTACATGTCCATGCTCCTCTTCACGGCACTCTTCGGTCATGCCTTGATCCAAGCTGTCTCTGTCGTACAGTAATTATCTTGAACTTAGAAAGGACTCAACTACAGATTATGTGTAGACTCGAGTACTCCGCTAGCTTTGTGTCCGTGGTACGTCCTCTCCCAGTCTCCACTTCCAACAGGACGGCTCGTTCGTGGTTCGAGTCATGGACGCCCAAGTTGCGCAAGTGGTGGCCATGGGCATGCATTGTGAGGACAGGCTTGATTCCTCTGATGATACAGCGATTGCACACAGCACACAGGTGCTCCCTGATTCTTTGTGCTCGCTGATTCTTCATGGGTGCATAGTAGTTGAAATGAACCCGGAAACCTCTTATTCTGTGAGTTATTGGAGCAATTTCGCTCTGAATAAGGCACGCGATAAGGGCGTGGTTTTCTTTTATCTTTGACTTGATTCGCATGGACGGGTTACCAAAAACACTGTAGGGGAAACACGACGCCGCTGGTATATGTTATAAAATCATTCATGCCAAGATTGAACGAATTCGCCGACTCCTCAAACAACGGGATTGGACAAGATCACAGAGACGGGATCAATACCACTCTAGTGTCGTACGAGCAGACCATGACCGTGGGTGGATTGACTCTCCACGTCTGGGGGGTCAAGAGTTGAACTTCCATGACCTCCACTTCGTCAGGCAAGTATATTTCGGTAGATCATACTAGAGGTTGCATGTGCTCAGTTTTGTGAGCATACTAGGTTGCATGCGCCCAGTTTTGTGACTCATTTCTTTTCTCTAGTGTTGGTTGTTTCCTTCTTCTTGTTCTTATCCTTGTTATTGTTGTTGTCCGCATCGTTCTCATCGTCGTCGTCGTCGTCGTCGTCGTGATCCAAGTGGGGTGGCACATAGGCTTGTTTCCAGGCTTGATAGTCCTTCTCCGTGTGGGTCTTGGTGTCCTACTTGTCGTCGTCCTTGTTGGTTTGCGTCACCTCGTCCTTGTCCTCGTTCTGGTTCATGGCTTGTTTGGTGGAGACGACATCTACCAGCACCATGGCATCCTCGTGATTCGTAGTATTTTGGTTCTTCTTGTGGTTTGGGTTCTTCGGCGTGGTCTCTTCAGCCGTGGTCGTATAAGTAGTATCGACTCTCGTTCCGACTTGGAGGATTCCGTACAAATTGTTGTTGTGGTGGTTGGTTCCATCTTGGGTTTGCCATGGTCGTTGTCGTCGTTGTCGTCATTTGTCTGGTTTGGAGCGGAGGTGATGGCAGTGGTGGGTGCCGTCGTCATTGTGGTGGTAAAGGACAGGTGTTGTAGTCGTACTAGGAGGAGTGCCCGAGGACGAAGATGTCTTGGTCTTCTTTTCGGCACGAGGACGTGGTGCAGCCAAACTTTTCATGGCCCGATGCTGTTGCTGCAGGGTAGTGTTGGCGGTGATTGTATGGTGGTGGTGGTCGAAACACGAGGAGGGCCACCATGTCGTTGTCGTTGCACTACTCCGTAGCATACGAGTCGTTTCGAGCATGCGGGAGGCACGACACGATCCTACGGCACGCCTAAAGAACAGGGTCATGGTGGTCACGATGAATGCAGTTGCTTATGTCGGTGGTGTGTTGGACGTTTGGTGGAGGTGGTCTCCGGTTGTTCGTCAATGGTCGACAGTCTCTCTTTTGCTGGACACACCAGAAGATCTCTCACCACAGAAAAGCCGGGGGTATCTTTGTTTGGGTCACGATCCCTACTCTGTCGCGTTTTGTTCGCTCTAAAATGGGTCGACGGACAGACCTCATCATGTGCGTCAGGTCCCAGGTCGCGTTTGGAAAGGGTTCTCGAAGCAAAACTACTCATCGACTCGTTTGGAATCATCGCTGTCTGGAAAGAGGGGGAAGCAGGCGAAAACCACTCAAGTGTAGGAGTAAACATTCAATCAGTCCCAGTTGAACGACAATTCCCGGCAACAGAACTATTCACAGTTCGTACACTATCATTTATTGGAGTGTCTAACTCCTAACTCCTATTTCTTCGCTCGCAACTTGGACCTTGGACGAACAAAAAGAATGTCCACCTCTCTAGTTTCTAGAGAAGATAGATTGTAGAGGTAGATGATGGTTTCGGGGTTTCTCGGGGTGATGAGTGATTGATGATGTGTCTCGTCGTCAACTCGGGAATACAATAACACAACAAAAGATCTCTATAGCTCCTTGGTGCTGGTTGCGACACAAACCCAAGATGCACCGTAACATGACGCAACCACTCCAACGCGAACGAATCCAAAACAAACGCGCCACTAATACCTAGTAGAGGCAAATACCACCAAAGAACAACCAACGGATTGCTAGATTGCTTTATTTCACTCGCACTCGCACTCTCGAACCAACGACCAAGCATTGTCGCCTCTCCCTCTCTCACTATCTCTGGCAGTCTCCGCCGGATCCAAAGCTTCTCAGATCCAACAACAACGCAGTCGTAGCATTCCCCTTGTTGTTGTTGCCGTCGTCATCCTGACAACAAGACTTGGTCTGGTTCGGAGGTACTTTTGTTGTGTGCTTCTTGTTGCAACGCGTCCAGAATCCCCTTCTCTCCTCCTTCCTATACCAAGCAAGTTTGTAATAACAATGCCATTGGATTGGATCCCTCTGGAAGGTGCCCAATGCGGCGATGGATCTCCCGTGGGCTTGTATCAAGATTGGTCCTCCTGGTCGTCCTCCTCTCTGACCGTACCAAACCACCACAACAACAACACAAACACGAACACGAATAATATTCTCTTGTTATTTACCGGAGGTGGCTCGTGTGGTACCGACGACCAATGTCAATCGGTCTTGGATACGGAACCCTTTCGCTTGTCGTCCCACTATGTGCCACGCCAAATCAAAGGCCATACGGTCCTTTCCAACGATCCACTAATCAATCCTGTATTGCATGACTTTGTCAAGATTGCCGTCTATTATTGGTCCCAAGACTTGTATTTGGGATCCTCGTCATCGAGTGACAGCAAGACGACTACCAATGGCGGCGGCATTATTCGACAGGGGGACCTTCATTTTCAAGCCGTCCTCGACTACCTCGTCGACCAAGTACAGCAACGCCGGACAACAGCCCTTGTGGAACCCCAACAACAACAAGATGCCTTTGTCGTCCCAACGCAGGGAACCACGCACCAAGACGACAACGAGCAACCAGCAGTCGTTGGATTGGTGAATCAATTGGTGGTAACGGGTGTTTCGGCGGGAGCCTTGGGCGTGTTGAATCACTTGCCGCAACTCCGTCAAATGGCCCAGACCATGGCAGCTCGTCAACTCAAAATTGTGGCCGATTCCTCCTTGGTCAGTGATCGGATTGAATTTGAAGAGGGAAGTCTGACGGCTGTGAATATGACAACCCATCCCTTGTGCAATGTCACTGCCTATTCCCTCCATCATGAACAACTCTCCAAATTGCCCTGTTGTACGTCCACCAATTGTCTCGCGCGGCATGGTATCTTTACTCCATCCACAGCAGCCACAAACACCACCACAGCAACGAGTAGTAGTACTAGTTGGGTGCTGGACGAATCCTTTCTCTTGATTGATTCCACACACGATATCAATACCCTCACCTTTTCCTTGAGTGACATGTATGCCGGCAGTAGCAGTTCCACGTAGGCTGCTCGTCCCAGTGACCATGTGGAACGGACCAGTGCGGTGGGAGAATTGACCGGCTCTCGCATACGAGCCGTCCAAGAAACTGTCTTTTGGAACCTCTTGGGAGGCGAACAACACCAACCAGAAACCTGTCTGGAGAACGGCAATAATTTGCCAGAACCATCAGCATTGCCCTCCTTGGCCTGGATCATGCCATCGTGTGTGACACATGGCTTTGTCATGCCATCTATTGAACTCGTGCACTTGTCGTGCGCCGATCTGGGAGCAGAATCCAAAACAGGTGTATTTGCCGCCTTTCCACCCGTCTGCCGGGATTCGGGCTATGGCTTGACGACCAAATTGCCCAATAACTTGGGCATGGCAGTGTGGTTTGACGTCCATGCCTGGGACTATGCCACAGTGAATGGTACCTCGATTCGCGATTCCATTGGTCTGTTTGTTACGGACGGTGTCGCGGCACTTTTGCCCGAGGGCGAACCAGTGGGCTTGGTATTGGACGATTGCGCTGGACCCAATTGTGTAATTGGAAACGAAGCAGAACCAAATGCTTGCCAAGCCTTGTTTGAAGTAGAAAACACGTACAAGGAAGTCAACGAGGTCTTGCGAATGGTCTGGTTTGGATATATTGGTTTGTTTATTTTGTTGGGTATCTTGATTCGATCCAGACGAGGGGGCAAGTTTGTGACGGGAATCTGTAGTCCATTGGCGAGTGCGGGAGACTGTCTGATCCGTGTCATTATGGACTGCTTGTTCGGATGTGATACGGCGGTAGACCCCAATCATGCCCAGGACGACGACGACGAATCGTCGGTATCCAGTGGCAAAAGTCTGGGAAGTTTGGGGAGTGCTCGGCGTCGGTTGCAACAACGACCCCGTCCCGTGGGAGTTCGCATGGCACAATTGACGGTCCATCTCAAATCCACGGGTCAAAAATTGTTGGACAATGTCAACTTGCATCTCAAGCGTGGAACGGTCAATGGTCTCATGGGACGATCGGGAGCCGGAAAATCAACCTTGGTACGTTCCCCCATGTCACTGCAGCACACGTTGGTCGCTGGCACATTCTTAACTGATTCATGTTTGTCTTTTTGTTTTGTTTCGGCACACACACCATAGCTGAGAGCCATTAGTGGTCAAATGCGTTCAGGAGTGGAGGTTGACCCTGAGAGTGATATCAAAATCAACATTGAAGGAACAACCTACTTGAGACAACACGATATGGTGGCCATGGGCAACTTGACGCCTGCCTTGTATTTGGAATCCTGTGCAGCCTTGTATGGGGCCAATCCCGAACAACTCAATGAAGTCAAACGCTTTGTCCAGCCCTTTTTTCCAGCCTCCCATGAACCCATGGATGCAGATTCCAGTCAGCATGGCAATTGCAGTGCGGCATTTTCGGTTGGCGATCGACCATCGACCAATATGACTCCAAGAAATCAGTGGGACATGCGAAACAAGGAGCAGGCAATCCCTCGTGGTGGAGTCACGAGCCCCTTTGTGACACGACCAGAAAACGAAGAACTTGATGATACTCTTCTTGACAACAGTGATGAAGACATCCCAGAAAACAAGAATGTCAACTTGATACCAACACGATCCTCGGGCGAGAGAAGTAGACCAGTAGAAGAGTGTCAATCCTCGGAACTGCTACCACCAGACGAAATTTCTCGTGATGAGAGAAGCGACAAAGACGGAGAGGGTTCAAGAAGGACATTGGCGGTGCGATCCATTCTCAAGGTCAAGAAAGAAGATATTACCAATATTTCACCTTCGGAGACATTATCAAAGATAGAGGAACCTTCCAACGACGACACGGTGAGCCCCATCGAATCGCCTTTTATCGCAGCCTTGTCAGCCCGAACAACTGCGACCATGCCACTTGTGTCTGAGGTCGATCCACAATCGAAAAGTGAATTGTACACAACGACGGACAAGATTGACGTGGTGCAACCGTTTGAAAGCAATAAGATCAGCATGTGCAGCGGAGGACAGCGACGTGTGTTGGCCGTGGCCGCGGCGTTGTTGACGGATCCATCCGTGTTGTTGCTGGATGAGGTATGTTTTCGATTGGAGTCGCCCACAAATAATATTGAGACAACTGATGTCTTTTCACTCATTATACGTACGTTATTCTTGGCATTCTTGAATCAGCCTCTTTCCGGATTGGACAGTGTGGCCAGTGAACGTTTGATGGAATTGCTGCAAACTGTGGCCGAGAAACAGGATCGTACCATTTTGGTGACGCTTCTCCAGCCGTCTGACAGCATATTGGGGTACATTCATGAGCTGATGGTCATGATGCACGGACGAGTGGTGTTTGATGAGAATCGTGAAGTGATTCAAAACGCTTTGGACATGGAGGAAGAGGTTGGAGTCGTTACGGACCGAATTTCGGACTTTGTCCATAGCCTCGTGAAACACGGAACCATTTCCCATTCCATGGATCGCCATCTGACTCATTGTCGAGAAGAACGGGAAGTGTCGACACACGGCTTGGCCATCCCTCATGAACGCATGACACCCTCCAAGGCGGAGCGAAACCCACTGGGTCAAGTCGTTGCACTGGGTCGACGACTTTGCCTGGAATATGGATGGAACCTGTCTGATTTGGTGGTCTTGCCCATTTGCTTTGCCATCATGTCTTTTGTGTTAAGCTTTGATCCCAACTCTCCCACGACGGTGTTTTTGGGATGCATGATGTTGTTCTTTATTCCCATTATAATCTTTCAACACCATGTTCTGTTGGGAACGCAAATGTGGCTTGCTCATCGCTGGGAGCTGGACGACCGCCGTATCTTTTTGCTGTCCTATCAGATTGCCACCCTTTCCTACTCGCTTTCCATTCCCTTTGTTTCGACCGCTATCTCCTTGTCCTTGGCATATGTCATTTTGGGATGGGAATGGACCTCCTTTCCCAATCAGCTCTTGTTTGGAAGTGTCTTTTTGATGGTCATTGTCACCTTTGGTCGTTGTCTCAGTTTGATATTCAAGGGAAAACACGCATTCTTCAAGGTTTACTTGTTGTGTTTGTTTCTCAACGTTTGTTTTGCCGGCTTTTTGGGTACACCGAGCCAAGCGCCACCAGGTGCTCGTTGGTTGTTTGGTTTGTCCTTTGCCTTTTGGGCCTTTACCGGTGTCTTGACGAATCAGTTTGAGTACAACCGAAACATTGGGGAAACGCCCTGTCGCAGCTTTGCCACTTGTATTGTGTACAATGGCAATTTTTTGTCCGCCCAAGCCGGTTTTTGGCCCTTTGCCAATGCTCGCATGGCATTATATGTCTTGACGGGCATTTATGTTTCGTTGGTCGTCCTGGAATATGTCTTGTTGCGGCTTCGTCGGGCACACTTTTTGGATCCCAGCAGTGTCCAGCAACTGGACAAGGCGCGTCGTCGGCTGTCGTCGTTTGGTGGTTCCTCACACAGCCTCAACAATGTATAGAGTAGAATTTCTCGATATGAACAATATATATATATATATATATATATATATATATAAAGCATTGATACTTTTCTGTTTCTGTTTGGCAACAATCAATACTGGTGATACGGATAAATCACAGAGAGAGTGAGTTCCACAAATCGAGCTTTTTCCACGCAACCGCCACGAATGCACATTGTGATGCGGTGCATCATGTTGTCGAGTGAACTATTCGGCCTGGAAAAAAGAGAAAATGACAACGACAACAATAGGGTTACCACTTGTCGTCTAGATCCAACACACCTCTCCATCAAAGATGGGCCCCAACAAAGAACAAGGCCGTTATAGATTCATCGCCGAGAGAGGAGAGATGCCAATCAGGAGAGGCCGGCAGTGCCGTCTGCTTCACGAGAGTGGTTCTGCAAGGGGGTGTCGTTCTACCACCCCATATGGTCATTCGGTCGATCCAGAAGAACAACGCAGACAGTGGTGACCGCTATCCACGGAGAAACAAGGCAAAACAGAGAATGCAAAAACATGTGGGGCTGTCGAGATGACACAACAGAATGCCACCCGGCGCGCGTGAAGCAATGCGGACGGGCGGGAAGGTGGTGGTGGGGTCGTGGTGGGGTCGTGGTGGGGCTGAGAATCATCTCTCGGGCGACACTCGAATCTTTGCACAATCTGATGTTTTTCCATATGGTGTAGAGCCAATGACCTGTGTTATTAGTGTGTTAATGATTGCTTCTTTTGGTGTGTCTCACGTCGTTCACAGCCAGAAGAGTGCTTGAAAACCAACATGAAATGAAAGTCTTGGTCTGGGAAGATCCCAAATCAAGCCTATCCGACGACGAGACACGAACCGCCAGAATCTCAGCGTGGCCACAAGAATGACCTTTGAAAAATGATTTTACGGAGCAATCTTGATGAGCACCTGGCAGGAAGGACTCTGATAATTCACTGGTAGATGAGACTGTCCAGAAAAACGACGGTTGTTGATTCATTACGGCATGCAGGATTTGTTCCCAGTGCATGCTATTTCTGATTTCGGCACATGTACAGGAGGAGAACGATCACCAACAAAAGAATTGAACCTATATACTGTATCCCAACACATACGAAAACGAAACAAGTCCCCCCTCCATCTTCTCCACATGATGAGACTTTCACAACAGCGAGGCTGAATGTCAAAGGAAATGGGGTATCACGCCGAAACAACTGGCTCGTGCCTTGATGATACCCCCATGGACCATGGTTGGAAATGGACATTGTCTCTGACGCCCGATACTCCTAGACGGCTCTCTTTTTGGGGATGGCGAGGCATGGGTTTGTCATGGTTCTGGAGGCAAAAATTGATGCGTTTGTCGTTCCGTTTACGGGAGAGAAGAAATCGTTCTCTACAGCCAATTCTTTCTTGGTAATGAGGGGAAAAGACGGCATTCTGCTCGCATTGAGGACAATGTGAATTGGTCGGCTTTTGCCATTGTCATGCTACACCAGGAAAGCATCTCTCGAGAGAGAGGTGATCGTCCAAGATGCGATTTTGTCCGGAAAGCGAATAAAAGGCGACCGACAAATCGCGCAGATGCGGCGCGCTGCCGATCACTTCCGGATCGACGCTGTTCGAAATGCTTCCAATATAACATCAACATCTTGTGCTGGGTATTCAAAGAGACACGATGGAGAGGATGGAGAGTCGTCTTGCTGGGAGCCTTGTCTTGGAGACTAAAAAGGTAAATGTTTGTTCCGTGGTTGGGGATTCATGGAATTTCGCTCCAATCGTTTTGGAGAGGAGTTCCAGCAGCAGTAGCCAACGAGAGGTCTTGGATCCAATCCTGACAAAAGTTTGCCAAGACTAGGACTCCAGATTCCTCAACTTGAAGAACCAAAAGTGCCATCGGCGTCGTCGCCATTCCTTGAACCATACTATGGACTCCATGTTCCGGATTATTGCAAACCACGGAGCATGCTTGGATGGCAACCAGCCAGAATGGTCCATTGGACGGAGCTGATACATGTTGTGGCAAGTCCTCTCACAAGTTGTGAATGCCACAACAACAACAACAACAACAACAACAACAACCAAAGAGCAATATCGAACATTCATTATCCAAACTACAGCACCAAGACGACGCGCGTCTTTGTGGACAAGTTTATATCATGGCGTGCAAGACTCCCACCATTACTAGTGTCAACGACGAGAAGAGTTCTCCTAACAGCACATCATCTCCCGCAAGGTTTAAAGACATTCCGCCCAAACTTCGAAAGAGCGTCACTTCTGCCACAAGTTCTTGGTCTCGCACAAGCTTCACAGAAAGTGGGCCGGACGATCCTCTTCCCACCATCCCTTACCGCTTGCTGGCACCTCTGGCCTTTGTGGGCTTGGTCGATGCCCTTTGTTACATGGTAACGGCTCCTTCACTCGTCTTTTATGTCTTGGACAATGGTGGTTCCTACCGTTCCTATGGCTGGATCGTGGCAGCCTTTTCGTTGAGTAGTTTCCTGTTCAAACCCGTCCTGGGATATTGGTGCGATCAGTGCCACACCTTTGTCCGTCCCTACCTGGTTTCCTTGTATGTGGTTGCAGCGGGTGGACTCTTGTACTTTGGCGCCAGCCTCACGTCCCAACCCAACCATGCCATGGTACTCTTGTTTGCGGGTCGTTTCTTGGGGGGAGTGGGTGCCGCCAATAGCACCTTGGGATTTACCTATGTGGCGCAGCATGTGTGTGGTGGCGATGATTCTTCTGGTAAGACTCGACTTTTGACACAAGCCACAGCCGTCTTGTCCATGGTTCGTGTGATTGGTATGACAACAGCACCAGCGCTCTCCTTGGTATTCCATCATTTGCAGGGGACCCTGCCATTTGGCTTTTCGTCGTCGTCGTCGTCGTCGTCATGGACCGTATGGGTTCGCGTGACACCTCTCAATGTCGTGGGTTTGTTCATGGCCATGGCCAATCTACTGGCAGTCCTTGTCATTGATGTCTTTTTGGTCGAACCCAAAGGTCCTATTAGTCGATTGTCCATGTCCAAGGATGCCGCCAAAGCAACAGTCAACGAGGAGATTGCTGACGAGAATTACGACGTGGAAAAGACGAGCTGGTGCAATCAATTTGACAATGTATCCGACCAAGAAACGATTCCCACCAAGGATGAGGAAACCAAAGAAAGAGGCTTTGGCACATACCTGCTGTTCTTGTCCCTCATGGTTCCTGTTTTGAGCATTTTTCAACTGAATGCCAACTTTCAGCTCTTGGAAACGGCTCTGGCGCCGCGGCGGCCCATGACGTTTTGGGTGTAGGGCCCGTGGGGACTTCGGGCTTGTTTGGAATTCAAGCTGGAACGATCTTTGTGGCGATTGTGGCCACCTGGACATTGTCGCGACGAGGCTGTTCCGAGTCCACACTGTGAAGTTATGGATTGGTCTTGTCCATAGTCGGACATGGAGCACTCTACCCCTGTTGAGCAATCCCTTCGCCAACGACTTACAACAACAACCACAACCTCTCAGTGGTTCGTTCCTGGGCCTTGTTTGTCATCCCACTCGTGGTGGCCAATCTGGGATTTCCCTTGACCACCACCACGAGTCGATGTTTGTATACACAAGCTGTGAATCGCAGTCCTCGTTTGCGACATTATCCCGGAATGATGCAAGCTCTCTTGTCCATGGATGCGAGTATTGCCGGATTTGTGGCACCGAACTTCATTGCCCAACGGGTTCTGGTCGGTTCACCGTCGTCCTCATCTCCCCTGCAAGAAGCCTCCGCCGCCGTGTCGTCGTCGTGGTTGGGAGGAGGCGTACATCGCGTTTTATCACCATGGGCTTTGTATGCACCCATCTTATCCTTACTCACATTGGTGGGACACTTGTACGTGACTCATGCTCTCCAGCCACCGGATAATCATACAAACGAGGCGGAACAAGAAATGATCGCAATGGGAGAAACTACCAATCAAGAAAAGCCCAGTACCATGTATCATTCCTCCGTGGCACGACCAGAACGACAGTGTGGCAACCAGAGGAACAAAAACAACACTACGGATCCATCAGAATGCGCACCTCCCGTTGCAACCGAACGTACTTGTTTATTGATGTCTCCGACCCAACGAAAGGACTTGTTCCCATCGGGAAAAGACCTAAAGAGGGAGCATGAACCAGCAAAAAGGAGCAACAGCCTGTTTCCGCTTTCTCCATGAGCATATTCCTTCCACCGCAACACAACCAGACCGCTTCTCGTTGTCCCACTCTCCGTAACTTCTCGGCGAGACAACGAGCCTTGCAACACGATGCGACCACTGCCGCTTCTGCATGGAGTGAACCGTTCATGTCGTCATTGGACACTGTGACCATGGGAGTCCCCGACCTGTCGTCGTCGTTGTTGGCATGGTATCATTTGGACAGTCCAGAAGAAGAAGGGCACAACCCTCCACGTCGCAAAACAACAACAATAGCGACGCTACAATCGTTGTGGCAGAGAAGGTTCTTGCTACTAGCGGACTACTACTATTCCATTAGGGAAGAACCCGGCAACCACGAAGAGATTACTGGCGCCTTCGTCGCCTCTACCGGATCCTCCGAGTCTACTTGGGAGAAGGAGAGTTCGAAGGCAATGTTGTCGTGGTCGTCGTCATGTGTCTTCTAGCTGAATCAACACTCTGTCCTACGTCAGTTGGGCGCAGAAAACCTTGGATTACAGTACGACTGTCTAACTCAGTTGTTTTGTTGGCCAATCGATATGCCGTATCACCACCTTGACGTCCAAGAAAAATACGAACTTGGTCGTTGTGGAAAGTATCAACATGGCATTGTCAGCGGTCATTTTTGCCCTCCCGAGACCCATGTAGCCGATCACAATATCGTTCCAAAGATCCAGAGACATTTACAAACTTGCAGCATCCAGAGTAATTAGGATATTGAAGTGAAATATGTCGACTAATAAGTTTTAGAAATGGAGTCTGGGAAGTTTGTCTTCAAAGGGGAGTCTCAGAATCAAGCCATGTGTGAGATTTCGGACACCTTGGCCCTGGTGTTTATTCTTCCGATGTGTGTGTTGTAGTGTACTCCGGTTCATCCTCCTCCTCCTCCTCCTCCTCCTCCTCCTCAAGATAGAATATAGAATGTGCCGCGGGGAGGCAGTTGGACCGAATGAGGGAATAGCTCCGAGGTTTTCCTTTCATATTGACAAAGGTGGAAAACATGTTTTTAAGCTTGATAATCCGCTGATTCTTTTGTGCCCGGTCTGTGATGTCTATTCGTTCGGGGTCTCGAGTGGCCGATGAGTACTGGACCCAGCGCGTCTTGAATGGTTTCAAGACGACAAGTACCTTGTCGTCATCCTGATCCACAGCCACAATATCATATAGTCCATTGTACTCATAAATGAATCGGAGGCCCGTAAAGAGTTTTTCAAAGACTCGAATGGATTCATTCTTCAGGGCCGAGGTAATGGCAGCCTGGCCGCCCTTTTCTCTGCGTACGGCATACAACATATAGTGAGAATCGGGACAAAAGTCTTCGAATCGATTATCTTGCTTGCCAGAGGAAATGAGGGCGAAACATCCCTCTTCTTGATTGCCACAAACTCCTCGTTGGCGTCCATTATGGCCACCCGTGTCAACCAATTGGCCTCGAGTATAACGGCCTCCCAAACAGAGTTCTGCAATGGAACCAAAGACAAGGGGTTTGGGAGTTGGTGGGGTCAAATTGATGACGGGACGGCCCGAATCCTTAGTATATTCGCAATATATACCCGCCCGGAGGACAATGGCCAAGCGTTCGTAGCCGCCTCCCACTTGACCACCGTCTCGGGGAACGCCGTGCAAATAAAAGTCTTGCATGACGCCGTCCATGCAGTAGGCATCGCCGGGACGCAAAAACAAGCGAAATTCTTCTTCCAAATTGTCATTGTCCACGTCCTTTCGTTTGGTTTGGACCAAGACTTGGCGGGGTTGTGGGGGTCCATCTACCAAGACGGTCACCACCTTTTGTTCGCCTTGATCATTGTCCGCGTGCAAGCCCATGCGGTCCTTGCCATCGCGGTAATATATTAGATTGACGCCAATGCCCCAGGCACTGGCGTCGTTTACTTCTCCCACACCACAGATGGGCTTGATGGTATTGCAAAAGGAGGCAATGTGGGGCAAATCGGAGAGAGGCCGCGATTTCATGGTAACTTGAGCGTAGCGGTACCCTGGCACGACATGATGCCGATTGTTCAGGGCATCGGCGCCCACGGGTGAGGCAGAGGGAGGAGGTGTCGATTGTTCGTGATAGAGGGCATGAATTCGCGGTTCGTTTTCGCTTTGAATCCTGTATTGCCGATACTGGACTCGTTGCCGCATTTCTTGATTGAGCAAACCCAGTCGACTGGTCGACACAAAGTTGGTCCAAATCCGAAGAGATCCACCTCGACTGAAGGGCAGGTCGTAAAAGCCGTTTTGTACTAACTCTGGGCTTTGGCGATGACACAAGAGTTCCCAGGGTTGATTCTTGCGGTTTCCGGTTTCCGTTCGAGTAAAGAATCGGCGTTGGACCAAACAAATGTGAGGGCTTATTGCCGTATTCGCCTTGACTCGTGGACGAACATTCCTCTCTTGGGGGGAAATTAGGTCAGGATTTTTCTCGGCATTGTGATAGTAATGATCAGGCGGAGCTTCTCGCTTATCGGCCAAAGACGATGGAAGAGGAGGAGCCATTTTGTGTGGTTCTTGTTGCAGTTTTGCACTGCTTTGTTCGTCTTCTGTACGGCGAAACACCCGACAGCACAAAGTGGTAAATGTGGAAGAGACAAAGACACCAAGTATGAGATCCAGGCGGTGGAACGGTGGTATCATTCCTCCTGTTGTCATTGGACGATTTCAGACTTACCTTCACACAATGCGAGAGTGGGAGGGGCATTCTTCTTTGGGGAGATAAGGTCCGGATTTTCCTCCACGTCGTAATACTCAACAACAGGAGGATCTTCTTGTTTCATGGACTGAGATGATTTTGGAGGAACAGCGGGACTTTCCTCCACATCGTAATACTGAACAACTGAAGGATCTTCTTGTTTGGTGGATGGAGACGATTTTGGAGGAAATGCCATGTTTTGTATTTTCTTGCAGCTTTGTTTTCCTTCGATAGCAAATAGCCGGTGCGCACAAAGAATGAGATCCAAAAGGTGCCTCGTTGTTGTCAGCACGGCGATTTCAGACTTACCTGCAAATCCGAAATGAATGGCTGGTACTATCCACAGTATCACGCAAACTGTGGGTCGCGCGCGTAAAGATCCGTGCCATCATCCCACAAGTACAATTTTTCGTGAAGATTGGCGTTTTCGTGTGTTACGCCAGATTCTTTTGGTTTGATGTTTGGTGGACGATGGGCTCTTGTCTCTTCTGGGATTATAGATTGTATACATAGGAGGAGGCCGAGAACAACAATAAAAAACTACAATGGACTGTTTGGAGCAAGCTCGTTTTTCTGGACTTGTGTTGGGGGAAAGCCCAGGCAGACCACCCGAATGGATATCGAGTGAAGAAGAATGGCATCGAGTTGAGGGTGGATTTCCGGATGACCATGCCTCGGTGGTGGTGCATCCTCCCAACAATCCCAAGGAGGAAATGGTGGTAGTCGTTGTAGGCACGGTAAACTCAATTCAGTGCTTCTGTTGAAAGGTGAGGATGGACAAGGCAGGCACTGGCTCGAAGGACCACCGTTGAATCAAGGAAGGTACAGTCTATCTGCCGTAGTCTGTAACAGCCATGTGTAAGCGATTGGAGGAACCAATAACCATGAGTGTTTCGACACGATTGAACGGATTGGTCTTGTGGACTTGATTTCTTCCTGTACGAGAAATAGTACTACTTTGAGGGACAATCATGAGAAACAAGACGAACTGTGGAAGACATTGAAATGCCGTCTATCGGCTCCGAGGGCCAGTTGTTCCGCTGTTGCGGTTCACAAAAGGTACATTCTTGTCGTTGGTGGACGACGTTCCGTCAATTTTACCTTGTCCTCGGTTGACATTTTGGATACAACCACTCATCAACCGTGTAGTTTTTTCGGGCCCACCTTTGAAGGTTGCTCGTGAACAGTTTGGAATGGAACTCATTGGTCAGCGCGTCCATGTCGTTGGTGGCTGGGGACATAATATATATGAATTATACATATATCTCGGTCGAGTATCTAGATCTCAGCGATTCTGGCCAAATGAACGCATCTGTGTATTGGTCAGGTTTGTCATGGACCAAACACAAACAGTTGAAACTTTCCGAGCCCCGTTTTGATCATGTTGTGGTCAGAGTTGGATCATGTCTGATCGTTTCCGGTGGGCACAATGATCTCATTAACGTGGGAGGTCCCTTTCCACGGTCAGTTGAGATTTTGGATACGAACCACGACAAGGTCTGGGTACTTCCTCCCCAAACAAATGTGTCACGATCCATTCACAGCATGGTTGCTCTGTCCAATGGTATTCTTACTATTTCAGGATTTAGCCCAAATTCCTGTGAAATTCTGTCATTGATCGACAAGAACTCGGCTCTTTTCAAGCGATTGTCAGAAAAGTCCCATTTGTTGGAATGCAATCAAGAATAGAGGGAGTTGTTACCTTTTGTGTAATGATTTGCTAAAAAATGAAGGGTCGATGGATCGAGAGGTTGTGTCATTTTTCGAGAGGGCACTGGTTCCGCATTTTTCGTATTCATGGAAAGCTTCACTCATTTCTTTATTTGTTTTGCTCATCTCGCCTTCCTTCAATCTTAAAGAAGAGATGAGAGAAAAGATATGCGAAAAGCTCATAAAAAAAGAGAAATAGTGTGAGATGCCGAGTAATCGTGTTCATGGAAAGCTTCACTCATTTCTTCTTTTGCTTTGCTCATCTCGTCCTTGTTCAATCTTAAAGAAGATATGAGAGAAACGAAAGAAGATACGCGAAAAGCTCATAAACAAGAGAAATCGTGTGAGATGCCTAATCATAGCTCCAATAGATCGTCGATCGATCGACAGGTTGCGTCATTTTTCGAGAGTGCACTGGTTCCACATTTTCATGTCTCTAGATGGAAAGCTTTACTTATTTCTTCTTTCGTTTGTCTCATCTCTTCGTTCCATCTTACGAAGTCATGAGACGAACGGAAGAAGAAACGAGAACAGCTCATAAAAAGAGAAAATGATACGCTTGCTCTCGAGTCGACCAAAAAGCTACACTTCCTTCTTCGTTTTCTTTTTCTCAGGGGCAGGGAAATCACTGGATAAAAACAGTGGAATGGAGAGGTACTTATTCTTTCTACCAGAGCAAGAGACCCCCAGTAAGCGGCAGCTCTCGTCTTGGTAGGATTCTTTTCATTGTGTGCGATCCACGATCAATGGCAGACCGCAAGCCTCTCCGTGTTGCTGGTATTCTCATTCCCGGACAACAATCATCATTAACCTCGGCATCCTCGTGACGAATGTTCATTCTCCATAGTGGACTGGATCCAGCCAGACCAAAACTCGGACAAAAACAGGGGATGCCACACCCACACAGACTCCAAGGTCCGATACGCCGCAACCTCCTTGTCAAAGGACTCTTGTGCGGCGTCGCCCTGTGCAATGTCAAATTGCTTCCACCCGCCCGAAACGCTAATCTGTTGCGCACATAGACCCAAGAGTTCCGATACTACGCATCAGTGCTGTTGCCAACAAAGTCTCTCTTTCAAAGGAGAAGTTGATGGGTGCAGAAAAGCAAAGATCCAAAAATCTTTTGACGCATCGAATCCTCAAGAGCCGGCCATTCCCTTTCTTCGCGCGCCCATTGGGTGATCGACAGACAGACACTACTTCATTCCTATATAGAATCGCGTGCCAGCCTACAAAGAGACGCGGGAGGAGGCCCTTTTCGAGGACAGCATCCCATACGATTCTCACACAATCGAAAAACAAAAAAGAGACCCCAACACCCCAAAGCCCTCAAGACAGCGGCTCCAAAGAGGATCCCAAACAAACACTAAAAAAAGAGAGAGAACACGAGAGAGAAATGAATGTACCATAATTAGAAATGCTTGGATTCATCTCTGTGCTGTTTCTTCTAGATGAAGAAGAGGACCTCGTTCGGGAGGCAACGAAACAGTCTCTGTGTATAGAGTTGCATGCCATCCTCCAATTTGTCCATCTGTATGGAAACCCCATGACAAAGACATGTGTACGTTCACCCAGAGAGGCATATTCCTAAGAAACTGGAAACACACCATTGACACACGTGGATATCTTGAGACCATCGATTCTCTCTTTCCAGTCAGTGGAATGTAGAAAGCGTTTGGTACAGAACACACAAGTTTTAGGTTTAATCTTTGGTACCATGATTACACCATGAAATTGCGGAACAGTCAATGACATTGTGTTGTTCATTAATGTGCAAATTGGCAAATTCCATATAGTCTTCCCAGCTTCGTTCCGTACCCAACCCATAGTGTTCAATGTCGGTTAAAATAATTTCATTGCCATCGCGAGCAATGATTTCTCGGGTGGCATCGGGATAGCCCACCATATTTTTGATGCGATTAATCATGATATGTTGAATTTGATTCAAGCCCGTGGCACCCCGAAACAAGCGATTCACCGTCTCCCAAAACTTGGGAAGGCCCATTCTAAGGGAGAGATGAACGATTCGATCAACAGTCACGTGTGTCAACACCAAAAAAGAAAAGGAAAGCGCTTGTGTGAGAGACGAAACAGGCAGTTGTAAGCAAGTGCGAAACATGGACGAAACTCATGGATCCAGGAGAAAGGAGGCCGTTGCACATCAGGAATGAAAGGCCGCAACCTCCCCCCAACACACAGACTGGCGTGCATTCCAGTCTCTCTCTCTTGTGTGTTTGTTTCTACGTACCGTCCGGGTCGATATTGATGTGCAATGAGATTGCGGCGGGGTGCATAGATATCCCATCCATGCGTCCAGGCCCGCATGGAGAGGGCAATTTCTTCTCCCATAAAGCACCAGGGTAAGAGCGGATCAAAGGGTACGTCCTTCAAAAAGGTGGAATGGGCAAAGAAAAAGCCGGCGGCAATAAAGGGAATTTGGGTGGGACGAGGTTCGTCGCCTCGATAGCCACGGCCCACATTGATGCGCAAAATGGGATTGGGATCCAAAGCGTTGGTGGAACAACTACACAAGCGAGCTCCCATGGATTCATGGACCGTCCCATCCGAAGTTCCTTCTTGGAACCCCGGTGGGTAGGAACTCAGGACGGATTTGGGATAATTTCGTGTCGCTTGCAATTCTTGAATATACTTGGCATCCCAGTGCTCGGCAAATTGCAAGTGCGAGTCGCATTGGACAAAGTAGGTTTCGCCACCCCACAATTTGGAGGCATAGTATCGGGCCATGGCCGGTCCTTGACTTTCCGATTCGTGCACATACAAGGCTCGAACTTGTCCATTGGCGCAATACTGTTGATAGTCGGGCAGGGCACAAAAATCGGCAATGCCATTGGGATCCACCGGCGCATCCGACACTTTGGTCGTATCGTGGCCATTCTGGTCCTTGCCCACCACGACGTGACCGGTGCGACAGGGCAACCCGGACGTGTCAATCGTGACGCCATCGTCTCCCACTTTGCCAAAACAATTTTGAACAACGGCACCGACGTAGAGTTTTTCGGGATGTTTGGCATGCGAAAAGGCATAGCGCAGTGTATCGGCCAACAAATGTTCCCGATAGGCCGCCAGGGACAAAAAGATGCTGTCGTCGTCCCGAACGGGGAAAATGGTTTCGTCTCGATAGGCATCTTCAAAGGGTTGCAATTCCGTCTGGACCAATTGGACAAAGTCGTTAATGACCGTCTTTTCCGTCACGTGCTTTTGGGCCGCCAAGGCCCGATTGTGTTGATGCAATTGGTTCAAAAAGTTTTGCAAAATACTAATGACCCCACCCATGGTGGCCTGGTGATGATGAATGGTATCCTCCCTCAAGACTTTGGCCGCCTCGGGGCCACCGGGGACGGGCGAAAAAATGGGAAGGACGGGAACAACCGGAGTCAAATAGTCCTTGTCCCCATGTTTTTCGTTGACTTCCTTGTCTCCGTTGCCCGACGACGAGTCGTTGGTGGTGGTGGTGGTTTGCGAAAACTCATAGAGCAATCCCAACAGACCAACGAACATAAAGCCACCCACCACCAAGGCAATCATTTGCAATTGCGGTGTTATTCGCATTCCACTCTTTTTCTTGTTGCGACGCAAGGCTGGAGCCGCTTGTTTGCGGGCCGTCGTTCGCGACTGCATCGTTCGTTTGTGTACAAGAAAAAAACAACCACAAGAAGCTATTCTTGTATTCGAGTGCGGATTGCTGGACAGCTACTTGGACCACACCAAACTCTGTGCGTATGATTCTGCTGTATTGGGATTTGATCTCTTGAATTGAATAGGTTGTTCTTGGTTTTGTCATGCGTCTTTAGCGAATCTCTCAAGACTGCAATGGATGGGGAGGGTCATTCTTGCGCCATGGTGCCCATCGCGAGGTCATTGTGGACTGATCCGCGACCAATTGGTCGCCTCACAAGAGAGCACGATCAAGACCAAGATCAAACTTCCTTGGGGGAAAACGACACCCATCGGTTGGCCACGTCATTCAAGTACGACGTTCGAACCGATCGTCCACGCAATATTCGAGATGCAACAACGACACAGTGTCTTTGGCTTGGAGACAATAGTGGAAAAGAGATGGCCAAGAAACCAGTCTCTGCTTGCCAACACCGCTTTCCATGTCATCAGTCATCACCATCACAAGTCAGTGTAATCAATCTCCGTTCACCATAAATATTCTGTGCACGCAGTATTGCACCAACAACACAACGTTCTTGCAGTTCTTCTCCTGTGCACTTGAGAATTGGCAATGGCGCAACACCATCCTCACAACATGTCGTCGACGAATCCTACTCGAACGCCAGTTCCTTCGTTTTGTTCTCTCCTCCTGGCACTACTAATGACGCTTTCCCTGGTTGTTCTCGTCGTGGACGCAGCCTCTCCCACGGCATGGAATCTGCCACCACCACGACAAAGTCTGACGGAGAGCCGGACACACATTTCCAAATCACGGCCTCTGGTAGCCTTGGTCCACAATCACAATCATCCTATCGAAACCAACAACAACAACAACAACGACACCGAAGAAGAAGAAACGGACGATGCGGCTGTGGAATATGCCGTGGCCCGACATGGATCGTGGTGGGATCGAGCGCAGGACCAACGGGCCGAATACTCCTTTCAGAAACATGAATCAGCCGCCGAGGAAGAGGAATGGCGGCACGTCTGTGCTCGTACTTCGACTACGACTGGTGGTCGATGTGGGCCACGGTCCGATCCCCACACCAGGAGGATCATGTGCCGTCCCTCGACATGTACCACTGTGGTAGTCTAAAAGAAAAAGAAGTGCACACAAGGCAGGTCGACCGACACACACACACCAAAGGAGAATCACACGCTTTGGTTCCCTACTCGCGTGAGTGATGGACGAACTGGTCGATGCGTTGGGGCCTGGATCCACCCTGTAATGATTGGATCATTGAAGGGGATTGTTCGAGACACAACCTCTGCGATGATATAGTGTCACACGAGGGTTTGAATACGTTTGTCTCATTTTGAAATGGATGACATTCAAGGTTTCGTTTCCAATCGGGAACACTCATTCCGAATTGTGACACTCCCCATGGCCCAACACAAGCATAACCTACAACTAAAGAATGACCATACAACGAAAGAATGACAACCCATTTGCTAACTAACAGTGGTATATTAGTCAGGTGACATTCCTCGCATGAGGCATCGCTCTCTATACAAAAACTCGATTACAAGTCCTGCACTCCGAAAATTCCTCGAACATTCTTTTGGACAACAACAAAACCGTTCCAAATGATGCCGACACAATCATACTCCAACAGCACAAAAATAAACACAACTAAAGAGTGACAACACATTACCTAGCAACATTCGACACCTGTAGTCAGATGGCATTCGTCGTTGGAGAGTGTTCTCTCGGTATCATCCTACAGCCTCGATTCCATTCGGTCCTTGCCACTCCCAAAACTTGCACGTTTTCTTTGTACAAACAAAAACTGGAGATCCCATCCATCACAAATACACCACTACGAGAAAATCGTGCTTGGATCCATTGCAACCATAACAACGCAAAACACAATGGAAACTCCCACGTTCACAACAACAAAAAAGGGAATCGACATGACATTCATTCATTGTTCATTCATCCGAAATCCAGACAATACGCCAAGGATTGGCTTCTTGGGTGGTCCGTTCCATGGCACCGTGGCTTGTTGGGCGACCCGATATTCGGGACCACTTCCCCTTCGACGAAAGCTACATGGCACCGTGAATGGATTGCCATCTCAGCGATAGGCCCTCAGGAATTCATCACGGCAATGCCGAGACGATACCATAGACCAGAGAAGAAATGGATCATCACACATTGCAAACCCACTCGCAATGCTCAACTCATGTTCCTGTCGGAGTGGCCGTGTTTTGCGATGGTGCGAGCGACGACGGTTCCCAAAAACTTGGAACACCCATGTCCTCCAAGTCTTCCAACTTTTCTTCTTCTCCTTCTTCTTCCTCCTCCGATACGGCAGCGGCCACCGATGCCGCAGCCGCTCTAACGGAGATGACTTCGTCTTCTTCCTGATTGTTCGTTCCATCCTCCACGTGGGCACTGCTACTCTCCACATTGGAATGAAACACACCATTAACCATTCGCGGTCCTCGTCGGCCTCCCATGCTCCGACCACTCCCAGGATGGACCGCAAACAATCTACCACCATCACCAGCATCACCCTTACGGATGGCATTGCCCATGTCGCGAACAGCTCCTTGAACCCAATGAGTCATCCACGACAAGGCTGATTTGGAGATGGCGGCCGATGAGGAGTTTTGAGAGAGTGCGCCATTGGAAGTTGTGGATCGGTCCGGATTCCGACGGAACAAACGACGTCGGTGGCTACTCGTACTCAATCGTCCTCGTCGTGGCGTACTGCTACTGACATCGCCATTCGGGTCTGCGACAGTGCTTCTTCCACTGTCCTGATGGCCATGGACGTGATTGCTAGACGCCATTGCCAATGGCGATGGCGGCGCGACCATCGAAGCTGGGAGACTCGTGCTGTTCGTAGTATTTTCATTCACCATGGTACCTTTTTCATGGGCAAAGGAAACACGTGCTGCTGTCAACGCTGATTTGGGAACCTCTTCGTCCACGATTTCATGCTTGTGCCGACCTGCATCGTCGTCGTCTATGGTATCCATTACTTGATCCTGTTCTGTATCAGACAAATCTCCAAGAAACATTGGAGACCGCATATCATCTTCATCTGCGTCATTCTCGGAAAGATCGGTCGTTGTCACGGTACATTTGGCCGCAGTACCACACGCAACAGCACCAATGGTCCTCGATGAAAGCCGTACACCATTGTCTGTCATATCTTTGGCAATACCGTTAGATTCTCCATGGCCTGAATTTGTCTGGAGGACCTCTTCCTGTTCCATTGCACTCTTGCGTTGCGATTCCAATTCTTGTTGATGCTGTTTTTGTTGTTCGCGTCGTCGTCGTTGCGTTTTGATGCGTTGATATTGAGGTCGTAGGTAGACAAACAAATTCCAAATTCCCTGTGTGGGAATAAAGGTGGCCGACAACTGGACCCAGTGATAATACACCACATCACCGGCAACTTCCGTGATGCGCAAAATGGTGGGAAACGTCCAGGCAAAGTAAAATCCACCGACATAGAACAAGGATTGCCAAACCACTTCTTCGACTCGTCCGCCACGAAGATATTGAGCAGCCGCCGCGTTGGACCCGCTTGTCGATCGTCCCAAGGTTTTTCGAAAGGACCGAGAGGTCATGCCCACGGATTTTCGTCTCCAAACTTTATTGCGACGTTCTTGAACCCATACCTTGTGTACAATGGACATCATTATCGCGGTGACTCCAAAAATCGTTATCCACAGTGGAATGTAGAAGAAGAGCCACTGATACAAATTCGCATTGTCCCCTCGTTCACAATCGGTTTTGCCGCCATTCAGCCACGACTCTTGACATTCAATGGGCACACTGGCGATCCAACAATCCCATCCAATTGGATTCATCAACCCCATGCCAACCGACACGGACGATGTTCCAATGGCAAAGACCAAGGCAACAATGTGCATTAGCCATTCAATCCTCGATTGATCCCAACGAGATTGAGTCCATCCGCATCGAATCACGAGGTAGTAGTAAAAGGACAAAGATCCCGAGTACAATACAGTCGCAATGCTCGTCTGGGCAAAGAAGCCTTGCACCGAGCACGTGGTTTGTGTACCCTTGGCACCCCAAACGGGCAAGACTTCGGGTGGAATCGGCCCTGTGTAGTACCATGGCATTTGCAAACAAGAAACCCAACAGTGATTGAGTGTACGCCAGATAAAGGCAGTAGGAGGGAGGCATGTATATAGAACTATCGGATCGAACAAAAGACGACCCACCGCAGCAACTTACAGGTCGTAAAGAACCACGCCAAGGACGATGTACAATCACTGGCACTCATGCCGAGCAAAATTCGATGATAGACTTTTCGTTTCGGTTTTGGTAATCTCCAAACATCGGCGACAATGTACAAGGAACAAAGAAAGGACAGCATGGCCAAAACTTTGGGAACAATTGCCACTGAATTGTTTGCAGAAACAGCATTTTAATAACCGAGGCACGAAAGCACAAGAGAAAGGATTATATCATGAGTCTCCACAACAATGATAAAGACTTGACAGTCTCTGTGTTTTCTTACAAGTTTTTTGCTGGACCACCGATGTCTCAGCAATGGGTGTAGGCCAAGCCATGCTGGCTAAAAATCAATTTGTTTTTCTTTTGCACTCGTTCTCACTCCACTATATGAAAACTATTGTTCGGCGCGACCTTGTTTCAGTGAAGAAGAGTGTTTCAAAACCCTTTTGCGCAATAAATTCTTCACAAGAGAAACACTCAAACAGCTTCAGATTTTGCGATTGAGCTCATGCAGACTAGAACATATCCAATGATCCACGGGGAAATCAGGAACCTCTGTCGAGAACGCTGCAACAGGAGCAAGTTTGTTCGTTTTCGCCCACTCTTCTGTGATTAATCAATTGTTTTCGTCATCATTGCCACACGGGCATGGAGACGAGGGGGAATAGCGAAATGACAGACTTTCGGGGTAGTTGTTTGACAGACAATCGGAGTTTCAGGTAGCTTTTTGACAGACATTCGGAGTTTCAGGTAGCTTTTTGACAGACATTCGGGAAAACTTTTTATTTTTGTAGTATCTTCTATTTACAATACAAAAAAATGTTCCCAACCAACATCATATCTACACATGATAGAGAGAATATTGCCTTTTAGTGTCTTGATTTCCCGTAATCAGACTGCTCGTTTGGACCCAACAATGATGGAACCAACCACGCCAAGGAAGCAGCAAACAATCACCTACCAATTTCTCGCTGCCAACGAACAACGAACAATGACAACACTCGGCAACAACAACAAAAACAACCCGCACGCAACAATCAACTACTCGCTGTCACCGAACCCAGTGCACGAGACTGTGCCCGCCAATGACAACAAGAAGCAACAACGACATGCGGCGACTGCAGCAACGACATGCGACAAGACAGCAAGCGTCGACAACGACAGCGACAACAACAACATGCGGCTACAACAACGACAGCGACAACAACAACATGCGGCTACAACCACAAGAACAACATACTCAACAATCAACTCCTCGTTTCTGCCCAACGGCAAAACAATCGGCGATGACGGCATGGCAACAGCACCATTCGGCTGCTTCCGATAACACAGTTCGAGTGGAAGAAGGAGTGGACGCCGTAAACGAGAGCACCTTATCGAATCTTGACACTCTTACTGGATGGTGAAACAACAATAAACAAAGACAAAGACAAATGGATCGATGCAGGCAAAAGACAGGATGGTGAACGAGGATGGATGGACGAAACGATTGCCTACGAGTATGACACATACAAGTATGTACAAAGCTAACTAGTACATGCTCACACTCAATTAGTCATGTTCATACAAGTAGAGGAGGCGGGTTGATTGCTGTTGTGTTAGAGCCTCCTCGCCATGGTGTGTGTGAGGATAGTTTGCATATCTTGAGATTGAGCATCTCATTGATCGGTCGGTCCATGTGAGGGATGAGGGGCAATTCATCTTAGTTTTTTACTTCGGGAAAATGTATAGAGTGAATCTCGTTGGGCCGAAATTCCCTCTAGAGTTGAAAGTTTATCCGAAAGTCTGTCATGAAAGTCTGTCATGAAAGTCTGTCATTTCACTCCCCTCGAGACGAGGTAGGAGGTCCGAGTCCGAGGAGGGCGATTGAGATGGAGAGGAAAGCGAGTTCTACAAATGCGACTATCAATTAAGCCTTGACGGTTGAACAGCGATTCAACCGACAGAAGATTCCTGCCACGTGGAGGCAAAAGGCAAATTCGTGACTACAAGAGTCAATGGCAGGCCGGTCATCAGCTAGCATACCTCTAGCAGCATAGAAAGATGCTCTACCGTCGTAGAGGTAGGCAGCGCAACGGGTAGATCCCTTCTTATCCACGAAACACAGACTACCGTATTTACGGTAGAACGGGGTCAAAGAAGAGCCCGAACGCACTCGAGAAGACACTGATGGCACTTTACGGATTCTACTCCTAACTTCTAGCAGACATGATTTTCAATACACCTATTACCCTAATCGACATGATTTTGGAAGTTTTGTTGTTTCAACACCGACCCAGATCGTGAAACATTGGCTCTCCAACAATTCAAATCCCATGATTTAGAAACGTTGGTCGCAACAACTGAAGTGGTGCTGAAGTGCCACCACACAAATCATACTGGCCGGATGTGCACAAAGATTCCCTACGCATCCATTCGTTCACATATCCTTAGGCTAACCCCAACTACAAAGAGCAAAATCACGAGACTCTGCAATAATGCAACGGAAGTTCGCAATGGACCAAGTCTGCGGCCACCGGTCCTTCCCAGATGTTGTTCGTCGAGAACAAAGAATCAATCCCGGCTTCGAAAGTCTTCGTAGTTGTGTCAGGGGAAATCAATGGGTATCTTAACGACTAATGTACACTTTCAAACCTTGCGAACTTGTTTTTGCTGGAATAAGACAACGGAGGCGAAAAAAGAAGATCCTTGGGTCGAAAGTCAGCAGAGATGAAAGACTCCTTTGGACTTTGGCAATTGGCAATTATTGGCCTTTGCAACTATGGTCGATAAGAGGATACTTCAATTTAGATGGGTTCGGATTCCATAACAAACTATAATTCGATATTTTGAAGGTGAAGGGCCCGAAGACACTTTGATTATGCTTTGTGGTGTCTGCCTTGTCCACATAACATGTCTTAGAGCTTAGAGCTTAGAGCTCTCGGGTCGATGGTCGCTAGTCGCTAGGCGCAATAATTAGCCATTAGCCATTGGATATTGGATATTGTGGCAGAAGCATACCGTTGTAATAGATGATAGTCTCACGTCAATTCAATTAGGAGTACCTACGAGTATTACTCGTACTCCTGGTAGTTTAGATTGCTCGCTGGGCTCGCTACAACTACATAGCGAGCTGCGCCCAATGGGTTAATCTACGGATACCTAGGTAGGTAGTTTATCTACTACCCCCTAGCGGAAGGGTGAGTCGTGCTCGTGAATGACGGTGGTGTGAGTATCAGAATGCGCTCCCTCTCTCATTCACGACCAGGACTCACCCTTCCGCTAGAGGGGGTAGTTAATTCCCAAACCTTACCGAGCGACAGCTAATCAATAAACAATACACAATACAATAATCGATTATATGGTTGTTCCTTGTTCCTTTACTTTTGTTGATACCCAAAAAGGATTTTGTAATTCCTCGTAATAGCTAGTCGTAAACGGTTCGAAAGACCCATTCATTTGATATCAAGGATCAAGGTGCCCGACTTTTTGCATCACCTACTGAGTCCAAGTTCTTAGTATCTTTTCGTCCATCATGATTCTGGGCAAGTTTGAATCAACTCATAATTTTTGATTCCGGCAAAATCGTCTCATCAAACTCACAAGCACAACCACGAAGCAAACATGAAAGAAGTTGGATACAGCACGATCGCTATTGTTCCCGAAACATGGGATGCCGCTCGGTTTAGCAGCGACAAATTTGACTCAGATTTTGGAATGGTTGCGTTGGAAAAGTAAGTACGGCCACTTTCACCGCCGACATGATGATTGACATAAAAGTACTAAGTTATGCCTTTCTCCTTTAGATTGTTTGAACTCCAACCTCGAGCAAAAGCGGTGTTTGGCTACAATGAGGGCGAAGATCTTGGCAAGGCGAAAGCACAAATTCATGCCAAGGCGTTTGCAGGGTTGTTCGATTCAGTCTTTCAAATGTTGGGACCTGATATCGATTTCATTGCTGATATTTTGAAACAGGTTGGCCGGAAACATAAGTCTATGGGAGTGAATCCTTCCTTCTTTCCCTACATGGGCCAGGCCTTGATGCATGCTCTGAAAACCTTCCTAAAGAGAGATCTAACAGCAGAGCAAACAACTGCTTGGGAGGAGGTATACGATGCTATCAGCAACGAGATCGTGAAAAACATTCTCAATTAGAAGTTCGTGTAATCGCAATCAACAGAACAACCAGGAATGCCATGACCACAGCAAGCCAAGATATTACACAAGTGTGCATTATTTCCATTTGCTGACAACTCCTAGATATCTGCACCAATGATCCCAACAAGGATCCGTATCACAAACCTTTTCTTTTGGTTGGGAGAATTACGCTTGTACATATTAAGATATATTTTAGCTTATCGCCGTTTGATAGTTACAACGTCTACCAGGAAGAAACTCAAATCACCAGTCGATGACATTTGAAGATTCGTTCATGGACTGTCCGATCTAATCCAAACATAACATGGGGATAACCTGCGGTATCACTAAGCACGTTTGAAGCTCCCGAACAAACACCTTTTCGCATTTGAAATCGAGACTAGTTCCGTGCCGAAGACCATACCGCCTGGCGCGCTTTCGGAAGCAATGCAGGGCCGGCGCACGCGTCTATCCCCTAAATCCCATTGCTCTCAATCTCAAGTCAGATCCTTTGCACGATCATGTGAAGATTAGCCTCATGCGATACCTTGCCCTCCGTCAAGACGACTCTATAAAAGCACGAGGCTACCAACACAACAGTGGTCGTCGCACAAACGGTATCTAGCTGTCAAATCTCAAGTGTTGGTTGCCTTTTGAGTGTGTACAGTACCAAGTTCTTCACGGTCCCTGCTCATCGTTGTTTTGCGTTGCTCGCTCGAAGTCTCATCATAGAGCTCCAGTAATAAACCTCCACAGGAACCACCATGTTGACAGGCAATATGGAGTGACCCTTCCACGCCATCATCCCAGAAGGGGCTTCACCAAGTCAACAGGTTCTTGTAATGATGTTCTGGTTCGATCATCTATGGCAGAAAGATTCGGAGACGACGCCAAAGCTTCCCTGAGTCGTTCGGTTTGATTCTTGTGGGCATGTCAGCGTAAGATTAAACTTTCTGGGGTATTGGTTGCGCTACTTATATTCCGAGCAAGGGAATCAATGCATTCCGATAACAGTTCATGTCCAAAGTGTCGGTACCACCGTCACAATCCTAGCACCATGCCAACTGAGTATGAGATAACTCTTTTGTCAATTGAAAAATAATTGCTTGTTTGGTACTTTTGAGTCAAACCTTCAACTTAGTTTTCGTTGGTCGGTACACAAACTGTCATCAATCACGTCGTGGAGCAGTGCTGAAGATGTCCCCGCCATTTACGATACCAGAACAAATGACCCCGTCCCTCCAAAGGTTCTCCCTTGCAAAACTTTTCAAAAGTTATCGAGCAGTTGGGACATGACGTGTCATTCGAAATACCACTTGAGCCTGGAGACGCGTCTCCGTTGTCCCTTTCTTTGCTTGTCTTGATGCATTCGTACAAAAATGTCTTGGGTGCTGAGTTCTCTGTTGTCGGTGGGGAGTGATTTTGTGTCGGCTTTTGCTGCTCAGAATTGATATTGTTCAAATCATTGGAATCCATACAAGTATTGTCCCCGTCTGTGATCGAACGTTGGTTCGTTACAGCCGCGGTCGGGCTCGAGCAATGGCTTGCGGGTGTGCTATTCCTTGCCCGTGTACCATCCAAATCGGCAGGTGCAAATTGACTTGTATCCAACACATGTCGTGGAAGAACCTTCAAGCCGGAAAAGGATCGTACTTGGGGGAGAACTCTGGAACGTGGCGTCAAAATGAGGTATCGTCCCGTGCAAGGATTTAACCAAGACCAAAGATTGTCCAAGACACACTCCACTAGACCTCGAGAAGAAGAGCCCCGATTGCGACTTCGAAACACAAAGGTATCCAAACAGCCTTTGTCCAAAATATAGTCAAAATAGTTCTCAAACCATTCTGGAGCCGATCGAGAATTGGTGAGATCTACAACGCAATATTCCAAGCCGGTCAAATGTTCTACTCCGTCCACCCGTGAGTTGCCGTCATCTTGAGTTGCATTTTCTGAATCGAGGCGGGTGGAAAGCCATGTCGCATCCCTTTCGTTCATTTGATCGATACAAACCGCACTCACATCGGTCGCAACCACATGCACCCGACGATGGTTCATTTGATCCTCCACAATCGTACCTTCGTTGGTATGAAAATACAAGTAGACCTCACGACTCAGCGTGGACGTTCCACATCCAATCTCCAAAATACGAAGTGGATGGCCATGTTCTTGTTGTTTTTCGAGAGACGAACGAAACAGCTTGTCCAGCAAGGCACGAGTTGGATGCACAATCCATTCCTTATTGTTGGCACCGTTGCTCTTGTTGCTAATTTCACCGTCCGGTTTTCCGAGATCGTCCTCCTCCTCCTCCTCATTGCCAGTTGTTAATGACAAGTTCGCTTCTTGTTGTTGTCGACGATAAAACGAATTCCAAAATTCCACGGTTTCTGGCTTCTGATGCGAATAACTCATTTCTGAAACAATATGCTAAACCTTGGAGAAAGCTTTTCTGTTCTTGCTGGCGCCCTTGGCTACGAAGTATGCTATATCATGCGATCAGTAAGCGAAACGAGCGACACAAGGGCATCCAAAGAACCAAATGGATTCAATAAGTAGATCGGCACTTATTCCGACTCCGAGCCCACCAGGAAGGAAAGCCACACAGAATGTGAATACTTTTGTTTGTCACGGTCAAGTCAAACTCTAAGATTCACAACATGATTCTATGATGGATCGCCCATGGTTACTTTGGAGGGATGATGGATGGATCTGCAAATCTTCGTCCGTCCATATGTCCACTCCATTCGGTCGCGATCTCGTCGTGCTCGAGCTCTTAACCTTAAGGTACCATACCCCATCCCGATGACCATGATCTCATATCTCTCATGTCAACAACAAAAGAATGATGGTTGCAAGGAGGTGCGAGAGGCGAAAGCTGCATCGTTAAACATGTTATCGGGTCCGAGATGCTTCAAAACAACAACGATATCAAAGATGGCAGTGAAGCCGAATGCTTGCTCTATCTGTCCGAAAGCTCTTTTGTCTCTTGTTCCTATGCTCTCTTATTCGTTTCTTTTCTTGATCTATTCTGATTCTTTCTCCAAATCCATTGGTGCTCTGAACCGAGTAAATAAAAGGAGTTAAAGATCCTTCGCATTTTCGATTTTCGACCCACAGTCAGTTGGCGTATTAGGTAGACTTTTCCCTCCTTGCTCCTTGCCCAACGCCGACCGTACAGTACATCGGCAACTTTATTTGACATCTGCTTGGGTGTCTCTGTTGTTGTTCGTGGGTTCGGATTCTTGCTCGCGCGAGTCATCCCCTACCAGGTGTTATACGCGTTCCGACCTGTGTGAAGCGCTTTGGGTTCGGATTCAATAATTTTTTGAACTCCTTCTCTCATAAAATACAACCAGATTGTTCGGATTTGCAGTCAAAAGCATCCGAGACAATATATGTTCTTCTTATTCTATTCCATCGTTCATAGCACACTTTGGTGATGGTGATGATGCCAACTACTTTTGATTAACAAAAGTAGGAGAGCTCGCAGTGTCATGTGTGATCGTTGATGCTGTGTCAAGAATGATCCAATGCGAATCTCTCAACGAACGCTCTATGAAACAGGGTTAAGATACATATGCAGTCTTTGACTGGTCGGACGTACAAAGCTCATGCAGGGAATGTTCTTTTTGTATTGCATTTGGTTCGGTGCCGCCAACGAAACCATACACTGCAAAGCTCACAAAAACCAAACGCTTCCAATCGACAAGGACCTTTTCACCCAGCAAACACTAAATGATCATGAAAGAAGTTGGATACTCCACCATCGCCATTGTCCTCGAAACATGGGACGCAGCCCGCTTTAGCAGTGATACCTTTGACTCGGAGTTTGGAATGGTGGCATTGAAAAAGTACGTAAAACGTTCATGATTGTTGTTTCTCGTTGCATTTCATATCTCAATAACCTCATCTTTGATTGGATACACAGACTCTTTGAACTCCAACCTCGTGCCAAGGCTGTCTTTGGGTACAATGAAGACGAACAGGCCGGTGCCACGCAGGCCGAGTTACATGCCAAGGCCTTTGCTGGATTGTTTGACTCCGTCTTTCAAGTACTGGGACCTGATATTGACTTTATTGTCGAAATCTTGAAACAGGTTGGCCGTAAACACAAGGCCATGGGTGTCAGTCCCTCTCTCTTTCCCTACATGGGAGAGGCCTTGCTCTACTCACTTCAAACCTTTCTCAAACAGGACCTTACCGAGGAACAAAAAGAGGCCTGGGAAGAGGTATACGATGCTATCAGTGATGAGATTGTCAAACACATTCTCACCCAAAATCATGCTCCTGGGGTGATCTACCAACCGCGCATATTCCTGCACCCCATGATGAGGGGCCGTTGCATCATGCTTGCTTCCGATCGAATTCCGGCTTCGGCCTCTCCCTGCTGCTATGACCAAATCTGCTTTGGGGGTCCGCTTTCAATGTATCATTGCTTTGTATACCATCGTCTATCTTTGTTTCCATTTTCGTTCATCCATCGCATAGAACTAAACGTTCCCTACCATTTTCTGGGGGAGAGCGTAACAAATAGATCGAAATTGTTTTGGTCGCATTTACATTATTCTCAGATTAGTCGCTGTCCAGAGATGAAACAAAAAGATCCATCAAGGGTTCGAGCGTTTTCCACAAGCCCCAAGGAACAATCCGTCCGATGCTGCAAAGGATGAACGTCCTTCTTCCGGCAACGGCAACCACCCGATAGAGCAGGGCACAAGGAAATGAATGGTGAACCTATACCATGTGAACAAAGTTTTTTTATTCAAATCCATCCAGATCTATAGAGTGCGGCCGCAAGAGGAATCCTCCTTGTCGTTGGTTCCGGGAGAATACCACCCACGTTGTATGTATGAAATGCACCCGAAATGGAAGGAAGCGTCCGTGATCCATGGTCTAAGTCTGTTCCCACCGCTTTTACTATCCGGAGCTTTTCCCCAGCCCGGCTAGTCGTGCGTCGGACAGACGTGTAAAAGCGTCTAGGTCGCAGAAAATAACGGTTTTTCTCGCTTTCTTTCTTAGAGACGAGGAGGACAATCTTTGGTGGAACGCAATCGGGTATCTCCAGGAAACGAGGGCGAAGGAACGGGTGCCGTGGTAGGCAATTGGTGGTCCAACGACGAGAGGTAGGACTAGTTTAAGTATGCGTGAGTTCGCCATGTCGGGGAACGAACGTCACCAACGAGAAGGGGGGAGGGACATGCTGTCGTCGCGTCTCTTGACCCTGACTGGATCCAAGGGATTATGGGGTAGACAGACACAGTTGGATCAATTGCAAAAACTTGCCTCCCAAGTTCAGGCTCCTGACGCCAACAAGCAAGTGGTATTTGTGCATGGGCCATCAGGCTGTGGAAAAACGTCGCTCTGCCATGCATTAAACTCAACGTTCGACGAACACGGCCAAAGGACAGCTTCGTCACATCGGTTCTTGTTTGGAAAGTTTGATCAATACCAAGACAACTCCACGCCTTATTCGGCTTTGGTACAATCAATGGAAGGTGCCTTCTCTTGCATGAGTTTAGAGGAATCAAAAGAGTTTGCTCGTTCCTTGGATCCGGATTGTGTCAAGGTCTTGGGTCAATTACTACCTGCACGCTTGTCGTCCACTACGAATAGCTCTAGCACATCGCTGTCGTCGTCGTCGACAAATCGTCGTAACGAGGAGGGCAGTCCTGCTGCTGCGGAAAGTGGAAAAATGGTTCTCTCTTCCAACCTTTTGGCCATTGCCGTCACCAAGTTCTTGACTCAGATTTCCTCACCCCATTATCGTGCCACAATCTTGGTATTGGATGATTTGCAATGGGCCGACCAGGATTCCTTGGCCATTTTGAGAGTAATTGTACACCTCCAACAGTTGAAAAACCTCTTGTTGATTGGAATCTATCGTGACACTATAGATACAGCCGCAGAGTCCAACATGAAGAAGAAGAATACGAGTAGTGAGGATGAATCGTACGCACGACTGTATACTTGGTTAAATGAGGTCACAGTTGACGAACAAGGAAGGACGTTGCCGTATGTTCACGATATATCCGTCACCAGTCTCGATCCGGCGCATACATCGAGTTTGGTCCGTCACCTGCTACGTCTGGAGAACGAGAAAGAAACAGAGAATGACACCCTTACCGAAACCAAGTCGGATGTCACAGACTTGATTAATTTGATTTATCGGAAAACCATGGGAAATCCATACTATGTGGTACAGTTTTTGATCTTGCTGCAGAAAAACCATCTCCTCCAATTCAACTATGGGATGACTTCCACTGGTTCATTGGAAAGTATATTTACGACATGTTCACCACTGGGACGGCTAGTCGATCTAAGCTTCTCTTTTTGGCGACGGATCAACTCAATCGTGGATGCCCCGCATCTTGTATTGTCACCATGAAGGATGAAGGACGCAAATGGTTGATGGAATTAAACTACGAAGCAGCGGAACTGGCCAAAACTCGTCATGGTTCCGATCTTACAGGGCTCTTTTTGGAAAAGGCCAAACAGTTGATAAAGGGCGATAGTGACTGGGACACATCGTACGAGTTGGTTCTACACATTTACAATTCTATTGTCTCCTTGGAAACCTCACGAGGGCGATACGAAGATGGAATTACGGTTGTAGATATCATTCTGCAACACGCCAAAAAAGCAGAAGACACGATTGTAGCACTGGCGGCACGAACCACTATTCGGGCGGCAGCCCTACAATTCGATATGGCTGTGGAGGATGCGAAGAAAACGTTGCAATTATGTGGAGAACGACTTCCGGCCGTAAATTCGTGGACGGTAACTCGAGAGCTACGAAGAACCAAACGTCTGGTGGAAGGCAAATCAGAAAAAGAGCTGTCCGCACTGTTTCAAAATGACAAGGACATTGACAAACGAAAAATGATTGCCATGAAAACGTACTTTGCAGCTACGGTTTGTGGATGGCATGGTAATACCAGCTTGCTTGCAATATGCATTCTGAGATTCTTTCGGCTTGCGGTCCAGTTTCGACAGAACCAATATACTGGAATTGCATTTGCGGCCTTTGGTGCTTTGTTGGCGACCTACGGTGATGTCGAGTTGGGCTCCCGTTTCGCTCAGCTTGGCTTGAAGGCACAGATAGAAGACGATATCCCACCAGATGCCATTGTGTATGCATACTCTTGTGTGATGCATCTAAATTTACCTCTGGCCTCGCTTTTGGAAATGTCATTGACAGGTTATCGAAGAGGACTCTCTACGGGTGACGCATTTCCGGGAATCACGAGTCTACTTCTCTATGTAGACGCATATAAGGGTAGCGGGCTGCGATTGGATGCATTGGCATCAGATTTAAGCAAGTATGCGGAACACGTGAAGATTATTCGTGGTGACTTCATGCTTTGCATGATGCTACCAACATTACAACTGGCTTTGAACCTCATTGGCCAGTCTGATGACCCTGTGAAAATTGACTGGGAGATTATCAAGAAACATGGATATTGCAATGAAGGTGTGGAAATAGCGGTTACCAATGCAAGTTTGCAGTTGCATTGTACGCAAATGTTTAACTCCCTTGTAATGAGAGACGTGGAGACGGCGGAAGCGGCCTTTCGAAACATTCAAGTCTTTCCAAGACACGATCGAATGTTCCAACTCAACTATTTTAACAAGTATTTTTGCATGCTTGTAGAAGGACTCGTTGGATTTTGGTTGGGAAAAGAGAAACGAAACAAGTCTTATCGCAAATGCGCCATACAAACGATCAAATGGTTTAAGAAACGACCCAACCTCAACTCAGTTCCGCTCTGTCTTTTGCTGGAGGCACAGGAAGCAGCTACTCAACAGCAAGTGAACACTACAAAAGTGAAGAGCTTGTTTGACTCTGTTATTGTGATGTTGGCGCGAAGTGGGCTGGTACATTATGGTGCAATCGCTAATGAACTCGCAGCCGAGTTTCTTCTTGAATACGAGAAGAATAGGGATGTCCCAAAGCAGTATTTGATGCGGTCTATGGAGTTGTACATGGAATTGGGAGCGACTGCGAAGGTTTCAGCCCTTACAAAGAGACATAATCTATCACTGGATCATAATACGACCGCAAGTATCAAACCATCGACGCTCCGAGGACGAGAAAGGTTCAGCTCCCGAGTGGATGCCACAGGGACCTCCATGACGCAAAATTTGGTGGACGACGTGAGTACAGAGGTATGATTTGCGGTCGGTGGCATTGTCGAATGAAGAATACAAAGGTTGCTCGTCAATGTCAGACGAGAAAGACTTCTAATGATGGATGGGGGCTCTTGGAAATGGAACCCATTACGCAGAGGGAGCTCTGTTGTAGAAGAAGAGGAATAGCTTCGGGACAACTCTGTTGATGGTCTCGAATGTGTTATAAGGGGAGACAATGAGAAGCGAAAAAAGGTGGCTGTTTTTGGGCATATTGGCCCTATTTGTTATACGCTCACCATTGACCTTTCTGAGAGCCATCTGCTTCTTGCTTGGCATCGTTGTGGCAAAGCTGACAGGATGGTTTCGTCTAGGTTTGTGGATATCCGGGTATTGGTCAATGAGAGTCGCTACAGCTATTCACGGTTGTGCCTGTTTCCCATGTTCTCGCTACCATTGGATACACCTGATACACAGGGAGCAGACGATGACGTAGTTTGAGGTTTTATCACTGATCCAAAGCCTCCATATCATAGAGCATGAGGAAACCTCGACGACAAGTGACAACAAGGGTCATTTTGCGGTACCAAGTTCTCAGCACCCAATCGAACCGACTAGTGAACGAAGAAACTACTGCTTACGACTACAGAAATCAAGTCAAACGTACACATCACACGTAACTTCCCCAGTCCGGAGCAGGCATACGCCCTAGTAGTGCCTCGTCAGCCCCTCTGGATTTTTTCCGCCAGCATGTTCCTGAATGCTTAAGGGCCCATGTTCCTGAATGCTTTAGGGCCAAGCGTCACTGTCAGGATCGTAGACTCTCTTTTACATAACACATGAAACAGGTTAAGGCTGCGCGGTTGGATTGGGCAAAGAAGATGTGTTCCCGACCAAGATTCCCGAGGTTGTCTTTTGCGGCGACCAGACGGCCAGGATCCCCAAATTAGAGGTTTCGTTGGGCACTGCTGGTAGAGAAGCAAGGCGTTCCCAGAGTTGGTAACAGCTCGTACTTTCATGTTGTCTTCCCAAGCAACTGTGGTAGTGGTGTTTCTTCCTTTGAAAATCCTTGTAGTTGCGCTGGATTGACCCGGCAAGTGAGAAGAATGACTGAACTCTTACAAGACGTTTTCCTTACAGTGTGCATGCTGATCGTGCCGACCTTTTACCATGACAAGTGACAAGATGCTGTTCTGGTGACAAGATGCTGTTCTGGCGCTGGGATGGGCCTCGTGAGAAAAAGTGAGAGCGAGCCAACCAAAAGACCAAACCGACAACCACAATCAGAAATGCATTGCACCTCTTTGGCTTAAATGATGGTTTGGTCGTAAGTTTGTTGGGCAGTACACTAGTTCTCGAACTCGCGCGCTGATATCACCTTTTGATTATGGCCCATGGGCGACTGAAAGATCCGAGGCCGGGGAGATCGCGTCCGGTTCTGGTGCACAGCGGAAAGAACCCGAGAACCCATAACGGAAAAGCAGAGGTGCAATATTCACATTCATCCAAAGCAACAAACAATCCATCACAGGGACATCCTCCAAAGCAGTCACAGTTCCATCACGCATCGCTACGCCTAATCGTTGCGGAGAATGAGTCTCTGGGGAGGATATTGGCAGCCGTTTGAGATATCACGCTGTTGGGGTTTGGCGGCTCACTTTTTGTTCTTCTAAAGACACACGAAACGAACCAAAGCCAAGCAGCACGTTCCCACCGAGAACCTCTCACTTTGTTGCGAACCTCTGCTTTCCTACTCGCATAATTTTGGGTTGCGGCAAGTTCGATGGAGTTGGAGAGCAAGTCTCTTTTTGTTCGTTCTACAACATTGTGAAACAACCATGATGCTCTTCAACCGACGAAAAGGAGGAGGATCGAAAGGAGGAGATGACAGCATTGCCTCCCGTAGTACTATTGGTAGAGGGTCCACTTCGAGTCGAAGAGGAAAGATTGCAGCCAAGCACCAGCAAATGCGATATCAGAACGGAGACCAAGGCGGCTCGTCTCTATTTACAATTGATGCTTCGGCGTATTCGGATGACGTATCGGTGATAACCTATGAGGGACCAATCGCATCGTCGTGTAAGCAGCCACAGCAAGAAAAACATCGGCACACACGTCCACAACGACGACTTTCTTTTGGTGGTTCTTTCAGAAGTAGGAGTTTGGAAAGGGTCTCTCGGAGCAATCAGAAAGAATCGAAACAGAGACTCTCACGCCGCGATTTGTATGATCAGAAAATGGAGAGACGGTTACAACAACAGCAGTTGCTGCGACAAAACCTGCAAGTTCAGGAAGGAGGCCTATCTCGCGGTCGCAGTCCGAGGAGGGGTTCTGGTGACACAGACTCGACACAATCGGTGGAATCGGATCAGTCTCGAAACCATAGCAGGGTGCATGTTGAAGGTACTGGATCTCGTGACCAGGACGAGGATGACAACGATTTTTACTGGGAACCACGAGCGAAGCAGCATCAACGTGGATTTGGATTGCAACGGAGACGAGGATCTTTACAAGGAGCTGGTGACGCATCGTCCGTAGGAAGTCTTTGTTCTATCAAACAACGACAATCCAAGACAAAACAACAAAAACGATTTCTTCCACAAGAGATTGTGACTCCTTCCGCCACGAGTGCGAATCACTCTCGCCGTATGCCTCGGAGAGGATCGTCTTCCTCACCTTTACAGCCATCAAACTCAGTCTCCGTGCTTGCTCCGGTGAGACGCTTTCCGACATCTGCACCGGCGACTAAAACTCTAAATGCTGCACCTGTACGACGCATGCCTCAAAGACGGTCTCACCATGAGTTTGGTTCAACGCCACCAGACCAATTCAAGCCTTCCCAAGCAAGTATACAAGATAGCCCTACATCGTCACCTCAACAGCAGAGTTCCACGGGAGATAGTTCTTCATCGGAGGCTCCAAGTTCTAATACCCTGGCCATCCTTCGTTCGTCTTCCGTCGTACAGGAAGCTCCCATCACCATCAGGCACTCTGAACAACCTCAACAAGAAAATTTCACGCGCCCCGCAAGACTGGCTCGAAGAGGATCTACTGGAAAAATGACATTGTCTTCGTCGTTGTCTTTCTCCCATACATTTCCCCCCAAGTCCTATCAACCTTCTGTGCTACGAAGTTGTCTCAAGAAATCTGACAGTTTTAGTCTCATGGTCCTCCGTTCTGCGGCTCTGTCCTCATTGCGTGTGCGCATTGACGAAGACCGAAACACGTCCCATGTTCGAACCTTACCGATTCTGACTCTGAAGGAACGCGAAGAACGGTGGTACAGTCGTGATGACTACGTGCGAATGAAAAAGTTTCCTGGAAACTTCCCATACAAGACAGCACGGTGCTTGTCATTGGCTTACCAAGTGTGCTGTAAAGGCACTAATGGCGGGGAAGCAAAAATGCGATTGTCCCAAAAGGAAGTAGATG
Organism: Epithemia pelagica; assembly: GCA_946965045.2. NCBI lineage: Eukaryota > Bacillariophyta > Bacillariophyceae > Surirellales > Surirellaceae > Epithemia > Epithemia pelagica. The sequence continues at coordinate 607,087 of OX337239.1, read as the reverse complement.
CTATTCGAGAATGTTTGCAAAAGGACAATTGTATCGGTTTTGAGCAATACTTGATTGAATCTATCCGAGCAATTAATAATGACAAACAAGTACGACGGGACAAACTGACTAAACTTGTCGTGTCGCCACATTGTTCCTCCTCTATGGACGTGGACGTTTTGCGCGACAAATGCAACCAAATCTCCAAACCAGGAGAATACTTTGCTTTCGTGATTGGAAAAGCACAAGAGCAAATGAATGAAAAGGAAGCAAGAGGTCGGAAGACTTACCGGAGGTCTGTTCTGTCGAATCGTTGAGAGGTTTAATACTATGATTAATTTGCTATGATCATAAACTATGAACTACTTCCTCATTTCTTGCTATTTAAGCGACTGAATAGGACCAATTAGTCGCCTTTAGTATCATGATGGATCTCGGTTTTGGATCTTTTTGCGCATCATCGCATCATCGCACAACGATGGTAGGCGGCGAATCCGCCATGTCTCTTGTTGATGATCCCTTGTTGCACACAAGCTACAGCTATGGGACCGGGTCCAATGACGCGAGACCGCTCGTCGTTTCGGCTTCAACAAGTGATGATTCGGCAATGGAATCTGGTGCTTCCGTCTCCTCAGGTCATCTTCAGGACATTTTGATTCCACGCAAATTACGACCCTTCGTGGAACGCTTGCAAAACATGGGAGACCTATCACCAGAGGATATCTGCGCCATTCTTTTTGTCATTCACCTAGCCGATTCCATGCTTCGAGTAGGGTACGCTTCCTTCTTAACGCGTTCCTTCGTGGATGAACTAAGAAAGAAATTGAATGTTGGAGCACTGGATTTGGAGCTTGAAATTGCGGCAACTCGATGGACGTATCAACATGGAACTGTTATGACTTATCATCGCTTCACTTCTGACTATGATGGATATGCCATGCAAGAGCTATCACGGATTGCGCTGGGTGTCCTTGAAGACTCTATATCAGTTTTGGCTGGGATACAGGGAATTCAAAAGTGTTTGGAGCAAATCGAAAGTACATCATCTTCCACAATAACACAATCACACCAACACACAGTGAGTGATTTTCATGAACAACAAGGCAATAAGATCCATGAGATGGAACGATGGTATCGACAGTATCCTGGTCGTGTTGTTGTTTTCTCGGTTCTCGCATCTTGTGGTTCCGTTGTATACTATGGTGGGACTATGGTGGACTTTGTGGTTTGTCTCTTGACAGGAACCACGGCTGGATCATTCTGCTTCCTCACCTCTGTCTATCCTCAATTGTCTGGGATACAGCCGATTTTGATCGCTGCCACAACAACCAACATAGTAAGTTGAAGGCTTATCCACTGTCATCGTTCCTCTCGCTTGTTCTTGTTTACAAAATTGACGTGGCTGATGACCGACATGATTCCTCTCTGCATTTGTTTTATCCGAAACGGCAGTCAACTTTGTCAGTGGTGTTATTTCCAGGGTCGGTATGCTTTCGCGCACAAGTACTGGGTACACTATTTGGCTTCCACAACGGCATTGCCTTTGTCTTGAGTCTGTACGAGATCACACAAGACTTGGTCATGACAGGTTTAACACGCTTTTGTCTCGCCATATTGAAAACGTTTGAGTTAGCCTTTGGAGTAGCTATTGGTTTATGGCTGGCCAAGTTTGGTGGTCCCTCCAGATTCGATGGACTGGATGTGAATAACAATTGCTCAAACCTATCAAATTCGGTGGATCCTGTCTGGTATTGCTTCATCTATCCCCTCCTTTCGATTGGAGCATTGATGCATTTACGTACTGCGACAATTCACTGGCCGATATGCCTCGTGACGCAGCTTTTGGCGGTGAAATCTCAATATCTCTTGTCGTTTGTGTGGAAACAGCCAATCTTTGTGAGCAACTTTGTCCCTGCCCTTGTCGCAACCATCACAGCACACATTTTGATTGTACTATTCAACAAGTACAACCTCACCGAAATGTCCATAGCCCCAACAGCCTTTCTCATGAAGAAACTTGATAGACGCCGTGATATCAAGCAGTCCATACAGGAGGTCGCTACTAAACCTTCTTGGATGAATCCCAACGGCTCAGTCGTCTCTACTTCCCGAGGTCAAAAGCGACGCTCGAGTGTAATCCGATTTGTAGATCACGGTTGGGCAGATCAAGGGAGGCATGGATATCGAAGGAACGACAAATTCCAATATCAACTTGGCGACTTGTGGTTTTGTCTCGCTCCCTCTCTCTACTTGCTGGTTCCTGGGGCAGCCATTTGGAATATTTCCTTCTTCTCCATCGTGGAATCCTCCACGCAAGACATTAAAGCTCATGATGGAGGATCATCCTTTCAAACACTAGTATCTGCTGTGTTTGTGGTGGGCATGGGCCTTGTCATGGGCGTCCGGGTTGCCTTGGCCGTCCTGTGGGCTGTGCACGAATATCATCGTAAATCAAAACGAAACACAAGAGATGAAAATGGCTTCAAATGACGCATCCCCCCGAGAGGTGCTTAGGACTCCCCTCCTCGTGCTACCTGGACCTTGTGCGCCATGTTTGCTCAATTGTACTTTTTACTCTAGTGTCCGTCCGTTTTCGGTACAGCTGGTCTTTCTGGAAATTCCCACCCCAGGCCCCAAGCCTTACGGCCCACCCGTCCCGTTCATACTGAACTCAGACGAATAGGAGCATTCTGGGTTCCTGTTCTGGTCTGTCGAATGGCTCCTGGATCCAGGATCAAGAGACGTGATGTGCTCGGCCTATGAACTTTACCTCATATGACCGAATCTTTGCTGCTCATACGGGCAGAATCCGTCATGTCTATCCTCATCGATGATGTCTTGTTGCTCGCAATGGGACCAGGTTCGATGAGGAGAGATTGCTCGTGGTTTCGGCTTCTACAAGTAATGAACCAGTGATAGATTCTGGTGTTTCCATTCGTTGAAGTAGAAAGTGGCGGATGATGGAGCTTCTGGTAAAAGCACTGCACAAGTGACTGTTGCAGTATGACCTCAATTTTAGCAGGAGAACGTTCTGACGAGTTTCCACAGCATATCATTGGAGAAGACGTTATTTCACAAGTTTCTCGTCGTGCTACCTTTCTTGAAGTGGGCTGCTTCAAATTTATCGACCCGTCTTGAGCGAAAGGCTGTTTCTCGACACAGCTCTACCAAACACACACATAGGTACACAACTCAGCAGCAGTTGTCTACTCCTAGTAAGTATTTTCATCATGGTAGCACAGGTAGTCTTTTCTCCAGCTGGAGCGCTTACCTAGCTCCAGCAGAGACGTCTCCAGCGCTTACCTAGCTCCAGCAGAGATGAGCTGTTGCTGAAGCCACCTCTAGTTTTTATCAGTCATCAGTGGTTGATCACAATGCTGTTTGCACATTATACTAGTGAACGAAGAAACTACTGCTTACGACTACAGAAATCAAGTCAAACGTACACATCACACGTAACTTCCCCAGTCCGGAGCAGGCATACGCCCTAGTAGTGCCTCGTCAGCCCCTCTGGATTTTTTCCGCCAGCATGTTCCTGAATGCTTAAGGGCCCATGTTCCTGAATGCTTTAGGGCCAAGCGTCACTGTCAGGATCGTAGACTCTCTTTTACATAACACATGAAACAGGTTAAGGCTGCGCGGTTGGATTGGGCAAAGAAGATGTGTTCCCGACCAAGATTCCCGAGGTTGTCTTTTGCGGCGACCAGACGGCCAGGATCCCCAAATTAGAGGTTTCGTTGGGCACTGCTGGTAGAGAAGCAAGGCGTTCCCAGAGTTGGTAACAGCTCGTACTTTCATGTTGTCTTCCCAAGCAACTGTGGTAGTGGTGTTTCTTCCTTTGAAAATCCTTGTAGTTGCGCTGGATTGACCCGGCAAGTGAGAAGAATGACTGAACTCTTACAAGACGTTTTCCTTACAGTGTGCATGCTGATCGTGCCGACCTTTTACCATGACAAGTGACAAGATGCTGTTCTGGTGACAAGATGCTGTTCTGGCGCTGGGATGGGCCTCGTGAGAAAAAGTGAGAGCGAGCCAACCAAAAGACCAAACCGACAACCACAATCAGAAATGCATTGCACCTCTTTGGCTTAAATGATGGTTTGGTCGTAAGTTACACTAGTTCTCGAACTCGCGCGCTGATATCACCTTTTGATTATGGCCCATGGGCGACTGAAAGATCCGAGGCCGGGGAGATCGCGTCCGGTTCTGGTGCACAGCGGAAAGAACCCGAGAGGTGCAATATTCACATTCATCCAAAGCAACAAACAATCCATCACAGGGACATCCTCCAAAGCAGTCACAGTTCCATCACGCATCGCTACGCCTAATCGTTGCGGAGAATGAGTCTCTGGGGAGGATATTGGCAGCCGTTTGAGATATCACGCTGTTGGGGTTTGGCGGCTCACTTTTTGTTCTTCTAAAGACACACGAAACGAACCAAAGCCAAGCAGCACGTTCCCACCGAGAACCTCTCACTTTGTTGCGAACCTCTGCTTTCCTACTCGCATAATTTTGGGTTGCGGCAAGTTCGATGGAGTTGGAGAGCAAGTCTCTTTTTGTTCGTTCTACAACATTGTGAAACAACCATGATGCTCTTCAACCGACGAAAAGGAGGAGGATCGAAAGGAGGAGATGACAGCATTGCCTCCCGTAGTACTATTGGTAGAGGGTCCACTTCGAGTCGAAGAGGAAAGATTGCAGCCAAGCACCAGCAAATGCGATATCAGAACGGAGACCAAGGCGGCTCGTCTCTATTTACAATTGATGCTTCGGCGTATTCGGATGACGTATCGGTGATAACCTATGAGGGACCAATCGCATCGTCGTGTAAGCAGCCACAGCAAGAAAAACATCGGCACACACGTCCACAACGACGACTTTCTTTTGGTGGTTCTTTCAGAAGTAGGAGTTTGGAAAGGGTCTCTCGGAGCAATCAGAAAGAATCGAAACAGAGACTCTCACGCCGCGATTTGTATGATCAGAAAATGGAGAGACGGTTACAACAACAGCAGTTGCTGCGACAAAACCTGCAAGTTCAGGAAGGAGGCCTATCTCGCGGTCGCAGTCCGAGGAGGGGTTCTGGTGACACAGACTCGACACAATCGGTGGAATCGGATCAGTCTCGAAACCATAGCAGGGTGCATGTTGAAGGTACTGGATCTCGTGACCAGGACGAGGATGACAACGATTTTTACTGGGAACCACGAGCGAAGCAGCATCAACGTGGATTTGGATTGCAACGGAGACGAGGATCTTTACAAGGAGCTGGTGACGCATCGTCCGTAGGAAGTCTTTGTTCTATCAAACAACGACAATCCAAGACAAAACAACAAAAACGATTTCTTCCACAAGAGATTGTGACTCCTTCCGCCACGAGTGCGAATCACTCTCGCCGTATGCCTCGGAGAGGATCGTCTTCCTCACCTTTACAGCCATCAAACTCAGTCTCCGTGCTTGCTCCGGTGAGACGCTTTCCGACATCTGCACCGGCGACTAAAACTCTAAATGCTGCACCTGTACGACGCATGCCTCAAAGACGGTCTCACCATGAGTTTGGTTCAACGCCACCAGACCAATTCAAGCCTTCCCAAGCAAGTATACAAGATAGCCCTACATCGTCACCTCAACAGCAGAGTTCCACGGGAGATAGTTCTTCATCGGAGGCTCCAAGTTCTAATACCCTGGCCATCCTTCGTTCGTCTTCCGTCGTACAGGAAGCTCCCATCACCATCAGGCACTCTGAACAACCTCAACAAGAAAATTTCACGCGCCCCGCAAGACTGGCTCGAAGAGGATCTACTGGAAAAATGACATTGTCTTCGTCGTTGTCTTTCTCCCATACATTTCCCCCCAAGTCCTATCAACCTTCTGTGCTACGAAGTTGTCTCAAGAAATCTGACAGTTTTAGTCTCATGGTCCTCCGTTCTGCGGCTCTGTCCTCATTGCGTGTGCGCATTGACGAAGACCGAAACACGTCCCATGTTCGAACCTTACCGATTCTGACTCTGAAGGAACGCGAAGAACGGTGGTACAGTCGTGATGACTACGTGCGAATGAAAAAGTTTCCTGGAAACTTCCCATACAAGACAGCACGGTGCTTGTCATTGGCTTACCAAGTGTGCTGTAAAGGCACTAATGGCGGGGAAGCAAAAATGCGATTGTCCCAAAAGGAAGTAGATGCTATTCGAGAATGTTTGCAAAAGGACAATTGTATCGGTTTTGAGCAATACTTGATTGAATCTATCCGAGCAATTAATAATGACAAACAAGTACGACGGGACAAACTGACTAAACTTGTCGTGTCGCCACATTGTTCCTCCTCTATGGACGTGGACGTTTTGCGCGACAAATGCAACCAAATCTCCAAACCAGGAGAATACTTTGCTTTCGTGATTGGAAAAGCACAAGAGCAAATGAATGAAAAGGAAGCAAGAGGTCGGAAGACTTACCGGAGGTCTGTTCTGTCGAATCGTTGAGAGGTTTAATACTATGATTAATTTGCTATGATCATAAACTATGAACTACTTCCTCATTTCTTGCTATTTAAGCGACTGAATAGGACCAATTAGTCGCCTTTAGTATCATGATGGATCTCGGTTTTGGATCTTTTTGCGCATCATCGCATCATCGCACAACGATGGTAGGCGGCGAATCCGCCATGTCTCTTGTTGATGATCCCTTGTTGCACACAAGCTACAGCTATGGGACCGGGTCCAATGACGCGAGACCGCTCGTCGTTTCGGCTTCAACAAGTGATGATTCGGCAATGGAATCTGGTGCTTCCGTCTCCTCAGGTCATCTTCAGGACATTTTGATTCCACGCAAATTACGACCCTTCGTGGAACGCTTGCAAAACATGGGAGACCTATCACCAGAGGATATCTGCGCCATTCTTTTTGTCATTCACCTAGCCGATTCCATGCTTCGAGTAGGGTACGCTTCCTTCTTAACGCGTTCCTTCGTGGATGAACTAAGAAAGAAATTGAATGTTGGAGCACTGGATTTGGAGCTTGAAATTGCGGCAACTCGATGGACGTATCAACATGGAACTGTTATGACTTATCATCGCTTCACTTCTGACTATGATGGATATGCCATGCAAGAGCTATCACGGATTGCGCTGGGTGTCCTTGAAGACTCTATATCAGTTTTGGCTGGGATACAGGGAATTCAAAAGTGTTTGGAGCAAATCGAAAGTACATCATCTTCCACAATAACACAATCACACCAACACACAGTGAGTGATTTTCATGAACAACAAGGCAATAAGATCCATGAGATGGAACGATGGTATCGACAGTATCCTGGTCGTGTTGTTGTTTTCTCGGTTCTCGCATCTTGTGGTTCCGTTGTATACTATGGTGGGACTATGGTGGACTTTGTGGTTTGTCTCTTGACAGGAACCACGGCTGGATCATTCTGCTTCCTCACCTCTGTCTATCCTCAATTGTCTGGGATACAGCCGATTTTGATCGCTGCCACAACAACCAACATAGTAAGTTGAAGGCTTATCCACTGTCATCGTTCCTCTCGCTTGTTCTTGTTTACAAAATTGACGTGGCTGATGACCGACATGATTCCTCTCTGCATTTGTTTTATCCGAAACGGCAGTCAACTTTGTCAGTGGTGTTATTTCCAGGGTCGGTATGCTTTCGCGCACAAGTACTGGGTACACTATTTGGCTTCCACAACGGCATTGCCTTTGTCTTGAGTCTGTACGAGATCACACAAGACTTGGTCATGACAGGTTTAACACGCTTTTGTCTCGCCATATTGAAAACGTTTGAGTTAGCCTTTGGAGTAGCTATTGGTTTATGGCTGGCCAAGTTTGGTGGTCCCTCCAGATTCGATGGACTGGATGTGAATAACAATTGCTCAAACCTATCAAATTCGGTGGATCCTGTCTGGTATTGCTTCATCTATCCCCTCCTTTCGATTGGAGCATTGATGCATTTACGTACTGCGACAATTCACTGGCCGATATGCCTCGTGACGCAGCTTTTGGCGGTGAAATCTCAATATCTCTTGTCGTTTGTGTGGAAACAGCCAATCTTTGTGAGCAACTTTGTCCCTGCCCTTGTCGCAACCATCACAGCACACATTTTGATTGTACTATTCAACAAGTACAACCTCACCGAAATGTCCATAGCCCCAACAGCCTTTCTCATGAAGAAACTTGATAGACGCCGTGATATCAAGCAGTCCATACAGGAGGTCGCTACTAAACCTTCTTGGATGAATCCCAACGGCTCAGTCGTCTCTACTTCCCGAGGTCAAAAGCGACGCTCGAGTGTAATCCGATTTGTAGATCACGGTTGGGCAGATCAAGGGAGGCATGGATATCGAAGGAACGACAAATTCCAATATCAACTTGGCGACTTGTGGTTTTGTCTCGCTCCCTCTCTCTACTTGCTGGTTCCTGGGGCAGCCATTTGGAATATTTCCTTCTTCTCCATCGTGGAATCCTCCACGCAAGACATTAAAGCTCATGATGGAGGATCATCCTTTCAAACACTAGTATCTGCTGTGTTTGTGGTGGGCATGGGCCTTGTCATGGGCGTCCGGGTTGCCTTGGCCGTCCTGTGGGCTGTGCACGAATATCATCGTAAATCAAAACGAAACACAAGAGATGAAAATGGCTTCAAATGACGCATCCCCCCGAGAGGTGCTTAGGACTCCCCTCCTCGTGCTACCTGGACCTTGTGCGCCATGTTTGCTCAATTGTACTTTTTACTCTAGTGTCCGTCCGTTTTCGGTACAGCTGGTCTTTCTGGAAATTCCCACCCCAGGCCCCAAGCCTTACGGCCCACCCGTCCCGTTCATACTGAACTCAGACGAATAGGAGCATTCTGGGTTCCTGTTCTGGTCTGTCGAATGGCTCCTGGATCCAGGATCAAGAGACGTGATGTGCTCGGCCTATGAACTTTACCTCATATGACCGAATCTTTGCTGCTCATACGGGCAGAATCCGTCATGTCTATCCTCATCGATGATGTCTTGTTGCTCGCAATGGGACCAGGTTCGATGAGGAGAGATTGCTCGTGGTTTCGGCTTCTACAAGTAATGAACCAGTGATAGATTCTGGTGTTTCCATTCGTTGAAGTAGAAAGTGGCGGATGATGGAGCTTCTGGTAAAAGCACTGCACAAGTGACTGTTGCAGTATGACCTCAATTTTAGCAGGAGAACGTTCTGACGAGTTTCCACAGCATATCATTGGAGAAGACGTTATTTCACAAGTTTCTCGTCGTGCTACCTTTCTTGAAGTGGGCTGCTTCAAATTTATCGACCCGTCTTGAGCGAAAGGCTGAGTCGCGGTTAATCAGTGTGACGGACAGGCGATATGGCAGTCACGATTTGAATCTGTGAGACATAGAATCGTGTCCCCTTTATGTATCCAAGAGCAATGCCTTACTACCAGAGAAGGCATTGCCCGTCGCATAGTAACCAAGCTCTAGCCATTGGCATCAATGGTTCCAAACTAACCTCCATGAGTAAATGAGGAATTGATTCCTCGTGAGGAATCAAATGAGGAATCGAATGTAGTTCCTAAACCTAGAGCGCACAGTATCAACAAACAGAAAGTTGTGAAACAACTTCTCTAGTGTATTGTCGTGGAGACTTGATCACCTCCACGCCAATATAGGTACTGTCCCTAGCTACTACAGAGTATCCTGTGTACTTTGACTGGTTATTACGCCCTTTACTGCCTTACCCGCTCACGCATCCTTTGCCTCTAAGCTCTTGCCTATCCGTTCGAACCCTCTCGCCGCCTGAATCTCCCCTCCGGCCGCCCCCCTCCCTTGCAAGCTGTCGTCCTCCCCACGTGAAGACGACTCTCCCCGTTCCCTAGGAAGCTTCACCTTGCTCCCCATCGAAGAGGAAATCCAATTCCTCTCGGACAGTGAAGAAGAAACCACCAGCGATCCATCCGCTGAGCCAAGTGCCGACGACTCCTCCACCCAAGGAACCATGCCTCCCACTGCTCCTCCAGCCCCTGCACCAACCGAACGCGTCCCGTTCAAGCCTCCAAGCCCTCGAATGGGCGGTTTAGTCCAACTCGATGAGTATAAATGGGCTGCCTGGACTGGTGGCAAGCCCCTAGCGAATTGGAAAGGCCTGGATCCAGCCGCATTCAATGGAACCACCCCCTTTCCCCGCACCCCTCACCAACGTCGTTTCGGCAAGGACATCACGGGTTTCGAAACCCGCTGTGGTGGATTGTCGAATCGTTTCCGCCAAGGCGACAACCTCCACAAGTTCATGAAGCGTCTCGACGAGACACTCATTCTCCGCGGCATGGACACCATTGCCTACATGCCTGACCCCGCTGACAACACCCGCATGCGCCATATTGTGAAGGAGCACACTCGCTTCACCCTGCGCCATGTCCAACAGAACGCCGCGGCCCATTGCCAACAGTTTGACACATATGACGCCGAAAACGACACGGCCGCTCGTCTGTGCCTTTTGGAGTCCGTCGACCTCAAGCTCCGCCAGCGAATTGAAACCAAGACCTCTTCCAACGACTCGTTCTGCCTTACCTGGATGACTTTCATCAGCATTCTTCAGTCTGATTCAGTCACCAAGTATGACAAACTCGCCGCCAAGATCGCCTCCAGGACCCCATTCATGTACGCCGGCCAAAACATCACGGAAATGGCGGCCGACATGAAAGCAGATTGCGAAGACTTGTTTGCCTCCGGATTTTACAAACAAACCTTGACCCTTGGCATCTTAGAAGCGTTCTCTCTTGCGAATGGAGACAGCCTCTACAACCTTGGATTGTTGAGTCTCCAACCGCTCATCCAAGCCAAGATTCTTGAAGTCCGTTACAAATCGGACCAGGACCAACAAGCCGATCTCGAAGCCGCCGAATTGTCATTCAAAGACATCTGCGACAAGGCCGACTCCTTGTACTCTGATGCAATCAACCGTGGCTCCTGGCCACCGTCGAGCAACAACAAAGATACAAAGGTTCCTCCCGAAGTCTTCGGCAAACTCACTGAAGTTCAAGCAATGGCCCTTCGGCAGCACATGGGTGGTGCTTTCACAAAAGGAGCCTGTCTGATTTGTGGCGCCCCAGATCACTGGGCCAAAGATTGCCCCCAGCGTTCCTCCAAGCAGAACTCCGGGCAAAACTCCAACCGTCGCTCCAACTCCCAATCCAACTCCCAGCAACGATCCAACCGTGGTGGCCGTGATGGAAGAGGCAACCAAGGCGGACGAAATGCTCGCAACAACAACCACCGCAGCAACAACAGCTCCTCATCCACGAACTGGAAGAAAATCGCACCCACCGGTGACCAACCAACCCAAAAACAGAGCGATGGCAAAACATACAACTGGTGTGGTATCTGCGAACGTTGGACGCCCACCCACACCACCGACACCCACAATGGCCCCGTTCCCAACAGGCGCCGCAACAACAACAACAATCGAAACAACCGCCAAGCCCAAGCCCACACCCTGGCCGTCGACTTTGACCCCTCCGCCTGGGCTGCGGTCATCGACATGGACGAGCTCGTTTGCGTCGAATGCAGCGACCAAGTCGAAACCGAAAACGAGACCGCGTCTCCTCCTCCCGCAAACGACGAAACCTCCTCCAACTCCATCCCTGACTCCTTCTGGGATGAGTTTTCCCCCACCGACAAAGAAGATGATGATGACGCCGTCTCCCTTTCCTCATCCTCCAAACCTCCAAGCACCAACTCATCCCCAAGTGAAGACGCTCCCCTGTGGATTGCTGCTGATGATTGTTTTGGTGATGGCTCCGACACCGTTGATTGTTACCTTGGTCTTGATGATGACTCCAGTGACGATGGCAAACCCTTCGCCAATGATGGAGACAAGAACGACAACGAACACCATGAACAAACCTCTGTTGCCTCCTCCACACGTAGCATCCTCCTACCTCCAACTCCCGGCAACATTGACGCCCTGGACATCGACATGTCCACTTTGTCCCTGTCCACTGCTCCTCATGGCCGTTCTCCCCGTCGTACCCACCAAGCAAACACCACCAACGATTCATCCGTCACCTCCGTCCCCACTCGCGTGGACCATACCCCCACGTCGACAGACCACCGACGTGAAGCCAACTTCGAAGCTGCCTTCCGTCACATCCCCACTACACCGCACCCCACCGCGTCGTACAACCGTCCCTTCGTTCCCTTTAGTCGTCCCTTCGGCCATCCATCGGCCATGACTTTAGAATTCGACTATGGCAGTCTTCCCCTGGAATGCATCAACTTTCCATTCCTAGGGGAAGACATCGCCTCCATTGACCCCGCAGACGTCGTCCCCCCTGACCACCATCATGATGACACCTCCTCCTCCTTCGACGAATACACCGTCGACAGCGGTGTCAGCTCCGCCACGGCCACTACGGCCAACGAAACCGCCGTCACGACCGCCACCGAAGTGTCGTTGCCCGTCCCCTCTCCCTCGGCCATGATCATCTCCCCTCCTCCGGCCGATGACAACAACGTCGATGGAGATGACGACGATGTTGATGGCAACAACGACGACGATGGCAATGATGAAGATGACGACGACACCATCGACGATGACGACTCCCATGGTCCTCCTCCCGACGACGACCACAACCCAAACCACGATGCCGATCGTGATGATGACTCCAATGGTGCACCAACCTCCCAGACCACCACCGATACTCCATCTGATGCTGCTGTTACCAGCAACAACAGTGGGGAACCAACCGAATCTTCGCATCCACCTTCGCATGACGACGACTCATCCTACGATCTTTTGGCTTCTGACACCGACGAAGCCACTTGTTCTACACCAGCCAAAAATTTGGATTCATCTACTGTATCTGTTATAAGTAGTATTAGTGTGACCACCGACTCTGCTGACATCAGTACTCCCCAAGACCGAACCCCCCTACGTGCGCCACTGGCCCGCCCTCCAACTCCGTTCAACCGCCATCTTGACGCGTGGCGAACAGCTGTTGCAGCGCCAGCCGAGCCAACCACCCCTCGCACGAATGCCCTTGGTCTTTACTCGCCGGTCGAGCCCACTGCTGTGCCATCTTCACCTCCGCCTCACACGACCCGTCCCCGTCGTACCTTCGACACCGACGATCCTGCAGTCCGCATCCAATGCATGGAACGAGCCGTCGCCCGACTCATCCACGTGCACTCGGCCATCAACAAGGAAGAAGACCTTTCCCAGCTCTCTCCTCTCCGAGCCCAACTCGAGCAAGCCCGAACAAGTGTCCGCTTCCATCTCGAGACTCTCCGCCATGATGAATCCGTCCCCAACTCCAGGCTCGGTGCCCTCGATCCTCCTTTGAGCATCCAGTACACCTTCGCTTGGGAAATGGCCACCAATCCCCACTACACAGCCACCCAAATGCAGTGTGAAAACACGTGCATCCCTGATCCACCCCCGAGCAAACGCATTAAGTTCGAACCTCATGCCAACTTCGCATGTGTTCGACCAACCACCCAACCAAACAAACAACCACCGTCGAGGCGTCCCCCTGTCTCCCGACCACGATATCCTCGGAATCGGCACCAAGATCCCTTGGCCTCCCAATTCAGTTTGATTGTTTCGTTTTCCGCTCTTATCGTGGCCTCCCTTTCATGGCTCCAACCAACCGTCTTTTTCCACCATCTGTGGTACTATGGCTGCTGTATTCCCTTGACCCTCTCGTGGATTGGTGAATTTCTCCTCACACATCGGCTCCTTCCCCGCTCCAACCACCATCTCCGTCCTCGCCGGCACCCTTGGGCACACCCAATGATGAGCCATGCTTCATCACGTGCATGCTCTTCTCTGGCCGAATGGTTTGTTGCGTCGTTTCGTACATGGTGGATCCACCACTGCCCCAACCTCTGCTCCACACCAGAGGGAGAGAGTCCACCAAACAATGGTGCTCCACAGAGGGCACGCCATCCAAACCGTTCCAATCGACACCGACGACGCCAACGACGAGGCAACCAGCAGCGCACCCATGGACCATCCCACCAAGACTCCATCTCCGAACCTCAACTTTGCGCCCTCATTAACCAACTCGGAGAAAGTGAAGCCTTGAAAATGGCCCTCCAAGCTCCAGCCAAATTCAGATCCGCCATGGAAAACCAAAACTCATCCAGTTTCCCCATCATCTGGGACTCTGGAGCGAGTATTGCTGTGTCAAACACCAAGTCCGATTTTGTTGGATCGATCCGAAAAGTACGACCAGACCTGCAACTCAAAGGTGTTGCCCAAGGCGTCCCAATCAACGGACTCGGCACCGTCCACTGGTCCGTCATGGACACCAGAGGCAATCTCCGCACCCTCAAACTCTTGGCCTTGTTCATCCCATCGGCCAATTGTAGATTGTTGAGCACAACACATCTCCTCCAACAATACCCCGGAGAAACCATCACCCTTCAAGACTGCGGATTGACTCTCAGCGGGATACAAGACGACTCTACTCGGACCCCGGTCTTTGCAACCATCAATCCGACCAACAACCTTCCCACCTGCTATGGCTATGGAAAAGATGGAATCCACCGATCCATCCGAGCACTCGTGACCACTGTCACCGTCGTCCACGAACGAAACTTGAACTTGACCGAACCACAGAAGGAATGGCTTCGGTGGCACCAACGACTTTGCCACATGAACTTTCGCACCATCCAATTCCTTTTTAAATCCGGTGTATTGTCACGTTCTGCGTCAAACCGTCAGTTGCACACAGCCATCTGCAAACTACGGAGTCCGCCCATGTGTGCCGCCTGTCAATACGGCAAGCAACGACAACGGTCAACACCAGGACAAACAGTCACCAAAGTTCTCGACCGTGACGGTGCCCTCAAAAACAACGACCTGTTTCCGGGCCAAAGTGTGTCGGTGGACCACTTTATTTGCTCCACGAAAGGTAGATTGTTTACGTCGAAAGGAAAGACAAAAGATGAGAAAATGTTTTGCGGAGGATGCATCTTTGTTGATCACGCCAGCGGCCACATCGATGTGGTCTTTCAGGCGCATCTCAACACTCACGAGACTTTGAATGCCAAACTCACCTTCGAGCAACGTTGCAAGGATGTGGGTGTCGTTCCCCAACGATACCACACTGACAACGGCAGCTGTTTCACTGCACAAGACTACACCAGGCAACTCGAAACCTTTGCCCAGATTCGGTCCTACGCTGGAGTAGGCGCCCATCACCAGAATGGCGTCGCCGAACGAGCCATCCAAACCATCATGTCGATGGCTCGGACGATGATGCTCCACGCCAGCATCCACTGGCCTGAGACAGCGGATCCCACCCTCTGGCCCATGGCGGTCTCCCACGCCGTCTTTGTCTTCAACCACGTTCCCAATCCGTCCACTGGCGTCTCACCCCACGATATCTTTTCAAGAACGAGATGGCCACAAAAACGGCTACACGATCTTCATGTCTGGGGAGCACCCGTGTACGTCCTGGAAAAACGGATTGCAGACGGTAAGAAACTGCCAAGATGGAAACCAAGATCACAACGAGGGATGAACATGGGACTTTCTCCCAACCATGCCACCACAGCACCACTCGTTTTGAATCTTTCCACGGGCGCCATCACACCGCAGTACCATGTCGTCTTCGACGATTGGTTTGCAACGGTGCCGACTCCAGCCGACAACAACAACACAGAAGACATCTCCAGGCTCGACAGTGTCTTTGGCGACATGACCAATCATCTGCACTCACCGGGGTACGACAACGATGACTGTGTGGACGACGCTGTCACCAGTGCACCACTTGCTGCTGTCAACCATCGTTCTGAAGACAATATCTTTACGTCTATGGAACGAACTGTTCCGTCTGTCCCTCTTTCTGTTGACACGCCAGCCGTCTCTGTCCCCAGAACTCCCCCAGCCACTCCCACCACCCAGCCCTCCACGACTGCTTTGTCTCGTCTTGCCCCGTCGGTTAGTGCCCCACTCCCTTCTCCGCCTCCCGTGCCACCTCCGAACACGCCAGTGCGCGATGTCCCTCCGCGCGCGGCGACACCTCCAAGGCCCCAACCTGCCGTTTCCTTCTCGGAACCGCTCGTTTTGCCTTCCCCGTCGTCTCCTGTCCCCGTGCACTCGGAACAGAGGGAGAATCCAGCACCACTGTCGCCTCTCCGTGTGGCACCAGCCTCCAATCCCTCTTCTCCTCAGAGGGAGTCTCTTTCTTCGAGACAGCCCTCCTCTCAGAGGGAGCCGCCTTCTCAGAGGGAGACACCAAGCGATCCTCCTTCCGACGCACCATCTGCTCGACGATCCAACCGTGTCCGTCGTTCACCAAGTCGTCTCATCGAGAATATGGACGCCGCCCAACAATCCTATGTCGCCAATCAAGCCGAATTCGATGACATCAGTGGATTCAAGGTTGCCATTTCAGATCCAGACACTCTGTCCTACGAACAAGCAAGACAAGACAAGGATATCGACCATTGGAGAGAGGCGGCTAGAATAGAAATTGAAGAATTAACTAGCAAGGGAACATGGAGTGAGGTTCCAGAGGAAGAAGCAACATCAAGAATCATCCCTGGCACCTGGGTCTTCAAGCGCAAACGCCACCCAGACGGAACCATCAAGAAATACAAGGCCAGATATTGTGTTCGCGGCGATCTTCAAGAAGGTGATTTCGACACCTACTCACCCGTCGTCAACTGGGCCTCGATTCGTATCGCCTTGGTACTTGCCCTGGCTCGCAATTGGGCAATGGTCTGCATCGATTTCAACAATGCCTTCGTTCAGGCCGAGTTGAAAGATCCTGTCTGGATCCATATCCCGCGCGGTTTCTCCTCCACCAAGACCACCAAAACCTGTCTCCGACTTCACAAGAGCCTTTATGGACTCTCGGTTGCACCTCGGTTGTGGTACCAACGTCTCAGGCACGCCTTGCTCGACGATGGCTTCACCCAGAGCAAGTTCGACGAATGTGTTTTCCTCAAGGAAAACATGATGGTGTTTCTCTGGGTGGATGATTGTGGCATTATTGCTCCGACGATGGACGCAATCAACGAATTTGTGAAACGACTCAAGGCTCGGGGATTCGAGCTCTCCGTGGACAGTGATTTTGCTGAGTACTTGGGCATCCATTTCACCCGGAAAGATGGAACAATTACAATGACCCAACCAGGGCTCATTAAGAAGATCGTTGAGGCCACAGGCATGACAAATTGCAATGGCAACTTTGTGCCAGCCTCCCAAGCGTGCCTTGGCAGTGACCCTGATGGACCACCGATGAAAGAAAAATGGAACTACCGTTCCATCGTCGGCATGCTCCTTTACCTTTCCACCAACACACGGCCAGATATCAGTTTTGCCGTCTCCCAAGTCGCTCGCTTTTCAACCAACCCGAAACAATCCCATGCTCAAGCCATCAAAATGATTGTCCGATACCTCTGGAGAACTGTAGATTGCGGGACAATTTTTCGGCCAACAACCGCCTTCAAGGTTGATTGCTATGTGGATGCGGATTTCATGGGCCTCCATGGCCGTGAATCCGAGGACGAACCGATCAGTGCCAAATCACGCACTGGATACATCATCCATTTTGGCGGCTGTCCCTTGGTTTGGAAATCTCAGCTCCAAAGTGAGATTGCCACCAGTACCTTCCACGCCGAATACGTCGCGCTTTCGCAAAGCATGCGTGTTGTTGTGTGGCTCCAAGACATCTTGTTCGAGATCAACCACCACCTTGACCTCGGCACCGACTCCCCAACCATCTTCGCTGAAGTCCATGAGGACAACAACAGCGCGTATCTTCTTGCCAACAACCAGCGTCTCTCGTCCCGCTCCAGGTCTCTCAACAACAAGTACCACTGGTTTTGGGAAGCTGTGAAAGGGACGAATGCAACAGTTAGAATCTCCAAGATCGAAACAACGATGCAACGAGCGGACTATCTTACCAAAGGACTCTGCCGTGATGTTTTTGAGAGGATTCGGAAACTGAATCAAGGTTGGTGATTGACTGTGTTTGAAAAGATATCGCCCTTGTCAAGAGGGAGAGTCGCGGTTAATCAGTGTGACGGACAGGCGATATGGCAGTCACGATTTGAATCTGTGAGACATAGAATCGTGTCCCCACTATGTATCCAAGAGCAATGCCTTACTACCAGAGAAGGCATTGCCCGTCGCATAGTAACCAAGCTCTAGCCATTGGCATCAATGGTTCCAAACTAACCTCCATGAGTAAATGAGGAATTGATTCCTCGTGAGGAATCAAATGAGGAATCGAATGTAGTTCCTAAACCTAGAGCGCACAGTATCAACAAACAGAAAGTTGTGAAACAACTTCTCTAGTGTATTGTCGTGGAGACTTGATCACCTCCACGCCAATATAGGTACTGTCCCTAGCTACTACAGAGTATCCTGTGTACTTTGACTGGCTGTTTCTCGACACAGCTCTACCAAACACACACATAGGTACACAACTCAGCAGCAGTTGTCTACTCCTAGTAAGTATTTTCATCATGGTAGCACAGGTAGTCTTTTCTCCAGCTGGAGCGCTTACCTAGCTCCAGCAGAGACGTCTCCAGCGCTTACCTAGCTCCAGCAGAGATGAGCTGTTGCTGAAGCCACCTCTAGTTTTTATCAGTCATCAGTGGTTGATCACAATGCTGTTTGCACATTATATAGTGGTACTTCGACACTATACACTATCCATTCCTCTATCCTTACCCCCAAGCAGGGGTGAGCCCAGGTCGCACATAAGTCGTACCTAAAGGTACATTCTCTTTCTCACCCCCTTGGCTCGACCACCCAAAATTGGCGATTTTACGACATTGATACAAATTGCATTTCACCTCAACGCATCCACCACGGTGCCAAACAAGTGAGGTCGATTTCATCCGCCTTGAAGCTTTTCCAACTACACCCAAGCCCCTCTAAGCTTTACCATACTACCAACAACACTTCTGCATACTTGGTGTTGCATTCAATTGTCCATCCACAAGCATGGACAACCAGCAAAACACCCCATTTCGCAACAACAACAAGGAAGGTGAAGATCCATCGCCCTCTTCCGTAAACGGCAATATTACATCGCTTCCGTCGCATCCTTCTCGCACCAATCGGAATGAGTTAGTAATATAGTTAGTGTTGTTGTTCCCAAGCCAATGATGCAAAACCGTAGGAGCCGTGGCCGGTCCAGATGATGTGTTTGTTTGAAATGAATCTCTGGTCGTATACGAATGGCATTGTGGGAAACAATGAATCAATGGTAATTTTATTGGTATGCTATTAGCTTTCCATGATTCCTACAAACGCCCTCGAGTGGGTCTCCATCGTGCCTTTTCTTCCGGTCGAGAGAGTATTTTGTGCGTCGAACCGTCATCCTCAAAGGTCACTGTCGTGAGCAAAAATTCTTCTCCGGTTCGATCGTCCACCACCAATTCGGGATCTTCCACCACACCATTCATACTCTACTATTCGTTCCATAGGTATTCGACCTCCGTTCCCTTCCCAAAGACAGATTTGGGTGCCGCAATCATTCAACACTATCCGTCACTTCCAACAATGTTCGAGAATGCCAGCTTTGAGATCGGCCAATTCAGCGGCAAAAAAGGCCAAGGCAAACCATCGTTTGTTTGCTGGTACCATGGACAATTAATCCACCACATAGCCCTGAAAAACTTGAAGGAGGGCAGCCATTTCTTCAGCCGCTTCTTGTTGAATATTGACATTGTTGCTGCCCGCAATGCCTCCTTCCATGAGCGATCGTTCCCAACGGGACATGGTTTGTTGTCTCTCGTTGACCACGGCCAATTGTTGATCGGCATACTTGAACAAGGCTTGCATCCTTGTCATCAGTGCTATCCAAGGAGTCTGGCAATTCCTCTACCACTGCAACGACAAAAGCTTAATTTCTCGCACGACGTATCGGTACAATCCACGACACAAGACACTTTGAGGTGAGGACGACGACACGTCTCGGGCGTACTCGGTTGGTTTGTCTTGGTCGTCGTCACTGGCGACGAGGGGGCTTGATCGGATGGAAGAGTGGATAAAGAACTGGCCGCAGCGCTGTCAAGAAATGTGGATGGTTCCGACCTGACAAGTGTGCTTGATTGTTGTTGTTGTGCCTGTCGGTTTGCCAAAAGAGTTTCATACGGGGCGTTGGTACTTATGGTCTCAATACCACTAACGGCAACGGAGGGAGGAGGACGAAAGGATGCGATGCCAGGGGTTGAGGAGGAACGGGCCTTGGACACAGGAGTATTGTTTGTTTTGGCGATGCCTGCATCAGAACCTTCTCTTGCAGATGCCACGGACTATCTTGATGGAACTTGAGCTTCATAGGCTACTCGGACTTGCTTGCGAGAAAGCTTCCGACGTTTGTGGGAAGAAGAAGACATGTTGTAGGTCGTTTGGATACCACTGCACCTCCACCACCGTGATGGATGTGTGGAGGTAGAATGAAATTTGTATCAATGTCGAGAGCGACCAGGTCGAGCCAAGGGGGTGAGAAGGAGAATGCACATCGTGCATTCAGACACGCGGGACTGGACTCACCCCTGCTTGGGGGTACCTCTATCCTCGATCAGGTTTCCCAAAATCTCGATCTATTCCGTGGCACAGATGCAAATGATGCGCAAAAAGCAAAAATTAATTGGATGTATTCTAATAATATCGGATATTTTGCACCCCATGCTGAATTCAGCCGATGGGGCTGAATTCCGCCTAGATCAAAAAGTTTCCTCCTCTTGACCAAGCATCGACCATGGCCCGTCCTTTGGACATTGTCATCTTCAATATCATCGCTATCTAGTCGTAAAAGTATAAAGTTGTCCTACGATTAGAAGTTACATTTTCGTAGCCTCATTCATCGCTCGTTTTTTTTTCTCTGTTGTGTGTTGTGTGATTTCACACGATGACCATGGCACCCTCCGCCTCCAAAAAGTTGCGTCTTGGCATTGGTGCAAAGGCCACTGTCCTTGTTTCGCGGCTCCATCCTAAGGATAAGGTCACAAAGGCCTATCCAAACTTCACCAAGGGCGAGAGGACCGTGCAGATTGTTGTTTCTGCGAAAGGAACACGTCCAATCCGACGAGACCCAAAGGGTGTGGTCATCTTCAACCACCCCAGTCATGGAGATGTACAAGAGGACTTTGAATGCTGGGCAATTGAAAGGTTTGTCTGTGTGACCACCGAAGGAGATAAAGAGGGCTTTTTTGCTCCAGAGGTGCCTCTTGGAGTGGCGGCACAGAACCAACAACAAAACACGCAAGACGCGAATGAAGCGAACAACGACAACGCCAACAATAATGATGGTGGTGGAGAAGACAATGTTCCACCAGAGCTGCAGAGACTTGTCACCGCAACAACAACAACTGGCGGTGTGGGTATTCAAGCGGATGATTTGGCAATGGCTCAAAATCTTGTGGACGACACAATGATTGATGACGACAACGAGCCAGCTCCAGAGAACATTCCTAATCCAAACGAAAATACAGATGGGGTTTTTGGTGAATGGGAGCACTCAGGCAGTTGCTACAGAGCTCTGGCTGGAGGACGCCGCTTAAAGGCAAGAATCTCGTATCCTCCTCACATCAAGCCATCCCTTTTCAACCTGTTTGAGCTATTCTTCTTCACGACCTTTGTGAAGGATGTCATCATCCCCCAAACAAACAAGCGACTGACAGAGAATGGATTCCATCGTGAGCTGTCCTATGGGGAGTTCTTGCGGTGGCTCGGCATTTGGTTATTGATGTCAACAATCAACGGACCGGATCGCGGAGCATTTTGGTCGTTGGTGGACGTGGACAGGTTCAGAGGTGCCCCGTGGCGACTGAATGACCTAATGTCGCGAAAGCGTTTTGATGCGATCCTAAAGTCGATCTTCTACACAGATCGCAACAAGCCACAATACACGGACAAATTCTGGGAGGTCAGGCAGATAGTGGATGCGTTTAACAAAAACATGACACAACAATTTACTCCTTCGTGGGTCTCATGTCTCGACGAGAGTATGAGCCCATGGACAAACAAATATACATGCCCTGGATGGATGTTTGTGCCGAGAAAGCCACATCCTTTTGGCAATGAGTACCATTCTGTTTGTTGTTCGATGTCAGGTATTATGTGGGGTATTGAGCTTGTGGAAGGGAAAGATGCTCCACGTGCCACGGCTCATCCCAAGCCAAAATTCAACAACCTTGGAAACACTGTTGGATTGTTGTTGCGAGTGCTTGAGCCAATTTTTGGAAGAGGCTCTGTTGTTGTCTTGGATAGTGGCTTCTGTGTTTTGAAAGGCATCATTGAGTTGAAGAAGAGGGGAGTGTATGCTTCTGCCCTGATCAAAAAGCGGCGTTATTGGCCTAAGTACATCAAGGGTGATGACATCAAAGACCACTTTGATGACAAGGAAGTGGGCGATTGCGACGCATGGAAAGGACAAATGGATGAGGTTGACTTTCATGTTTATGCCATGAAAGAGCCAGAGTATGTCATGTCGCTCATGTCAACGTACGGAACAAATCAACGGACGGGCAGAGAAACACAGCGCGAACTCGATGATGGGAGCAGGAAAAAATTTTCGTATCCAGAAGTGATTGGAAATCACTTCTTGTATCGACACTCTGTCGATGATCACAACAATAAACGACATTCTCCTATTAGTATTGAGGAGATTTGGGCTACGAAGTGGTGGCCGAACAGGGTCTTTGCTTTTTTGCTCGCAGTGACAGAGGTGAATGTCAGTTTGGGGATGGTCGAGTTCTGTGGAAGCGATCCAACCAGCCAAATCGAGTTCAGGAAGTCCCTCGCCGAAGCACTAATCTACAATGAGTATTTCAATGAGGAAACTGATGTTACACCGGATAAAAAAGCCAAGAAACAACGAATCTCTGCTCATGCCTACTGCACGCTACCCAAGGGAAAAAAATTTCATGGCGAGCGAATGGTCGAAGCAAAGAGTGACTATCCTCAGCACAAATGTGTTTCTTGCACACGACGAACTCGTGGCTATTGCAAGTGCTCTCTAGGGGTCTATCGCTGCAATGAATGTTATGCACTTCATCTTATTGCAGTCGAAAACAATCTTTCATCGCCATGCTAAATTCCGCCGGAAAAGACCACCCGAAAATGCACCCACAACGACCCCTTACTTCTTGTAGAAAAAACAGGAATTGCTGTAGCAATGTTATACTCCTTAGAAAGCTCGGTTCAAGATCTACATTGTGATATACTTTTTATCGCTATACTTGATTTGGTCACGAAAGGAGAGGGTGTCGAAGATAGACTGAATTCAGTCAAATGGCCTGTAGAATACCCGATATCTACCTTTTGTAATTTTGTAGAGAAAGAATGAATTGGCGTCTGTTGTCTGTTTCCTTTCAGCGCAGTGTTCAGTTAGGAGTAATAGGGCATCGTACCTCGTAGTCGTAGACTAGAAACTTTCCACATTCAGGCGCCAAGTGCCTTCCAAGTTCTCAAAAGCAGGAAACAGACAACAGACAGACATGATCTTCTTTTTTGTTCTTGTCGTGGTGTACTCGTATTGGGTATTGTATTGTGCGTATGGGTTATGGGTTTTTCATGATTCATGATTCTTCATGGTTCTGTCTGTTTGTGTCCAGATGGGAACTGGGAACCCCGAGCGCCCCGAGGTCCGAGTGGAAGGACACAACCACTGTAGGAATCTTCAAGATCAAAAAAGAACAAGACAAAGAGCTTCCGTATTATTTCGCTTTTCGCATTTCGCATTGCATTTCGCATTGCGGCTGGTACGCGCGGCGAGTGCACACTCCCCACATGTGCATTCTCGAACTCCAATCTTGTACTTTGCCCTAAATCGGCCTTGCATGCGTGGTGTCCTTGGCTGAAATTTTGTATGCCACGACTGGTCCCTTACCAATGCGCACCTAAAAATTGTTAACGCATTGTGCATTGTTCATTGTCCATGTCGTCATATGTCATAGACTCGTGAGTGTTGCCATAAATCGATCCATATGCATACTACAGACACAAGAGAGTTCTATCGAGAAAAATTGGCATGGCCCTTGTCCCGATCATTCTATGCTCGTGTTTGCTTTTTCCGTTGACTTTTCTTTCTTGAAATTTGTCAACGGCAGATGCCATCTTCATTGTGTAGAACTTTTTCGAGCACAACGCACAACTTGCCCATAGTTTGAATTTTTGGACATTGGATACCGTTCCTCTTTCTCAGCAAAGAAGCAAGCAACATGAAGATTTCTTGGATCGCTACGGTGATCTTCTTTTTGCTGGGTGCCGTCTCTTCGGTGACTGCCATGGAAGATGGTGCCGTCTCTGCCGAGACGTCCATGGTGGAAGAAAGTGAGCCTGTCCTCGACGAAAGTTCCATCCAGATGATTATCGGATATATCAAAAACAGTTTCGCGAAAGCCGAAGCAGAGGGGTGGGTGGATAAAGTTGGTATCAAATTCGGCAAGTACGAATTTGACATGACGGACATGTCTGGCCTGCTCGAAGTTACCGAGTATTTTCAGCCATTGATTCTAATGTTTACGTCAGAGTCAGGTCAGCTCACGACTGGTGATGACGGTGCTGGAGAACAGGTCGCTGTCATTGCGGACACCACGGGTGTTACTTCCCCAGAAATGACAAGACTTTTGAAAGAATTCGAAACTGCGATTGATGAAGTTGCCACGGGTGACAGCCGTCGCCGTGAACAACGTGGAGTCAGGGGGGTTCGGGCCTTGGAAGACGATACGAGGGCCCTACAGGGACTTGCGGAATTCCTTCCCGATTGCTCCCCCTTTGAGGTGGAACGGTTCGAAGAAGGGTCCTGCGATGGCGGAAAATCTAAAAAGCGATTCAAAGGCCCGAGTAAGTCTCTCCGCAAATTCTTGTCCGGTAAGAAGGGCAAGTGCGGCGGCAAGTCCAAGAAGTCCAAGTCCAGCAAAGGCAGTGATGAAGTAAGTGTTTGCAAACTACAGATGCTCTCCTTCTACTGTTAACCGTACCAATCTAACACTTTTGTTTGTCTTTTCCTCTCAATCACCTGATTGATGCAGATCAACCGATATGCTTGGGGTGCCGACTGTGCCAGACAGGATGACGGCACGGTTTGTGTCATGGCCCACTCGGGTGGTACACCAGCGGCGTTCGATGAAGCGCGTCCCAAGCCAGTCATCACGATTCGCTCCGGTACTGGCAATGAAGCAGTCGGATTCGAAGACCAAGAAGTCATTGCTCGCGTCGAACTCGAGGATGAGGCGCTTGGCCTCCGCGCGGCCAACGTCTGGAAGATTCACAGGGATAACTGTGGCTTCATTGAAAGCATTGATATCATCTTTGGTGAGTTCGCCAGTCAAACTTCCTCTTCTCTCAATCTGTACACGGTCGAAGTAGAGAGCAGACGCAAGCATGGCAGTGAAGGATGTGAAGTGTCGAGCAGGGGGAAAAAAAGTTCCAGCAAAAACAAGATCAAGTGCGACCCTAACAAGGTCACGAAAAAGGTGCTGATTGAAGACGACCCGCCAGTGCCAGGAGTATCCTCTTCGATCAGAGCTCTTCGTGACTTGAAGTGTGGCGACGACACTAACGCAGTCGACGTAGTCGTCTTTGCGCGATGGAGTGATAGCTTGGGCTTCAACTTGATCACACGATTACAAACAACACTTTCTCCCTCCCTATTTGTGTATAATCCCGACTTTCCAGAACAAGATCCAGTCGAAGTCCGTTTAACACAAGCTGATTCAAAAAGTCGCCAGGTTTGGGACTTTGAAATCGACGAGACAAATGGATTGGTGTACTACAATACTGCCCAAGTGACCTTTACTGACACAGATGGCGGTCTCGACATTATTCCTGAGCTTTTCGTTGGGCCGACCGCTGATTTGTGTAGTGCCGTCGAAGAGCTCGGTACTGCCACCACCTATGATGCTCCCATAGAGAGTTTTACGTTTTTTCAGAAAGTGAACAGTACAAACATTGGGTCTTTGGGATCGCTCCAACCCCTTCCAGATTCAAAACAAGTGCTCTATTGCAGCATGTCCGGTTTTGTTTACGAAGCTTTTTTCGGTACAGAAGGGGTGGAACAGCTGGAACTCGGCATACCCCAGTCTTGTTACGTTTGTAATGCAGACGATGGAACATGCCAAGATCCCGAAGAATTGCCAAGCCAAAATGGCCTCTCCGCATACATTTGGGATTTGACTATTTGCGACAACAAAGTCTTTGCCGGAACTTTGGATCTGACGGGTCTTGTTGTTAATCTTATTCTGCGCGAGATTATCTCCTTTCTGGAAGAAACGGACATTGGAATTCTTTGTCGACTTAATCTCGACAACCCGATTCTCCTGTTTCTCCTGGAAATCTTTGTCTTCTTTATCGTTTCTCTGATTCTCCAGCAGCCATTTAACATTGCCCAAGGAGGCTTCAATCTTCTCTACGTGGATGTTGATGACGTTACGGACCTTGCGAAATGGAAGGTGGTCACCAAGGATGGGTTCCGCCGAATCTTGAACGATGATGACAACGAGATCCGTGTCGACCCCGAGTTTTTCTACGAGGAGGGCGTCCTGGGCTATTTGCGCAATCGCCCGTTCGAAGATGGAGTGCGCAACATGGTTTGCAGCGACGACCACTTTTTGCACGTGGGTACAGCAGTCTACGGTGATTCTCCCAGCAATACGTACATTGTGGACTTGAGGCCGGATGAACCAAGAGATGGTACATGCGAAGACGCGGAGAGGTTCTTCTTGGAGTAGTCGTTGACATGAAAGCTCTGTTGTTTCGGGTTGGATAAGACGTGGTATGGCGTCGACACATTGAAAAAGTCGAGTCTGGAAATGCCCATCCTTGCATGCTTTCATTACATGTGCGCACATCAAAAAGACCTTACATTTCCTAAATTTATCAGTTTAAAAAGAAGTTAGTAACAATGATGATCCAAAAGGCCGTTTACATGGTTTCGTGTAAGCACGGGTCGCATACACTCGTGTGATAGCTGTCACTGGCCTGCTAAAGTTTGTTTTGTTTCTTGCATTACAAAATCTTGTGGCCACATCACTGGCCGTAGCGACAATCGATCAGAAAGAGGAAACGATGACAATTTCTCCCAGGTTCCATTTCGCGTTGAGCCCAGAGTGAAATGGTCGATGGAATTGATACGGAACATGGCTTCCAGTGGGCTCCTGTACACGAATATCAAAGAAGTCATACAAGACGCATGACCGAAGGAGAATGTCAGCCAACGATGATGCGCACCCCAGACACGTTATGACTCTTCCCATTGCGCTCCATGGCCCATACTGTGGTTAGGTTCAATCAGGAAGAATGTACACAAAAGAGTCCTCGGATTCGCTGTTTGTGGGAGGACTAAGTGGCATCGGCGTGACCCTTTTTTGCTTTCGTGCAAGAAGAAAGTTCGAATGGAGGATTGAAAACTGAGCATGGAAAACTTGGAATGCAGTGGCAAATACGACCAGTTCCGGTTTTGGATCTTGCTATGAAGCAAAGAACATCCAAACGACGGGAGTCGTACATACAATCCAACGAAGAACAATACAGTGAAAGATTTTCCATTATAGATCGTGAGCAAATGAGCGGATTGAGTGCTTCTGTGCATGGGTACTAGATAGTCGACCCCACCACATTTCACTGTCATGAACCACAATTCGCCATGAAAAAGAACCTCAATCGACTCCACTGCAACCCCATCAATGGCCCTGCCATGACACTTCTACATCTCATCATGCACAGGTTTCTCCGAAGCAATCTTTTCCAACCAGGGAATCAATTCTCCATTTTCATTCAGTTCTTGCAAGTCCGAGTTTCCACCCACATGTGTTCCACCAATAAACACATTTGGAACGGTTCGTTGACCCGTCTTGTCGGCCAGGGCTGTTTGAATGGTAGGTCCATCCGTTTCCAAACGGTCGAGGTCAATGATTTTCAAGGTCCAGCTGCTTTCCATTTCTTGATGGACCGTTTCTAACAGGCTGCGCGTTTTACGGCAAAACTGGAAAGTACATCATCATGGCGACGATATACGCATGTGAGAGAAAACCGAAATGGTGGCTTATTGATATACTATAGTAGGTAGTTCTTCAAGGAATCAAGAGACGTACCGGACAATAACTTTTTGCAAAAACCATGACGTCATGTTCATTAATGTTACTATCGACAAATACGTTCACATCCTCTCCTGTCGACAACTCGGCACCCCTGTTGTTGTTTGTGTGGACACAGTGCGATGGTGAGAAAAGACCGGTCCACCAGCATAGAAGAATGCATTGAGAACGGTTAAGCAGCAACACTTCTCCATGAAACTTACAAGGTCGAATGCACAAATAGAAAGCAATGGAGAAGAAAGAAGCGGTGGATCAAAGCAAGCAAGTCCATGGCTCTCTTCGCTTTGTCGTCGAGATTCGAGATGGCAAAAAAAAGATCGTCCAAAATCTCCTCATTTTCCGCGACCAATAAGTTTCGGTCGCTTGAGTCGTCGGCACGAAGTTTGCTTTCGTTGAATGCGGGGAAGCGGGGGGTCGAACCTTGCCCGGCTCCCATTCCCGTTCCATTCTGCCCTCATGTCCATAGACATGTTGACGACGAGCAATGACACGAAAGAAGCCATTGCCACCATGATGGGGACTCCTTGCGAACGAAATACCCATGAAACATACCGGTGTTACTGCAAGTAGCAATGCCCAGCAAGATGAGCCGTTTTTTGCTTGCGAGCCGGAGCGCCTCACAAAGAAACACTTCACACAGCGTACCAACAGCAGCTCGCCAACCGCACCTACACAAAGCAGCAGCAGCAGATAGCGGACCTCGTGACACGAGTCCTCACACAAGTCCGTAGAAACGGATCGGGCATGGTCAGTTCGGACCCTTTCACTGACTTTCCATCATCTCCAAATTTCGTTTCTGAGGAATGCTGGTTGCGGCGAAGGACAATGGTAAATACTTCACAGCGGAAGCGAGCCATGGCGGCGGCATCTACCACTTCCATAGCGGTTCTGTTGCCCTGGAAGAAACGACACCACACAAGAAAGGATTCCAGTCGGCAAAGATTGTTCCTTGTCGGTCGTCTTTTGTGCAAACCATTTGGAAGATCGTTCAGGCTGTGCATTTGGCCAAAGAACGCGCGGTGAGCCCCTTTCGCTGGTTGAAAATGCTCTCCTCGGCTCTGCAATGCTCCCCTCCGTTCTTAACAGCTAGCAGTGCGTTTCTACAAAACATGGTAGCAACCACGAGACTTGTTCAACTGTCACCGACAGCCAACCAAAGGCAAGGACAAGATAACCAAAGGCCGCGATCCGAATGGCTTGTTTGTGACGGGAAATGGTCCCCCACCAGGCAACCAACACCTGCTCAATTCATTGATCCAACACCTGCTCAATTCATTGATCCAACACGCGAACGTAAAATGAGGTGCAAACAACAGTTGACGCGACAGAACAGCTTTATCTGTGGAGCAGCTTTCTGGTGCTGTTTCTGTACGTACCGTCACGCCCGAAAGAACATGAACTCGTTGGGGCGAAAAGTAGCGTTCAATTCGAAATGGGATCTTCAAAGAGGATGTCAGCAACATGATGTCGAGAGTAAAGTCGAACAGAGAGTCGAGAGAATATAAGAAAACCACACGTGTCGCTGGGAGAATATTGGAGGAAGCTGTGAGGCTTTCAATCCTACATCATTGACTCGCACCCTACGTGAAGCAATCTTGTTCCACCGATCGGCACATATCACAAGAGAAGACCAGTCAGAGATGTACAATGGCGCCTATCTCCAGATATTAGTATCACCAGCACGGACTACAGAAGCTTTGATGTATACCCCGTACGTTTGGACACAACAACCAACCCCTGAGGTAAGAAACCACTTTCTAGACACAACAACAAGAATATTCTGTAGCAGGATAGTTCTCCGGGGTCATGACACCGTCTTCAATCTTGCTGTAAAACCGTCCGTGCCAGAGAGTCAAGTAGAAGTAATAGATAAAGTGGGACGAACCGCCACGACCAACGACAAACAGCGACCCAATGCCAATGGCCAAGTAGCCAAGAGCTGCAACCATGACGAAGCCCTTGTGAAAGTGGACAGCACCCCATATTCCACACAATGCCACAACCACCTGGAGCAAGAAGAATAGCATATAAGGCGTGCAAGTGTGAGAAAACATGGTCGCTGGATGTTATAGACTTTCATCAAGTAAGCTGTCCGGTTGCTTCCTGCTCCTGTGCTTACATTGCAGCCATGTATAGAAAACATGGTTTTGAATGGATAATCTGGGTTGCTATTTTGAAAGGTTTCATCTTTTGTCAACACCGACAAGAGAGTTACAGAACAGAGGACAAGAATGAGATTGACAAGGTTTAGAATCACCAAGCCGCGACGTTGATCGCAACACAATGGTTTTCCTTCAGTTGGTGTCCTTGTTGCTGCTACTGGTGTTGCTGGGGAAGGGTTCAGTACAGGGGCATCAAGTTGGTGCACTTCCAGTGTCCCACCGTGTCCCTTGGATACAGCGTCTTCAGTTTGCGATGGCATGTTGTGGGTGCTCAAAGAACCTTTGTGACCATGGTTGCTACTCGATGAAGCCAAGACGTAGTTGGTTTCTTTGATTGCTTCGTTCCAGGTCATGATCTGCGAAGTACCCAGAAAATGAGACAGATTGGCGTTCCCTGTTCCATTGTCAGAGTCTCTACAGAAAAGTTTTGTTGCTTATCGAAATTGGCGGCTAGCAAAAGTAGCAAGCAATCCCGAGTTTAGTTACTCGGAAGTACGGAGAGGTGAAACACGAACGAGCAAGCGCGCAAGTATTTGATCGTGGTCCTGAATATGACTGAAGATACAGCTATGTCATCACAAAGATTAACCTGGTAGGGTTAGCGGTATGTGCACCACAATGAAACTCAAGATACCTCTCTTCAATGAAACTCTCTCTTGATCAGAACACGGAAAACCAATTGATTCATGTCCATGGCGTAAGAGGCACGTCTTTGAACGCAATAGCATTTTGGATGTACAAGATGAAAGCTTTTGTTCGTACCGATCATAGGCGCACAAAAATAAGCAAAACACAGAACCTCTTCTAGATCCACAAAGTTTAGACTGTTTGTCATCTCGATGAATGAAATACGTCAACTTCTACCACTCCCAGAATGGCATCATCTACCACGAGACAATTCATCAACTTCTTCACTTTGCCAGTTCATTTACCAAGAGACAATTTCTTGGCTACAGGAGCATTGTCCTCAACCAACGACTAAAAACAAGACCAGACTACAGCATTTCCGTCTCTAAGAAGTACCTTGTACCATGGAATCATCCCATGCGGGCTCGGTGTTTGCTTCAAACACGACTCTCCCATGAGAGACTGTACGTCTTGAAACGTAAAAGATTTACTTCTTTGTCAAAGCCTTTGCCCTTCTTGTCTTGAGTTCGGTCATGAAGACAACTCGCTTGATAAAGAGGAAATATTCATTGTATTCAAGAAGTCATGTTTCTCGTTTTGTTTTTGCATCAGCCGTCACCGCCCGCATGTAAGGAATCCTGGCATTACACCCCCGGACCACACAAGGTTTGCACGTTCAAGTCTTTATCGCCGAAATGGGAAAAACCATCATCGCTTTTCTCTACTATGGTAAGTGTAGCTACATTCTCCATTTGGCTTCCTTTGTCAGGTCAACTTTCTGGCATTGACGTGAAGAACGGGCGGTCAGGTCCGTTTGTCTCTAATAATCCGTTCTAACCAGGGAACCAACAACCGTTTATTATTGAGCTCTTGCAGATGCGAGTCTCCCCCCAAATGTTTTCCTCCGATAAAGATATTGGGAAAGGTTCGTTGATACGTCTTTTGTACCAGGGCGGTTTGAATGATATTTCCATCCGTTCTCAGAGTGTCCAGGTCGATAATTTGCAGTGTCCAGCTGCTGCCCATTTCTTGATGGAGCATTTCTAAAAGCTTGCGAGTGTCACGGGAAAACTGCATCGCACACAGTATCGTCATTCACACACAACAAGATGACAACAACACAAGGGGGTTTGATTTTCTCGGACAAGTGAGAACAACCGAAATGGTGGTTTTCATGCTATACTAGTTGTCGAAAAGTTGTCAAATCAATCAAGAGACGTACCGGACAATAACTTTTGCCAAACACCATGACGTCATGGTCCTTTATATTTCTGTCAATGAATGCGTTCGCATCCTCTCCTGTCGACAAGTTTTCTCCCCTGTTGTTTGCGTGGCACACCGACAGTGAGACAAGATCAGTGAATCATTGGGAACGGACGCGTAACAAGGCTCAATGAAACTTACAGGGTCGACTGAACGGAGAGAAAAAAGCAGAGGAGAAGAAACAAGCGGTGGGTCAAAGCAAGCAAGTCCATGGTCATCTTCTGTGGTATATGGATTTACCGACGATTGCAACACGAAGGCGAAAAACCACACAACATCTGTTATTTGTTCTTTGAAAAGATCCGCAAAGATGCGCGCTGGATACAACTTCCGACCATTTCAGTCGCTGCAATAGGTTCCGAGTTGTCGGTCGCTGAAAGTGGTGGCACGAAGTTTTCATGCAGTCATCCTTTCAAGTGTGACCGGCCAATGGTCATGGGTCATGGCGGTCGTTTGACGCAAACGTTATCATTACGCTTCATTTTGTTTGTCCACTCAACGGGTCAGATTCTGTTTGGAAAGAGCAAGAGAAATGTCCAAGGAAGAAGACGACAAGAACAGCTCGGATCTGCACCCTCCCGTCGCAAAGAGGGCAAAGCAAGCCAATCAGGGCAAGGCTAACACAATGAACGACGACAACGAGACTACTCAGAATCCGCTCTTGAAGCTGTTGGAAAACGAAAACCTTGGGGTGCATATGTTCTCCTTTGTTGGCCCAGGACATTATATTTTTGTCGCGGGAGTAAATCGGCAATTTCAAAAACTGTATCGGCACTACTTTTCGACACTCCGACCCAAAGACCGTCGTTCCATACGGCTCAAACACAGGGGCCGGTTTGTTCAACCTGGAGTCAAGAAAACACACGCCAAGAACGTATTTGCAAGTCTCTCCTGTGCCAAGTATTGGTATCAGCTTGTCTTGCCACAAAAAGATGACAAGCACGGTATAATGCGGCGATGGAAGCACACAGCCTGCGTGGCTGCTGCGAGACAGGGATGCTTGAGCGTCTTGCAGTGGGCTCATGAACATGGTCTTTCTTGGGACTCACAGGCTACTATCAATGTAATCAAAAACGGACATTTGGATTGTATCCGATACATGTACGACAATGGCTCGTCCCTGCAGTGCAATACGGCCATGGCGGCAGTCCGGCACGGACATTTCCACATCCTCGTGTACACGTACGAGCAAGGCTGCGAGTGGGATTCCCGTTTGGCATCCTCGGCTGCCGAAAGTGGCAATTTAGACTGTCTCCAATATGCTCTCGAAAAGGGCTGTCCGTGGGATTGTTACAATTCTTTCTGAATCGTAGGGACATTGATGCTCGGTAGAGCAGACAATCAGGTAGGTCACCAACCGATACAAGCTTCTCAGGGTCAGAGAAGCAAGCAAGTCGAAGTCTATCAGAAGGATAGTCGGGACACAAAAGAGGATGTGATAAATGGTGATATTGTTAGATTGTGTGTTGATTACTACGATAGGTCTACGTGAAATGTTCGGTCCTGCCAAGGGTCATGTGTCATAGGTTCTTGGCGGCAACAGGTTTGGAATAGTTGGAGTTGATTCATGTGATGTATATGACATGTATATGTGGGCGGATAACATATACAGGGTCAACAGCTCTTGCTTTGGGTTGGCATAGTTGTTTTCATGGCGCGCAGCTTGTTGACAATTTGGAGATTGTGGGAATGGAAATATGGTCTCGCGTGATCGTGTGTCGTGCTTGGGATACTTAGACCGTTGGATCGGATAGATGCCGATAGCGCTCGGATGTCGCTTGGGCGCGCTCGATGATTTCGGGCGCGTACGCTTAGGGCGTTAGTATAATGTCCGAGCAACGGCCAAATTTATGTCCGTTGTAATACCGCACGACCCAGTTTAGTCTTGAGAGTGAGTTCGTCAATCTATTCTCACTTTTCATGATTTGCGAAGAAATATAGGTCGATATAGCGCGAAGCTAGGAAACATAGCTCGAAGCTAGAGGGCATGATGCGATAGCACGAGGCTATGTGACATGGGGAATCGATGAGATGTAGAATCTAACCACCATAGACGGTGAGAATTCTAACACTCCCCACAACTCGTCGTTTCAGCCTTGTCATCATTGGATTTGTTGAGGTCTTGAACTTCTCCTTTCCAAAACAACAATGGCTTGAGCATGGGCCAAATAGATACGAAATCCCAATGTTTGCTAAGGATATCGGCAGGGTTGGTCTTTCCATCTTTCCAGTAGAATGCAACATACTTTGCTGCGATGGCTTCACGAACTCGGTGGTATGACAGAAGATGGTGTCTCTTGGATAGTATGGAATGAGGTACGGTTGCATTGAGCACAACAGATCTGTTATCTCCGTACATGTAACTTCGCTCTCGGATAGGTACTCCAAGGTAGCGGAGAGAATGTCGTAATTCTGTAATCTGATCTATTGCTGTCCTTGCAGCCACAAACTCGGATCCATAGGTAGCAGTTTCCACCGTGCTCTGTCTCTTGCTGTACCAGTCAATAGGTGTTCCGTTCAACAAATGTAGGACAGCAGTGACGGATTTACCAGTGACTATGTCATGCATGAGATTGGCATCAACATAATGAGTTGTGGTAACATAGCGGCCAAGAGGTGTTGGGCAGTCTTCAGGAATACGTTCACTTGCATTCGGATAGACAGTGCGAGTCCAATCAAATTCTTGGGTAGGAAGACTTGAATAATCGGGCTCTCCAATCCTAAATCTGATTGCGCCTTCTGGGAGATGTGCAAGGTATCCATAGATACGCTTGGCTCTATCAAGATGTCCTTTCCTCGGAGCAGCACGAAAGCGTGATAGCGTCATTGTAGCGGTGAAGACGTCGAAACGACCAATAGTGATCACCCATTGGAGTTGTCCAATCAGAGTTTGGAAATGGCTAGTACCTTCTTCATCAAGGAGTTCAGAATCATCCAATTCAGGATGGTCTCCACCAATAAGAGGTGTTTTGGCTTTCTTGGGTTTCTCCTTGAAGATTCGTTCGAAAGTGTCCATCATCTTACCAATGTAGCGTCTTGGATCTGCTACTAATGTTCCATCAGAATCCTTGGTGTAACAACATCCCAAGTGGAAATCAATAGGTCCATCTCCTTTGAGTTTGAAGTTGTATTTCTCCTTCAGGATCTTGCAGATATTCCCAGGATCAGTAGAAATAATGGCTAAGTCATCAACGTATACGGCAATGTATTCGTAACAGTCTTCTCCAGGTGCTTTCCTCATCCAGATATCCGGATCTGCTTTGCTTGGTGAAAATCCCATGTCTGTCAAAACATCGAATAAGACATCATGCCAGCGTGCGCCTGATGACTTCAATCCATAAAGTGCCTTGTATATAATCAGGATGTGACCTTCTAATTCCTTGAATTCAGGTCCTGCGACAATGAAAATTTTCTCCCCTGTCAAGGCTTCCAGATATGCATTTCCAATATCTGCTCCCCATATTTCCAAGTCATTCAAAGTACCCAGGAATAAGGCAATGCGGAGGTTGCGAATGGAAACAACACCTGAATAGATTGTCTCAACAGGTTCTTTTGTGAGATGTCCATCTGCGACAAGTCTTGCTTTATGTCGTCCATCATGTTTTACGTCAAAGACAAGATGTACACGTATCTTATGATATCCTTCAGGTGCATTGGATACTTTCCCTTTAATGAAGATGGCTTTCCCAAAATCCTTGAATGTCTTGTAGGACTGGATCTGTGACAATTCTAATTCTGTTGCATCTTGCCACTTTGTGTTGCCATGTTGTTTATCAAGAGCGACAGCTTCCTCATAATTGCGTGGTACTTGGAATCCAAACTTATACTTGACGGAACGGTGAACTTGTTTAATCCTTGACTGTTTGGCTGCTCGAATGAGACGTTTGCTTGTTTTGACATAACGTTTCAAATGCTTCCATCCAGGTTCGTTGAGTAAATCATGTTTCTTTCCATAAATTGCTACAGTGATCGGATCATCATTGGCGATGAGTGATAAAGGTTCATAGGTAGTCTCCCCAGTTTCCCAATCAACAAGCAAATTATATTTGCTCCCCTTGTAATCTGGATCAGTTGTGTTCAGTGGGCCTTGATGGGCAATGACGTCCCTGAACCTGAAAAGATTATCTCCAGAGGTTTGAGCTTGGTTATCTCGTTCGATATACTCCATGAGTTGATTATAGGATATCATCTCATCAACATCAGAATTTGTCTTTCGGTAGATGTACTTGACACGTTCTTCCTGTTTCGTTGCTTCTTCATTAAGATCAATGACTCGTTTGATGACACGTGCACGGTGTCGCTCCCCATTTTCTTCTGTGTCGCATAGGAATGTGCGTCCTATCATGTCGTCAAAATCGATCGTGGGCATTGGTTTGGATGGATCTTCACTATCACTGCGAATGAAGACAGTGTCAGCTTGCTTATCATTGTCATCCTTCTCAGACGAATCCTCCCCTGAAGGTCGATCCACACGTAGGTTAGGTGTAGTGGATGCAACACGGCGAACGGCAGAACGGTAGATTATCTGGTTATCCTGGGTGAGAATCTTCCAAGTAAAAGAATCACCAACGTTGTGAGCAAAACCAACCCAGTGGCCAAGTTTCTCATCAGAAGAAGATGGATATGAACCGGAAGTGGGTTCAGCGGGGTCGACACGGTAGTAAACCTCATCCCAGAAAGGAAAGAACAAGAGATGAGTAATGTCGGGTGGGCGTCCGGAGAGAGCCTCAAGAGGAGTGCGACCGGAGTGGGTGGGTGATGACGTATGGTTCAATAAGTCACAGACATACTCAAGGCAAAGAAGCCAGGTGTTGGCAGGGCAACCAGTGGCATTCATGAGAGCGTTGGTCATACGTTTAACGGTCTGGTAACGGTTTTCAGCCTTATTCTGGTGTTGATGATAAGGTTCAGATCGATACTCCCCAATAAGCAAAGTGCGAAGAATGTCTTTAACCTTTTGAGAGATGAGAGATGAACCACCATCACTGATAAGAGTCTCCATGGCACCACGAAACCGGATGTTGTCCTGAAGAGTATTGACAAACTGTTTGGTTGACTTGATCCCATAGATATCAGTAACCAGAGTATCTCGACCAACAAAGATTTGTGCGACTTTACCGCCATGGTCAACAGCAGGGGTGTCGGAGAAAACCGAGTCAGTAGCAACGGGTTCATGGCGTCGAGGTATATTAAGGACCGGATTGCGAGCCTTGAAATGTTTCTTGAGGGTGTCGTGGTCAAAAGTAATGCTACCATTACGTGTAGTGTGCTTGAACGTATCGGCAATAACATCTTCAGATTGCCAACCAAAGAATGGACGGAACTTCTTCCAGTCATACGCTTCCTGGTAACGACGGTGGACAGAGGCATGAAGTGTAGGATCATTACCTTCGGCGTCAGCATAGATAGAAAAGAAGGGTGCGTCGTCAGGTCCATGATCGTATGGGAGATCCAAAAGGAGATTGAGGTTACAGACAACACGATCAGTGTACTCCCCATAGTTGTCATATGGATGGTTTGACAAACTACCATCAGTCTTGACGTGTTTCCAATCAGGATCATTGTCAGAGAGTGTGGGAGAATACGAATGGTCCAGAACACCAGGATCCCATGTGTCGGGTGACGTGAAGATGATCTGAGGTAAGGTATCCATGTCATCGTCGCTGGGGATACCCAAGGAGTGGATGTAGGCTAACCCATCCTTGATGTGAAGGGGTATGGCACGACCATCAAGTGTAGTGATGCGTTGTTTACCATCAACTTTAACAGATCGTTCATCAACAGCAAGTCCGAAATGCTCGAATTGACCAGGAGCATGGATAGATAAGCCCTTCCCATAATAAGCATATTCATTGAAGATGCCGACAATAGGTCCATCATTGGTCTCAAACTTTGTGGCACATGTGACGACAGGAAGTCCAGTAAGTTCATGGTTATCAATACCCACAATAGTGATATGGCGGCCAGTCTTAGAAAGGATGCGCATGTCAGAACCAGCAAGTCCTCCATTAGCACCGCGGTCAATCAATTGATTCCCTGGTAAAGTAGATTTCCTGGAAAACAGATAGCGTGGAACATGTCCTGCGTTAGAAAGAACACTAGTCAGGTCAGTTGCCGGGTGATTGATATCAGTCGTCATGGCTTGGTTGATAAATTGTGTAACCGGATCTGAATCATCTGAATGCTCAGGGACTACGCCAGGTGAGTCGTCATCAGATGCAACTTGGTTGGGGTCAGGATCAGGTTCCGGATCAATGTCGAGGGCATGTGTTTGCACTGTCCTCGGTGTTGTTGATGAAGGTGCTTGAATCATCTTGTTATACTCAATGATCAACTTGCGATCTTCTTCAGAAAGTTTGAACCATAGGTCACGCGGTAGACTAACCTTGGACGAAGCGGATGGAGATTCAGATGTCGCTTTGGTGTTGTGGACATGATACTCCATATCCTCTTGTGAGGTTATGTCAGCATCTGTATCTTGGCCATATAGTGATTCATGTTGTTTGACATGTCGACGGCGATTATGAACAGATGACTGGGTTGCTTGATCATGGTCATAAGCTGCGTCTAGAAGGAGACGGAAGTATGATTGATAGCAAAGGGATTTTGCACCGGATTTGGTGTTCACCACATTATCCAAGATCTTGACTCGGCGGAGATCAGGTACCTTTTCTACAGCTTGCATGAGGAAGGTCATCCTGGTATGATCAGGGATGCGATCAGACAATGTCACTAAATTGTCTAGCAAACGTAGCTGCTCTTGAAAGTGTAGAAGAAATTGACGTGTTGTTCCGCGCCATGTGTCGTCAAGACGTAGATTGGAAATGTAGTTGGTTAAGCGGAGGACTTCTCGCTTTGCTAGGTCGGATTCGGTATGCAAAGAGTGTAACTTCTGCAATACGGCACGCGCATCTTCATCATGTTCATGTTCACGTACATAGGCTCGACCTTGGTCAGTCTGAATGATACGGACAAGAACGGAGTAAAGAAATACTTGTTGCTCTTGAAAAAGTTCTTCGGCATACTCATCATCATGGGGTGGTGTGTATTTGAAATTCAGAACGTTGGATAGGCCTTGAGCCTTAGCTGTAGTCTTGAATACACGCCAGAATGAATCGTAGTATCGTTCATCCTTGAATACCTCATATGCAGTTGCGTCGCGCTTAGTTCCCTTTCTGAATGCTGTAAGGTCTTGTTGAGATTGGGATGCGGCAGTAACTGTGCTGACAGATTTCACAGATGACGGTGACTTCATTGGCGAGACTGGGACTTGGCTAGGTGGTCCCTTAGAGAAATCTGTGTTGATCCTCCAAGTGTTGAACTCTTTCCTCGTTAGGTTCATCCAGTCGCTATTGGATAGCTCGTCTTGAATTTCATTGGTCTTGTATGTGGCCCAATAAGCCAAGAGCTTGATCTGCTGTCTTGTGGGGCCTTGTAGATCATGTGTCTGTTTGTTGACCTTGTATTGTGTCAGTTCCTTCATGGATTCCTCGGTATTAGTTTGCATATACGAGATAACATGGGTAATGTTCTCAAAACCATGGTATTTCATCCACTTCATTAAGTAGTCGGCCCTTTCTTTGGTGAAGAATTGGCAGACAGTAAATATGATGTGGTCGAATAGGTCTGTGTCCGAGACATTGTCTTGGTTATCTTCTCCCTTAGGAGTCGTAGGTGTCTTGGGTGATTGAGGATCCATGGTGTTATTTGGTTGGTTCGATGTTTATTTAATGTGCGGTGTGATGTGGTTTATTTAATGTGTGATGTGATGTGAACCCGGATGTACCACGTGTGCCACGTATGTACCACGTATGTGATACCCGGATGTGTGTTGTGATGTGCGACTCCTGGAAATTTCCGTTGATTTCGACAAATTTTCGCCGAGTTTCAACAAATTTTCGCCGAATTTTCGCGATTTGACGGGAATGTGTGGCGTGTTGTGCGACCAAGGGTACCCGGATGTGCGTTGAGTTTAAGTCTTGGAAAGGTTTTGAGAGGACGGGAGTTAACTATGAGTAATTAAGCTTCGGTCTCCGAATCCTCACCCTCTTCCGAATGATCAGAGTCGCTTCCAGGCTCAGATGGGGCAGCACAAGCAACAGAAGAAGGGGTATCACCTTCAGCCAGGTGGTTCTCGACCTCGGTACGCAAAGGGTAGATAGTTGCACGATGGTCCTCGATGGTATGGACCTCGTGGATGTAGGCAACGTAGTTATCTAGGCGTACAACGTTAGGAGGCAGAGGGCAAGTCGTCGCGTTCACGACGTAGATGGTATTGTAGTATCCAGTTGGGCGCTCGAAGGTTAGGAAGCGGAGGTGGACAGTACGGATGGGGTTGCCCGAGAGGGCGGCAAAGATGAGGCGACGCCTCGGAGAGCGGTGAAGTTGGTCGTTCAGACGGTCAATGTCTTCTTGGTCGACGATGTGGGTCACCGATTGGAACTGGCGTTCGATCTGGGTCTCCCCACGGATGATCTCGGGATCGAAGGTCGAACAAGTTGGTTGGCGGAAGTACTTGATATGATCAGCAATCAACCGGGTGGTACGACGGGATCGAGAAGGGACGAGCCGACGAGGCGGACTCGGGGGCCGAAGCAACGGCGCAGGGATCGGAGCGTGAGGCTGGGTTGGAGTCTCGAATGGGTTGCTGTTGGAACTGTCGACGGAGATGTTGACCGATGTGTTGGCTGCCTTCGGCGTCGGCACCAGTTCCTGCTGCACCAGGGTATCGGGCTGCCCGGGATGCAGGTTGGCTCGATAGATCTGTCGTACAGGAGTGATAATCTCGTTAGTAT
Organism: Epithemia pelagica; assembly: GCA_946965045.2. Lineage (NCBI taxonomy): Eukaryota > Bacillariophyta > Bacillariophyceae > Surirellales > Surirellaceae > Epithemia > Epithemia pelagica. Next base: position 566,214 of record OX337239.1, on the reverse strand, counting down.
CCATGAAACCACAAGGAAATAAGCTTTGAGACTGTTAATCTGTTACAATTCTTTCTGAATCGTAGGGACATTGATGCTCGGTAGAGCAGACAATCAGGTAGGTCACCAACCGATACAAGCTTCTCAGGGTCAGAGAAGCAAGCAAGTCGAAGTCTATCAGAAGGATAGTCGGGACACAAAAGAGGATGTGATAAATGGTGATATTGTTAGATTGTGTGTTGATTACTACGATAGGTCTACGTGAAATGTTCGGTCCTGCCAAGGGTCATGTGTCATAGGTTCTTGGCGGCAACAGGTTTGGAATAGTTGGAGTTGATTCATGTGATGTATATGACATGTATATGTGGGCGGATAACATATACAGGGTCAACAGCTCTTGCTTTGGGTTGGCATAGTTGTTTTCATGGCGCGCAGCTTGTTGACAATTTGGAGATTGTGGGAATGGAAATATGGTCTCGCGTGATCGTGTGTCGTGCTTGGGATACTTAGACCGTTGGATCGGATAGATGCCGATAGCGCTCGGATGTCGCTTGGGCGCGCTCGATGATTTCGGGCGCGTACGCTTAGGGCGTTAGTATAATGTCCGAGCAACGGCCAAATTTATGTCCGTTGTAATACCGCACGACCCAGTTTAGTCTTGAGAGTGAGTTCGTCAATCTATTCTCACTTTTCATGATTTGCGAAGAAATATAGGTCGATATAGCGCGAAGCTAGGAAACATAGCTCGAAGCTAGAGGGCATGATGCGATAGCACGAGGCTATGTGACATGGGGAATCGATGAGATGTAGAATCTAACCACCATAGACGGTGAGAATTCTAACAGGGATCGATATACCTACCGTAATGCCGCTCTCAGCGGTGAATTGGACTGTCTCAAGTTTGCCCACGAATTTGGCTGTTCGTGGGACGAAGATGTCTGCCGAGTGGCTGCGTACAATGGACATTTGGAGACCTTGAAATATCTCTTGGAACAAGGCTGTCCCGTAAATGCAGGAACATGTGCAGGAGCCGCCAAAGCAGGGAATTTGGAGACTCTGCGGTATGCTCATGAAATGCAATGTCCATGGGACGAAAGGACGTGTGCAGCTGCAGCCGAAGGAGGTCATGTAGACTGTCTCCAATATGCTCATGAGAATGGATGTCCCTGGGAGGGAAGGACCTATGATAAGGCTGAAGCATATCCTGGCGTATTTGGATGCGAAAAACTGCCCACAGCACTACGACTTTAACTCAGATGACGAGTCGGACTATGAAAAGGGCCTCGAAGTTTGCATAGACCTGGAAGAGCAAAGCATTGGTGTTCCGGCTATTCACCAAGTAGCAGAACTCTCATTGAGAATTCAGAAGGGTAATAGGTAGTTGGGTAAAAGGCTCGCTGAGCCGACAATCGATCACCAACCGATACAACAATCCTCCACGGGTCAGAGAAGAGTTGCAAGTCGAAGTCCGCCGTGGGTGGGGGCAGTCGGTCCACTGATAAGAGGTTAGTCTTAAGATGAGTGTTAAAATGGTGATATTAATGATTGTGAGATGATTACTAACTAAGGTGTTTGATGAAGGTCGAGGTCCTGGCTCTTGTATACGGCCATGGATCTGGTGTGATAGGTCCTCAAATGGTTGGAGTAGACCTGCATTGTTGTATTGAAAGTATATGCAGTTGTATATCATATACCAATGCCAACAGCTCTTGCTTTGTTGTGATATAGGTAGTTTTCTTGGCGCGTTGTTGATTGCATTCTTGGAATTGTGGGAATGGAAATATGGTCTCGCGTGATCGTGATTCGTGCTTTGATTACTTAGGTCGTTGAGGTAAGTCGTGGAGGTGCTCACTCGGATCTTGATTGCGCGCGCTTGAGAATATTGGGCGCGCACGTGATGGGCCATAGTCAATATCCGAGCGGTCGCCGATAGCGCGTGCATTGCGAGCATGCCTTGGCCAAAATTAAAGGTCCGCGAGCATGCCGTCATTCTTTTCTCACTTTTACACAAATGTCATCGGATGCCATAAAATACTAGCATCAGTCGATGTGTTGTAGATTCCACCACCACCTAGTTAAAGGTGAGAATCCTAACACTCCCCACAATTCGTCGAGTGAGGATTGTTATTTTCCTTGTCATGCTTCTGAACGTTTCCTCCCCAGAAGAATATGATCTTGAACGTGGTCCATACTTTCGAGAATTTCCAATGCTTACTGACAATGTATCCCGGACGCTCTCATAGGGATATCTCAGGCAATAAGTAATCAGTTCATCATTCTTCAGTTGGTAGGTCTTATCGGTGCCCTTTGAGCTATGCTCCCCAGGTGCCTTCTTCATCCAAACATTGGGATCTGCTTTAGTTGGTGACAAATCCATATCAATTGGGGTGTCAAAGAAACAGTCACGCCGACATGCTCCTGAAGATTTTAATCCCTTGGAGGCCTTGTGCGTAATCAAGATGTGACCTGATTCCTTGAGTTCTTGTCTTGCAACTATCAAGATCTTCTCTCCAGATAAAGCTTCCGGGTCGTGTGCAATTCCAACTTTTGCTCCCCATATATCCATATCATTGAGAATCCCAAGACAGGTGGTTGTATGGAAGTTGTGAATGGAAGTAGTACACAAAAAGATTGCCTCAACCGGTTCTTTGGTAAAAGCCTCGTCTGTGATGAGAAGTGCTGGGCGGCTATCATCATGTTTTACAAGATAGATTCAAATCTTGTTCTTGTGATACTCTTCTGGTGATGCATTTATCATTTCCCTTCTCTTGAACTGAGCTTGAACGCAATCCTTGACTTTTGTGAGGGATTGGATCTGTGAAGCCTGAAAGAGCTCAACTTCAGTAGTGTCGTGCCACTTTCTTTTACCATGTTGCTTGTCTAACAAAACAACTAATTCTTCATTTGTCATTGAAACTTGATAACCAAACTTGTACTTGATGGAACGACAGACTTGCTTGATTCTTGACTGCTGTTTGGCAGCTTGAACAAGGCATTTACTGGTCTTGACAAAACGCTTGAGATGTTTCCATCCAAGTTCATTTAATAGATCATGTTTCTTGGCATAGGTATCATTTACCATGAGTGACGGAGGCTCATAGATCATCTCCCCAGTCTCCCAATCAACAAGTATATTACAGTGACTTCTTTTGTAGTCAGGATTGTTGCTAATACTTGGCGGTTCTTGATCTGCAACAACGTCTCTGAACTGGAAAACGTCATCTTCAGTTTCCTGTGCTTGGTTGTCCTGTTTGATGTATTCCATATGTTGACGGTATGAAATTATCTTGTCAATGTCGGAAATGGATTTGCAGAAAGTGTACTTGATACAGTCTTCTTGCTTGAGAGCATCTTGTTCTAAATCAATGACGCATCTTATAAGACACGGTTGTGGTTGCTCCCCATTATACGGTTGTCGTTGCTCCCCATTTTCCTCTGGATCATAAACAAGGAAAGGTTGTCCAATAGTGTCATCATGTTTGATCGTTGGAATTTGCGTGGATGGATCTTCACCTTTGCTACAAATGAAAACAATGTCAGCTTGCTTGCCGTTGGGTTCACTTGGAAGCGATTCCTCCCCTGAAGAGGTATCCACACAAAGGTTGCTGGGTGGCGTGGGTGCATCATGAAGAATGGCAGAGTAACAAAGGGTTTGAGTGTCCAGAGACAAAGTATCACCAATAGGAGGGGCAAAAACAAGCCAGTAGCCAAGTGTCGTGACAAAAGAGGGAGGGTAGGGACGGTAGGGACGGTGGGAGAGGGCATATGATTCGGTAAAGTAGGGGGCCTTGTCCCAAATAAGGAAGAAAAGAGGGTGGGTAATGCCGGGTGGGCGACCATTGAGGATCTCAAGAGGGATATGGCCCGAAATGGTCACGACGGATGTTGTCCTCTTAGCGGTCTGATAACGGTTCTCAGCCATGTTCTGATCTTGGAGGTATGATTTGGAACAGTACTCTCCAAGTATGGGTGTGTAGAAGGAAGGCGTATCAGGTCCATGATCGTAAGGTAAATCCAAGAGAAGGTTGAGGTTACAGACAACACGATTGGTATACTTCCCAAAAGCATCATTCGGATTACCATCATTTTCAACAGTCCTCGAAGAAGGTGCCGTATCTTGCATGGGATCAAGATACCAATGATTATAGCCAGTCAATTGATTGTCACCGGAGAAAGTAGACATGCGAGAGAGCAGATGTCGAGATATCTCAACTTTCTGTTTACAGTTGTTGTTCTCGAGGCAATCATTAGGGATGGATGTTGCCTTGGTATTGGACACCAAATTAGCAAGATCAGATGTTGGATGATTGACATCAATATTGGTCACAACTTGTGGAACCAACCGGGTAATCAGATCAAAGAAATTATCTTGATGGTCTTGGGAATCATCTTGAATCATGTCGTCAATCCATGCATGACCAGGGTCGGGATCAGGTTCCGGATCAATGTCAAGAGTATGCGTCTGTTCCATGCATGCAGTTGTTGATGACGCATTCTGGGTAGACTTGTTGTACGCAATGATTACTTGACGACCATTGTCGTTGAGTTTACTCCATAGATTTCTTGGAAGACTGATCTTTGGACAAAGCGAAGATGATTCCTTGGTCTTCACGTTAGTTCTCTTAATCATGCGGTGTTTTTCTTTGGGTGATAGATCTTTGATATCAAAATCTTGATCATATTGAAAGTCGCATTGCTTGGTATGCTTAAGTCGGTTAGACTTTGGTGCTCGAGTTGCTTGGTCATGATCATATGCGGCATCAAGGAGAAGACGGAAATATGATTGATAACAAAGTGTCTTTGCACCAGACAAGATGTTGACTTGTCGTAAATCAGGTACCTTTTCAACGGCTTTCATCAGGAAGGTCATCCTAGTGGAGTGGCCGGGAATGTGATCAAACATTGATCCCAGATTGTCGAGAAGATGGAATTGGTGTTGAAAGTGGAGAAGAAACTGATAGGTTGTGCCGTGCCATGAATCATCGAGACGAAGATTGGAGATGTAGTTGTTAAGACGTAGCACCTCTCTTTTTGCTAAACGAAATGACGAAATGCAACCTTGGTTCAGACGGAGCTTGGTGAAGTCTGCATTGATTCTCCAATGATCATAATTGGCCTTGGTGAGGTTCAACCAGGTAGAGCGAGGTAAATCAGACTGCTGCAGGGTTGAGGTTTGTTCTCGTGACCAATGTGCTAGGATCTTCAGTTGATGCCTTGTAAATGTCTTCAGATCCATCGTCTTGTTCCCATACTTGTATTGTCCAAGGTCCTTGATATTCTTTTCTGGATTGACTGCAAGATAGTCGATGACATTCAGAACGTGTTCGAAACCACTATGTTTTATCCATTGATGGAGGGCTTGAGCTCGTTCTTCATCACATTCAAATAGATGCTGGGTGATATGATTGAACACTTGTGTATCTGATATGTCAGGCGGTACTGAGTCGTTAGAAGGAAGAGAAGGTGTCTTGGGGTATGTTGGATCCATGGTAGTATATGGTTGGTTCGTTGTTTATTTAATGTGTGGTGTGATCTGAACCCGGATGTACCACGTGTGTGCCACGGATGTCAGAACCCGGATGTGTGTTGTGCTGGGAACCCGGATGTGCGGAACTCGGTTTCGTCTCTGGTTTGTTGTGGAAACTTCTTAAAGATACTTATCCTTGGTCACTTCCGGACTCGTTGCGGTGATCGAGTTGAACCGGGGAGTCAGGAATAATGGTAGCTTCCTCGTCTTGCTCGTAGTCCTCAGCAAAGTACTGGTCAGGTGAGTATTGGGAAGGTAGTTGCACGAAGTCCTGGTCCAGCTTGAGGTCCTGGAATAGGAGAGGGTTGATGACCCTAGCCTTAGCCAGGCTGGCCCTGTTGTTGGGTTGGGTAGCTTTGTCCTCTAACTCTTGTTTGTTGGTGTAGCTCAATCTGTACTCAATGTAGATGGGTAAGTATGCTTTCCAATGCGACTGCAGGGCAATGAGCGATGAGACTGTTAATCTAGCAGAACTCTCATTGAGAATTCAGAAGGGTAATAGGTAGTTGGGTAAAAGGCTCGCTGAGCCGACAATCGATCACCAACCGATACAACAATCCTCCACGGGTCAGAGAAGAGTTGCAAGTCGAAGTCCGCCGTGGGTGGGGGCAGTCGGTCCACTGATAAGAGGTTAGTCTTAAGATGAGTGTTAAAATGGTGATATTAATGATTGTGAGATGATTACTAACTAAGGTGTTTGATGAAGGTCGAGGTCCTGGCTCTTGTATACGGCCATGGATCTGGTGTGATAGGTCCTCAAATGGTTGGAGTAGACCTGCATTGTTGTATTGAAAGTATATGCAGTTGTATATCATATACCAATGCCAACAGCTCTTGCTTTGTTGTGATATAGGTAGTTTTCTTGGCGCGTTGTTGATTGCATTCTTGGAATTGTGGGAATGGAAATATGGTCTCGCGTGATCGTGATTCGTGCTTTGATTACTTAGGTCGTTGAGGTAAGTCGTGGAGGTGCTCACTCGGATCTTGATTGCGCGCGCTTGAGAATATTGGGCGCGCACGTGATGGGCCATAGTCAATATCCGAGCGGTCGCCGATAGCGCGTGCATTGCGAGCATGCCTTGGCCAAAATTAAAGGTCCGCGAGCATGCCGTCATTCTTTTCTCACTTTTACACAAATGTCATCGGATGCCATAAAATACTAGCATCAGTCGATGTGTTGTAGATTCCACCACCACCTAGTTAAAGGTGAGAATCCTAACACCAAGCTCTGGCATTGCGACATCTATCTCATCATTATGATCACCCGCAACAAAGTCATTGCCATGCATCTATTGGGACACATTTGTACGCATAATCAATTGAAAGTTTAGATGGTACGAATGGATTCCTGTCTTGCTCTTGTCCGTTCATGGAGATCAATTGGCTGGACAGTCGTGGAAAAAGACACGTGAGGCAATAGGTCCACTCGTGCTGTCATTTTCCACAGACAAGGGCGGCAAGGCCATGGCAGTCAACAACTCCAGTTCGTATGCATTGAACAAGTCTTGCACCGTGGTTTGGTAGCTTTGAAAGCACTTCTTGTTCCCATCCAGATCTGGTTCAAACGCAAAGGTGGTGTGAGGACAATGAAAGGAATTTTTACGAGCAAAGACACCGTGCAGCATGCGACAAGATTTCGAATCTCCATCCGCCCAGTACGTATTGGTCATAGCGGGAAGACTGTGGTACTTGCTCAAGCACTGATTCATGGCTTGCTGGTACTTGGTGGTGGTGCTGGCATTCGAAGCAGGAATGCTACTGGCGGCAATGACTTGGGTGTTGCCCTGGTTGTCGTCACATGGCCCACGCAAGAATTCTCGCTTATTGCGATGACCCTCCTTTGGATCCTTGCCACAGCCATGACTGCGCTTGGCACACGTGGTGACCAAGACATCGCAAATGTACTCTCCTGTGGCGGCACTATCCAACAGGCCAAAATAATCCATCATGTATCGGTCTGGCGTCCACACCTTGCAGGAATGGAGCGTAATTCCTGTGGGAGGTCCACCGCCAGGTTCAAGGTTCAGACTGTACCGGTAGACGGATCCCAACGTGGACTGCATACATCCTCCTCCTCCACCACCACCACCGGCGGTAAAATAGGGACGTGTCCGAATCTCGGCTCCCCCACCGGCAATCAAAACGCATTCTTCTGGCGTCGATTGCGACAAGTCTTGGGCTGGATCCGACACACCACCCAATGGTACAATGGATTCCGAAAGGGCACCGGAATAGAAACTCAGATACTCCAAGATATTGTCCAATCCCACGAAGGTTCCTGTCAAGTGATAATTCAAAGTCGTATTGGTATTCATGACATTAGCAAAGGTCGAAGGAGCAAAAGGACTAAATCCTGATGCAGCCATTCCTTGCAAACACGCCAGCTGAAGCTCAACAGGAGCCATTGTTTTCGCAACAGAAACAGCTGACATGCTGGGAATGCTATGCTCTGGTATGAAACTGGAGTGGGGACCGTATGAGTTTATTTTTTGTGAGCTTGGGAAAGGTTGGACCCTGAGATGAAACCGTTCCAGGACTACCTAGGCTCCATAAGCCGTAGCGATGCAGTTCGAAGATGTTCATGGACCGGCTTTTGTATCCGTGGCAACTTCCGTAACCACGATCGTCCGTGATCTTGGAAGGATGGATCCATCTTCCGAACAACGCGTACTACCAGGCACATATTGCTAGTTGAGGGGAGACGGCCATGAGTTAGTTGAAAAGAGCGTACTCGACACAAGACTGGAGCCGGAAAGCGAAGTTGTCAGGAATGTCTTCTAGATGAATCCGACTTGTATCTCCCAGCTTCCGCATGCAGACATGTTTTGCCAGTACAGCCATTTCAGTGGGTCTACGTGAAAGTCTGCTTTTTCCGTCTTGGACCAAAATGGTTTCGGACAAATGTGTTCTTCCGTGCTGTTGTTGTTTCATGTTACAAAAGATCTTGGTGTTGTTACGAAGTGATTGATGCAGCTTCCGTGTCTTGTCGTGGACCCCATGGGAATGGTTGACGGGCGGTGCATAATGCATAGTGCATAGCATACCTAGCACATTACACCTGAGCGCTCTTGTATGAAATTTAATACCTTTTTTATTGAACTTCTCTATATCACGATAGAGAGTGCATCTTTCGCTCTCTCATCTTTCAACATTTGATGTCTCTCGTTGACCATGATGGCCATCAGGTGCTAGCCTGACCCATGTTGCATTCGTGTCTGGTATACGTGTCCCATCTTTCTTTCAAAGCAACCGGAGCGTGAGAGGTATTGTGAAACTTGTTACTTTCTTTGTACTCCGACCAAGTTTCCTATACAATACAATCAAATTCAGAATACCTGCAGGAAGAAAGGTACTTCAATGAAACCTATACTTACAGTATACAGGCTTTAACATGAGAAACGTCGGCTCTATTCTAAACGGTTGGCAGTGCGTTTCTTCAAGGATGAGCGTGTGTGGACAGCTTCCAAGCAAAAGCTAGGGGGGACGACTAGGACAACTTGTCTGTAACGCGCCTCAGGACTGCTGCTTCATGCGACCATGTCGTGGCCAGGAAGGCTGCTCATATGTTGTCGCAGTTCATTGTATTCGAATCATGTGTTTCAGTAGCGTTGGGGTTTGGATTGATAACCATGGAACTGTCCGCCTGACACAAAAACGAAGACGACCGTGTCGACGACGACGTTGAGAAAGAGGCACTGGGTGGTTGCAACCCCGCCGAGCTTGGTTCTCCCAGAGTGGCACTATTTCCAATACTCGTGTTGTTGTTGTTGTCTCGGTGGCAAAGAACCACAGCGACGATGGAACCACAAAAGCAATCGATTGGGTCCCTTTCGCCCATGCGTGAGGGACGATGGTTTCAAATGTTCCCGACACGACAATACTAGAACGAGGCCAACAATAACGACCGCGATAATCTCCAGACCCCGTGCTCGAATGGGAAACTTGCCACCACGGCTGCGCGAAGTTGTGGATTGTCCATTGGTTCCGTCCCCAGTTTGGCTGTTATAATCGTAGAGACGTCCGGATCCCGTACCGTATCCATCCGTTTCTTGGTACACATGCCACAAGTCATAATCGCTGTGTGCCTCGTTTGTAGTGCTAGGATACTCGTGTGCCACCACATGGCAGACGTGTGCCAGATCCTTGGCTTGTGCCGTGGAAAACAAATACCCCGGCACGGTATCATCATCGTCCCAGTTTGCCGTGGTACTCTCGTTGCTCGTGGGAGGACAATGATCCAAGGACAACGACTTTTCCAAGAGAACTTGACAATAGGAATTCAGTTTCGTATCCTGTACATTGGTCATTGTCGTTGGCGAGTCCTTGGGCCCTGCCGCCGTCATTGGGGTGCTGTTGTCGTCCAGACTCGTGTATTGGATTTCCCCACACGAAAGTGGCTGCAGAAAGGGATGTGTAACCAAGGCTTGTGACTGGAGTGCGGGGAGGCGCCACGGATTCGTGTCACTTGGTTCCTGTTGTTGTTGTTGTTCCTCCTGCATCCGTGGAGACGAATCATGGTTTCCCAGGACCGGTGATGAAAAGGACAAGACCGAAGTATAGACCGAACAGTCGGGATCCACAAAGAGGCCGAGTTCCACACCCGTTCCTTCTTGGTTGCAGATAAATCCCGCGTAGAGTGCATGACCCAACCAGGTTCGAGCCGTTGTACCAAGAGACTCGGGCAAGGGTTGACAGGTCACCATATCTTGCATCCAGTCCAATACCCTGTCCTCCATCTCTTGTTCCGTGCTGGTTGTTTCCGTGTCTCTGGTTGTCGGCACATGGTCGAAACATTTTCGTGCTTCACATTCCGAACATTCCACGTATTCCCAGCGCTCGGGCACGTGCGATACCGTTCGTCGTTGATATCGACCTCTCGTCGTGCCATTGGGATGAGTTCCCGTAGTTCTACTGGAAGCCGCATCCAAACTATCGAGTCATTTTAGCAAACACACACAAACACAAACAAGCACAAGTAGCATTCGAATCCATGAGACAAATGACAATTTCCAGTCATGGAAGAACCACACGAACACTCCGACGACACTTACAAACAATAGTCGAGGGATTCTTGACAGGCCGTGCAATACTCTCGATTGGTTTCCGTCGATTGACGCATGAGACTCGACACAAAGTCTTGCATGTTCACAACCTCCTCGAAACAGTCGTTCTCGGCACGACACACCTCAAAGACAATGACCGAGGTCTGTCCTTGAATTTGTCCTTGTTGAACATGAGTGGACCAGGCTTGCTTGTCCAACCGAGTCATGTGAATGTTCGTGTTGTTGTTGTTGGTGGTCTGATTGTGGGGATTCCAAACCACGGAACCATTGATTTCGGTGGAGATGGAAAAACAGTGCTGAGACCGAATCGAGGCATTGCCATTCATCTTTTTTGAGTCCAACCCAGTTGTGGTACTGGTAGTATCCAAGCGTCTTGTGGTTGTTGTCGATTCGTCGTGTGTTGGTCGACGAATGGAGTGGTGGTGGGTCTGTTGTTGCTCCAACTGCAACAATGAGTGCGCCATTGTTGGCGCACTGCCGACCACGCATCACAACACGAACAACAACAACAGCAACATCCACCCTCCTCCTGGTGCAGCACCCCTGCCACCGCTCCACATGTCCGAATCAAATCGAGGGTTGCGTTGTTTGGTGGATCTTTGACACGACAATGGTCCCTCGATCCACCCAAACACGGCAATGACTAATTATCAGGCAGTAGTAGTTTTGTGGAGGGAATATGGTGGCATGCAACGTAATTTTGTGGAGAACCAGGGGAGTGAGGTGAAAGGTCACCCCCAAACGACCCACCACACTTCGTATCAATCTGTTGACTGGACCGGAACCAATCGAGAGGTCGTCTCCCACGACTATCGGAACACAGCCGTCTCTTCTTATTATGTTGGCAACAGATCGAACTTTGGGTTTCTCCGTTCTCCGTTCGTCTCCCCGTTCCGTTGAACGTGCTCCAGTGTCGGTTGGTGTTTTCTTTGGTGGATCAAAAAGGTGTGATTTTGCATGTGGCTCAGCTCACCTCGCCAACCGGATCTCCATCCAATAAACACGAAAGCAATCCCTTTCGGCGTTCCACTCGGGATCCCGCGCGGCGCGCACCAAAATTTGGACTGAGCCCCCTTGGATTTCAGACACATTGCTTCCTATTGCCCTTTTCCACGTCAGTCCCTGTCCCACGGATTCCATTCCCGTGTTGGATTCGTGTTTGAGGGCGGCGAGACTCACACAAGACTGCTTCGTTGGAATAGGTAGTAGCTATGGGAAGCTTCCTTTATGCTTATCTAATAAGAGGGAAGAGTATAGTTTAGTCTATTCGAATCATGTTACCTAGTAGGCGAAAGAAGTTGGATGGACCAAACTAAATAATTATACCGTGTTGTTTTTTTCGTTCTACAATGGGATTGTTGAGACGGTTGAAACATGCAAACAGAGAATAGGTGTTGTTGGACGTATTTTGGTACCGCGGTCCCACGGTCCAGCAGCTTTCGTCCAAGACACGATGATGATGGCAATCGCTTGAAGTTCATCCTCGGTTATGTTTCTTTCCTGTTGTGCGTTGTCTTGTTTTGTGGCACTGCAAGGATGCTTGCTGGACGGAAACAAACCAATACATGCATTTGCTAGGTGGTACCCCACACACTACCGTTTTGGAACCTTGCAGGGGCAAGTCCCCGATACAAAGCAATCTTGTCCTCTATTCCCCAGGACAACAAGTTCCATGGCGTTTTCTTCTTTCTTGTGTGTTCATTCATACGGCAGTAATGGAATCCAAAAGACCCACCAGTTCGTGATCGTCATGATCTTCCTCGTCGTCATTGTGGTGGGACAAGAAGGCTGGTCCTTGATCTTCCTCGCCGTCATTGTCGTCATGTTGCTGTTGTTGCAATTCTCGATCGTGCACCATACGACACAGGACTTGTTCCATGTACCATTGATCTTCCAAATCTCCCACAAAGTTTTGGCTGGTACTGTTCACGAGATTAGGCAAGGCATCACAATAATGATCGACGGCATCTTGATCGGGAGAGGGAGGAGGTGTTTTGGTGGTCTGGATGCTGTTGTTATTCTTGTTGTATGTTGTATTTGTAGAATGGTGGTGTTGCGCATGAGAAACAATATCTTCGGGAAGAGCATGCAAGGCATGAAAGGGCATGCCCCATTCCGTCAAAATGACATCGGTGGGTGCAAACAACCAGGGAAACGAGGACGATGAAGAAAGTGCCGCAACGGCTGCGGCATTGCACGACACGGCCGTGGATGAATGGTTCGTCTCCTCCTCCGCCTGCTCCAAGGCGGTCGCAGTCGTGTCAATGTCCATGCTGGTGGGAAGAACCAAGTTTTCACTGCTGGCCGCCGAGTAGGGGAGACCTCCCTTGCTAGTAGAGGTCTGGCTGGTGGTAGCACAGCCCAGTTGTTGCAAGCACGATTCGTTATCATCCTCGGCATCCATAGCATTGTTGTTGTCGGCTTCCGCTTCATCTTCGCTGCTGCTCACAACCGAAACACAATCGTTGTTATTGTTGTTGGAGGAGGAAGAGGATGGACTTGTGACCAAGGAAGCAGCTTGTTCCGGAACAATAGATGCTTCTTCTTCTTCGTCCATGCTGGCGGAGGGTGTAATGGAGGTACGCTTGGTAGTCTTGGAAGTGGCATTCAGGATGTTCTTTTTGTGACTGGACGGTTTCTTGTTTCGTCTCGTCTTGACACCTTGTTGTTGTGGATGGTTCCACTCTGGACTGGTGGACATGGCCGAAGTCGGGTTGTGACTGGTACCCACCCATTCCATGGCCCAAAAGTTGGGTTCTTGATCGGGGTTGGATTTGCCCCGAACTCCGGTCCCCTTGACCTTGATGCGTTGAATCTCGTAGGCCAAATAGGGTTTGCCCCGCAAAAAGCATTCGTGGTAATAGCTGCCCTTGTCCAAGCCTTGCGTAATGCGTTGAAAGCCGTAGAGGTTCAATTGTCGTTGAAAACTGGTAACCTTGGACAATTTGGGAAAGTACCGGGGCAAGAGGACTTGCTTAAAGGCTTGTGGATCGTGAATGACAAAGCAGCGACCGTGGGGTTGCCACGAAACCACGTGACTGTCTTCTTGTTCTCCTCCATGGCGATCAAGTTGGTCCAACATTTCGTACAACTTGAGAGGAAAGGGCGTAGTGGCCGAAGTACGGAGGGGGGTGCATGCCGCCCAATCCACGTTAGGCGGTGCCATAGAGGAGGAGGATTTGGTGCTGGAAGGAGAGGTCATGGGAAGAATCGGCTTGTTTTCTCGTTGCTGTTGTGATCGCTCGGTTGTTGTTGCTACTACGGCCTGTGGGGAGGAGGGAGCCGAGGAGGATAGCAGTGTGTGAAAGGCGGGCGAAGAGGGAGGAGGCAAATCATGGGCACGATCGTGATAATTGTGCTGTACCACAATTTGAGGGTGATGATGATGATGATGAGAATGTGATGTAGACGATCGTCGTTTACTGCTGGTAGTTCGTTTGGGAGATCCACCAGTTTTCTTGGTCTGCTTGCTGTTGCGATTATTGTTGCTGTCCACCTTTTCGGGAGCCAACAAATGCTGTTGGTCCAAGGAGACGATGGATTTCGATTGCGATGCTTGGCGTCGTACTTGAGTCGAAATGCACATTTTCGATCGTTGGAGAAGTTCGAGCAAAGATACCGCAAGGAGAGAAGGAGAGAGGGAGAGCTGATGAATTGGAGAAGAGAAATTATGGTAGGAAAGGAGATGGGGGTCAAGCTTTTTTTTCGGACAATCCGTTTTATGAGATGTACCGGTAGAACGATCCCCAAGCCCTCTTCCGACGCTTGCCCGTAGGTCGCTCTCTAAAAGAGATAGAGATAAGTCTGGACAAATTACGCCATCGTTCAAAGAGGAAAATTCTACAAGTGAGACCTAGACCGTTTGCCCCTCATCGGGTTAGCTACTCGCTTAAAATTCGCTCAATATCGGTCGCGCTTCTTGGTCCCCTCGCAATTATTTCTCGTTCGCTATTGTCTTCGAGTGAATTGTGCATCCTCAATCATTCATTTCTTCGTGCAACATAAACCTGCTTTTAGAGACTCATATGAGTGCAGGACGTACCCTGACCCTTTCCAGGCGGCAGGAAACGTACTCAAAACAAGATCATTCCAGCAAGTCTTGTTCGTTCCGGTCCTGTTTGGACCTTCGTCAAGAGATCAGCCAAATTAGTTGTGGATGGCTCATAGGCAATACGACACACTCCATTTGCCACATTTTCTCGAACGTAATGGTATGCAACGGCATTTGACTTCTTCTTCAATGTTGATTCTGGCTTCGAGCTATTGGAAACCACTGACATGTTATCACATCGGACATGCGCGTGTCCATCGAGTGGTATTCCCATCATTCGTAGTTTATAACGTAGACCTCGTAACATTTCGATGCCCACTTTGAGGGCCATGAACTCAGAACCAAAAGTAGAAGTCTCCACACTGGTCTGCTTCTTGCTGTACCACAATATGGGTGACCGATTCAAGTAGATGAGAACTCCAGTTCTGGATCGCCGTGTTAACAAGTCGCCGGCGTGGTCGGAGTCAACGAAGCAAGTCATTTGTAGGGGGTTACCCAATGGTTCTGGTGCGTCTAACGGAACTTCTTCCTTCGCATTGGGGTAGAATGCTGTCCAATCCCCCATGGGTTCGTCCCCGTGCTCAATGTACGACGGGTCCAATACCAATCGAGAACGATCGTGAAATTTTAGGTACGCGAAGAGGTGCAGCATGGCCTCCACGTGTCCTTCTCTTGGTCCTGCTAGAAAGGCAGCAAGCATCGAAACTTCTGTTGTGATGTCGATGCGTCCCAATTCAACCAACCAGCGAAGGACTCCAAGTTGTTGTTGATAAAAGGACAGGAGTTCGTCGTCACAATACGGACTCACGTCCATTTCTGGGCGATAGCCACTCGGCAAAACGGTTGATACCCGTGTCTTCAACTTTCGCCCGCGTTCTTCCAACCAGTCTGATACATTTTGAATAGCGGCCTTGGCATATTTGTTCGAACTAAGGGCCCAGCACCGTTGACTCGCATCATTGTTTATGTCATATTGTTCGACTTGATTCCCGAGATAGATCTTTGGTATTCCAATGGAATCAGGCTTCAAGAGGTAGTGATGATCCAGCATAGTGAGCGTCTCTTGCGGCTTATGCGACACCACCAAAATATCATCCGTATAGACGAAAAGCATCTCGTAATATCGCATGCCATCAGCCTTAGTGGAGGGTCGGATATAGACGTCTGGATCAGCTCTGCAAGGCTTGTATCCTAGATCTGTCTGTAATGTCGTTGATAACAGCTCGCGCCATGCATAAGCGCTTGTCTTTAAGCCATAAAGAGCCCTGGTAATGATGGCTATACGACCTTTGTATTCTGGACCAAATTCCAATCCGCAAACCGTGCAGACCTTCTCGAGACATGGTGCATTTAAGTAGGCACCGGCAATGTCCGCGGTTAGCACGTCAAGACCATTCAAGGCTGCCATCAAGAAGCCAATACGCACACTATCCCTGCTCACAACGCTTGCATAGGTTGGAGCTTCTGGTTTGGACGTCTTATGTCCCCCAGCTACATACCGAGCCTTCCGTGTAAAGTCCATTTTAGCGTCAAAGACGATATGGCACGGGATAGTTTGGTAGCCAATGGGGGTGGAAGAGCCTTCCTCAAGAATCTTCATACAAGGGAAGATCTTTGACATTTCCAGTTGCAAGGCCTTCCTCCAATAATCTGTTCCGGTCTCTCTGTCGATCTCAAGAGCCCGTTCCACAGTCTTCGGTACCTCTACTCCGTACTTCTGCCATGTACGCATGTACCGTTTGCTACTGGAGACGGCCTTGATCAGTCGTTTACTGCGCTTGATGGTGAAAGGTACCCACCAGTTGAAGGCTGGTTCCTTGTCCAGCTTATTTGCGACGGCGTATTGGGCCAATTCCAGTGGATAGGATTCCTTCAAGTCCTTTAGCCGTTCCCAGCTGGTGGACCCATCCTTCCATTGGATACATAGAAACCATCCTCTCGTTGTCTTCTTTTTATGCGTTCGTCCGTTCAGCACAAATTCTCCATCAGAGATTGGGATTGCGCTGGCGTCTTTCTTGTGGTCGAGAATGTCGTCGATTATGCGATATCGATTCCCTTCATCGTCTAGTTGTTCAAAAATACTTTCAGCAATAATGTTGGCGGCATATGCTTGAGTATGTCCGTCGTCGAATTCCACTTCGTACAGGCTTGTATCAAGCAACGGATTGCTCGACGCTGTACCAATCACTTTGCCGTCGGCATCTCGTTTCTGACGTTTGACAGTCCCCTTGCGCTTATCATCCCCTAAGGGGAGCATGACTTTCGCGCTTATCAATTTGTCATAGGAATCCGGAGCATAATGATCAGCTTCCGGCATGGAGACATCAGCTTGCTCATCGTCTTCGTATGGCTCATATAGAGGGGTATCGGCCTCTCTGGGCTCATTGTCGTCTTCAGCAGGGATACCTGCCATTCTTGCACCAAGTGCTTCTCCAAGATTCGATGTGAACTGTTCACGTTGCTCTCGAAAGGCCTCGTCGTTTTGCATTGCCCTGGCAATGGGCCAGACGGACGTTCGATGTACGATCTTGCCCTTCTCCGTCAGTATTTTGGCACACATGGCCTGACCGACAGAATGGCTGGGGCCAAGCCATCTCCCAAGCTTGCGCCCTTCAAACCCGGGGTTGCTGTACCATACAAAATCGTACCATTTGTGTTCGATCAAGTGCGATATATCGGGAGTATCGCCAGTAAGGATTTGAATTGGAGGCGGATTCCCATTTGCTTGCGATGTATGTGATCTTCTCTCTGCCACTAGCATAAGGCAATGATCCCATAACACAGCTGGCGCATTGCTTTGACGCATCTCTCGCCAATAGATTCGTTTCAACTCGCGTATATTAGCCTCGGCAAGGTTTTGATTGGGGGTCCAAGCTTCCACTGGCTTGAGACGACACCCATACTTTGATGCAACGCGCTTGAACTCCAAAGAGGTGAGCTCTGGGGCGTTGTCGGGGACAATATGGTTAAATATGCCATATTCGTCAAAGAGAGGAGGCAGAGTGGATGGTGCTTCACTTCGCTTGCGCATTGGGACAAAATGCACCCATCCAAAGTCAGTAGCAAAGATTTGACCGCATGTATGTTGGTCCAATGATTTTGTTTCGGCAAATAAGGTATCAGTATATACGTCAGTGTGTCTCAGACGCTTAGAGCCACCATGTTCATTGAAGTCACGCACTCCAAGCTGCGTTGTTTCTTCAAAGGTGCGCTCCGCTGTCTTGAGTCCAATATTCCATCGTGTGGCTAAATCTTGTGGCTGCACTGTCCCCTTTCGAGTATGCGTGGTCTTGGCAGTGCGTCCATTGATTCTTCTCACAGAATAAAGAGAGTCAACTTACAGATCCCTTGAAGGTTTCTTTACAATAGTGTCATGAACAATCGCATCCCGAAGCTTTCTTTCATCAGCATCATATTCTGCTGCTGAGTCATTCGGTCGCCATTCGGGTGTTGCGTTGGTCATATCGATCCGATAGCACGAGTCCATATTCTCGATCTCGTGTGCGGTCGGCTTTCTTACTTTGAACTGACTGATGATCCCACGCAAGTCCATTGGGATAACAAGTTCCTTTTCCTCAGAGTCTTTAGCTACGATCGCATGAGCCCTCTCATTTCGTTCTGTCGATGGTAGAAACTTCAAAGGGACGTCATTCACCAGAACACCGGCCTCTCTCATCTGATTGGGATTTAAAAGACAACGATCCATTTGAGGGAGGTTCAGCGCTTGGTGGAAGTAGAGCAAGAAGGTTGCTCCGCTCTCAGGGTCATCATAGGCAAGGAACCCGTGATGACAGGGGTCTCATTCAAATTTCCCAGTGTTTCCGTGAAACCACTGACATCGGCAGTGTCAGTCTGATACAGAACGTGACAGCCTCGGCCAAGACAGCATGTGTCGGCATGCGAGTCTAACTCGCACATAAAGGTTGGTACTGTAATTTCGTTGGGCTTGGTCATTGACATCGACTGGAGCGATAGTCACAAATTTTCAGAGTTTCGTTTCTTCTTGCGCTGGCTCATGATTGCGCCAATGCCTCTGCTAGATTCGTCAGAGGACTCTTCGAAGACATCGGGAGTGTCATTATTCTGTGCATCCTTCTTTGCCTTCTTTCGGGATTGACTCGTGACGGATGCCACTCCTCTCCTTTTATCGCGTTCTTCACGCACATCACGAACGCGTTGGCGTTCTGGCCCACTCAACTTTGACCATTCCTTTGGAGTATAGTAGCGGTCCGTTAATTCCTCCTTTTCCTTATCTTCATTCTTCTTATTGTTACGGCCAATATTGTTCCTTCCCTTTCCTTTGTTTTGGGATTGGATCGAGGAGATTCTGGCTTGCTTCCTCCTATAGGAGACCTTGCTGTCTAACACTTCTGCAAGGAAGTTCGATGCGGTTTCGAATGTTGCCTTGAGAGTAGGGGTTGCAAGAATTTGATTCTTTGCGCTCTCGAGTCGTGCATCGGCAATGCCTGTGAGGAGAATGCGCACTTTTCTCTCTTCGCTCACAGTTTCGCCTGTTGACTCAAGGTCAGTAAATGCCCGTTGCAGGGATTCTATGAATCGTTCATAGGTAAAATTGCGCTTTGCTCCGTCGTAATACACACTTTCGAGTGTTTGATCTGCTTTGGCACGGAGACGAGATTGGAAAGCGTCTCCAAGATAATGGGTACGCAGGGCTTGATAGGCAGCACGTCCATTGCGTGCGCGTGCAAATGGTTGCACCCAGCCCCATCCTGGTCCATCATGTGTGATGTGTCTGACAACATCCCACACGGCAAGATTGTCGGCAGCATAGGTAGGGCCTGTATGTGGTGCCCGCCTGATCATCTCCGCCAGGATAGTTGGAGCACCGAAATTCGGATCTTCATTTTCAGGTGCAACGTTGGGATCGATACGAGTGTACGCAGCCAAAGGAATGCCAGTGACACCTCGCTTGGACTCAAGATAATGATCAAGGTCCTCCAAAACAACACGGATATTCTCAATCGATGTTAGTTTCTCCGGCATGGGAACTTCGTTGTCATGTTCCGTCTCACTCTCTTTGAATTGATAGAGTGTTTGTAGATCGGCCAAGTTGGGAACAGTACCGACAAAGGTCCGATTCACCTTGTTCAAATGGATAACAAAGTAGCAAAACATCTTGAGGCGTTTCTCAGCCAGATGGCCAATCATGATACCAGGATTAGCAATCAACGGTGGTCCAAGAGGATTAGGATTGGGAATCATACCACCAGGTTTCCTGGCATTTGAGCAAATTTCAGCGATATCATCTTTGCTCAGAGCTTCGAAGTCACCAATTGCTTGTAGTCCCTGAGCATTCAAGGCATCACGAGCTGCCTGATCGGTGATTTGGAGCACTACATCCATGTAGGCATTCAAGATGTCAAGAGGGCTTGCTGGAGGAATCGCTGCCATGGTAGTTCTTATTCGGTTGAAGTTGGGCTTTCCGGTGAAAGTGTGCAGATACTTCACCTGATAATCTCGCTTTCATTTGCGAGCGAGGAAAAGTAGAATTGGAGTCGAGAGCTCGCATGGTGCCAGGACGGCGCACTTCATTAAGCATTTAAGCAACGAAAGTGTCCGTATGGCTGTCATCTTTCAACGGCAAGATGTGTGACGCGTCCGTCATTGCCCGATATGCGCGCAAAAGCTGACCGCATATCACATCCTCTATCTCTAACCCCGTTGCAGGTGAGATATGTAGTAGAGGAAGGGAGAACAGGTATCCAACCTTGGGCGGTCATTCTCGGAGCGAATGATCCAGATATTTCGCGACCTTCCCAGGCCATGGTTGAGGTAAAGCTCATAAAAGAGTCGTGATGGGTCTGATAAACCAAATTACGCCATCGTTCAAAGAGGAAAATTCTACAAGTGAGACCTAGACCGTTTGCCCCTCATGGGGTTAGCTACTCGCTTAAAATTCGCTCAATATCGGTCGCGCTTCTTGTGGAGAATCCAAGAAGGCACGATCCATGACAGGGACCATCAAAAGAGCAAAATCATGTTCTCTATGCTCTTCCAGGACTCAAATTCTCCGCAACTTCCACTTCGAAATGGCCTGTTCGGGGAAAGATCCGCGATTGGAATGGCCTGGAAGACTCTGGAACTTTTTCGTCCATGCGGGTTTGCGAAGTGCCGAAGTGCCAGATGCTGGGTGGAAATCCGAACTTGGATCGCGAGATCTTTTGGAGCCGTTCGGATTTGTCGCAAATCACTCTGGACTTGAGAGTACCAAAAGATCCGAAGATACAGGTGGAAGCTGCCCGCTGGTATGCCATGAAGAATGATTGGGTCAAATCCTAAGGAATCAACTTGATTCTGTTCCTTGCTTCGGAGGTTGGTAGAGAATCTGCATCTTCTTTTTAATCGATGCGTCGTGCTTATTGGTGAACTTATGGAAGGCTCAACATTCAACATTCTTCAGATGTGAAGACAGATAACAAGGTCGGAACAGGGGACTTGACAGGAACGTCGCAGATGGGTGAGTTTTGAAAAAGTAAAGTCGCTCATGGGTCCTTGTCAGTCGTTGATATAAGGTGACGTCAGTCACTGATGAATCGGATCGAAGGGCAAACGTGAGAGTGTGAGAAGTGAGAAAGGTTGCTCCTTTTAGATCGGCAGTCGGCACACATTCTTGTCTTTGTGAGACGACCGCATCAGCTCAAGTAACTGTTTGATTGCCAATTGCAACACACAAAATGGATTCTATAACGGCAGGCTCACAAGAAGGAAAGGTTCCAAGAACTTTGACGCGGCCATGCCGCTTTGCTCGTCTCTTCCTTGTTCTGATACTGCTTTGGGATCAAGCTTTGTCGTTCACTCCTGCAGCCAATTTCCGACAAGTATCACCCATCTCTGCTCTATCGGCAACCGCAAGTGGAGAGGAGGATGCCTTTAAAGGAACCATTGTGGTGTGTACCGGTCCGACTTGTTCCAAGAAAAAGGGCGGAGGCAAGGCCTTGGTGGAAACCTTTACCAATCAACTGGAAGCAGCAGGACGGAGTTCGCTTGTGACGATTGAAACCATTAGTTGTGTCTCGGAATGTGCCGAATGTGGGTTGGGGCCGAATTGTGAATTGAGAGCCAAGGGGGATGATGGGCCCTTTTATCCCATTCGCAACAGAGTACAGACAGCCGAGCAAGTGCAAGAGATCTTGGGATTGTCGGGCAACTAGGTGACATGTATTGTACTTGTTTGTTGGGACGAATGAGATGATTACCGAAGCACAATGATGGTGATTCAATGGTATCCGTATCAACGACAGATGATTTGTTGTTCCAATTTCAACGATTCGCTCTTGATGGAATATGCAACGGGTGTGGTTCCGATCATTTTTACGATTAGACAGCAGCAGAGCTCAATGTAGGACGAAACTGATACTTGTTTTATAGCGCATGAGTTGATACGTCTAGGACGATAGGCATGATTCCGAAAGGTGTTCGTATGAATATCCTTCCAAAACAATACACCACACCTTTTGTCAATGCCTGACAAGCAGATAACCCGTTCAACAAGCAAAGAAGGTATCAACATGTAAAGTACTATTGTGTGAAAGCACTATTGTATGAAAGTCTCGTTACAACACATATAAGAAGTAAGCTAGAAAGAAAAACGGAACAAATAGGCATTTGCGATACCGAGGAACAAGAATCGCCTTTTGTAGAACATTGTCATGTCGTGACCACCATATCTTCTTCGTTCGTTGATTGGCCTCTTACTGCACGAATTTACTGACTTGCGATGTTTTCATCAACACACCGGCAATGTACATGAGCTTGAAAAAGGCACCCACGGCCAGAATGATTCCAAAGTCCTTGGCTGTTTCATCTTCATCCTTCAAGAGGGGAAAGACGGTCGAAAACTCTTGGAGAACCACATTTCCAGAAACTTTGCCACCATTCTCGCCTGGAACACACACGGCTTGATCTGTATTGACATCTGGGTCACACGAGTTGAACTCGGATTCGCTAAAGTAATTGTACATGGAGGAGCGAATATAGTACGAATAGGGCATGAAATAGTAAAAGAGTTCAAATGGCCAATACATATCTCGCAACGGAATCAAAAAGCCACCAAACAAGAAAGCTCCAAACCTGTTGCAAGCGCAATTCCGTGAGCAACCACTGCAACAACTCTCATTCCTCTCAACGACAGGCTTAAGCAACAACGTACCAAAAGTTCATGAATTGAAGCATACCCAGAATCGGGTCATCAAACCACACCGACAAGGTTTCGGCCACGGACTCAAACTGAAACATGACAGCAGCAAACAAAGCCGTACACCACCAGAAGCATTCCTTGGGAGCATCAATCACGGCGTAAAATGGGATACCCAAGGAAAAGAGAGCGAAAATGTACATGATCGGCAACGCCAAGCAGGATTTGGCCAACACATAGCTAAACCCATTGAGCATCCCATTCTTGGTTTCACGAATCAAGGACTTGAATTCATCGTTGAGGGCGTAGACTGCCACGACACCTAATTGCGTTGGAACGGCGATAAACTGAATCCCAAATGGTACCACAGGAGGCAAGAATGTATGGTGCAAGTGTGAGTGAGGCATCCACGACTAATTCACAAGCCAGGAGACATGTCTCTCGCAAAAAATTGGACAACGTACCCAAATGACAACCCAAAACTTGTTCAAGACTTGATCCTGATCGTCTTTACGCGCCTTCAAGTAAACCAAGGCAAAGATCATATTGGTAACAAGGAACATGATACTTCGTCCAATGTACAAGATAGGATCCCGAATAATCAACAAAAAGTGTCGACGGAACAAGACAGAGAGTTGGGGCAAGATTTTGTGCTTTTCCATATTGACAACACCTTCTTCATCGCCTTCCGCAAATCCCTTTTTGCCATGCGACGAATGATGCGAGGACACCAAGCCTGGTCCCTTTTCTTCCCACGTGTCGAGAATTTTGGAGACTTCTGCTTCTTCGGAAAAGTCCGAGTTGACCAAATCCAAAAAGAACTAGGCGGTACCACGAAAGGAAAACACAGGGGTGTGAGTCTCGAATTTTGGCTTCCTTGTCGCACACGATACCAACAACGGAAACGAGTACTAATACTACA
The DNA here is from genome assembly GCA_946965045.2 of Epithemia pelagica. Taxonomy (NCBI): domain Eukaryota; phylum Bacillariophyta; class Bacillariophyceae; order Surirellales; family Surirellaceae; genus Epithemia; species Epithemia pelagica. The sequence continues at coordinate 542,517 of OX337239.1, read as the reverse complement.
CGTACTTCAGCAGGATTGGTGTCATCCGGCATGGGGTGTCCAATTTCGGTAAAGTAGGGTATTGCATCTTGGACATCTCCCATAAAGGCCGTGCGACCCCGCGACATGATCATGACTTGATCAAAGTTGTTGTAGACTTTGGTACTGGGTTGATGAATGGTACAAATGGTAATGAGACGTTCTTCCTTGGCCACACGAACAATTTCTTGCATGATGTTTTCCGCCTAAAAAGACAACACACGGTCCAGAGCAATCCATTCCAGTAGGCGCACATCCAAGCAACAGAAAAAGACCAACGGTGAGAATGCATTCACGAGAGCAGAGGAACCAATGTAGGTATTATAGTCACGTACCGACGCGGCATCCAACCCACTGGTGGGTTCATCCAAAAACAAGACACGAGGTTGCTTGATCAGGGCAATGCCAATGGACAATCGACGACGCTGTCCACCGGACAATCGCGCATTGGCTGTATCGGCACAAATTTGCAAACCCATTTTTTCCAAAATTCCATCCACCAAAATTTCTTCCTCCTCCTTGGAGACGACTTGATAGAGTTGGGTGGCAAAAAACAGAGTTTCTCGACACGTCAAGTAGGGCCAATGTTTGTCTTGTTGAGGCACAACAAAGCAGTGTTCCTTAAAAATTTCGTTGGTCAAGGGAATACCATTGAGTTTGACAGATCCTTTGGCCACACCATAATGAGCATCCAAGGTCAAGGCATTAATCAAGGTTGTTTTTCCGGCACCACTGGGACCCATGACTGTGTCAAATCACAACACACACAACACAACGAAAGAGCAACACACGAGCAAAAGAGAGTATGTGAGATACTGTTATTGCCACTGTGAAACAGTGCTTTATCCTCATTCCTCCAAAACGCCGACCGACAGCCGCCGTTCCAATGCCTCGTGGCGCCTTTCTCAACTTACTCGCCAAGACCCGTCCAAACTTGACGAGACCGGAAACATGGGTCAAGATATTCTTTTCCTTATCTTTGGATCCGACAATGAAATTGACATCTTTGAATTTGAGAATGGAGGATTCCATTCCGACCGATTTGGCTGAGGACAATCGCGTCACACGAGACGACGATTTGCTGGTCAAGCCACCACCGCCACCATTGGTACTGTCACCCTTGTCGTCGTCCTCCGTATCACCATTGGTTTCTTGAGGCACTTCTTGTTCTTCTTCTTCTTCTTCTTGTGGAGGATCCACTGGTTCGGGAGCAGAGTCTGCCATGATGTCGTTCAAGTTTTGCTAGTACTGGATCGAACTTTTTCTGTGGCAAAGATTTTCAAAGATCCAAACAATGCGATTGTTAGGAGGGTCCAAACAGGTATTCTCCCAAAAACGCTGCTGATTTCAAACAACGACAACACGTTTGTTTCAACAAAGCCAAACGAATTGTAAGATCTTTGGTCGATGTCGAGAGTCGAGAGAGACGAGTGACTTGGATGTTCACCTTTTTTATTTTGGAAGCTGAGACCACGAAAATCGAATGGAACCGCGAGATCACAAGGGGCCACCGTTTGTGCCTGCTGTCACCACTCCACCCGATCGAGTGTACTCCTTTTTACACTCTACATGCTGTACACGAGATATAGATTTTGCAAACGTGTGACACTAAATCCAACGGGAAGTTCCTTGACTTTCGCAGATGCTCCTTCCAACCGCGCACGCACCCCTCTTCCTACCACATTCTACGGCAGAGCTACGTATAAACCATGCCGGCTTTTGGGGAATTCAACATCGCTCCTCCTGCTCACGTACAGGATTTACAAAAGATACCATGAGACTGTACAAACTCGAGGTCCCAAGCTGGAGAGTATCTCTCTTTTTCTACTCCACAGCGTCCGAAAATGGAATTTGGACGTGAAGAGACACCAAAGCGCCCCCACTGGAAAAGCAACAAACCCCAACAACGAGCCCAACAGAAATACATAATATATGGCACTGATACTGGTAGAGCTTATCCTACTTAGCAGCACGTCCCCCATACCAGTTACCAGTACGAGGTACGAGTGTACGTGTACAAGGTACGAGGTACGAGTACTCGTACGTGAACGTGAACAGTGAACAGGAATTACTTATTGTAACACTTTTTCGGATCTTCTGGGGATTACACCGAATTTTGCTTCCCGAGGTGCTTACGAGCGAGAAATGGTCGCGGTAGTGACACTTTTTTCTTTTGTTTGTAAGCTCTGCATTCGTTTGGATATATTTTGGTAGTGCGGTGTCGAACTCACTCATCTTTGGAACCAGACTCTTTGATTCATTGCAACTCGGTCACACAACTTTGTGATCCAAGTTTGAGAGTGACACAGTTCTCCAGAGCCAGCCGCAAAAGGAGGACGACGTGGATCCACCAAATCAGGCGTATCTTTGATCTCACAGTCCGTGTTTGACAAAAAACTTTGCTGACATATTATCATCATCATCATGGCGGACAATGGCGAGGATCCTACGCCGGAACAAGGTGTCGAAGAAGTGGTGGATGATTCCGTTGTCCCCCTGTCCACCAAATCGGCTTCCTCCGTTCATCGGTTGCATTCGGAAAAGTCCACGGGTATGGAGTCGTCCATTTTGAAGTTTCGCAACATTAATTTTATTGTTGGATCCAAAGACAAGAAAAAGAATATCTTGACCGATGTTTCCGGTGTCGTCAAATTTGGACGTGTCTTGGCCAGTAAGTGTGAAAAAGAACGAGAGAGAGAGAGTGCCTGTGGATTTGTGCAAAGTGTAGAAAAGAGATGGTGACTGTCGGTTGGCATTGTCGCTGTGGCGTTCAAAATATCGATTGGCATCAAGTTTGTCCTGTCTGGTGCTTGACCTACCAATTCCTCACTCACGAAAATATATTGTTTGTTGCTGCTTGTGTGTTGTCCTTTGCTCGCATCATTATCCTATCATCGATAGTTATGGGACCATCTGGAGCCGGAAAGACTACATTGATCAATGCCTTGACCTTGAATGCCCAGTATGGAGTGGCGACTGGTTCCGTCAAACTCAATGGCATTCCCCTCACGTCCAAGATTTTTCGACAACATTGCTTTGTGGTGCAACAGCAAGACAAGCATTGGCCCTACTTGACGTGTCGGGAAACGCTCAAATATGCTTGTCAATTGTACGATGTCGTGTCCAAGGAAGAAGAAGATGTGTTGGTGGAAGAAATTATTACCAAAATGGGGTTGCAGATTTGTGCCGATACGGCCAATGCGCGATTGTCGGGAGGCCAACGTCGTCGTTTGTCCATTGGCATTGCCCTGGTCAAGCAACCCCGTGTCTTGTTTTTGGATGAACCCACCAGTGGATTGGATGCTGCGTCGGCCATGAATATTATGCAAGAAATTGTCCGTGTGGCCAAGGAAGAACGTCTCATTACCATTTGTACCATTCATCAACCCAGTACCAAGGTGTACAACAACTTTGATCAAGTCATGCTCATGTCGCGTGGACGAATTGCCTATGTGGGGGACGTTCAAGACGCCTTGCCCTACTTTGATTCGACTGGGCATGCCATTCCGCCCAATACCAACCCTGCAGAAGTACGTTCTGGTCCTTGAATGCAGGATACGTGTTTGCATGTCGAGTTTCTAACACATGAGAGTGGTTGTTGTTGTGTGCGTGTGCAGTTCTTTTTGGATTTGGTCAATTCGGACTTTTCCGATGAAGCCGCCGTGGCGGAGATTTTGGATACCTGGGAAGAAAAGGGTGGCGGCGGTGCCTTGTCGAGTCACCATTCCGGTCATGGAAAGTCGGAATTGGATGAAGACGATGAAGGTGTGGTCAACATGGAAAAGAAGAGCATTGGACCAGAGATTACAATCTTGTTCCGTCGTCACTTTGCCCTCATTATCCGTGACCCTATTCTCTACATTGGTCGCTGCATTGTCTTTTTGGTGTCGTGTCTCATCTTCTCCCTGGTTTATCTCAAGGCACGCAAAGACGATCAAGATCAAGTGCAAAACAAGTTTTGGTTGTCAATTTGGGTATGTCCATCACATGTGTTCCAGGTATCAGCAGGTTGATTGTTGGAGCACGGTTGCTAACTTTTATTCTTTCATGCGATTTCGAACCGCAGTTGATTGGTGTCCCGACACAAATGGGTGTGGTCGCCGTGTATTCCTTGAATGATGAATTCAAATCGCTCTTGAACGAAACGAAAAATGGAATGGTGTCCGGTGCTAGTTATGTCTTTGCCAAGTCCATTTTGGTCTTGCCAATCATGATCATCTTTTCGCTCTTTTCCTTGGGTATTCCACTCTTTGCGGTCATGGGTGCACCCGGAGCCTCCTTTGGATTGTGTCTCATCATTCACGCTTGTACCATGTATGTCTTTGAATCCGTCGCCGAAGCCTTGTCCGTGTGGTTTGAAGATCCCATTCTTGGCATGCTACAATTCATGAACTTTTGGTACGTTCCGTTTGTTTTTTCTTGGGGGACAAGAGTGTTTTGGTTCGCAACAACAATGGATCTCAGCTTTTATTTGGCTTGCTCTGTTGCGATGGTGATGGTTTGTGGTGCACGTCGGTCTTGTTTTATATCACAGGTTCGGTGCCTTCTTGTTTGGAGGCTTCCTTATTCCCTTGCGTGATTTGTACTGGCCCTTTGAACTCTTTTATTACATTTTGCCGTACTCGTACTATGTCCGATCCTTTATTTACAACTACTTTATCGAGATTGAATGGAATCCCTGTGTGGAAACCGAAGACACGGATCAGTCCGTGTGTTTGGATACCACGTCTGGTGCCGAGGTCTTGGATGAATTCTCCAAGATTTTCCCCTTGCTGAGTTCCAACGATGAAACGGGCGTCGATATCATTGTCATTATTGCCATTGGAACCTTTTTCAAGGTCCTCTACATTATTGGTGCCCTGATGAAGACGGCGGCCGCCAGCAAATTCCACCCTCCCGAAACTGCTTCTACCACGGCAGCCAGCTAAGAATCCAAGACGACTACCTAGGTAGTTTACAGCGGTGTTGGTGTGTGGGTGACTCTTGGATGGCGTGAGGATCAATTGACGAATACATCTATAAGTGGATTTTATACGTGTTGGAGGATGTTTCATATGTGTTGTCGATCCTACTATAAAGTTGAATGTTTTCGCATTTTGCAATCTTTCTTGTAGAACCTGAATTGTTGTGTCATGTCGTTGTGTGCAGAATGGAACACTTGACATGGGACTGCTCCTATGACCAGATTAACCAGGAAAGCTAATGACATCTTGAAGCGTCGCTCCGTGAGAGAAGTGCTCCGCAAATCCCCCACAAAAGTCGACATCCAAGCAAGGCCAGGACATCGTGCAACTGATCCATCTACACCACCACGTCGGTGTTAAAGAATGGACCGCTCGAATCCACCTAAATCTCGCTTCCTCCTTCTCCTCCGCATGCTCATGCCGTTCCAGATGGATGAACGATGAGAGCGTTTTTCGAGTGACGACAAATTGGTCCATTGGATCGATGTCACAGGATTCGGCAAGTTTTGTCATTCTACTCACACGCAATGGGACGTTCCTGGGATAACTTTCTTCGCTGGGTTGATTGTGGTATGAGCATGGGTCATCTTTCCCTGGACCGAACTACATTGCGCATGAGTGTTGTTTGTATTTGGCATTGGTCCTTCCAAATCACTGGAAAGCATTATCCGTCGAGTTCGATGAGGATTGTGTGTCTTGCTCACACATACTCAATTTTGGACGTTGTCACCAAAGATACTGCTATGATTGGGAGAGAGTGTCTTCCACACCGCATCAAGATGTGAATGGTGAATGATCATTGGCGATGATCTGCGTTCTGTGATTTTTCCATTACTCGTTTCCAACCCCGGGGTGACATTTTAAAAAGGGTTCGGTAGTCGTCATGACGAAGACAATCCAAGGACCAGGAACCATCAGTACGAGAATTCAATCCACCTGACACCACACACGACCAGGCCAAATTCCTCTGCCGATATGCTTTGAGTGCGAGGCCATTCTTGCTTCTCGTTGGCACAACAGATCACTACGCCAATGCATTGCAGGCCTGTCTCGACTCCGAGTCTCTGGTGCGAGACCGTCGTGGTCCTTTTGCCAGAGGGTGCGGCCGTTCCATTTCACTTTCACCCGTCATGGTGATTGGTGATGGATGTGCTCTCGTTCTGACGTACTTTATAAAAAGCGACCCATGAGCGGTAGCTTATGCACGCCGGGCCAGCCGATTTTCGCGCGGGTGGTTGTGGATGGAGCACATCCAAGACGACGGATGGACAACAACATGCACCATGGCATTGCGACGACCTCCCACTCGGATTGACTTGAAAACCGAAGACATTGAAGAGTATGAACAGGTAAAAAGAGAGTAGAGGAATGAAAAAGGAAGAGTGGGCTGGATGAAGGATACACGGTTGTTGAGCGAATTTTTTGTCTTTGTGACTTCTTTGGTATCCCTGTGGTCTCACGGACACTCCACCCGCTCCAATCCTCGTGTGGCATGACAGCTTGTGAATGAACGGTTGATGACCGAAGCCGATACCAAGGGCCAACGAGACAACGCCAATAAAGCTATAAGTCGAAAAACACCACAACGACGCAAAGGCTCGGCCACGGCCACGGCTGTTCGACAACGGGCGGAACGCATTGGGTTGCCCACGACCGGTGGTGTCGTATAAGAAACGGGAACGACGAACACAGTAACAACGAACGAGCAAAGAAACTACTTGTACCAAACGAAAATCTGAATTTGGATGGTTCAGGTTTGCAATATGCGGATGGAATGATTGTCGGATGCTAGCCTTTGTGTATCGAATTCGATGAGAAGAACGCATTCTTTTGGATGGGCCCTGCCGTCTATGAATGAATCTCGTGCTTGGACAGTGCATCCTCTGGAATATAGTCTGGATTCTGGTTTGAGTGAGGGGGGCTTTCTCTAGATTTGGATTCCTTGTACATGTTTCTAGCATTGATTGATAACCGAGGACTGCGTGGTAGGATCCAAAACTTGGAATTTGCGTGGGTACAATTCATTTCGCTTGTTCAGTATGGTGCTTCGATTGCCGTTGGATTATTGGGAAGGAAGGCCCCTCGGTACCATAGCTTTCGTTGTCTCTCCTACCTCGACAGAAAACGTATGGGACAAGGCGAAGGATAGGAAACAAAAGAAAACGTTTTCTTGAATGTGGCTCGGAACGGCAGCGCCTGGCACATGGTCCGGTCCTTGCAGTCCCTGGATACCAGGGCCGAATGTATGTCATGACAACCATTTTGCCCCGGTCATCATCTCGTGTAATGCGTCGTCGATATGTCTAGTTGTAGAGCTCTAGTAAGGGCACCATAGTGCCGTTGCTGCGCGGGGGTATTCTCGTCGACGATCTGAATGGGAATCACCCTAGAAACACACGCTTTTGTCGAGGTCTCGGGAGACTAGCAGCCATGCTTCGGAACAGCTAGAGCGAACATCCTTGTTGCCTTCTTTTTCCTTTCCAAGATGAATCGGAAGAATACGTATATGTACTATAGATTCCGTTCTTGTTGGATCCATTACCCTCTGTCCCAAACAATAGGCTGAAGTAAGAGTAGAGAGCACTACAAGTAGGAGTAGAAGATATATGGTCCGAAGTCCGAAACCGAAAGAGACCATGGTGGCTTTCGACTTTCGACTTTCGATAAGATACGAAGGGTAGCAGAGGTAGATGATCTCATGCGGTACGTACGTCGCTCCGTAGGACACGTCATCACACGTTCTGGCTTCCGCTTCTGCATCCGGTTCTTCTTTCGTCTCGTTGTTGTGTTTGGATCTTCGGACAACACCCACAACAAGATCAATCCCATCTCTCGTCTTCCTTGTTCGGTTGTTGACGAGAGAAATCCACCGAAGACAGTCGTCAGTGGCATTCCGATTTGGCAAAGATTGAAAAGATCCAAGGCAGCAAGGACAATCGGTGTGGACGAACAACAAGTCCTCTGTGGCATTACCAGCCGTAAGTCTAACTAGAAAGGACGCGTTCTTCAAAGAGGATCGTAGTGGCATCCATCTTGTTTGGAAGGGGCCATGTCCGCTTGAGTGTCTTGCCGCAATCATCGGATTTCAATTGCCAATCTCACATTTCTGTTTGTGCTTAATACTGTGCGGTGCCTTCTTCTCCTGGCTCCCAGAATCAACAACAAAACATCAAGCACAACCAGCCAACGTGTTGTGATTGACCAGAGTGTCAAACGACAAGACACACAAACCATTGTGTTTGGGGGAAATTCGATTGACACACTGTTAACAGAAACTATCTGCAATACCATGTTGTTGTTCTTTCGATCAATCCTGTTGCTTCTAGCTTGGAGATGGCATGACGTGCTGGTAAATGCTCTTGTGATACGACCACCATCGTCCGTATCCTCTGTGCCAGTTTCGCTCCAATCCAGTAGTAGAACGTTGCCGCAATCATGGAGGACGATCACTCATGCACACGCAACGAGCCGATTGAAGGCTGTGTCGTCGAACGACGACATGGATGATTTGGGATTGACACCGGAATTGCAAAAAATGACAACTGCCTTTGCGGCGATTGGCGATGACAAACTACGGTACAAACAGTTGTTGTACATGGCCAATCAATTGGATCCCATGGATGACGCTTTGAAAATTCCCGAGCACAAGGTGATTGGCTGTTTGAGCAATGTGTACATTCATGCCACGACAAAGGTAATGGACGATGACGACGACGACAAGATTGCCATTCAGTTTACGGGCGATTCGGACGGGTTGTTGACCAAGGGATTGGTCGCCTTGTTGGTCCGTGGCTTGTCGGGTTGTACGGCAGAGGAAATTCAACTTGTCAATCCACGCTTTATTCAAACAGCAGGCATTCAATCGAGTCTCACACCTGGACGCAACAATGGCTTTCTCAACATGTTGGCTCAAATGAAACAACAAGCTTTGGAATTAGCATCGTCGTCGTCCGAATCAACGTCGACCGAATCGTCGTCGTCGTCTCAAGCCGTCAATGGAGAGACTGCACCACCCGAATCACTTTCCATTTCAGACGATCGTCCCATGTACACGGCAATGATACAAGCCTTGCAAAAATTACAACCGACACAATTGGAGTTGAAAGATGTGTCCTATCAACATGCCGGTCATGCCGGATCCAAGGGGTTTGACGACGGCGAGTCCCATTTTGAATTGACCATTGTATCGCAAGCCTTTGAAGGATTGAAATTGGTCAAACGCCATCAACTTATTTACCTCTTGCTGGGCGACATTATGCCACGCATTCATGCCTTGCAAATCACGGCGGCCCAAACACCCAGTGAAGCCGCCGAACGACAAGGGGTCCAAACCAAGTCCTAGGTAGGTGTGTTAGAGAATTCATCTCGATCACAAGTCCAACGTTGGAGAAGGATGGTCGTTCCTTCTTGTTCTGTCGTTTTTCATAGTAGCTTATCACTCCAGGAGGTAAACTATTGAAAGCAATCACAATGAAGCATATCGAAAGTAGGAACTAAATAATGAGCTACATAGTAAGGTATGAGCTGAATCAAAGACTTGCTTCGGGAGTTCCATATCTTGACCAGACATTGCTTGGCATCACGGCACAACAATCTTCTACAAATCGTCGTCAAGTGGTGGCACCGCGTCAGCATTTGCGAGGTCTTGTTCGTACTGCTGGATCAGAGCAGCAATCAATGAAGTCTCCGGGCGACGAAGGACGGGAGCTTCAACAAAGTGAAGGTCGCGGTCGCCGGACAACTTGCGTGCCAAGCACAAGAAGGGTTGGACTACTTTGTAGTTCGATTTGGCGGAAACGTCATAGTACTGCAAATTCTTCTTGCGATGAAACTTGATTTGCTTGGTCTTGACCTTTCGGTCTTGGACATCAACTTTGTTGCCACAAAGTACTATAGGGATATTCTCCCCACATACACGCGTTAGGTCCCCATACCAGTTTGGTACATGGCTGTAACTGAGACGGCTAGTCACATCGAACATGATGATCGCACATTGGCCCTGAATATAGTATCCGTCACGAAGACCCCCATACCTCTCTTGTCCGGCTGTGTTCCAGACATTGAACTTGATGGGACCACGATTGGTCTTGAAAATAAGAGGATGTACCTCGTCCTCACCCATTGCATTCAAGTAACGCTTCACAAACGTGGTCTTCCCCACACCAGCTATCACAACGAATACATTTCAATGGTGAGGAAGAAAGAAGGATAGTGAAGCATGAAGAAGCGTCAGATCGCCAACTGATGGTCTCCCATGAATAGAATTACGAGGACGGGTACTTACAATCGCCCAATAATATTAGCTTGAACTCCGGCATGGTGTTGTTGTTGTAGGTGGTGGTTGTGGTAGTGGTAGTGGTTGTGGTAGTGGTTGTGGTTGTGGTGGTGGTTGTGGTGGTGGTTGTGGTGGTGGAGGTCGTCATTGTTTACGTCTTGCTCTGATTGTGACCACCATTCAAGGAAGATTTGTATTTGCTCTACGAGTATCCCGGAGAGTCGTTTCAAAACTGTAGGGGTACCATTCCTACGTAAACCTGCTGTGGAGGTATCTTTCGGAATTCGGAATCCGGAGTGCGTGTCAACGGCAGTCCCGCCGAGCGTGACGCGTTCTTTTGTCACATGCCTCAGGAGGTTGTAGAGGTCTCTACTAGTCCCGCCATTGTCTCCTCTCCCGAGTACGAGGCCTAGCTACTAGGAGTACAAGTAGAGGTAGATTTGGTTGAGTAGATCAAGTCTTGTGTGGGAACGGATTTCATAGGTCGCGGACGAATCGCGATTTATTTTCTATTCGATATCTTCTTGGGCTAAGATGGGGCAATTGTAGGGTTAGCATTTTGGTCGTTGGAGGCATATCGGAAAATCACGCACAATCGAATTGCCTACCAGAGGGGTGTATTTCAAAACGTTGGAGCGAGCCGGTGAGAAAGCATGGGCAATAGTAACGGAACAGGTTAACGATCCATCGACCACGTAACAGTCAGTGACATTGGAACAGAGAGCGATGCGAGAGCGAGAGAGAAGCAACAACGACAGCCGTATTCTCTACGATCGACAGGGGCTTACCGCATTGAACCAGAACGACGACGCCAACAACAACAACAATAACGCAATCATCCGAACGGAACCTACAACTACAATAGCTTCGATCTCACTTTGCTCCCGGGTGAATAAAGAAAGATCATCCACAGACCTTATACTGCTGAGAGGACATGAGAATGGCGGCACGGATCAATCGAGAGATGGATGATGCGTTGGAGGAGGAGGAGGCACAGACAACTCTCAACGATAAGGGGAGTGGAGAGAACGGGGAAGAAGAAGAAGAAGACGAAGTCTTTCAGGATGATAATGATGGGAACCAACAACACGAAGAAAACAACCCGCACTCTTCCAGCCACGAACCTCTCGAATCTCAAGCCTGGACAATAGAGGATGAGGAGGAGGTTCCACAGGTACTGAACATCAAGCAGAAGATGAAGGAGAACGATGGTGAGGAGGGTCCCTCGCATCGAGCAGCGGCCGTTGCCTGCATTGGGTTAGATCATGAACTCGTCGAGTCGGCCTTGTCTCGAACAAGTACTCCTCCCATTCACCATACTAGCAACACTACGACGATGACGACGACCACCACTACCAAGAAGAACAACCACCACCACAGCAAGGTACCCTATTCCACGGCAGCCCGGCAGGCCTTGAACATACAGGAGCAACAACAGGTACAGGGCACGCGAACTTTTTCTCGGAGGAGTTTCGATAGTGACGACAGTGAGGATTTGGAAAGTGCCTTTTGCGATGAACCCATGTATTCGGTAGATGATACAGAGGAAACAAGACGACCTCCCCGACGACGGTCCTTTTCATCATCATCACCGCCCCCCGAAGCGGCACCTCCGCGAAGAAACAACAACACAAACAAGAAGAAAAAGAACCAACAAACGCCATTCCTTGCCCCCAAAGACAAGGACCACAACAAGAACAAGAAACCTCAAGACGACGACGACGCAAGTTTGCCACTCCACGACACCAAGGATGAGACTGATCATCCGCCAAATACTCTGTTGTACAGACAACCAGAAGTATGGTGTTGCATTGTCTTTGTCATTCTCTTGGCCGTTGGATTGATTCTTTTGGCCGTGAGTGGTGTCGTGCCTCAACTCGATCCTTCGTCGTCGTCCTCATCAGATTCGAATTCGGAGGAATCGTCGTACGACACGACGGAAACCAGTCAAACGTCCTCTTCGCGGAGACCGGCCAATTATGACATTTTTACCGGCTAACAGTAATCCACACTTTACAAGGGGCCCTGTCAAATGTCTTTATCCATTGAACAAAAGATACCACCGCATCACATGAGGAAAGGACCGCTAGTCCAAACCCCCCAGAGGACAATGGATGGAGATGCGTGGAACCACCCTCCACGCTGGGTGATGTTACACAAACTATGCATTTCTCGTGTTTCTGTGTTTGTGCTGAACCTCTTCAGAGGCAGGCCAGGGATGCCTCCCAGTGTTTATGTTTGTATCGGGCCGTTTTGCTCCGGGCGTTGGCCGAGAAGGCAGTACCAACTACCTGGTGGTATTCGAGTCGGCGATTTTGTTGGACATGGTCTAGTTCTCTTTTTTGCGGGATATTTTATACACATTTGTTGTGGTCCAGGAGAGAATGCATGCGTGGAGACAAGAGTAATCCTACAAATACACTGGGAAATTGCTCGTGGATTGAATAGACTTGTTGGTTCCAAACGAAACGGTTACTCCTACAAATCTTCATGGTCGGCCAAGGCGAATAGGAAGATGATGATCTTGGTCCTCCCGCCATGAAAGTCAGGGAGAGTTTGGAGCCTACCTAGCAGCGGTCGACTACCTCTATTTGTTTCAGTCGTCTCGTGGGAGAATACTACACGTCATCTACCAAATGCTCTGAGACCAAGAACAAACTGGCAAGCTGCTGAAACTTTGTCTCTTTTCGTTTATGTGTCATAAAATGTCAATGCTTTTTCCAAATTCCAATTTGTCGAACGTCAAAACAAAGACACGGAGAGATTTATTGCTAGGAGTAGCTTATAGCCTGATATTGTCCCATATGGTAGTGCTTTCCATAAATTTGGTCCAGAAAAAGAAAAGGATAGTTCGTTAGTGTAAACTGACCTCATCATCTTCTTGTGCAAGTTCTTTCTTCTTCATTTTCACCTATTTTCACCTTGTTGTCGTCTTCCTTTGCACGACAGAAAAAGTTCTTCAAGCATGCAGTAGAGGGCCGTACACAAGTGTTACTCCTACCTAGGAGTAGATCAATTGCTTGAAGGGGTAGACACTCTAGAGGTGCCCCCCTGCTAGCAGTCACCCTACCCCCCAAGCAGGGGTGAGTTGTCTGGTCGCGCATGAATCGTGTATTTTGACAATTCAGAATACACGACACATGTGCGACTACCTACTCACCCCTGCTTGGGTAGCAGTCACCCAGAAATAACGACAAAGGGGTAGGCACGCGTGAATTTCGCTGATCGCTGGGTGAGGAGTCAGATTCCGGCGATCCACACATTTTTCAGGCTACTCCACACCTCTACTACGGCCATTTGTCAACTTTCAAAGTCCAGGACTTACTGGGGCTTTCGCAAACACAATGACGCCATACATGATCCGAAAACGACTTCTTCCCTTGATTCTGTTGGTTTGTCTGTCTGCAATGTTGTTGTGCGGAGAATTGGAGCTGGTAGGCGGATCCTCGGGGCAGAAGTCGCGAGAACAGTCTTCTAAGCAGTCACAGAAAGAAAGGAGGACACCCAAAGTCTCCTTTCTTTTCCTGACAACGGGAGGAATGAATGAAGACTTGTGAAGTCGCTGGTTTCCGATGGATGAAGATAGACATTCTATCTTTGTGCATTCAGTTCCTGCCAAAGATGGAGTTGTTCCACTTGGCCCATATTTCTGTCCCTATGCGATCCCTTCTCTTGAAACAAGGTGGTGTGACCTACACAACGCCATGATGCAGACACTTTTGCACGCCTATCACCATGATCCCGATGCCAAACAATTCATCTTTGTCAGCACCACGAGTATACCCCTCGTTTCGTTTGACGAACTCTATGATTCTTTGATTGCCGACGGAGACAAGAGCCGAATATGCTTTACTCACCCCAATGCTGCGCAACGGATCTTCAAGGAATACCACGTCGAATTAGGTCTTGAGCTTAATCAGACTGGTAAGGCAGAAATGTGGTTTGACCTTTCGCGGCGTCATGTCGAGATTCTCTTAAGGTCACGCGATTCGATGGATTACTGGAACACCAAGTTTCAATTCCACGGTATTGGATGCCCCGACGAGACAATGATCCCAACCGCTCTATTGCACCGGATTGATGCTTTGTCAGAGCTGAAACAGTGTACCCCCGTAGGCCCGGACAGCCTAAACACGTGTTGCACGCACGCTGTTTTCTGGAGAGAAACAGCAATTGCCTACCACGGCGCAGATCTGAAAAAAACAAGTACTGCCAGAAATCATTCCCTGCTACGGTCTCTGGTATCAGATGATTGTGAGAACGCACCGTGTAACATAAGAAAGGTCATTAAGGAAGAAGGGCTAGAAGCTTTGAGAAAGAGTGGGTACTTGATGTTTCGCAAGGTTCATCCAGAGGCCAAATTCTCCACAAAAGACAAGCAACTTTTGCCACTCAGTGATGGCGTTCTTCAGTTTACGGAAGGACGGCCAGTGGCACCTGTCCAGGCTGAGAACGCATTGGATGCCGCGTTTGTCTGCAAGGCCCCAGTGACCTTGAAGAAGTTCCCACAACAAACGTTGGAATGAGCTTGGTCCGATGGACCGATTTCTTTTCGTCGAGAGTTCATGAGGTTTTGCTTTTCAAAAGTTGTCTGAGATGCTGTATGGACACGAAAAGGTGGTGCAGCATGGAGTGGGTTTCCGTAGACTTCAAAACGAAGAACGAATTGCAAAGACACTTGTCTTGTCACGAACGTGTGTACGACACCATTTCTTTCATCACTCGATTGTGTTGGGGTGCATGCATCTACTGTGTCGAGTCCATCAACCAAACGAAACGGACCATACAAACGGCGGAACCAACAAAAGAGAGGATGAACGTATGCATCCAGTCGGGAATGCGACCGACCATCTATTGTACAAATCCATCTTTCTTCGATCTTTCTTTCAAAGAAATTAGGTGTAAAAGAGCAATGAACAATGCCATTTTCCCTCCTGATGTATTCTATAGAAATAAACATGAGAAAATCTCGTTTCGTACTAGGTAGAAGAATCCCATGTTTGATTGGTCTGTTTCGTTTCTCTTCATGGATCTGTATCTCTCTTTTTGTGGTCAAGTACCCTCGAATTGGTCAAAACAATGGGATGGACACACTCATCCACAATGGAATGCTTCTTCTTCTATGCTCTTGTTGGTTTGTTTCGTGGTCGTGGAACCATGCGCTCTCTCTCTCTCTTTCGGTGTGTGTATGTGCGTTGGTTGGTTTGGTTGATGTTATACCCAATCGGCCGTGTGTTGTTTCAAAAATTCATAGGATCCAAATTGGACGGCAGCATTGGGTGCCATGCGCAACAAATTGGCGCCCAATCCGGCATAGAGACGCGCCACTCCACCCGTCCGAACCGTTTGTTGCAAACAATCCCAATAGCCGGTATAAACGGCCGTCGTGCCGCGACTTCCTTGCAATTGCAACAACCGACGAATGGTATCGTTGGGGTAAGTAATCAACCCTGCCATGACGCCACCCAATCCACCAAAGAGCATTTTGCGAACGGCGGGTGACAGAGTCGTCGAGTCATTGTCATGTGATTTGGGAAAGGTGCTCTCCAAGACACCGACGGTTCCAAATTTGATGCCTTCGTAGGGCATGGCACCGAGTAGGGTGGGAGTGACACCTTTGTACACGGCCAAGACTCCTTCTTCCTTGACTGTGACCAGTATCGTCGAGACAATGCCCTTGTAGACTTTTTTGTTCTCGGTACCACGGGCCAATTTGCCCGAAATGCGTCCTCGCGCAAAATCCAAGGGATAGGTGACCAAGGTGGCCGTCATGCCCGCCAGTCCACCGGCCAAAAAGGACCAACCGGGCGACAATTTGGTGGGTTGTTGTTGTTGTGGTGGCGGTTGGGTTTGGTAGACATAGTCCAAACTTGTTCCAATCGCTTGTCGATAGACGTCATTGGCGGAAAAGACCACCGCCTTGGCCGGAAAGACGCGCAACAAATTGGCCCCATTGCCGGCCCACAATCCCACAATGCCTTCCTTGCGTAAAATGTCTCGATACAAGGCCACAATACTATTCTTTTGACTGCTACTACTGGAAGCCGCGGAATGCTCTCCGGTTTGCGACAGCATTTTGATGCGTTCCAATGGATTGGTGGCCGTCTGTCCAAACGACAACCAACGAAAGATATGGTGTCGCATAATGTGAGAAGAATCGTCCAATCCACACCATTTGTTGCCAATCGTTGTAGAGTCCCTTCCTACCATGTTCTCGTACGTGTAGTACCTACCTTGGCAATCATTCCAGCCACTCCACCACACACCATGCGTCGTGTCACATCCGTCGAGGATGATGACGACGACGACGACGACGAACGGGGTGCTGCCGTCGCAGAAGCCATTGTACGGTGTAGTTGGGCCGTCGAAACTACTTCACTCGAGGGAGACAGAGAGAATGCTCCACACAAGTCAGTGGTCTGTTGCTTTGTTGGATGGTATCGATTTTTGTGCAACCCTACTACCGTAATTTGCGGATTTCTGGTCCCCCGGAATGTACAAAAATTAAGAGGAGGGGGACAGGACTACGCAATTTTGGATAATTTTCTACTGTAGTATAAAAATGTGAGACGAACTACCTACACAGTCTGGTATGGAGTTAGTAAATTAATTTTCAACCTCGGGGCTGTAGAGAAGGTTTGGTCGCACAATTCCAGTCAGGGGAAAGACCGTGCTTCAATGCGTAGCCTTAACCCTAATCATAATACCCATCATGCTTTATCTCTTGTTTCTCCTCTTTGATTCACTCCCATGTAATGTCAGGCAGTGTGATAGAAAGCTCGGAACGTGAGGAATGTGGGGGTAACCCATAAGCCCAGAAAGAACCTACAGATAAAAAGTTAGGGGGCCATGTACGTTTAAGGGGAGTGGGGGGGACAGGACTATAGGGGGGACAGGAATCCGCAAATTACGGTAGCTGCACCCAAGAACTATACATTGGAGAAAGGAGAGAAATCTTTTTGAAGTTTGCAGCACGTCTCGAGTCATATACTCTGTAGCCTATACTCACTCCCCATGGCCTAATGAAAGATGGGAATGCGGCGAACTCCAAACCCAGATGGGTCTGTCTGTCGGCGCATCCACAATAGCTATGCCTCCCAACTCTCTAGCTAGCTAGAGGAGTACTCCTACTTGAGTAGAGCTTCAGAGAGTACTCCTAGCATCTAGTTTATTTACCATTTTGACTTTCGTCACCATGATAGAAGGACGACGAGAGAGAGAGACGAATTCACAATCATCCATCATCCAGGCATGGTCCCCATAAGAACGTCGTGAATGCTTTCTGGATGATAACACCAACAACAACATGGTCCAACCACCACCCCAACGATTGCCGCGACGACGACAACGACGACGACGGCCCATCATGGTCGTGATACTCATGGCGGCCGCATTGGTGTTGTTACTAGCCGCAGGAGTCGTGGTACCCTTGATGCGATCGTCCTCTTCTGCGTCTGTTTCCTCCCAATTTCAAGTCATGGAATGGTTATGGAATCATGGAATCGGATCGAATGAAACAATGACGGCGGATTCGTCCGATCACCAACACGAAGAAGCAAAAGAAGAAGCACATCCACACATCCACCAAAGACAACAACAACAAGAAGAACGACGACGACTCCCCGTGAATCATTGGCCTAATGCTCGTCGTACAAACAACAACAACCATCAACTCGACGACGACCAAACGTTTTGTCGTCAGCGACCCTTACCCTACGAGAATCAAATTCCTTTGGATTTGCAACCCTTTGTGGACGGAATTTCCTTGGCCTTGTTGCAAGAAATGGAAACCACCTATCGGACACACTCTTCGGTCCGTCGGGGACACATGTTTCATGTGCGAAACAATCAAGTCTATGCCAGTTTTGCCACCCACGACGATTTGGAATGGTATATCAACCGTGGTCGAACGCAGCACAAACACCAAAAGGAAACCAAGACCTTGTGGTGGCGGGGCCATGCCTGGCATCGGACACGGTCCTATCAAATGTTGCGTCTGATTCAAATCTGTGCCTGTATGGTTCAATTGCCCGACCTGGATGGCTTTCTTACCTTTGGAGATGGCCCACCGCATCGATCGATTCAAAAATCCTCGTTTCATCATGACGACCACATCAAGAACAACAGTACATATTTTCCCTATTTTACCTTTCAAAAACGCCGGAAGGATGTGGGCATTTTGATCCCCTATGCAACTCTGGCGGAATTTGCCGCGCACGACTTTACCCAACAAGCCGTGGTGCGGTATCCCTGGTCGTCCAAACAAGCCTTGTTGTTTTGGCGGGGTGGAACTTCGGGCGGTCCCTACCATCCCAATGGTGACTGGCGACAACGGAGTCGGTCGCAATTTCTCTTGGCCTGTCAAACGCATCCGGAGTGGTGTCGGGCCGCCTTTTACAAGTATACGGCCGCCGTTCACAATGCGACGGCCACCATTGCCGAACTGGAAGCTGCCCTGGGACCTCGACAAGAACCAGTTCCCTTGTTGCAGCAATTGCAGTATCGCTATTTACTCTTGTTGCATGGCAATGGACCAGCAGCGGGACGCACCGAAAAGTACTTTGTCGGCAATTCGTTAATCTTTCTCGAACACGACCAAGCAGAAGCACAAGAAGAAGAAGAAGAAGCATGGGACGACCACGACCCGAACCATCCGACAACAAACAAGCACAACAACAATGAGTTTGTCGAGTTTTATTACAGTGCGCTCCAGCCGTATCGACATTATTTGCCCGTCCGCTCGTCGCCATTGTCCACTCCCCGCAATACTACTACAAATTCTTCCTTTTCTTCCTCCACGTATTTGGTGGATCAAGTGGAATGGGCCTTGACCCACGACGCCCAAGCACAACAAATTGTCCAACAACTCTTGACGGAAGTGACGCCTAGTTTGTATATGGATTCTGTCGCATGTTATGTCCAATCCTTGTTGACGCACTATGCCGCCCTCTTGCAGTACAATGTTTCGGCGCATGCGCCACAGGACATGTTTCACAACAACCAGGATTCCAACGAACAACGACGACAACAACCCAAACGCTTTGTTCGTCGAGTGGACTTGGATCCCTGGGGAAAGGATCAAGAACGATTTGCCCCCTTTGTCTATCGACACTGTCCCAAACCGTCCATGTTGTCATCCTGGATGGGTTGGACGTAAATGAGTGTGTGTCCGGTAGGACAATGGACGAACTGTATGATTTCTGTACAGCTCACGATGAATTTCGCTTGTTGTTGCTGGATGACCAAAACATGGTTTCCGCAAAAGGAGGAACTTGCATCACCATGACCAATGGACGTGCAAGCAATCGACATCTCTACCTCTACCCCTCCACATTGATCCAGGACAATCAAGTCGTGGTCGTATTGACCGACAAAAGGACGAGTGGACAATGAAACTGTATAGCACAGCAACCAAGGGACAAGTGTCTGTGCCTTGCCGTCCATCAGTAGAAGGAGACGCTCGTTCGTCCGCATTGCTTCTCGTTTTCAAAGGAAGCGGGGGTTCAAACAACAAGAATACCACTACCAATACGAATAATACCACAGCAACGACAGGGGATTCCCCTCAAGCACAACAACTAGCGCGATTGGTTGATCGCCAGGCCCTGTTGTGGCGTGCGGCCGTCCATGCCTCGGCCGCTGGACAAGCCACGGCCAATGCAAATAATACAGGCACAACAGCGACCATGACCAACAACAACACGTCCAATGCTGGTCAGGATCGTGATTTTTGGTGCGGTTTCTTGTTGGGATTCTTTGTGGGTTTTGTCATGTTGATTTGGGTATAGATGCCGACCGTCCCACATGAGCAAAAATTGGGGATCTTGGCATGAATCACGGTTCAATTGGCGTTTCAGCCCTCCCCCAACCTCAAGAGAGCGACGGCAATGATGGGGAGGATACCTTAGGCAACAATCACCAATCACCACTCCATGATGACGGGGCATTTCGCCAAACCATGGTTTCAAAGTCAAACGATTTGGAAGCAAAGTGGATGTGTCCATTTACTGGCATCCATGTCCGACCATGCAATTGCTCCGTAGGAAGATGATGACGTTGTCTTGGGATGATTTAGGCATGGTTGCTGTCGTTGCTTAAAGTGTCGGGAAAACCTCAAACATCAAGTTCATCCGAATGCACTTCAGATGGCGATGTATGCAACGATTGGGAAACAGAAATAGAATCCTAAGTTGCTAGATCGTTTTACTTATAGTTCCGATGTCATGGGTAGGCGACATAAATATACTCCTACATAGTGCGGAGAAGTTTGAATCCCATGCAAAGACTTTGACGAATCGAGTTGTCTTTTGAAGGAACAAACGACCAAAATCAATCAACATGATTAACTGGGAATAGTTGCTGTGGCAACATGTGTCTGCTGCTTCCGAGTCTGCAAACGAACGAAGTCGAATTTGAGTCGGTTCTTGGTAGAACAAGCACCTTTCTGGTTGTTTTGGCTGTCCGCAGAAGCTCCGTTCATGGATTTGGTTATGATCTTCTCCATCCGCCACACGACCGCACTGGTCGTTCCGGTCAAAGCTGAATCTTGATGCGAAGCATAGAACTTTGCAGACACTTCGTAATTTCCAGGTAAGGTCTCGCTGTTTTGTTTCACCAGATACACTTCGGGACCATATCCCCTGGTAAAGTCTCGACTCAAGCAACTTTCCTTTCCTTCTTTGTCACCATAGTAAACGACATTTCCCGAGGGTTCTTTGACGTGCAAATCTACATCAGTCCTGTCGGTGTCCCAGCCAAGCCAAACCATCAACGCTGGGTCAAACTTGGGACAATACAATGGCAATTCACATGTGATAGGGTCCGTTGTGTCGTCCATTCCACGAAATAAGTCCAAGGCGTCTGAGGGCCATTCGGATAGTTGTGTGATGCGATCCGTAGAACCTTGTCGCAAAGCTTCGAGCAACTCCTTGCAGTAATGAAGAAGAATTAACACAGGCCATTCGACTTCCGAGAATCTCTCCGCCCAGTGATGTTTCAATACATGTACCAGGTCCGCCTGAGCCGTCGCAAGTTCACGGTGTGCAGAATCTACGTCGGAAGACCAACTCGTTCCCTCTGTGGTCATGTTGTCAGATTGAAAGCATGCATTCCACCACTTGTGGAATCGCGATAGACTTGAATCAATGAAACTTTGGGGTTCGGTTGGTCGAAGCAGTTTCACCTTGTCAAACACAGCAATTGCCAGTCCCAATGCCTGAGGGGTGGAAATTGAAAGCAGAACATACCCAACGCTTCGCAGCATTTGAGCATCGTCAAGGCCACTCTCAAGACAATTGGTGGCAATTCGGATTGCATCTTGCAGTCGCCCGACTTTGGCTAAAACGCGAGCAGTGCTCAAGTACAAGGAAGGTGAAGCAGAATCATAACCTCCGTACGATTCAAGCTCATTTCGGTACACGAGTTTCCATCCATCATCTGGGTCATTGTCCATGCGTTCATCAGAGCCATTCTTCTCACTAACGACTGGTTGAATGCGACTCTCAAGAGATTGCATGTACTCCTCTGCTGCTCTCGGTAGACACTTCTTTTTGGTACTGTCGTCAGTTGCAACCGAGACGTCTCCTCCAGCACTATTTTTCTTTGAATCATTTCCTGGCGCAGACGGAAAGCCAAGCGCACGACCCAAGCCACCTACACGGACAGCGGAGTTCTCAATCTCCCGCCCACTGCGAAGCTCGCCGATTTGATGGACCTCCTCCTCAGCCTCGGACCTTCCACTATGCATCGAGCTGTCAAAGCTCTCCGCGTCGTCCTCATCAGATTCGCTGGCCCTACCATACGGGTTCATTGCTGTCTCTCGATAACACAGCCCCCCGCCTGTCTCTCCGTACCAAAGCTCCTCCTCCTCCTCTTCTTCCTCCTCATCGCATCCCACACAGCATTCCTCCATCTCTTCTTCGTGTGCTGAAGGTGGCATTGCACGTTCTAAAACTTTCCGTGACATGGGCGGCGCCGAGAAAAAGTCGTTGAGCCTTTGGGCCAATCTCACAACACCCTTTCGTTGTACTTCATTTTTGAGACCGCCAAGCTCACCCATCGGAATGCATTCTCCGTCATGTTTCTGGGGATTCTTTTCACCGAGAGCCACCTTCTTTTGGAAATGATCTCGAAGTTCTGGTTCCAAAGGATGTCCCAGAGGAGGTGCAATGTCGTGTTCCAGAAATTGCTCGCGTTCATAGAGCATGAGCAAGGTGCTTTCCGGGCTACAGAAACCATAGGTTGCGGCAATCTCTTGCAAGAGCGATGTTAGACTCATGCCCGACTTGATGGCATCCTGTTGGGTTTGTCGATACACGTGTTCCGCATACAAATGCCCCAGAATCCGAGCCAAATCACTGTTTCCAGCCAAACCCGACTGGTGTTCAGTAGAACTATCATCCAGAAAGAGTGTCGGGCAACGACGTGTGGTGGTGCAAGCATCGGCTACTTCACAATCCGTAGCGGTTGTTTCCCACTTGCGAGACGAATCAAAATTGAAGCACAGCTTGTAGACCGCTCCATTTACTACAATCTCTGCAACAAGTTCCGTCACTGGATCGGGTCGTTCGTCATTCGTTTTGCTGTCCTTGTCGGCCAGAATTCCCGAAATTAGCAAACCATCCGTTGGATGAATGGGTTGATTCAGAACGGCAAGCCGATGATCTGGCACGCAGCAAAAAACATCATCAATCTCTTGCAAAAAGGCTTGGTCACTTTGGTTGGTCTGGATGCGACGAAGGATCGCGCGAGGGTACAGGATACCTGGAAGATAGGAGGTGTCTTTCTTGGTAAAAACAGCCCCTGGTCGGCTGGGACACATGGCTGCCAAACTAGACAGGGTGGGGCCATGAATCTTTGTGGTATCGGTAATACAATGGACTGGAAATGGGACAGTCGGAAGCACATTGGTTATGGGCGATGCTGTGGAGGCCGTTGAGTCGACACCATCCGTAACAATCAAGGCACAATCTACAACATTGGTTTTCCGTTTAGCCAATTCACACACTGTGGGAAGTAGGACGGAAATATTCGTCCCACCCTCATAGTCAACCGCAGACATTGCATGGAGCAAGTCGTCCGCTGTAGAATAGACCCCCTGTGGACGGCATTCCACCATGTCAAAGGTGTAAAACTCCATGACAACCGTTTCATCGTTCTTGAGATTGCACTGGGCTTCGGAGAAGAGTTGACGCAATCGACTTTCTCGGTTTGTAACCTGAGCCTTTGTGGGGATCATGGAAACAGAGGTATCTTGAAAGAGAGCCATTCGACGAATCGTACTTGGCTTGCGAGGTTCTAGATCATCCACAATCTCTTCCAGAGGTGGGATATGACAAACAAAGTGCGTCTTGTTACCAAAGCACGTCCCCACAACGGCACCGGCTGAGTTCGGGCGATCAAAATCACCGTTTTTCATTATCTTGGCGTCGTTATCGTCACTACTGGATGAGGATATTGTCACACGTTCGACCGTCATGGGCATCTTGGAGGTTGAGCTCTGCGTACTAGTCTCGAGGAGGGCAACCAATTCTCCTACATCCGAGTGTTGCAGCAGCATTTCCACTCGACATTGCACAGGTGTTTGATAGGGCAGGGGTGATAGTTCCATTTCAAAGACGTTGGATGCAGCCAATGATTGAGCCACCGAGGCAACCTTTCGGCCCTTTTCCTTTTCCTTGTACACAACTGTGGCGGCTTGCTTTTTGGGTACGGCCGTGGCTGGATACCAAATACCATCATCACTTCCATCCGCACTGTCTCGCTTTATTTCAAACCGCTTTACTGAAGCAGAAGTTGGAAGCGTCCAATGCAACTTGGCAGCGACCGTGTTCTTGTTGACCGTTTCATTGACAAGCTCCAATTGGACCGATACCAACACTTGTTGGTTCAGAAACGGCAAGGGTCGATCCGGTGCACTAACCACCGCCTTTCGAACCGTAATGGACAAACTGGTTTTCTCACCGTAGACTTGAACGGAAAGACCTGCTTCTGCTGTACCTGAGGTCGCCATGGTTTCGCAAGAGCTCTTGTTGTTTTGTGGTTCCCTGATTCGGTTTCCGTTTTTGCGTCTGAACGACAGAGGCTCGTAATGATGGAAATAGAACGTCTTGATCACGTCTCACCTGATTCGTGTTTCCGGGTGCTAAGGATCCATCATCGGCGCACCAATTTCGTGGGGTATTAGGTACGGAGTAGATTCCAAGGCAATGACATCGTTCTAGCATCTGTTTACGTCTATCATCATTGAAAGTGAATCAACCATGATACCTTCGATGGAAACAACCGCACAATCCATGCCGCTGTCGATGGATACAACAGCGCAACCCATGGGGTGGTTTTCCCATTTCCCATCCAGAATTGGATACACATCGATCCTTTTTGCACTCTCCAAACTACAGCGACCAAAATGCGATTAACTCGGGGCAACAATAAGCAGCACATAGCTATGTCGTCCGATGCCGGCCATGACGACCTTACCGGTCCTCTCGCTTTCCCAATCCGATCGATTTTGTCGTAGCCGGTCGACATGTTTGATTTTTCTGAACGACGACGGCTCTTATCCAACGCAAAAAAGGCATGCCTGTTACAATATAGTTCAAAATACTCTGTTAGGGCACATATAGGTCTACAATCAACACCATAAACCCAATCCCAAGAACCATTCCTGGTTGTGTTGGACGCATCTCGATGGAAAATTCAAAGTACATAGGAGATATGGAGCAATAATAGAGGAGTACTTCTATATTATATCTTGCTACCTTTCCCTTTTGTGAGCTACCCTTTACGTGGGTATAGCGCGACCATCGTCCTTCTCTGCGCGTGCCCTTCTACGGGCGGGCGGACGAACTCTACACTCTTTTTCAAAACGACCAACGCGCAAGCAAAAGGAAGCAAGACGGGCGATGAACGCTCTCTTTCATTGATTCACTTCCATCGTCTTTCATGTCATTTTCATTTGTTCTTGTCTCATTAGCTTGTCTCGGCACCAAAAGAAAAGTCAATCCAACATACAAAAGTAGAGCGTGTGGTGTTCCAAACGAACAAAAAGAATTCCACCGGATTTCTCTACCCCTATTAAACCACAACGCAACAGTTTCGAGCGACCCATCCGTTCCTGATTGCCTTTACCCACGCTGATTCCCACCTGACATATTGTCTGTGGAAAAACAACAACACAAGACCAAGAACCGCAACAAATGAGACGATTTCGTCCTGTTGATTGAAAGAAAGAGTCAGTTTTCGTTCTATTCTGCCCATCATGTCGGAGAACAGAGATATTGCGACCCAAACCAACATGACCAAACCACCAAAGGCAACGGCACTCTCTGCCACAACGCGCGAAACATCTCTTTTCTCGCTTTCATCTACATCAGACCTTCCCCCTCCCAAACTTCCTCCTCCTCCATCTCGATTATTGTCGTCGTCCGGTCCTCGCCTGGCGCGGTCCCTATCACGAGTCTTTACCAATGTTCCCTCCGATCGGCCGAGCTTGTCGCAATCCCAAATGGATGTGGTGGAATACTTTGCCCATCTCGCCTGTCTACAACCACCCTCCACGGCCGCTCTCGTGCAGGACTATGGTCATTTGCAAACGGCCCTGCAAGTCCTCTTGTCTGTTTCGTGGAACGGAACCGAGGAGCGGACAAACACTCCAGGCCATCTCAATAGGAATAACCACCAAAGTGTCTTGATCCGTCGGGGCCGCTTGTGGACCCGTTTGCAAATTGCCTTTTTATCCATTTCCTTGGGATGTCTGCAGACCTCCGCAACGGATGAACCTGAGGACGATTGGAATGGAAGCGATACGGAAGGTTTGACTCGACCGGCCCACCGTATTCCGGCTCGAGAATGGCAAGCCTTGGAACAGGAATTTCGTGCGGTGCGTCAAACGTGCTTGCAACCCACCGCCAATATGTTGTTAGAGAACCCTACGACGACAACAACAACAACAACAACAACAAACCGGAACCACACAAATCTTGAGGAAAAGACACAAGACGGTGATGCGGTGCACGAACATGCCATGTTTCAAGCCGAGTTTCGACATGTGGTACAATTGCTTCAAGTTCAACGAGTTCTGGCCACGTTTCGACAACGATTGCAAGATATTATGCGTCAATCTTTCCAGAGTACGACATCTCATGACCCTCCTGCCATGCCACCATCACGATTGGGAGAAGAAACAGACGTACCATTGGGCCGTGGTGGTGACGAGAGGGCCAGCCTCGAACAAGCCGTGCACGAGTACAGGTCGGCATTGTTTCGCATCTTTTCTTCCGAAGGTAACACCACCGCACGAAACAGAGGCCTTCCCTCCTCGCTCACCCAATTTTTAAAGCAATTGGATGGGATGGATCCTCAGCCGCAAGGCCTCTACGATGATGCTCTCGCCGTTTCATTGGGTGCATCCACCACGTATTCCTTTGCCACACTCCAACAAAAGGTAGGTGTGCGAATGAAAGGACTGAATCGTTGTTTTATCATGTGGATTCTTTTTCTC
Organism: Epithemia pelagica; assembly: GCA_946965045.2. Classification (NCBI taxonomy): domain Eukaryota; phylum Bacillariophyta; class Bacillariophyceae; order Surirellales; family Surirellaceae; genus Epithemia; species Epithemia pelagica. Next base: position 515,759 of record OX337239.1, on the reverse strand, counting down.
ATTGCATTACGTTTTCGTATGGTACCTCTTTTTTGTTGACCTTTAATGTTTTACTCCGACTGCCAAACTCTTGTTCCAGTCACGAGATTTGTTGTTGAAATGGTCGGAACGTATCTTGACAATTCCCACCTTTGTTCAATTGGGTTATGGAGGTGTACGAGCTCCCCTAGTGGCCATGGACGATGAAGATCATGATCAGGACGATGTTTCCAGCTATGGCATGGACGACGAGGAGGAAAATGACCTGGAAACCAATGGCATGCCAGACGAAACCACTGCAGTAGCTGTGGCCACCCATTCGCGCAGCCCCCACAAGGGTGGTGAAGCGGATCCCACAACATCTCGCTTGTCCACATCGACACAACGCCGTCCACGAGGGAGCAACGAGAAGAGTTTGAGTCGCATACGTACAACTACCAAAAAGGCCAAGACCATGCCGCGAATGTCATCGCCTAATGCGTCGTCATCTCTGCAAGCACCCGATCCACCTCCGTCCGATCATCGTACCAACCCAGACTCGGCCGTGGATGCCGAATCCACTACACCTTCCACTTCCAAAAGAGAGAATGCACACAGCGAAATCTTGTCTCAGGAGGAGGAACAGGAAACGCGATTGCGACGAATCTCCTTTCGAACCAACAACTCCGTATCTAGCCCGTCCTCCACCAATAAGCGCCGGGTGGGATTTTTTCGACCCGAACCAGATGGAGCCCACTTCCACAGCGACAGTCAGTATCCGGAACAGTTTCTCAAAGACATGTCAAACAACAACACGAGTCGAACGGATGGAGAAGAGCCACCAGATCAAATTGGGGAAAGCAAAGACAGGAACGGAGAGAAAGAGGATGAGGAAGGACAACACAACGACAAGGATGAGGAAGATGATTCGGACCTGCTTCGTCGGCAGGAAAAAGCCTGGGAGGAAGAAGATGCGAAAGAGCGATACATGAAACAAGTCCAAGGACAAAAGCAGCACCAGCTCAAACAATCATCTGTGGAGACATCCAAGACTCCGAGCACGAGCAATCAATCTCAGACGGAAACCAAAGACGAGGATGCCAATGGTGCTCAGAAAGACAACTTTGTTCGGCAACATCTTCCACGAAAAGCGCCGCGCAGTCATCCGAAATCACAACGAGAGCCATCGTCGATTCCTTTGAAACAAAGCGGCAATGCGTTACGATCGTCCATGGTTACGTCCCTCGCAGCTGCGGCAGAGGTGGCCGCTGCGGCTGTCCCAGAATTGACGAGTGAAGCAGAAGCAAAACGTGCGGCTGCCGAACGCACCGCGAGCATGTCTGCGACGTCTGAAATGGACGAGAATGTTACCATGCCCAGTCGTTTCAATGATGACAACGAGGAGGAGAAGGATGACGTCTTGAATGAAACATCTCCCACTGGTAGACGGAATGCTCCTAGCGAAACGACAAAGCGAAATTCAGACAAACCTCCCCCAATCGCAGCGGTTGCAATCAAAGAGGAGGAATATTCACCGCAGGGAGATAAGAGACGTAGAGATGAATCCACCGTGCAGACGGCGGATGGTCCAGCACCAAAATTATCCAGGACCGAAGTGAATCGAACGATAAACGCATCCGCGGCTCCTATTTTGAATCTACCACGACCACCGCCATCGCGATCATCCTTCCGGTTAATGATTGAGGATGTGGAGGATGACGAGATTGTCGATCCAGCCAGTCAGAATGTCGGCGGATCCTCCCAACGGGCACGAGTCAATCTTCCAGGCCACGGCCCCCATGCAGCTCCAGCGCCGTTGTCAACTCAAAAGTATGAGGATGAGATATGGAAAGATCCGGTGAGTGTTAGATCGGCACCACGCCGTCGTAATGCCTGGACCGCTGACGAAAGCGAGGCGGTATACGAAGGATATATGCGCTTTGGTCCCAAATGGCGCATGATCAAGGACAATTGCGACAACCGCCTGTGCCGCCGGACCAATGTCCAAGTCAAAGATCGGTTCCGGACTATGGTGAACCGGGGTGAAATCAAGTTGCCGCCAGACATGGTCTCTTCTTACAAAGCCGCCATGGCCTCTAGTTCCTGTTGAGGAGGTATGCGAAACACGGCAAACGTTCTCGCCATCTCAAGTATTCAATAGATATAGTGGGCGATGTTAACTCATACATCTATAGAAATAGTGATCGATGTTTATTCATACATCTATTGTGAATGACAATCCATGTCACAGCGTTGTTGTTGTCGTCGTCGTCGTGTGAGAGACTATGATTCTCTTTTGAAGAGACTTGTGATGGCCAGGCCCCAAACGAGCTCTGCGTACGCTAATCGAAACATGTCACAGTAGTAACTAACGAGAATCTAATGTGAAACTAGCTTTGTTTACACGCTGGATTGTTTGCTGGTTTCTTCAAAACCAAGTCTCGACAAGACCATGATCGCTCTCAAATGAGACGGAGGACAACGAAGAAGAGCGAACCAAGTGTGTTTTGTTTGATTGTTGTGTCTTGTGTTTTGTTGGATAACGACGACAACAACAAGGAACGCAGGAGGCGGCCAATTGAACGGGAACGAGCCGTAGCTCCAGCTCCTGGAGCTTATCATTAGAATACTGGGGGGACAAGTCTCCAAGGTGGACAAGGTCTTGATTCCCCGTGCCCATCAGAATGAGACCGTTACCCCAACACTACTTTGCATGCTCTTGGCGAAGCAACGCCCGTCGAAACGCCCGTCAGGCGGTACAAAAATGGTGACCAACTTGCAACTTGAACACTGCGTTCTGCTCCTGTAAATCCTATGTGGCAATCTGAGATGCATGGTTGGTTTGAACGGCAGATCGCTCAAAGGAATCTACGACATCAATTGTTTCTTTCAGCTGCCCTTGCCACATTGCCTGTTGCAGAGAGTCGACCGTTGTCTCAAGTTCTCTTAGAACTTGAGGCAACGGTCGAGTCTCCGAAACGGGCAGAAGCCATGGCCGTCAAAGACAAAGAACGCGATTCCTCCCAGACTGCCGTACAACTTGTCCAAAGTCAAAGTGAGGTTGACAAAATCAAAAGAACATGCTGACAAAGCAACCACTGCGGAGCTCTCGAAGCAGCATCTTGAAAAGGAATCAAGTGAGGCGACTTGCCAAGACCTCAGAAATCAGTTGGAGGAATGTAAACGTCAACTTGCCGACTCAAGCGCTTTGAAGAACAAGACGATCTTACCCGATCCTCCACTGTTCGATTCGGTGGACGGGATTCTTCTTGCCATTGTCCGTTCTCGCGAAATAAGTACGAGTACGAGTACCGGCAAAGCGCGCAGACTCTGCTTTTGGCTTTTGGGCCTCTTTTGTTCCATCCACTATTTGGGTTGAAGCGCGATGTTGTCTTGTTCGTTTGGGGGGCTGGTTTTTTTTTGTGGCTTTGGAAGATTTCGTCTCGGTTTTTGTATGGTATCGTTCATCAGGTCTCTCTCCTATTCGATTTTGGTGGTGTCCCAACTGTGACTCAACAGGAGTCGACATCCTTCCCCCATATCTTTGGCAGTACCCCCAAGCAGAAGGTCAAGCTTCATGTTTCATGTTGCACATGTTCCGTTAACGGATTGAATCTGCTGACCAATCAGCGACTACCAAACATCACCGCTGGGACTTTCACACGGCGGGAACTACTCCTACTATCTGCTCGATCTCAAACATCTCTGTCATCATCGTTCCCTGGCATCTTTCTGCTTTCTGCACAATCTGCCGGGGATCCAATGATGGGCCTTATCGTTGACCTGCTGTACCGATATAGTGCAAGTGCACCCCAATCTTGTCGTCATTATTATTTGTCATATCCCCATTGTCTTCTTTCCGAGTCTAAGGCGACCGCAAACCGCAATGCGTGACGTGTTCTCTCCGCCGGACGACCGCACATCTCATTCTTTCTTCCCCAAGTTATGCTAGTAGGTCTACCTCTAGAAGACCTTTTTCCATAGACACGGTAGGTAGGCATTCCAACTGCTCTCATGCAAGTAGAAAACTAAAGATTGAGTCCAATAGAACACTATAAATCAACCATCCTTGCTCGTGGCAGGGTCCCCCAGGCATAGACATCGTCTGTGTGTCAACAGATCGTGTGGTGCAATGTAGTTTACTGCTGGATCGAGTGGTGGATGTGACCCTTTATACGCTGACGGATACAATATACCACAACAGAATGAGAAGATTGGTATCTATATAGCATCACTACATCTCTTTTTCTAGCGTCTATCGGGTTTCTTGTTTCGATGCGGTATATGCCAAGGTCTCGTGTCCTTCTCGTTTGTGTGTGGCAAGTCTCGGGGGCAAGCTCGGCTCACATTTGGTACACCTTGTGTGTGTGCATGTGTAGAGCCACGGCCGATCCATGGATACGGTGTCAATCTGCCTAACGACGAGGAACACAAAATGGACCAAGGAATACGAGCAGCAGTCGTAGCAGTAGTCATATAGCGTGTATGGAAAGATGTGTTTGGTCTCGAGACCGGATCACCCAGACACGGCAGGCTCTGAGAGCACAATCTCTCGTATCCGAGGCCTTGTGGTGATGGTGCAAGTCTTGTCCGGATGTGTGGTCATGTCTAGTGTCTTGTGCATTGTGTGTGGTTGTGTGTGTGTCTAGTGGAGGAGGGTTTTACTGGGACGCCGCCGCCGCCGCCGTTGGACCCATTTGCCGTTTGGCGTGAAGGCCGTGCCAGACGAGATTGCGCAGCGGTTGTTCCAAACTTTCATCGTATTGATGCAACAAGTTGACGGCTGCCGTCGTGTCCAATCGCAACAGGGTGGCCCCTCCGGGACCCGTCGTCCATGATTCACATGACGACGACAAGAGACATTCTTCTTCTTCTTTTTTTTGGGGTGTTGGTTCCGTTTGATTCGGACCAGCCACCACTGACTGCACTTGTTCCCAAACGGCTTGCATCATGGCATGGGCAGGAGATGACGATAATGAGGATGAACGGGAGGGACCATCCATGGCCCTCAAGAACTCCAATTCTCCCAACACACCCGTCGAAGCACCTCCGGCGGCCGACCAGTGTTGGGTCAACGGATTGGCGTGCAAGGTATACGACGACGAGGAGGACGAATGGGGATTCGGTTGGACTTGGACTGTGCCCTTGTACAACCAATACAAGGCCGAATCGTCCTTGCTGTTGGCATTTGGTTCCACAATCTGTCCTTCGTCCAAGGTCACCCAGTCCACGGCAAAGGAGGAGAGGGTATTGAATTGTTTCAAGGTCATTCCATGAGGTTTCATCCAAATTTGGTAGGCCCGATATTCCTTGGAGGAGGGCACCGTGGAGGAAACGGCATGATGAGACACGTGTTGAAACAAACTGGTCAAGGCAACGTAGAGCGAGACGAGTTGAAAGATGCATTCTTCGGGGGCCGTAATCGACTGGGACGACGACAAGTGAAATTCCGACGTGGACAAGACTTGTGCCAGAACTGTGGCGGCTCGAATGCCCATGGTACACATGGAGGACGGAGCACCAAACAAGGCCATGGCATTCATGGCGACATGACTCACCAGGGACAAGCCATTTTCCAAGTCGATTGGTGCCGAATCCATGGCACAGGCGGATGCTGCGGCGGCGGCATGCCAAGGAAAGACTTCTCCCATCTTGTCCATGAGAGGTTGAACGACCATGGTTTGCAGAGCCACGGCGCCGGCGGCCAAGGGATGCGCCAATTGTACCAGGGAATCGCCTGGGGGTTTGTTGTTGTTATAATTGTTATTGTTTGTATTGTCCAATGGGACAAAGGCTGGTCGAGGAAGTGTGATGGTATCCGGATTCATTTGTTGACGGGTGGGTGTCCAGTGATGCGAGGCATGGTCTGGCGTTCGGAGCGTACTCGACGAAGAGAAAGCAGTTCGTGCGGCGACGACGGAATGGGAAATGGCAAAGGGATGGACGTCGGCTGCCAAAAAGGCGTTGGCGAGAGAATTTTTGCTAGGAGACAACAACACCAAGGTGGTGATGATGCTGCTTAGCAAGACATTGGTTCGGGATGTTGCAGGAAAGGTTGCAAATTGCATAAAAAAAGGTTCCGAAAATGAGGTGTTGATTTTTGTGTTTTATGAGGCCAATGGAAATGGGAAATGGTGGATCGATCGTGCCTGTGCCTGTGCCAATGTTGAGTTTGGACTACGGACAGTCGTGGACCTTCTATGCGGTGTTGGGTATTCCTGTGTGGGGGTACTCTTTGTGCTATACTCGATTCACAGGTTACGTCATACTTCCGAATTCCTCGTTTGCTACTACTGGGCTGCCGGATGATGAATCCTACGTGTCCAATGCTGCCGTCGCAGTTCCGATGTATATAAACATATAAAGTACTCACGACATGTCGTGATCCTGCCTTTCCGCATTGGTAATGGGGAATCCGTCCTAACAAAACGGAAATCCGCAACATTTTTTCTCACAAAGACACGCCCGAAAACAACACGAGCACAAAATCCAATGGTCAAACACGGACGAACGAAATGCATCGTTTGAATTCTTGGATGGTCCACACAATCGTGAAGCCGAAATCAAAACCAAAGAAGGTTGGAGAGGGAGGTCGAACACTGTACCAGTCGTGACAAACACGTACCTTGTTCCGGTGGGTGGTGCGAGTGAACACCACGTCCCGTCCATTGGGATCTCGAGTGGGTCGAAAACGGCCTTTCTCGTAGTACTACTACCTGCACCAAAATTTGTCATGGCTGCGAAACAAACAGACTCCGTCAGTGGAGTATTGGGATTTTGCAATGCCTCTTGGGACAATGTCTCATGTTCTCTGTTTTGTTGTTGTGAGTTGTGACAGACTTTGCGAAACCGAAACAGTCGTCTTGGTGGCGGCTCTGGCCGAAAACCCTCATGTGATGATTGTAGCTAGAAGTACGTCCTTCGCTCCTGCCGTTTGGGACAGACGTTTGGTACCAGTGTTGTTGGTGGGTTCCAACACACGGCTGTGGTTGCAAACTCTGCGTGACAAACGGTAGGACCGAAGGGCGTGTACTCCTGGAATCAATAAAATATCATGGAACCATCCCATGTTGACTTGGAACAGGAGGCTTTTTCAGTGGTCGAAAACGGGTCCAGTACGAACACTGGCGAATCATCATGCGCGCGCTAGTATTCAGATCGTCGACATGTGCGGACTTTTTCTTACAAATTTTCGAGTTGTTCCAATCGTTGAGCAATTTTCAATCCAGTTCCTTCCAATCCATAATTGGCTTCCAAATACTTGATGCGTTGCAAAATGGTAATGGTGGGCGTCGTGCTTGTTCGTCGTGTGGAGGTTGTGGTGGGAGTGGGTGCCGCACCGAGCCAGGCTTCGACGGCGGCCAATCGTTCCGGAACACTTTGTCCAATCGTCGTCGTTGGAGGAGGATTGGTGGTGGTGGCGGTACGTGATGGTTTGGATGGTCGTTTCGTGGTAGTAATTGTGATGGACGGAAGTTCGGGAAGGGGTCGTTTGCGAGAAGGACGATGAGTCGTCGTCGTCGGAGTCGTAGTGCTAGCTGCCACTGGCAAGGATGGCGGCGGAATGGGCACAGCCGGACCGGGCACGACATCTCGAATGCCATGTTCATGTCGGTAGCGTTGATAATTGGGACAGGCGACCAAATGCGTGCGACAGGTTTCGGGTCGTTTGCGACAAATATACGGCGTTGGTTTGTCGTTTGCATTGGTAGTACTGTTATTACTTTGGCTGTGATCCAAGTAGACTTGATAACAATGGCGACAATAAACATAGGTATTGCCACAGCGACGTCCCATGTCGAGAAATTCGGCATAAATCAAGGCATTGCGTTTGTAGGGACCGCGTTTGCTACCGTTGTTGGTAGTAGTGTTGTTGTGGTTGTGGTTGGTTTCGTTGGGGCCACTCGGACTGCCAAATGTGGCAAAGACACCGGTATCGGCCAAAGTTCTGCTGGGTGACACCATTACGGATGCCTTGTGATTGGCTTCCTCTTCATCATCATCATGGTTTGATTCATTGTCATCCTTCTCGTCGTCATCGTCATCACGATCCTCCTCCCCATTCTCCTCCACGGCACGGGTGCTCGTTTTCATGTTCTGGGTGGTTCTTGTTGGGCCATGGTTGTTGGTGTCTGTCTCTTTGGTGTCCTCCTTGTCGTTGTCGTCTTTAAGAGGGTCGTCCTTGTTGGTTGTGGCGGTGGTGGTCGACGTCGTTGGATCGTCTTGTCGTCGTCGTCGTGACGGTTGTCGTTGGTTTCTGTTTGGTTGGGAGTCGTTGTCTCTTTCCGCGTCGTGTTGTTGAGGCACGGTGGCAGTAGCAGTGCTGGCAGCGGTTGGAGGGAGCCTACTACGATTGCTATTGGTGGGTATTGCCATGCTCAATTGGTCGACCAGGGTCGAAGCCGCCATTAAATCGTCCATGAATCCACAAGAGAAAGAGCACCAAAGAGAGATCGACCGACTGTCCAAACCCAGAGTGTGCTTCAAAAGAGTCAAGAAGAGAGTTGTCGTTGTGTTCTTCTTGTGGTTGTGTGGACGACCGCGACGAAATTCTGCCAGAGCATGTTTTTGGCAGGACCGAAGGACGGACGAAATAGGACATTGGTCAAGATGTCAAACGTCAACCAGAGGATGACGTCACTACGAAGGAGCGACCGCCGAATAGATCTGGAGAGCTAAGCGATGGACAGACGGTTCAAAGATCCATCGCAATGATTGTGGATCTTTGTGAAGTCGGTTAACAGTTGACAGTTGACACACTTTCTCTTCAGGGTTCCATCCCTCCTCATCATCCACATCATGTCATCCTCATCCTCTTCTTCCTCCTCTTCCGCATCATCGTCACCGTCGTCGTCGTCTCGGTCATGGAACCGTATTGTGTGGAATCGGTTGGGTTGGTACGGTCCAGCCAGTTTGGCCGGTCTGGTGTACAATTGGCATGGCGATCGATCCTACATCGAGCACGAGATGGACAACGATCATTCTGGTCGTCGTCCAGGCTTTACCGAAGTGTGGGAATGCCGTCCGCAAGAATCAAGAAACAGCAGTGACACGAACAAGAGCAAGACAGTCGTATCGTGGGGCGTTGTGGATACCCGTGTGACCGATTTCGTGCCTTTGGCCTTGGTGCCACTGCCAGAACAGCCGCAGTCCCAGAATTCCACAAGGACCACTGCTAGTTCAACGACAAGTAGTACGACCATGGTGATTGTCCTGCAACACCGACCGGCATGGGCCGTCCAAGCCGCCTTGCGAAGCGGTCACATTGCTCATGTAGTGGTGAATATTCCGCATGCCGTGGTGGAATGGACCGGTCCCTTGCCCTGCTTGGTGGAGTGGACTACGAGTAGTACGAGTAATAGTAGTAGTTGCCGTGTCGTGGTGGGAGGATCTCAACAACGGATCGTGGATCATGTGTACCAATGGTATTCTTCGAACGAAACAAGCAACGACGATGACAAGGACAACCATGATGATGATGACGAGTGGATGGTCCAACAGTCCTTGTCGTCCGTTTTAAAGCCATCCTTTCAAGCCTTGCACTATGCCGATCCTGTCGCTTGGTATGGATGGCATGCACTGCAAGCACGGGCTGCGTATCAGGGTCACTATTATGGTGGGTCAAATGGCTGGTGGCGGAATTGGTGGAGTGGTCGTTTGGCCACGTGGTGGGAACGGTCCGTGGCCCTGGCACAATTACATCACGTGTCCCTGCACGAACAGGAAGATTGGATTGCCACAACATTGGCGCGAGTACAAGATCATTATCAGTTTGTGGCACGATATCTCCGCAAGAGAAAATCCGAGAGGAGGACCAAACTGCAACTCCTACTCTGGGATCATTTGATGCAGGCCCGAACCAATGTCCATTTGGTCACACTCTTGATGCCTGAGCAACAACAGCAAGACCATACTACTACCATGAACAACAACACTTCCAATTCCAACCGCCTCTTGATGGAATTTGTCGAGTCGGTCTGGAGGGAATTGGGGTTTGGAGACGTTACGACGACGACTGAACCAACGACAACAACGACGACTCGAACCATGAGCACTTGGTATCACAACAATTGGGTCAATGCCCACAATATATATTGTCAAGCGCCACCAACAGCAACTGTTGTATCCAACCAGAACCAACAAAGCAATGCGTGGTTGGAGCAAGCGCTCCAACACGTGGCGCAATCGTCCGTGCCGGTCCAATCCTGGGCGCCCTTGTTGTCGGAAGCGGCCGTACCATCCATGATGACACCCAGAGTGCTGGTTCCCCCGAACACTAATAATCACAACTCGTCGTCGTCGTCGTTCCATCCCTCGACCCGCAGCACACGGGCGGCGACTTCCAATGCTACTAGCAACAAGACCAGCAAAATGGATCCGGCACGACAGGCGCAAGAACACGGCGATCAAGTGTGGATGGCCACGACGGCCCTCGTGACCGTTTTGGCCCTGGGGTTGTCCACCCTGACAGCAACTACGGGGCTGGAATCATCGCAATCATCATTAACGGCTGGGGAATCCTAACACGTGGCGCAATATAGTTGACTTGATCTCCTTGTGCTTGGTGGTAGCAACAATCTTCATTGAGTTGATGGACGAACAGAGGAACAATGTTGGCCCTGGGGTTGTCCACCCTGACAACAACGACTGGGCCGCAATCATCACAATCATCATTAACGGCTGGGGAATCCTAACACGTTGCGCAATGTAGAGTACTGTAGTGTCGTGTTACAATTATGCAATGAAAACGCTCCACAGTCTGTCTGGTTGTTGGTTCCCAACAAAAAAGCAACAAGACTGCAGAGGCCGTGGATTAAGAGAGACATGGGTAGTATTGCAAGTCGGGGAAGGAAGTTGCTTGAATTCGACGGTGATTCGATCGATTGTTGTTGGCAGTGTCGTGTTGTTCCATCCTGTGAGTACTACTGGTCGTCAGTTAAAGGCCTCAGTGTTGGACTAGGTGATTCGACCTGGTGTTGTTCCATCCTGCTACTTGTGTATGGTACTTGGCCAGAGGCCATTGGCCTTGTTGGTTCTGCAACATTGACAAAAGGTCCACCTGTGTGATTCCACATTGACCTTCATGGCTTCTTCCACAACATTGTGCGTTGCCCTTAGATTCAGACAACATGATCCTGTCATCATGCTGTGGTCTCACTGGTGAATCTGCCACTTATGAGACGATTCTTCCAATGCTTGGACCTTTCTTCTCCCTTCTTCTTGCACTTGATGAATGAATGCACACCATGAAAAGGACATTGTTGTTGCCGCTTTTGTTGACATGGCTCTTCTTCCATCAATGGCGAAACGCATCCGAGTCGAGCATGATTGTGGTGCCTGTCGTTGTCGTGATAGTGGCACAGTTTTGTCGCCCTAAAATGTTCGTACTGTCAGTACTGTCCGTTGTGGTGCCTCTCAGCAAGCTTCAATACAAAAACCAGGTCTGTTTCATGCTGCTGACATGGTAGCCATGCAAACGGTGGCCATTGCAAGCTGGTTCGGTGCGTTTTACTAGAAGCACCGGCAGGTTGAGACGGACGAGCATGTAGTGAAGGAACCTATGATTCAGCCTTGCAATCTGCATGCTTTGGTTGGAAACTCGAGACATACGGACGAGCACAGCAACATTCATCATCGTAAATTGTCTTTTTGACGACGGTTCTGGTCCGACGTCGTCTTCCTGTCGAACAATCACCAGAACGTCTTGTCCAGATCCACAGGCTCTGCTCTTTTCTGTCTCGTCTTGTTTCATATGTAACGATCACTCGATACGAAAAGCCACGACGACTCTCCTGCTTTTTCTTTCAGTGTCATGGTCATGGTGAACTCGAGCTCCACCACGTACGGAGGACGGACGGTCGATCATTGATCGCGCCGTTCATGAAAGGGGGGCGAACATGCCCTCTTTTGAGTTCACCCCCCCCCCCCCAAATCCCAATATCTTTTTGCGCTCTGTGCGTATCTTTTGCACAGTCGGTGCAAAGAATCATCTCGACGGATCACCCGTCAATGGTGAAGAAGAAGGTTTGAATTTGCGTTGACGAAACCAGAATGGCGTGGAAAAGCCACCTGCAATCGCCTTGCGGGGAGCCGAAATATCTATGACGGCACTGCTTGGGGGAGAGCGACAAATTTTCCGATGAATGGGGACGTCGTCATGTTCGCATCGAATGCTCCAAGAGGCTTCAAGTCGGACCTAGCATGTAATCGCGCCAATGACGAGAAGCGCAACAGTACGGATCAAAGTACCGAGCACAGTTCCACTCCCTCCTCGTCCGATTGGAGTACTGAAGAATGAATCAAAGAAAAGGATCGCGTTGTCGCCCCAGGATTTCCAAGAAGAAGCACCCTTGCACGGACCGCGAAAAGCCATCATGATAACAAGAATCCTCCGCCAGTACCTTAATCAATCATCAACACAAGTGCACTGGTGATGATCCGTCCTCTACACACCAACCACACTTCGGTTTCCCCACACATCATCGTTCAATGGCAACGTTCATTGCAATAAGAAGGAGGAGGAGAAGTGTGGAGACGTTCTTTTGTCGGATTCATCGGACATGACCATGAGCCAAGCTAAATAAGGTGCACGAACAGATGTCAAAACCCATGGTTTGTGGCGGACAGGAGCAAACCATGTTGTCACTCGACTGCACTACGATTATCAGGACTACACCCAACAGCGAAATTGCGCCAGCGCACAACAGGCATCCTGTTTTGTCCTCCTTCTTGCTATTTTCAATATTAGCAAATGAATGGTTTCGATCGACGCATCAATAACTTGTAGACAAAATGACAACAACCACAACCAGTCGGTTATTTGGAACAAGGGCCACCACCAGCACAGCCTTGGGAATTGTAGCATCGCCTTATATTTACCGCGTCGACAGATTTGGGGCTCCGCAAAGACATTGACACCAAGAAAGAGGAACCAACGATGACCCTTCATAAGAACAAAACACGAGTCAAAAGCGACAATGGCACCACTACAACGACATCTACAATGCCCATTTGGTATGATGCATCAGCATCGGACCTTTGGATCCACCCGTTTCGTCATTTTGTCCGCGATTCATCGAACATAGCCACACGCCAAACCAAGGCACGGACAGATATGGAGACTCTCATGGTGCGTGGTGGAAGCGAGCAAAGTTCATGGAGCCAAGGAGCAAAGACCACACAGTCCTTCGATTGCGCTACAATAATGACAACAACACCCAAAAACTCTATCATGAAGGAGAGCACGGCAAGAGCTGTAAAATCAGGAGTCTCTATCCACCAGCAGCACCAAAACAACAAAATCCTCGCATGCACAACAGGCATCCCGTTTGAAGAGGCATCCCGTTTGGTTCTCTTTCTGAATTCAGGCCGTTCCTTCCACGTCCCAAAGATGCAACGAGACCATCAAAAACCGTCGAAAGATGATTCATTCTATTCAAGACCAGAGAGATTCAACACCAAAGAGAGGAGCGCTACTATGGCCATCCACCCAAGTGTGATTGCCAGAAATGACAGCAGACGCTGTAACATCTCATTATTTGCTACAAGGATAGCTGACCATGGCGGATGGGTTCGACTGTCACAGACGCCATCGCATCGGAAAGAAATTCATGTGCGGTCATATGCTATAAGGTGGTGCTTCAAACATGTAAGAACTTGCTGTCGAATAACTTAACCTAAAAATATATAATTAAGAACTGCCACGATCTCCTGTATTGTATGAGAGTATAATGGCCCATGATATAGTTTCCGGGCCCTTGGCCGTGCAAGCTGTTGCACATTTCAACTGCCATCGTCCTCGTTGTCACAATCACAGTAATCAAAGGTCCTCAATCGTTTTAGAGTCGACGACGAGATGGTGCAGGATGTATCATTGACATCTTCGTTGCCCGATCTTTCCAGACAATGATACCATTCAATCCGAGGCTGCTCACAAAGTTGACGAAAGCACCACGTACTCTTGTCCATGAGTGGTAATGTCGCACAGGATGGACTATTCCATCCACCAATCACGGCAACTTGATCGGCTACAGTCACCATACTGCAGTTATCAACGACATTGCGGAATGGTGGGAAATTCCACATTCGGTTGTGATGCGTATCCAAGATTTCCACAGTTTGATGGTCTCCCGCCACCACCAGACAGGATCCCACGGTAACCACTGCACAAGAAGAATCTCGCGAGGCCGAAAGTACCAGATCAGAGTGAGTCGTCCAACCAGACAAGGAGGAAATGAATGTAGACAGAGTGTCGTTTCTCTCCGCATTGTCACTAGGCTTTCCAAAGTCCAAATACTCTACTGTCGAGCCTCCAACGACAAAGATGCGGTGGCCAACGACCGCACTGGCACACCATATACGTGGAACGTTCATATTTGGTCCCGAAATGACAGTGTGATTGCTGGTATCAATGATATCCGACGACAAGTTGTGCCCTCCATCCCATCCCCCCAGTACAACAATGTATCGATTCTTCACCGTAACGGCACAACATCCATTTCGTCCAGTTGATAATCGACATTTCAATTTCGTCCAATGACTCTCATGCGTCATGCTTGATGTCGACAATGGTTGTAGCAAATCGTTGGCATCAATTTGCTCCATACAATCCAACATTGAATATCCATTGAATCCTCCCATCACGTATATACCTCCGTTGCACACAACAGCGGCATGTCCAGAACGTTTCTTGTTCATGGATGGCCCTTGTCGCCACTGCTTGTCTGGTTTAGCTAAATTCAATACAAGAACGGAATTGACATTCTCTTGCAAATGTTTGTATCCACCCAACACGACGACCGTATGATCGAGTACAACCGATGCATGAAGCGAACGCCATCCACCCACAAGAGGAGGCCAATCGTTTTCATTCCATTCTGCTTTCTCGTCCAAAAGGACAAGCCCCGACTGCCATGCTTGTTCTTGTAGCGTCATTGTCATGGTTCCGAACGTTGACTGCAGAATTTATGAGAATCAAGACACACTGTATTGTGAGAGGTTCTTGGGTTTGCTGCTCCTTGCTGCTGCTCTGATGGGTGCGGACTGGAAGCACGACTGACTTGACGAAATAGATGGATATCAACACGAGCGATTGCACCCTCACGGCGAGACAAACAACCACTGTGGTATCCTCACACGAGTCGCAGAACAAAAATGTCAGAATTGGCGCGATTCGTTCCAGTCAGTTTGTGGTTGTTATGCCACTTGCCATGGGCGGTATATAGAGTACTATACTCCAACAATCATGCAAGGAAGGCTCCGCAGTCTGTCTGGTTGTTGGTTCCCACCAAATACCGAGCGCCGACACTGCACAGGCCGTGGATGGAGACATGGCGAGAAACTTGTTTAAATTGGACAGTGCATGTGTCGGTCGTAGTAAATGTTCCAGGGTGACTTGACCAGTTGTTGTTCCATCCTGCTAGTACTGCTGGTCTTCGGCGCAATGCCTCGGAGTCCAGCATGACGGGTGCCGGTCGTTCTCGTGGTACTGGCTCAGCTCAGTTTCGTCCTGTCCTAGTACTGTGCATCGTGGTGTCAACCTCAAAGGTCTTTCGAAGGAGCAATAAGGCTTGACGTCCCCAGACATGAGTCAAGAGCCGAGGATCCGAGGGAGAACCCATACGCATACGTAATAAGAAGGTGAGATGGATCGAGAATGTACGAAAAAGATACCATCCCCCAAACCGAGATGCCGCCCCTACATTCTGGAGGCCCCCACTTCATCTCTTGGATCGCCCCTCATTTTCGGATCCCACATCAGTGGTTGTCAGTCTCGCCGTGAGGAGTTTGTGTTCGATATCATCCAAACACCTCCACGGTGGTATTCCGAATTCATAGAATATATGTGGTTTTGTGGGACTGTTGCGGTCCATATCTGTCTCGCGACGATCGCTCGTGTTTCGATCCATCCGTTTCGTCAAGTCAGTCGTGCTTCCAGTCCGCATCCATCCGCATCACAGGAGCAGCAAACCCACGACCCTCGCACAATACAGAGTCTCGATCCTCATTTATTCTGCAGTCACTGTTTGGAACCATGGACACGCCACTGAAAGAACGAGCATGGCAGTCGGGCCTTGTCCTTTTCGACGAGAGAGCAGAATGGAATGTAAACGATTGGCCTCCTCTCAAAGGTGGATGGCGTTCGCATAATGCTTCGGTCGTACTGGATCATCCCGATCAGGACAACAACAACAATGGACAGACGGTCGTGTGTTGTTTTCCTTACTAGCGAGTAAAGAAAAGGACTCTTGTTGCAAAATTGTGTGTCTACGGTGTTAGGTACTACGTCTCCGTTCCCTACTGTCATCGATGCGTTGAATCGTTGGTGGAGACGTTATGTCACCAATTTGGGCGACGAGATGTGTTATGGACGGGCCTGCCACCGTTCGTGGGATATCGCTGCCTCTAAGTATCTTCTGATTCACTTAGGGCCATGGACCGTTATGACAATGGTCATGGGATCCCGTCCTTAAGAACGACAATCGTTACATAGGCATTGTCGATCGTTACATAGGCATCGTCGCCTGGATCCATCGTCCGTCGTTTTGCATTTTGTGAAAGGCGGTTCGATGATGCGTTGGGCCTAATGGAGTCATGAGGTTTGCGTCTGCGGTCCCCCAAGGTCCCCATCAGTTACATATGCCCGCATGTACAATATTCGAACACTCCCTCACGCAGCGTGAAAATCTGACTACCAGCCCATAATACGCGTGCGATGCCGCTCGAACGTCTCTTTATCCAGTGCTTTGGTAAAGATATCCGCGGTCTGCAACTCCGTATCGCAAGGGAGGATCGTAATCTCTTTCTTCTCGACATAGGACTTGAAATGAAATAGCTTGGTACAGAGGTATCGCGTGCGTGGTCGATACTTATAGACCGTAGCCAATTCGTAAGCTCCGTTATTGTCTTCAAAAGCTCGACAATGTACTCTGGGTTGTGTTGACAGGACAGGGAAGCCGAGTGATTTCATCTCTTTCGTAATGTTCATAAGTGGAATGACTGTACGCTATGAAGTAGAGAGGCTGATAATTTCCGCTTCCGTTGTGGACAGTGCAATCTCGGACTGTAACTTTGATGCCCACACTATGGGACAACCTCCATAAAAGATGACATATCGGGAACGGGATCGGGCCATGTCTGATCGTGGTATTTCTGTCTTGTTGAAGTTGCCACAAAAATCGGCATCGGCATAAACGTCGAAATTTTCTTTGTCCTGTGGTTTGAGCACTAGTCCTCGTGACCGTGTACCAGCGAGGTAGCGCCCAATCTGCTTTACTGCTCGTCCATGTACCTGCTTTGGATTCGCGGAAAAGCGTGCACATTGATGTACTGCGTAGGATATATCAGGTCGTGTACTTTTCTCGAGGAAATTCAGTTTCCCGATGACCGAGCGATAGTTGAAGTGTCCATCAAAGGGGTCCCCATCATCATCGGCGCGCATCTTCACTGTGGTTGCTGCCGGCACGTCACGAGTATTTGTGTCCGCTGGTAATCGCAGATCATCAAGGATAGCGTCGATCAAGCAAGTCTGGGAGAGGTGAAGATGTCCGGTCTGTTGTTTTGTAAAACAAGCGTTCTTCCGTCGCTCCTGTTGTTGTTGTTGTTGTAGTTGTGGCGGCTGCTGCTTGAGATGATGGATGAGATAGTGTGGGTGAAAAAGATGCTGGTGATGCTGATTGTGTCATGGAGGATGGTTTGTTAGGAGGATCACCATGATGACTATCATCATGATGATTGGACGATTGACTCATGGTTCCGTCCTCCCGTCTCACCAATAGAAATCCGTTTTCGTGTCTCTCTATGGTTCGTGGTTTTGTTTTTGCGGCAACCTTGGAGGAGAGAGCTTTGTGTTCCCCGCTCTTGCGTCTTCCAACTCAGTGTCCTTGTGTGTTGCCTTTTGCGGATGAAATTTTGGAACGTGGCTAAGTATAATAAGGAATGAATCAATCAATCAATCCATTCAATCTCTCGTTCTCTCGGTCTGTTCTTGACACCGCAACAAAACCAACGAAGCAACTAATTCTACAGTAACTTTCGGCACTCGAACACACAAAGCAAGTCAAAAGATCATCTCCATTGCACCTCTCTTTCTCGTCACCCAGAAATCTTGAAACGTGACCAGCCACACATCCCCCGCGCTCGATGCTTTTGTTGAGCTGTGTGTGTGGTCAGTGTCACGGCCTATCTAGCAAATGCGACCAACTCTACACGAGGCAATACTACGTGAGACGCAAGCCCAGTCGGGAGAAACGTGGGGCGAATACAAACATCGATTAAGTGACACCCTGTTGATCTATTGCCCAGAGCAACCGTCCACCCCGACGCCGGACGAGAGTGCGATACGGACGAGAGTTCGTTGCCACAATCTGAACTTTGGTTGGCAAATATCATGTGTATAGAATACGTGTTCCATCCAAAATCCAAACACACAGTGTACGAATGTCGAAACAAGAAGAAGAAAAAGAAGAAGAAGCTGCAGGATGACTCTTGTGTTTCGTCGTCGTCTTGTATACACAGTCCTGGTTCCAAGAACTGCATTCACGGTCCGTCACGTGTACCTATAATACAAGGCATTGTTGTTGGTTGGTTTTGATGGTAGGGTTGTTCCAGCTTTTAGCGGAGACTCTCTCATGTCCATTCGGCAACCACAATGGTTGCGCACCACCTGGTTGGTTTGGATTCTCCAACCCTGTCCTCTTTTGTTGACTCGTGCTTTTGTTCTCCCCACCAAGATTCGGATCCCACACGGACACTTTCCAAGAGACCATGTCCAACTACCTGGCCCAACGCCTGTTTCTGTTCTCTCTCTCTCTCTCTCTCTCTCTTTGTGGCATTTTACTGCTCGGATAGATCCTATTCGCAGTATTGCGTATTTTTTATTCTCGTTGGCCAACAAGAATCCAACACCAAATCCAGCAGCAAAGGAGAACTCGTGGGTGCCCACTCAATCCAACACAGTCCGTCACTTGCATGGGCCGCGCAAAGTACAGTTCCACGTCTTTGGGACCAGTGCTTCTGTGGACTCGTGGTTCGACTGTTTCACTAGGATGCCATGCACAATGCCTCTTCTCTCGCTGTGTGACATTCATCTTACCATGCAGCAACGAAAACAAGTGGGTGCCCACTGCAAAACAAGGCGATGCGACGTATCGTTCCATACGTTCGGACTAGTTCTTCCTCATGTACAAACTAAGTTTGCCAATTCGCCATCTATCCAAAAAGACGAGAACTCCATCCCGTATAATAATATAGAAACAGCCTATGACCATGAAAAGGGGCCTCCTCGGGTACCGTCGAATCGTCGGTTCATCACCCAAAGTAGGTAGTGTTGATAGAGTCCAAAATGTCAAGGACATGGGTTCCAATCGTTGTGGCGGGGGCCTCCAGTACTCAAACGCACAGTCGGACTGCAAACTCGTTTTGTAGTGCACAGACAGTTTTTATAAAACGAGAACACCACTTCAACGTTTGGAAGAAGCATCCTGTCTCAATCCCATTGTTTGGAACTGCATTCTTCCACAGACACTGACCCTCCTATTATCGCTGGTACGAATATCATCCGGCGGTCCCACAGAATCTCGTGCAGTCCAACGGGAAGGAATCCAACACCCAGGGTGTGGTTCGAATCATTTTCTTGCTGCAAAGCCTCCACCAATTCACAAGACACAATCCATATAGTATACTGATCCGAGTGTTCGTCCTCCACGAAGGATGGTTGCGTTTCGTTTCTCAGATCCATTTACGACGTTAAGGCAAGCATTCCGTACAGCACACAGTTGACTCCTCACATGTGCTTATTGATGCTCCCAGTACTGCACAGTCGAGCGCAAAGGAAAAGAAAAAGGGGTCATGGAATCGTTGTGGAGCATTCACCAACTCGCACAACGAGTCCGGTACCGGTCCCACCAACTCGTTGTGGTGCAGTTCCACCCCGCTCAACTGGATCAGAGCCCCTACTTGAGAAGGTATTGTCCCATTCAGGGCATTGTCCTGTAAGAACAACAATTGAAGATCGGTCAGTGCGCCAATCTGGGAGGGAATAGAACCTGTCAATCCACAGTTGGCCAATTCCAAGGAATCCAATCCAGACAATAATCCCAAAGAAGTCGACAGGTTACCGCCCAGCAGAGGATTGTTGTTGAGACGCAAAACCCTGAGCGAATATGGACCATTCGCTCTATAATGCCCCACGATGGTCTCCAAGCCTCCACTCAAGTTATTGTTTTCGAGTAAAAGCACTGACAAAATCGAAAAATCACCCAAATTGGCGGGAAAAGTACCGTTGAAGGTATTGTTATTCAATCTCAAAGACAGTGGTCCATGTAGGCTCCACAACTCGGCGGGAAGTTGACCCGAGAGGTTACACTGCATCAAATCCACCTCCAACAACTTTGAGAAGAGGCCCACATTCCTTGGGAGGGTACCCGTCAGGCCGGGATTGTCCGACAGATCTAGAACTTGCAAGTTGGTTGGATAGACTGCCTGCGAGTCGAAACTGAACAAGGCGTCCAAGGTTCCTGTCAACTCGGCATTTCGAATTTGTACTATTTCAAGATTGGGAAGATCCGAGAGCGAAAAGGACAAAGGTCCCTGGAAAGACATATGATCTAGTCTCACATCAGTGAGATTTTGTAATACAGGTAAAACGTCAAACAGAGATGTGGTGTTTTCCAGGGGTAGTTTGATGAGTGTAAGAACTGTCAGGTTCGTGAGCTCGTTAAGGACAGCTGTGGCATTCAAGGGTCCTGAAAAGTGCAAATACGACAGATCCAGAGTCTCCAAATTGTTCAAGGATCCCAACACGGCCGGTAACCTTTGATCATATTCAAACCCCGTATTGGACAGACGCAAATATCACAAATTCTCCCACCCACTGTTCCACACCAGATTGTCTTTGATGTCCAGGCTTTGCAAGGTTTCTCTCAAAATCATAATTTCAATGGGAACTGTCCCCGTCGCCCTATATTCCATGGGTAGCGTAATGCCCACGACAGGGCCAGGTTCGTCCCCCACAAAAAAGTTCACCAAATCTGTACAAATAACGCCGTCCCAACGGCACTCATCCGGTGTATTGGCCTGGTCGGCCCAACCAACATCCCATTCCAGCATGGACACCCCCGTTTCGTTGCCAAAGAATTCGACAACGTACGGTGTTTCCACACCATTGGTGGCGTAAAAGATACTCGCCAAGGCATAGCGCTGGGCGATTCTCCAATCCTCCAGCTCCGTCGAGGTCTCCTCCACAAACCGCAAGGCCCTCATCCAATAGGCGGATTCGTCAGGATCGGACAAGGATTGTTTGTCTTCTGTTTCAAACACCTTGGGGAAATTGGTCCGCAGCATGAGTTCCGTTGCCGAGACGACACGTGTTGGAGAAGCGGAGGGTTGTGTCGAAATTGAGGGTGTCCAACTGGGAGCCTGACTGTTCGATGGTTTTGTACTGGGTGCATTCGATGGAACCAAAGACGGAACAACACTCGTAGAAGGAGATAAACTGGGCAGAACAGATGGCGTTGCCGTAGGAACAACACGTAGACCCGTGTCGTCCATGGCCATCTCGGTTTCACCCGCACTCCCTCCTCCACCCAGGGCCGCTACCAGAACCACTACCAGTACCACTACTAGGATCACACCAGCACTCAGATAGAGGCATTTCCCTTTGATCGAAGAAAATAATTTTGATTCGGGCAGCTGTTCTGGGTTTTGAGGAGGACTATTGTCTTCTCGCGAATGCAATCCGGAAGTGTGGCTCGTTTCGGGTAAGGTTCGCGCATCGACCAGGGGCAACAAATGAGTATCGTCCACCATTGGAGTGATTGGTATAGGAGGAGCTCTTTGTCGAGTATCGTCGTCTTCCACCAAGGTGGCAGATATGAGATAGGGATCGCCGAGCACTTGTGTGCGGCCCTGTTGTTGTTCCTCTGTGTTATCATCGTCGCTGTCATTGTTTGGATCCTCCGCAGCGTCTCGTTCCGAAATCGAAAAATCGTCACTTGATCGATTGCGATACGACGACGAACGGAATGCGTCCGACACTTCATAAACTGTACTAGGTTGTGGACCAACATCCGTCAATTGTTGTTTTCTCATGATGCCTCCTGGCAGCCATTGGAGGGGTGGTCGTCGATGTTCGCGACGACCATTGCGAAACGAATAGGACACGGCTCCCGGCAAGACAAGTCGACCTACCTGACCGTTTCCTTGGAGATTGTGATTGTGATTCGGAAATGGAAGAGGGGGATCCTGATGGGTATTCGATGCATCGTCCTGGTTATCGTTTAATTGAGAAGTGATGTTGCGGTCCATTGTGGTGTAGTCACCATTGTCCTCTGTTGGAAGATGGGAATTGTTCGGTGTAGTCGTTTTTTTAGAGGAAGAAGAATGGGGAGTACTGGAATGGGCATGAAGGCTTGATACTTCTTTTGGGAATTGAACAACGGAGCTGTTGTAGGTTGTTAGGTCCTTGATGGTATTGTCATGATTTACCATGTCATTGTTTTCCCTGTCGACCACTTTCGTTCCCTGGTTGCTTGTTCTGATTTTCTTTGTCAAACGCTGCGTTTCCGACAAGCTTTCATTGTTGTTTTTCACTACTGTCGAGTAACGAAAAAGAGCTCTTTTGCAAAATTGTGTGTTTCTAGATTATCGTGTGCAAGCTATGAATCGCTCCTGCTCATGCGTTGAGCGTTGACTCGTAGATTGGTGCGTTGATCGACCAAATTGGCGGTCCCAATTGTTTATGGACGACCTTGCTGCCTCTTCTGAGATTCGTGGCTCCCTAAGTGGCGTCTGCTTACTTAGGAGCCAGTACCGTTATTGCTCTGGCCATGGGAGTCGTTGTTTAGAGCGGCATGAGTGTTACATAGCCGTCGTCCAAATCCCATGTTGAGATGCGTCGTTCGTCTTTGTTGATTGGTGATTTGTGAGAGGCGGCGGTTCAATGATGCGTTGGGCGTGTTGTGTCATGGGAATTCTGTCTCTGTCCCCCATTGTCCCCCACGTGTAGTTATGCCCTTGCGTACAGTATTTGAACACTCCCTCACAGAGCGGTATTGTCAGGACTACCAGGACTACCAGCCCATGATAGATTTGCGATGTCGCTCGAACGTATCTTTGTCCAAGGCTTTGGTGAAGATGTCGGCAGTTTGTAGCTCAGTATCACATGGCAGTATTGCGATCTGTTTCTGTTCCACATATTCTTTGAAGTGGAAGAGTTTTGTACACAGATAGCGTGTTCGAGGACGATATTTGTGGACGGTTGCTAATTCGAACGCTCCATTGTTGTCCTCAAACGCTCGGCAATGCACTCTTGGTTGCGTCGATATGACCTTGTATCCCCGCGTTTTCATTTCCTTGGTGATATGCATCAGTGGGATGACCGTCCGTAGTGACGTCGACAGACTAATGATCTCGGCCTCGGTTGTGGAAAGAGCAATCTCAGTCTGTAATTTAGAAGCCCACACAATAGGGCAGCCCCCGTAGAAGATGATATAGCCGGTACGAGATCGTGCCATATCCGTCCTGGGCATATCAGTTTTGTTGAAGTTCCCACAAAAATCCGCATCGGCATAGACATCGAAGTTGGCATCTTCTTGTGGATTCAGTAGTATGCCGAGAGTACGGGTCGACGCAAGATAGCGTCCGATTTGCTTGACTGCTCTTCCGTGTATTTGTTTTGGATTTGCTGCAAATCTCGCGCATTGGTGCACGGCATACGAAATGTCCGGTCGTGTACTTTTCTCGAGGAAGTTCAACTTCCCAATCACAGAGCGATAATGGAAGTGTCCGTCGAATGGGTCACCGTCGTCATCTGAGCGCATCTTTACTGTACTTGCTGCTGGTATGTCTTTTCCTTGGGCGTCCTCCGGCAATCGTAAGTCATCGAGAATCGAATCAATTAGTCGTGTCTGTGATAGATGCATCTGACCCGATTCCTGTTTTGTGATATGGACCCCTAAGAAATCTTCAACCCCGTCTTCATATGTCATCTTAAGCCCGATCTCTTCTAACTTGGCGATGATGCGATTCAGTTCTTCTGGATCCGGCCCTGTAAGAATTGAGTCATCTGTATACAATATATATATACTTTGGCCGTGATAAAACAGGCATTCGTCATGAGAGCTTTGTGTGAATCCTGCCTTCTCGAGCTGTTGTACCAGATGTTTGTTCCATACACGTGCTGCTTGCTTCTGTCCGTAGTAATTACGCCGAATTTTGAGTACATAGTCTTCAGCCTTTTGTTCACCCTTAGTGTCGAAGGTAAAAGCCTTTGGAGCCTCCATGTACATATCCGTCTCGGCCATTGCTTGGGTGTACGCTAGGACGTAATCGACCTGTTTAATAGCCCATCCTTGCGCCAGAGCGGTAGTTAGGACATATCGTACAACAGGCCATTGGACAACAGGGGCATAGGTCTCCCAATAGTTGACCCCCTTTGTTTGTCCGGACCCATCAAAAGCTAGTCGTGATTTCCACTTGTAAATTTCCCCGGTCTCTAGCCTGCGCTTCCGCATGCAGCTCCAGACAGCGCGAGTAATATAGCTACCGGGAGGAATGTCTTTTCGGCGTACGATCTCCCATAATCCATTTTCCGTGTGATCTCTGACTTCCTTTTGTGCGGCCTTGATAAATTCGTGGCGATCTGGTTGTTGCATGGCTTAATGCCAATACATAACGTCAGGATTCTTCTGTGCTTGCGCCGTCATGCTCACGATGCCTGGGAGAGCAATAGCTAGTTCCCCCAATGGATTTAGGTCGTCGCCGAGTTCTGCCATGTATTCTTGATATCGTGTTGTCGGTCTTGGCTCCCTTTGTGACCGTCGGATACCAGCTCCCTCATGCACGGGGATATTTGGTACGGCATCTCCCTCATCGTCTCTTGTCGGTGTAGCCTGATCTTGGTCCACTATCT
Organism: Epithemia pelagica; assembly: GCA_946965045.2. Classification (NCBI taxonomy): domain Eukaryota; phylum Bacillariophyta; class Bacillariophyceae; order Surirellales; family Surirellaceae; genus Epithemia; species Epithemia pelagica. The sequence continues at coordinate 490,891 of OX337239.1, read as the reverse complement.
CCTCATTGTTGTCTACCTCCCTCATGGGTGCATCTAGATTGATAGCTTTTGCTCGTTTGGGTCGTGCTGTTCCGCTCGTCCGTTTGCTGAATCCCGCGCGCTGTTGCCAATAAGAGATTGGTTGGGCTTCTCCAAAACTACGACGGATAGTCTCAAAGTTGTCGTCATAGTGCACATGGAACTGTGGTTACGATAGGCCCGATGAAAGGGACAAAATAAGCCCTACCGTCCTTGCATGTTGCGCCGAGTAACCCAGGAAGATACCAACCCGCGATCGTTCGGACCACTTCGGTAGGCCCTTTCCAGCTTGAAGTTCGTTATCCAGCACATAACTTGGGCATCCGAAGGTATGTGCATTTCGGATGTTGAATCGCACAGGGGAACCGGAGAAGAGTTCAATCGGTGTCTTGTCTTTATGTTTCTTCAAAGGAGCTTCGTTAAACATGTCTGATGCATACCGAACGGCATACGGCCATAGGTTCGTTGTGATTGCTGTGGGCCATCGTCGGTGTGCATGCAATAGCATAGTTCTTGCCGAGTCTTGTAGATCGCGTATCCGACGTTCGGCCATGCCACTCTGGAAATGAGCGTTGACGCCACTGAAAGTCAGTCGCTGGCCTTTGCTCGCGACTGCTTTTCTAAACTCGTTGTCCGCGAAAATCCCATTGTCGGCATGATAATGCTGGATAGCTACCCCATGGGTTTCTGCCCATGACTCGAATCTCTCCTTAGCTTCAATAGTATCAGTAGCTGAGGTAGACCGCTGTAGATGTACATAGCCGATTCCCGAGAAGTGATCCACGAAAACAGTTGCAACGCGATATCGTTCTCGCGTGGGAGTACCGCGCATGTGTGCGATATAACCAGGCGTATTCGAGATGAGCTGGTCCACTGACACGCATTGACCGGGGCGCGTCATTGTATCTAAAGTTCCTTGCGATCCCTTGACTCGCCATGGTTTCTTCGTCGCTTTGCCGTACATGCATGCAGTGCATGCTGGAACTGCACATGATCCCAGTCGCCTTGGTAATGCTCCTTGGCGTGCCATGGTTTGGATCTTTGCCATTGATAAATGTCCAAGTCGATGGTGAGTGCGAAGGAGTTCAGCTGTTGGACTTTCATGCGGCACTTCTTCTTCGTTTGGTATCACATGCACCACTTTTTCCGTATCGAATAAAAAATCTGTCGTCAATGGCGTGTCTCGATGTGGAAAGTATTGCTCGTTGTGTTCGTCATCCATGTCCGTCCGGTCCTCGAGACTCCCTTCGTCATCACTTGTTCTTGGTACGTTGTCTTCCTGTGTGGCGTCGTCATCGTCTTCGATCACATTTGCCTCACTAACAATCGGTGGATTGTTGTCATCTTCACAGATTTTACAACAAAAGCTTTGGTAGTGGGTCATTCCGGTGGCCGTGGAGAACTCTCCCACATTGGTGCCTCGCCAATTCAACGGAATCGTTCGTTTGCTCGTTCCTTGGTTCCATTCCAGGGTAATTGTGTCGTCAGTGGTGATACATCGGGTGCCATGCGGCTTCGGTCGGTGATCTCGTGCCACTTGTGCCCAGTGTTGCGGGGAAAGGAGTCGATGTGACGTGGATGGAATATAGAATGACCCGGGGAGCACAATGCGGTATACTTGCCCATCGTCGTCTTCAATGTCCCATTTGATCGTCGTGGAGTACACCTCGGTCTTGTATAATCCAGCAATTCCCTTTATTTTGCGTTGAATTGGTGTTGGAGAAGTCAAGCAATCGGTGATATCGTGGGTGATTGATGCTGTGGCACAGTTGTCGATGAAGAGAGGTTTGCTGTCCGAGTCAAATCGGACCGAATGCGCCTTGACCAGTTTGCTTGCCACCGGAGCTGCGAGTATCGTGGTCATGCACAGTCCTTTCATGAGGCTCGAGTTCCACTGTTTTCGTCGTCTCCTGGTTGCTGGCGATCTTGCCCTTGGTCTATATCTGGGTGGTGGAATGGCTGCATCAAGTATTGCCAGGCTGTTGGCCATCATGGTCGATATCGTGGTCCATAAATAGTCGATCCATCTTGCATTCGTGGCTGGAGCAGTAGTAGTTGGAGCTTCATCATCATAACCTACTAGGACATACAAGTAAAGAGTTGTTGTCGCTAGTAAGATATAGATGAGCTGCTCGAAAGTCTTGGTGAACAGCCCGAGGAGTGACCTCGGGTCTGGTTGTCATTCTTCATCCGAGGACTCTTCTTGGGCAGGGAGATCAGCCGAGGCATTTGCCAAACGGAGTGCCGGGGTGGTTCCTTCTTTTCCCGTATCCGGGTGCGCTGCGTCATACGCTTTCTTCTTGTCTCCAGTCAATCCGCGCCCGTTGCAAGTGGCTGAGGTATGGTTCTTGTTGAGAGACCATTTCTCGTGCCACTTGCACCAATAGTAGGTCTTGCCGTTCACTTCTTTCACTTCCGGACCTCCCTCAGGCGGACCAGTGGTTTGCCAAGCTTCTTTGAGTCCCTCTTTGTCCTTAGTCTGTTTAGCCTTGCCGGTCTTGTTGTTGCTACCAGTGCTACCTTCATTGCTTTGTGCAGAACGTCCCTTTGTCATGCGTTTCACCTGGGCCTCAAGGGCAATAATCTTCTGGTCGCGCTCCGATAGGGACTGCCATTTCTTGGCTTCCACTAGTGCCTGGTACTTAAGCCGTGCCCAATCCATGAGTTGCGTGGGAGTTAGGTTCGGCGAATCTCCTTCTTCGTATGCGTTCTTGCGACGCCTGATCATTTCCAGAAAGTTCTCGTCGTTCACCGTTTCATATGCCTTGAATAGGTTCGGGAGGAGGTCGAGGGTCCGTTCCCCACGTGCACTTAGGCCCTGCAATGTTTCTTTCACGTACGAGTTGAACTTGATAATGTCTCCGTTGAAGTCTGCGATATGGATGTGAAGGTCCGACAGACGCTGTCGTAGCACCATTACGGTCGCTTCGGTATCCACATAAGCCAAGGAAATGATGACCTTGAGGAGCAACGGCCCGACACCCTTGTTGTCCACGATGAATTCGTCGCGTCGGAGATTGACTTGTGCCCTCGCTTCTTCGTTTAACGATGCCATGAGACACATGTAGGACATGTAGGAGTTCTGCGTGATGCGATTCTGTCTGAGGAAGCTGTCCACGTAGTCGCGCACTTGTCGAAGGGAAACTCGTCCGTAGGCTTGAGTAAGGAGATGAGTAGGAGCAGCTGGAGGAGCTGGTCCTGCTGCAGGAGGGACCACGATATGTTCCGGAATGGAGAATGTGCTAGTCCAAGATTGCTCGACGATGCGATCTTGAAACGAATCGAGGAAAAGCTTGAGTCCCTCCGCATGGAGATCGTAGAGATCTCCGCCATCAAAAAGTCCTGTCGTCGCCTGCTTGTATAACTTCGAGCCTGCCGCGGTCGTAAAGTTGATTACGTTGTTCGCGTTGGCGTTGGCGGGAGAGATTGCAAAAGCCATGGTCGACGATCAGAGATGCTGTTTACAGCGCAGAGGAAGCGTGTTGTTTTTCACTACTGTCGAGTAACGAAAAAGAGCTCTTTTGCAAAATTGTGTGTTTCTAGATTATCGTGTGCAAGCTATGAATCGCTCTTGCTCATGCGTTGAGCGTTGACTCGTAGATTGGTGCGTTGATCGACCAAATTGGCGGTCCCAATTGTTTATGGACGACCTTGCTGCCTCTTCTGAGATTCGTGGCTCCCTAAGTGGCGTCTGCTTACTTAGGAGCCAGTACCGTTATTGCTCTGGCCATGGGAGTCGTTGTTTAGAGCGGCATGAGTGTTACATAGCCGTCGTCCAAATCCCATGTTGAGATGCGTCGTTCGTCTTTGTTGATTGGTGATTTGTGAGAGGCGGCGGTTCAATGATGCGTTGGGCGTGTTGTGTCATGGGAATTCTGTCTCTGTCCCCCATTGTCCCCCACGTGTAGTTATGCCCTTGCGTACAGTATTTGAACATTTCATTACTTTGGACGTGTCGTCTTTGTTGGACTTCCTCTTGTCTCAGTTTAGTCTCGGATGGATCAAGACATTCATCTGTTTCACAGGATACAGAGGCCGTGTTCTTTGTTTTCGTTTCTTCTTGGAGAATTCTTCCTTCTGCTGCAGCTGCTGCTGCAGTATCCCTTTTTGCATTTGCAAGAATGGGAGGATAGATTGCAGCAGCAACATGAAGCCCTCCAAGAATGGAACGACGCCTTAAACAATTGGCAAATCGAACTCGAGGAACGTAAAGCCCTTCTCGACTTCCCGGACGAAACCGAGGAAGACGATGAGCAAGAGCCCGCGCTCGAGAGACGAATTCCCACGGGCACAAGACCAGAAGAAGACTCTGGCCTCGGGAATTCCCCAAACTTGGGGAGAATCCAGCACACAGTGCAGGCCAACAATGGCCAAATCAAGCAGGTCAGCCGATCTGCTCGTATTTCCGGCCGCGACTAAGGTGTTGTGAGAATGCGACCGCAGTCCCGGTTTCTACGTCGGTCTTCAGCTGTCTTCAGACTTCAGATCACTGTTGCTGTTCAGGGGGCTTTCACTTCTTCATATTATGAGCATCCCCACTCTTAGGAGTGTAGGAGTAGCATAATATCAAACTCCTACCTAGGGGTATTCTTTATTTTACAGATTCGTACTCCTATTACTTAGGTTGGCCAACAGATCCACCAACCGGGGGAGGTAGTGTGTGGCAAAGCTTTCCGTATAATAGCCATGCTCCTTGTTGTGGCCACTCACCAAGTTGTGACTGAGTTCATGGGCCATGGTGATGTACCAGAAACTGTAGCATTCCCGACTAAAGGCTTGGCCGGGCAAAAAGTGGAGGGAATGATAGAACCGCAAATTGAAGTGCAGTGACCGATTGCTGTTAAAGGCAATCGATCGTCCACCGGGTTCATTGAAAATCGCCATGGACTCCAACCGTACACCAAACACCTTGGCCAAATTCTCCAACACCAAGGCAAAGCTTTCCAAAACCTGGTCATTTTGCAAGAGCAGCTCGGACGATGGTTCTCGCGTCGAGGCAAAGACGCGGATTCCATTTCGTGCCTTGCCCGTTCCACGGGGGCCCGGGAAAGGTTTGAGAGACTGACCGTCAATCACTTCGGTTTCGTCGTGGCGACCGGAACCTTCAGGAATGGACGTGAGCAAAGTCTCGGGCGATTGAATCCCATTTCGATTCACATTGGTCGTATTGCCAACGGTTTGCTCCAACATGCGTTCCAAATTTTGTTGCGAATGAATATCTTCGGCCGGTGTCACAGGACCGCGTTCTTCGTGTCGCGTGGCCATGGAGGGACCACGAAAGGTTGTTTCGCCCGGACCCGCAGAAGTGTTGGTGGAACCAGCACTCGGTCCTCCTCCCGATCCCATCATGCCACCCAATCCGCCCATGACTCCGGCGGCTCCACCAGCAGGTGGTTGTGGTGGAGGAACCGTGGGTGGCGGAGGTGGTGGTGGAGAAGGCGCACTGCTTTCCGTAGGTGGTGAGGCTTTGGAACCACCACCAAAGCCCAATGCTCGTCCCAGCTTTTTGCGCAACCGTCCTCGTTTCTTCTTTTCGGTACCATCCTCGAAGGACGACGTTGCTTCTGTTTGGATGGATGCTGTGTCGTCCATGGATGCACTGGTCGACAAATCAGCGTCGTCGTCCAACTTTTTGGGATACTTGCCAGCCGCCATGGCTTCGGCCAAGGATCGGACACTTTCCAAATCTGGATTGGGACCCAACGCTCCCTTGATGAACTCCGAATCTGCATCCGGGAACATTTGGGTCAATATTTCTTCCATGCCTGCAGTATCGGATGGAGGTTGGGAAGAGGTGGATCCCTTGCTGGGTTCTGCGTTGGGTTTCATAGGTGCGGCGGCGGTATTCGCATCGGGTGCTGCCTTGTTGCTGGCAGCCGAAGAATCTGTACGTGGAGGAATGTCAGTCGCAATGGTACCATCAGGGTTCCATACCATGGGTGATCCATCCGGTTGCCGGACGCCAGTGGCAACTGGTTTTGCCGGAGGCGGCTTGGGTGGTTCCGGTTTGGGAGATGCTGGTGGTGGGACCACCACAACCGGCTGGAGAATACGATCGACTGGGAATCCACGAGCTCGCAATTGCTCCAAGGGTGCATCCAACAAAGAACTGATGAAAAAGGCATCTTCCAACTGACACCGCTTCAAAATCAAATCACCCAAAGCGTAGCCCACATCAAACCAGTCAAAATCATCCACGACATAAATCGAGTTGCGTTGGCCTTGGCCCGCAAGGATACCGGCACTCCGACGAGAAAAGCACGTGGTTTTGGATCGACGGGTAATCCCTCGGAGGGAATATACGGCCAACAATGTCGTGGCTTGATAAAACTCGAGGCGTTTCGGATCCAATAAGGATGCCGCGTTGTTCACCAAGGGACGCGTTGTCACATGGGGTGACACCAACAAGGGAGCTCGTTCCTTGACTCGTTCTTGTAGGGCGCGAGTCAGGGGAGTATGTTGCATAGGTTTGCCAACGACTTCGAATCTCCGTTCCACAGATTTGGAAATGTACTGGGACCCAATCATGGCATAGAAGTCCTCCAAGTCGGTTTCCGGTGGTGCGCGATACACTTTGAACATTCGTCCAAAGAAGGAATTATCAATAATGTAAATGTCACGCGCGGCAACCAAGTCAAAGGTTGCTGAATCCGCCGCTTTGTTTGTATCATCATCATCTCCATCCTTTTTCGAAGAGGTATCATAGTTGAGGCTGTAAGCGAGCAAGAACGGTGTGTTGCGAATCTTGTCGTTCACAACCGAAAAGGGAGGATCCGCAGCAATTCGGCGCAACAGGGCTCGGTATTTCTTCTCATTTGTTCCTAGAGCCTGCATAACGGCAATAGGATCATCCAAGAGTCGCTGGAACAATTCTTTGGTGGTGGCATCTTGCTTGACACCCGCCGCTGCCAAGAATGGACTGAATTCCACCACTTGAAACAATTCTTCCGTCAACGAGTCCTTAGTGTTGCTTGTGGACGGCCCTCCCTTTCCTGATTCACGTCGAAGGAAAAAGACCTGATCGACACGGAACCATTCCACTGTGTTTATATCTTCCTTCAAGCAGGGAATAAAACTTTCGGTGCGCAAGGATCCCAACAAGGTAGGAGAAATGTCGGAACTGCGATGGGACAAGTAGTTAAAGACGGACGCAAAGACACTCAAAATGATGGTATTCAACGTCGTAATGGCTTCCTCGTCCTTGCGTTTCAACGATTGTTGTTTTCGTTTCGCCGCACTCACAAGGTTGAGAAGTTGATTCACCAATACCGTGGGCTCTGGTTGATGGGGACATTGAAAGACACTGGCGTAGAAATCACGTCGATCGCCCAACACTTTCTTGGCATTGTCAATGATCAGCACTGGAAATCCCATAACAGCGCATTGCGCATCAGAAAAGCACAAGGGAGGCGACAGCAAGAGAGGTTCAGAGGATGATTTCGAGCCGCCCTTATTGTTCGATGCCGTTGCATCAATCGTATCGGCGGCGGCCAAAGGATCAATCGCAGTACAGGGCAAAAATCGGTATCGTTTCCGAGTCATGTTGGACATGCGATTGTATTCGGCATGATAGGGTGCTGAGGGACTTAAATGATTTGCTACATAGTCCAGCGCTTGGACTCGTTTTTCCGGATCCAAGGTGGGTTGACTCAAATACTGCAACACTTGTTGCAACGGTGGCATGACCTTCATTCCCAAACGAACCAAGAAGCGACCATTTTCGGATCGCTCCGACAATTCGGTTTCCGTGGGCCATTTGAGAATTTTTAAAAAGGGAAAGATGCGCAGTTCCACGTTTGGTAAATACAATTCCGAAGGTGCATAATTCTTGGTTGAGACCAGGGCAGCAGCCTTGTCGCTCGCATTCTCTTGTTTTGTCGTTGAGCCTTCCGCCACCAGATCTTCTTCTGCGGGTAGGTATTGCGTTTGCGACAATTTGGCCCAATCGTCATTGGTCAAGGTTGCCGTTTTGAGGTATTCAATCAACGGTCGTGGATCATGATTCCATTGAAGGGAATCCAAATTTTGAAACAAAAAGTCAATCGACACGGATTTGCGTACACCTAGGGCCAACAAAAAGTCTTCGGTCACACCCGCCTCTTGAACTTGTTTCGACACCTTGTGAAAGGACGATCCACCGGCCACGCCTTCAAAGGCTTGCAATTCGGCCGAGTACAAATACAAGGCCGAGGGAACATCGACCAATGCCTTGGTTGGGGACAGATTGGTGCCATTTTGGTTTGTATGAGAGTCTTGTTGTTGTTGTTTTGGTTCGGGAGCATCGTAGGGGATGCATTTGGTGTTGTAGAGCAGGTTGCGACAGAGCGTCGTAAACTCGTGTTGCTGTTGGTTCTGACTGGTTCGAAACTTGCTTCCTCGGTCCTTGTATTCTTGATGCAAGAGGGAGAGGACCGCCAAACGACGGGGTGAATCCTTGGCCAAGCCATGAGTCAAAATGGAATGATGGGCCATGAACTCGACCCACAACACCATGGGAAAGGGTTGAAACCAAATATTGGAAATACACGCATCGGACAAGGTGGTATCTCCCAACAATTCCTGTAAGCGTGTGGGCAAAACCGTTTCCGGAAGTGGTAGCAACAAGGAGGAAAGAGATTCTTCTTCTTCGGTCTCTTGTCGTCGTCCATTCGTAGTACTGCTAGATGTGGTTGGTGTACCGGCGGCAAGAGACTGGTTCGTCGACGTTTCGCCTGCTGGTGATTTCACGGAAGCTTGTTGCTGTTGCTGTTGTTCTCGTTGTTTGGCCAGCATTCGTTGCGTTCGTTGTCGTTCTTGTTTCTGTTGCTGCCGTAACACAAGGGCTTGTTGAGTTTGATGTTTACCCAACGGCGATTCCTTGTCCAAATAAAACAAGTAGGTTTGCAGGGCCATGACGGGACCCGCACTGGAACCAGTCGATACGGGAGCATTCCAGTCGTCTTCTTGTTCGTCGTCGTCGCCCGTGTCTTGGAGTTGGGCCGTAAAGCGGATGGAATCCTTGAGTGCCAATCCCTGGGTCTGGACTTGTTGGGCAATCCAGTCGTTTGCATGTGGTTGTCGTTGCGCGAGTTGATGGGCCAAGATGCGACTGTAGGGTTTCCACCATTGGACCAATCGAATGGCCATGGCTTGGGTCAAAATGGTGGATTGAAAATAGGGTAACAAATCACGTTCCAATTCCAACGGTCGACATTGGGACGCAATGACGGCATGATATTCCAAGGAGGATTGCCAAACGACATGACGAACGACTGCGGGAGGAGAAGCCTTTGTGGCACGAGTGGTGGTCGTCGTCGTTGTCATTGTCGTGGAACTGCTGGCCACGGGGGACAGGGAACGACAAAAGGCTTCCATACCATGCGCCGGCAACCGGGCCTGTTGGGCGGGTACCACGGCTTGGGAGGTCCAACAGGGTGCCGGTGTGGTGGGCAAGGCTCGTCCAAAGCCTTGGGCTAACATGGTCCCCACCGTAGGATCAGGAGTGGACGGAGTCGGACACAGGGCTTGCATCCAATAAATGGCATGGACTTCAAAGCGATTGAGGGGACGAGGATCGGGGGCCACACCCACCAAGGCGGCATAATCAATGCCGCGACGGCGTTGTTGCGACAAAGACGTCGTCGAGAGACCGGTTTTGGTCGAAACTTCATCGGAAATGGTCGTCACGACGGATTGAATCTTGTGCCGCATGCCACGAGCCATGAAACGGGCAAAGCCCATGAATCCACTGTTCGTATTGGTGGTCGTACTGGTGGCAATGCTGGCATCTTCGTCCTTGTCGTCGTCGTCATTGCTACTGGAGGAAGGTACCTGTTCCGTTTCGTCTTCAGAATCCTCCTCCTCATCATCAGAATCTTGCTCTTCTTCTAGAGCGGTGGAAGTGCCGTCCGTCAAGGTCTTTTGTTGTTGTTGCAATTGAAACGTGCGATACTCGACGGCCAATCGACAAAAGGCATGTTGCAGGACGAGTCGCAAGACCATGCCGGTCAAGTGTAACAATTCCACATTGTAAATGCGGAGTGTGGCATCTTGCAAATCCATGGCTTCTCGTTCCACCGTGGGCAAAAAGGGAGCGGCGACATGGGCGGCCACACCCGTCGTTTGACTGGTTCGAAAGCCAATAAAAATGCGACCCTGCACCGGCACAAAGGATTGGGCAATGGCATGGGCGGGAGAATTCTTTTTTTTCTTCTTTTTGTTCTTTCGGTGTTTCGTACTACTACTACCAGACGACGACAATTCGGCAGGCGCATCCAAATAAATTTGCAAGGGTACCGTGGCGGGTGGATTCTTTTTGGTGACTCGATGCATGCGCTTCACCATGTCGGGTGGCAATTGCACCTTGGCTTGTGCCGTGACATAGCGAGCTCGAATCGTGGCGACATCATCATCTTTTTGTTTCGGTTGTGATTGTTGCAATGCCTGGTTCCCTGTATCGGTCAACGAAGAAGTGCCACTTGTCGTCCCAGATTGGTTCTTGTTCTTCTTGTTGTGATACACGGCGACTTGAATTTCGTAGACAGATTCCAGAATGGCCGGATCTCCCGTACTGGGCAAGGATTCCAATTGAAACAAGTTGCGCGGCGACGACGTTTGAATCGTCACCTTGTTGTTCTTGTTGTTGTTTTGTTGGTTGCTGTTTGTAGTAGTACTATTGTTTGTGGTGCTACTACCGTCGAGGGAAAACCAACTCGTCCATTTTTTGGTCGTCGTCGTTGTGGTTGTTGTCGTAGTATTCTGGGCCGTCGACCCATTCGTGTTGTTGTTTGGATTGCTATTGTTCGTAGTAGTGGGAGTAGTTTCCACGACTTGGAGGGGTCGAGGGGGTTGCACTTGTCGTTTGGAAATGCTCAAGACGGCCTCGTCATTGACGTAGACGGATACGGCACACAGCGAATTGGTAAAGGTGAGGGAGGCGGCCAAAAATTGTCCAAAGTCGGTCCAATTGGGCAAGGGATAGGGATCGCGACTGGGCAAGACAAAAGTCGTCCATTCCGTCGTGTCGTTATTGTTGGTCGTTTTGGTGGTGGTCGTTTTGGTGGTGGTCGTTCGCTTGGTCGTTTTGGTCCAAAGGGCATCGCCCTTCCAGACAAATTGGAGAGCCGTATCGGCACTAATGATCCAGGGTTCTTCGGCAATGCTAAACATGGTGTAGGCACCGACACCAAAGGCTCCCACTTTGGAAGGATTGGGATTGCCTTCGGCAATTTTGCGCAATCGGGCCCAATCCTGTGGACCAAAGACCAACCCATTGTTGCGATACAAGACTTGCGTGACCACGCCATTGTTGGTCGTCGAAAATCGAATTTCGGCCCGCGTGGCTTCGGCATCGTTGCTATTTTGCAACAATTCGCGATAGACGGCCCCGGCACTGGCATAGCGGGCCAAAATCTTGTCAATCAAGGCCCGTTGATTCACTTCCACTCGTTCTTCTTGCGCCACATCGGCATTCGTACTGCTGCTGTCCCCCACAAAGTCCTGCAAGGGATTGATCATAGTACTATTGCTGCTCGACGACGACGACATGGTGTGGTGGTTCGCCCCAACAGGATCGAGTGTGTCTCCAAGCTTTGCGAACCTGGAGGAATGCTACTACTCTTCTTCTTCTTCTCTCCCCCGTTTCTCCTTTGCGTCTGTTCCTTCCTTTGTGTTTCTTCTCTCTCGCTTTGTTCTCACGTGGAGAGTTTGACCGAACCAATCTCCTCCAAGTCTCGGTCGATGAGAGAGATGGTGAATGACAAGGATGGACGATGAAGCGATGATGGAACGAATTGTGGAATTGGCCGTGGTTACGCTCGAACGGTGGTACTGTATCGATGGACCACAAGCAATCTTTCTTTAGAAGAGCGATCGATAATTGTATAGCTGAGGAGTATGGTAAACGAGACCTGTCCCCGAGAGTCCTGCGCGATCGAACTATACCGTTGCGCGCGTGGCAGACCGTCATGTTTCATCATTGGGTCAGCAGCAATAAGGCGGCGTATGACACTGCCGTAGCTCGACCAGAGAGTGCCTTTGTCACAATGAAGGACGGCAGTAGTGCATTCAATCATTGCAGCATGAGTCTCAGACCCTGAAGATGCGTGAGAAAAATCTGATTTGTTTTGGGGAGGGGAATCCCCCAACCATACGAAAGATATCTCCTCGTCAACTTGCAAAAATCTTTTGAGAGAGAGATTTCGGACATCACAAACCGAATCACAATGACATTCTACCTTTCCGTTCGCCTTGTTTTGATTCTTTCATGCTTGTTTGGGGTGTTTTGTGCCTCCCAGAGATTTGTTTTCGAATACCAGGTTTAGGAACAGCATTTCCCTTTTCTCGACAAAACCAACCACCACCTTGTCGAACAACGAAAACACTGCCTTGAATGGATTGACGGTGGCCATTGTGGGTGGAGGTCCTTCGGGGCTGTTATTGGCCCACAAATTGGTATCGAATGGAGCCCATATATCCTTGTTTGAATCGCGATCACGACCTCAGGAGCAAGTATATCCAAAGATCTCGAGCCTATGCCTTATGCGAGGACGAACGGTGATTCAATCCGTCGACCAAGATGACGACAATCAAGAATCATCCTTGTGGAAGGCGGTGCAAAAGGTTGGCTTTGCCAGTGAACGATTTCATCTTCATGTCGGACCGTTTCGGTTGCGATTGCGCGATGGCCAAAAGACAAAATCAACAACAACAACCACAGCCACAAATAATGAGACAGCCGCCGAACCGTCCATGCTCTTGTACCAAAGTGATTTGTGTCGTGTCTTGTTGGAGGAATTGGAACACCGTTGGAAGGACGAACAACAACAACCACCAAGAGTGTCGATTCAGTACGATACCAAAGTGACCCGTGTGGATCTGCGGCAGGGTCGGATCTTGACGACGAGAACAACAACCAGTAGCAGCAATCATGAAACGCCAGACTCGTCGTCGTCGTCGTCGTATGATTTGATTGTGGGTTGCAATGGTGTCAATTCCATTGTACGACAAACCATTCAAGAGACGTGGCCCGCCCACCAAATCCATTCTGCCCGGTGTGTTCAAAGTGGTTCAACTCGGTCACATGCCACCAAAATTGGATCCCACGTGGCGCTCCGGTTGCTCTAATCCGGGACCTGAACCGCCTTTGTCAAACCCACGGTAGATCAAGGATGTTGTGTTTTGGTGGCCGGGCGATCGGCCAGCGATACACTGCTTGCTTCGACGAATCCAACCCAACTCCAAGAGGAATTGTCAATGCGATTTCGGTGGTGGCTCCTACCAAGACTGCCCAACGAACCAAGAGGAGCAAGTCCTCGTCGTCGTGGGTGGTGTCCTCCTCCTACTCCTCCACTGCATCCACCTATGGATCCCGCCTCGGTTGGCGAACGTGTCTCGCAACGCAAACGACGCTCCAGTCTTTCGACAGAAAACAACCACATCAACGACAAGGAAGAAGAAAAATCACCCCTCCATCACTTTCATGGCTTGTGCGAGGACTCTCACCGTGTCTTGGACAATACAGCGGCCGAATATTACAATGTCATAATCCCTTCTGTCCTCAACCAAGCCCAATTTTATGTTCGGCAAACGACCTCCCGCCTCGACCACATCGCAGCAGCAGCAGCTTGCGGCGGTAGTCGGCCGTTCACCTGTCGGTCGAACCCACGCCGCCCTTGACAACTCCAGCGACAGCAGCAGTTGTGGAAGAAACCATTTGGAGGGACTTTGTCAGTTCCGCACCAGGTGCCAAGTTTCCACCTTCGGCGGGTCGGTATCACTTGTACTGTGTCGGCGCAAGTCCTGTTGTGTGTAACATTTTTTATGTGGCTCTTGGTAAGGAGATTGGTATCTCTCCCGCAAGCCCGCTAGCGTCGTCAACGCGGCCACAAATACAGCGGGTATTGTAGGGAAGCGGAGGAATCAATGGATTCTCCAGGGGCAACTATGGCACTCTTCCCCAATGGCACAGAGACCAAAGTCTCCATGCCATACCTGATGACACAAGGACAAAGTCCTCGTACCACCAGGGTTTTGTGATGGCATATGGTGACACAAGGACAAAGTCCTCGTGCCACCAAGGTTTTGTGAAATTTTGGAAGCCCAGAGGAATCAATGGATTCTCCAGGGACAACTATGGCACTCTTCCGGAATGGCACAGAGACCGAAGTCTCCATGCCATACCTGGTGACACAAGGACAAAGTCCTCGTGCCACCAGGGTTTTGTGATGGCACAGAGACCGAAGTCTCCATGCCATACCTGATGACACAAGGACAGAGTCCTCGTGCCACCAGGGTTTTGTGATAACACCGACAACCGACACACCAACAAGGACGTCTCCGATCTCCGACAAGGTCTCTAGCTAGACTCAGCTGATGTAGGAGTAGAATTTAACAATGTCGTTAGAAACAGAAGAAGGGGTAGAGTGAGTAGGATGAGTAGGAAAACGATTCATTACCGACACGACCGTGCGCACGTACCATTGGCAACCGACAAGTTATTTTTCTGTACCCGTACCCGCGGACAAAAGACGAGCGGATCGTCGAACGTGCACCATTCGGCGTGCCTTTTGGGAGTAGGCAACAGTAAGGATGCTGCCCAAACGCGGGGAGTCCTCGGGGCCGGAGGAACTCTCGGGGGCATTCTCATCCATGTGAGGCGAGGTATTTTCTTGGGTGGGGGTGGGGGAAGGAGGGGTGGCGACCATGGAAGAAGGGGTGTAATTTCGAGGGGGTGAGTCGTGCCCCAAAGTGATCTCGTCGTCGTCGTCGTCGGGGATGAGCGCGGGTTCAGGCTCAGGACGGTCGACTGGAACCAGAGGGGTCTCCTCGTTGTCCTCGAGATCGTCTGCGAGTGCGAGAGGAGGGAAGTCCAAGTCAGCGTCGAACTCGCAAGGCAGAACAGCAACAGTGTCGACGTCGACCGCCTCCTCGCGATCGCGAATCTCCATCTCTCCATCTTCGTGACGACGATTCTGCTCTCCATCCTCGTCACGACGATTCTGCTCGCAGTCGCAGTGCTTCTCAGCAAGCTTTGCTTCAGCAATGGCCAGCTGTTGTTGAAGCTGAGCTTTTTCTTGCCGAAGGAACGCCTTTTCGTGCCGATGTTTCTTGTCGGCGCGAAGCAACTTCTTGATGAGCAAATCGCACGCATTCAAGGTGTAAACGAAGAAGACAAAAAGACTCAACAACACATACGGAGCACAGAACTCAGCCCATTTCATCAGCTCCTGAAGGAGCATGAAAAGGGTCCACATCACTTCATAACAGTAAGTATTCATGTTCAACATCATGGTCAATTGTATTTTTGGTCAATCGTATTTTTTGTTTTTGTGCGTGTTGGATTGTTGCGTGTTGTTGTTGTTGGCGTTTCGTGTTGTTTGGCGATGGACAGGCAGCGGGGTCGGTTTAACACAGCGCCACAATCAACCGTCGGGGCATTGTTGCACGTACCTCGAGGGTCGAGGGCAGCAACACAGCGCAACTACACAACAATCAACCGTCGGGGCACTGTTGGACGTACCTCTGCGGCGCAATGGTCGGCAGCGCAAGCGGTCTTCAACAAAAGCACAACCAAGACGACGACGACGACAACAAGTCGATGACGACGACACAACAACAACACGAGGACACGGCTCCTCTGCAACGAAGCCACAACCAAGACGACGACGACAAGAGCAAGAGCAAGTCGATGACGACGACACAACAACAACAACAAGACGACGAAGAAGAGGAAGAAGACTATGTTGGTGTTTGGCTTTTGGTGTTTGGCACTACTCTTGTTCGAGCCAATCCCAACGATGAATGCCTTATCGAAGAAAAGCCCGTGGAACCCTTGCCTCCCATGCCCACACTTTTGTACAGTTTGACCGCGACCAGTACGACCAATGTGAACCGCATGCGGAATGAATCGAATGCCATGGTACAACAACAACAACCGCAGCAAGACTCTGCCAACAACAACCAGAACAACCTTCTACTGTTGGCCGTGTATTTTGATGAAACGACCCAGACCTTTTCCATTCATCCATGGCCCTGACGGACTTCTTTACCATGGTCGTGGTTCCCAAACTCGACCAGTGGATGCAATTTGCTACCTTTGGAACCTTTATCATTTTGGATGGCAGCGAAACGGCTCGACAAGCCATTGCCAACAAGGGCTTGACGGTCGAATTTGCAACTTTGGATAAGAGCATGGAACGAGCCTTGCTCTGTTGTGATATCGACGCAGAGGATGGTGATTCTGGATTGGAACCGCCCACCCGATGGTTGCATGGCACCCACAACGACAACGAGCAGTGCGATCCAGCAGATCATGTGCGACAAGTACCAGCCTTGACGGAACGAGTGTTTGCTATTTACCAATGGACCGCCCTAGATCCCACACATAACAACCATAACCACAAGACAATGCCACTGTCGACCATGGAAGGCAAATGTTGGGATCCAGAAGGATAGTCCTGGCCAACATTGGTCCAAACTAATTACAACACATGCAGTGTCGCAAGACACTTCGTCTCCGAATGCCTGGTGGTAGTGGCGACGAAAAGGCCTTCTCAAGGCTCCGGTCAGTTCCATTCCTCGTACTTCTACGACAAACACGACTGCAGACGATCGAATTCAACAATCCCAATACTATACTCTATATATGCGATCCTCTCTCTACTACTACTACAGACGGAGATTTCCAATCTACGGCAGGAACTGCAAACCTTGGGGCAACGCATTTCGGAACATCGGACGGAATGGGCCTTGGTCCATCAGGCCAAACAATTGAGCTGTACCGTGGAAGAATTGTTGGGTCAAACTGTGGACATGCCGGAGGATCAACTGGGACGGTGGATTGGCAAACGGGGCAAACATATTCAAGAGGTGCAAGACACAACCAAGGTTTCCATTCAAGTGGTGAGGAACGCTCCCGTCTAGCACATTGTGGGCGCTCAAACACCCAATGTCCTGTCCGAGAAACCGACGGACGACCCGGACCAGGACCTATCACCAGTACCACCTCATATGGGAGTCATGAGTCATTCTCATTCTCTGTCGTCGCCTCAGGCGGCCATTCATCGCGCCTTTGCTGGAGTGTTGGATTGCTAATACTTTGTGTGGACAAGGGCCGATCGACCCAACCTCTCATCACTGTACGTGTCTCCGTCCTCTACGCTCCTTCGCTGTATAAAAGTTATCATCTGTGTTCACATACAAGTCCTAGGTAGATCGACTGCAAAGCACTCTTCTCATGGCGATGACCGTCCCGAAAGAAAGAAGATCTCTTGTGCGAGTCAAACGTGACTGTTTTCTACTTCCTCCATAGCTGCGTTTGTCCGCCCTCTGAATCGAACGGAAGGCAATGCGAATAGCGGCTCTTCATGGCATGGTTGAAATGGGAGGATCGCGGTTTGGACATGGATAGGAATGTCAAAGCAACAATAGTGTCGCATGTGGAATAATAGAGAATGGTCTATGTACTTGCACTCTACAGTGCTGGCATTGTTTGAGAAAATCTCTCGCTACCAAACAGTCATGACGTGAGCCAGATCCCTATCATGAAGATGCGGTGAGATGGAACTTCAGACTAATAATACTAGCTACGTACCCACACCATACGAAGTGGTGTGTGAGGCCGTTTCATTCCTTTAATGTCGAACTTAAAAGATGGTGGATTCGGTTCGAGTGTCTGGAGGAGGGTCGTTTTCTGGTTGTTCTTGTTGTAGTTGAGAAAGGTCCATAGCTCGAGTATAGTGTTGTAGAATGAAATCGACACTCTCGGACAATCATTGTTGGTGTTTCATGGATGCCATGACAATGGGTGCAAAGTAGCCCCGGGAATACATCATGGTACTATGACAACTACCAATATCATCATTGTGGACATGATCGTGACCCTGAGAAGCATAATCAAGAGAATGAGGATGATCGTGAGAATGATGCCGAGAATCATGAGACTGGTGGTGGTGATTGTGACTCTTCATCTCTTGTTGTGGGTTGGATTCTGTCGCATGGCTTGGTCTTTCTCGTCTTCCTCCTCCTTGGTTTGGGCCAATCCGGACGATTGGACAACAAGCGATTCTCCGAATCCTCTCCCCCCAAAACAAGGCACGCGAGGTATCATCCGAGTAGGACCTTGTGGCCCTTGTACCATTACTCCCCATTGTTCTCGTTCTTCTTCTTGTTGTTGTTAGTGTTGTGGTTTCAAGCAAGCTTGCATCGTTTTCGGAAAGGATGGATGGCCGAGTCGTCGCCGTCCAATCGAGTTTGTGCCTCATTCTGGGGGGATTCATCGTTGTCCCTTCTTGTTGGGATTGTGCTGGTCGTACAAAGTGGTTGTGGCTGTGGCTTGTTGGGTAATAGTTGGTGCAGCAGGAGCCATTGAAACCGTTGTGTCGGTGCATGCGACAAGGCCACGGATTCAACCGAGTCCAATCCATCTCCTCCCAAAAGGACCAATTCTTGGTTCCGCAGCCAATGAGGCGGAGAATGGGTCTTGTTGTTGTCGTTGTCGTTGTCGTTGTTGTGGTCATCATTTTGCGGTCGTGTGGTTCTGGATGTGCAACACGAAACCGACGAAAAGCACGACGACGACGACGACGACAACGGAAACGAGTGCACGTGGACCATGGCATGCCAGTGTCGTGGCACCGAGAGACGCATTGTTTCGTCCAGACAATAGACGACCCGTTGACGGGTATCCACCACTTGAATGGTCGTCCCGATACCATTGTGCGCATTGGTCCGCCCGCCCGCGACAATCAAACACAACGGACCGACCACGGTCATGGCATGTTCGTGACAGGGTACCACGAGACGCAGGTCGTGGACCAGGGTCCAAGTCGGAGAGGAAAAGACGAGCTGGGAATTGGATGCGCCGCAGCAAGTTGGATATGTGATGGATTCGATCGAATCCCAAATTGTGACAACCTCCTCCTCGTCCACGTAGTCGTCGTAGTAATAGTGGTGATTGTCATTGTCGTTGGGGACGAGTGGGTCGTCGTCCTGATTGTCGTCCAGGACCATTCTTCTTCTTCTCGTTCGTCGTTGTGTCATTCGATGCGATCCTCCCACCACCCACGACGTGCGAGGAATGACGAGGCCACACTCGGAAAGGGTGATAGTCAGAGTATACGTATCCACCACTTCGACGACCGTCGTGCCATTCCCGCCACCGACAATTACCACAAAGCGATTGTGGACCACGGCCGCGGCAGCTTCACTGCGTTCCCGTGACAAGCGACAGGGCAAGGTTTCCCATGGCGTGTCGTCGTTGGATGTAGTCGTAGCATCCTCGTTCGAATCATCGTCATCGTCCTTTGCTGTATAGGCCAACAAGTCGGCAATGGCAATACGTTCCAAGGAGAAACAACAGAATCCTCCAATGGCATAGAGATAGTCTTGACAAACGACGGCCGCATGACTGGATCGTTCTTGATTCAAATCGGGGCCTTCCTGCCATTCTCCTCCTCCCGTGTGCTAGTGGTTGTGCCACCGAAACACGAGGACCGAGGTCCAATCATCCTCGCGGTCTTGCGTGTGTCCCCCCACTACGACAATGGCGGCTCCCTGGTGGTGTTGGTGGGGTTCCAGATAGACGGCCGCATGACCGTATCGATGCCCGAATTTCAAGGGAGGATAGGACGGTTGTCGTTGTGGTGTACATGCTGCTGGTGCTTGTGGCCCATCATCCGCATGTGTGTTGTGGTTGTTGTTCTGTTGGTTGTTTCTTGTGGGAGGAGGAGCCAATTCCAACCCCGAAGATTCAAGACGACGACGAAAAGAAGATGACGACACGACGGGTGGAATGACTGCAGGATCCGTCGTTGGACCAGAACATGGCATGGAGGAGGGACTGCGACTGGTATCATCATTGCTGTTCGTGTGATTGTGGTCGTCCTTGTTATTGTCCTGATGGTGAGGAGGATGGCTCATCTCATGGTTTGCCATTACCCCCGTTGAGTTCCTCACAACACCCAATGGGTTTTCAGTATCGCAATCATATACCCTATACAATACCGAAAAGTTTTCATATTTAGTCGCTAACGGATCGCTTCATTCACTGCCCACATTTCCCCTCTCGTCCATCCTCATTTTTTGGTTCGTCGCGTCATTGCCTCTTATCCCATTGTGGAAGGCTCTGCTTCCCATGCCCATGCACCATCATTGTGAAAGTGTCGTGTGTTTTTCTCTCGTACGAGTAGTCTCCAGTAAAAAAAAAAGAGAGAGAGAGATCGAGAGAGAGAACTCGTTTCCGATTTTCCTTGCATGGAGTCAACACAAGAGAAGCGATTGAAATACCAGGACCAACAAAACCAACGAGCTACGCTCTGTTTCGTCCAGAGGAGGAAGATGACGATGCCGTGGACAACCAGTTGTTGTGGTTGTTGGTTGCTCGTTTGGTTCTGGATGGGCCTGCTGATGACAGGGGTCCCCGTGGCGACGTGCTGGCCATGGACTCGTACGGACAACCAGCACAACAACAAGCACAACAACAAGCACAATACGACGACGACGATTTATCGCTACAACATTTGCAATGGCTTGTCCAATCAACTCTTGTTTCATGCCACGTCCTTGGCTCGTGCCATTCGACAAGGGGCCACCGTGGTGGAAATTCCCAATTCCTTCATCTTGGATGGGACACAATCCTCCGACCGGCCCGTGTATCCTCAACTAGCACGACGACCAGACCAATTCCAGGACCACCAGAACCACAACACCACCACTTCGACGAGTACAGTCACAATGGGTCCCACCATTCCCTTGGATCAAGTCTTGGATACCACGACGCTCATGCGTCGATTGCACCAACACTATGGCCTCACGGCTCGATTGGTCCAATACAGTACTGAAAACAGCATGCCGTCGTGTCCGGAACTGGGTGCCGTGCAACACGAATCGCCCCGATTGGTCCAACAACTCTTGG
This sequence comes from Epithemia pelagica, assembly GCA_946965045.2. Classification (NCBI taxonomy): domain Eukaryota; phylum Bacillariophyta; class Bacillariophyceae; order Surirellales; family Surirellaceae; genus Epithemia; species Epithemia pelagica. The sequence continues at coordinate 469,980 of OX337239.1, read as the reverse complement.
ATTGGTTGCTTCGACCCGCTCCACACACGGTCCAGCCCCAGGTGGACGAGTTGGTTCGTCGGTTGCAACAACAGCAACAGGGCAATACTACGACAACCAACCGCAATGGCGGTGTGTGTCTCCATCATCGCAATGGATGGGATTGGCATCATCATTGTGCCCGTTGGTCCAGCATTCCGGACGGCGTCTATCGCGGCAATTGTCTCAATGTCACCTCCATGGGACAAGCCCTTCAAAACAGACTATTGTTGTTGAATACCAAAGAGAACAACCACAAGGAGGAGGTGCTGGTGTATTATTGTGGCGATCACGAGATTCCTACCGAATTGCGGCAAGTCTTTCCTCAAATGACCAATCGAGCCGAGTTGGTGGTGGCATCCAACCAGCCTGCTTCGTGGTTCGCACCACCACAGCCACAGTTTGGGACGACACGAAACAACAACACCAACAACACCAGCATCGCCCCAATGACTCCTCCTCCTCGTTTTCGTGATTGGGGTGCCTTGCTCGACTTTTTTGTCTGTCAACGCATGTCCACCTTTGTGGGAAATTCCGTCTCGACCTTTTCCGCCTTGCAAATTGCGCTCCGTCTTACCCAGACAACGACAAGGACGACCACAAAACGTCCAGAGGAGGACGACAACCACCACAATACGCCGGACCCACCATCCGGTGGTGGTGGTGTGTATTGGTACAATACGCAATCGATCCCATTGGCATCCATGTGGCGTGTCTTTTCCGTGCCCCTTTTGTATACCTACACCGAACGATCCGAGGCAATGGGCAAGTACTTGTTGCAAGCCTCGATTGCATCGGTCCGAAAGGTCATGCCCCACACACCCATTCATCTTCTCTATCATGGTGACCTCGAGGACCAATCGTTTCAAACCTGGCTGCAACAAGCACCGCAAAATGTCCACCTCCATTTCCAAGCCCGCCATCCACCGTGGAGCAGAGCCATGGAACGCATGCGACAACATCATCAAGGAAAAAGAGGAGAAGATGAGCACAATAATTCCACGACCAGCACCGCGTCCTCGGCGTCGCCCTTGTTTTTGCATGCCGGCAATTATTTTGGAACCTGGCAACGCTTGGATCTTCCCTTGTATGTTCCCGCCGAATATGGTCTCTTGCTCGATGCCGATACCATTGTCCACCGTCCCTTTACCATGGCCGACTTGGGGCTGAATCTCACGTACAGCATTGCCATGAGTGCCGAAAGCGATCTTCGATCCACCACTCCCACCAATGCCGGTGTCACCTTGATGAATTTGCCCTACCTTCGACAAACGCACGAGGCCTTTTCCGCCTTTGTCCTGGACCATGTCGATCGAGCCTTTGACCATCCGTCACCGAGCGATCAAGGCGCCTATCTCGATTATTACAAGGATTCGGTGCAATTTTTGGATCCGGCCTTTAATTTCAAGCCGTATTGGGAACCCACCCCAAGTGCAGAACAAGGAGGACGACGCCGACAAGGGCCCTTCATTTTGCATTTCCATGGTCCCAAACCTCACGATTACATTCGGTTCTTGCTCGGGGAATCCTGTCATGCCTCGATTCATGCCCTCTGTGTCCGAGGCGTCCGCAAAACTCCCATCCAACTCTGCCACTCCTTGACCGCCTTTGCCCAGGCAGTTGCTGCTGCCACCGACACTCGACAGGAGCAGCCGCTGGGGACCTTGTATTGTACCGCGTCCTTGGGTGTCGGTTCGTGGCAAGCTGCCGTTTGTACCAGACTCTTGCAACACTTTGTGGTCACTCAACCAGCAATTGCCAGGAGTGCGGGCCATCACGACGAATCCTGTGCCAATTTGTCCACAATTGTTCATACCGCAATCGACTCGATTCCGTGGTGGCAGGCTCGAACCGTGCCACGGGCCAAAATTTTGAAACGATTGGGATTGAATCCACAGGCACCCAGGCGTCGTCCTCATCGTCATCATTTGTGGAGTCTACCGCCTTGCCATGAGAGGGGAATGTGTTTGGTGGCTGTTGTTGTTGGTGGTGTGGTTGTCACTCTGGTCGTAATCATGGGCGGCTTACTACTGGTACGGTTCATTCACGGTCGACGACAAGGACGACATCACGTAACTCCTTCTTTCCACCACCACCATCATCCACGAGCGCCACGACGTTTCGTACCCTCTCGTCGTCAATGGTGGTTTCAATGTGTGGTGGTGGTGGGCCTTCTCTGGTCCATTCTGTACGCCCTCCTCGTGTCGTCCATGATGCTACCCTCCAAGCCTGTCTAAGATCCTGGTGCCCCGCAATGGGAACTGTCCCTATCGACAAAAGGACCCACGGCGGTGGAACTCAAAGGTTAGTATCGCGCCATGGGTGGACGCCATTACCTTTGCTGGTCGAACGACAGTTCTATTTGTATGGAAAAAGACAATCGACAGGACAGTATCATGCCCAACCACCGGCTCGATCAGGATGGACCCTGCAAACAAAACCACGACGACGACGACGACGATCGCACGGACGATACGAATTGCTACCACGTGGTCCAATCCTCGTGGTCGACAGGCAAAGCAGGACACGAACGTTTTGGAGGCAACAGGTGCTGGTGAGGAGACCAACTCCCCAAACGTTCCTATCCGCATTCTGTCGCCAATGCAAGCGTGTCTGACAACAAAGGCATGTCTTTGGAATCGTCACTCCGTTTCTATAGTGTGACACGGATGGGTTGGTGGGAGGGATCCAATTTACTAATAGAAGTAGTTTGTCAAGACGATTTGTACGACAATCGCCAGTAGAATAGGGGTTCGCCATTGCCTAGAGTCGGAGACTGCAACGTCCCAAATCATTCCTTGGCTCTTCGTACCATGCTGCCAAACAAGAAAGATGATGGTTCCTCTACTAGAGCAGTGTAAGCTGAAAGCTATCCCGACAACCGAATCGTCCCATGGCATAGATCTTCATTTTCTAGTCTGTCGCATATGAGTCGCTTTCGTTGGATGATCGCGCCTCGTTCGCTCTATGAACGAAGGATCTTGCGTATCTGGTTTCCCCACAAAATTTTAGACGCCGTGTACACTTCAAGGACACTGGGATGGGAATAGGGAAATGAGGGACTTTTAGAGGAACATTTAGAAGGACTTTCGGATAAATAGTTTTTTTGCGCTACGAGAATTCTCTCTGGGCATCGTTTCTATTTGTCATGTACATTACTATATTAGGACTGGATACCAGCAATGGACAGACGTATAGCCCCTCTTCTTGTCCAGTTAGAGCGCCAAAGGAAAAGTAGCCAAAACTCTACCCCAGCTACGCATACGAGCACCTTCAACACGGTTTGTCAATCTAGACGAGCCCCAGTTTTATCACAATGACTATTCCAAACAATTCATCCTAAAGATATATGCACATTGCTTGCACATGTAGAGTGGGGAACTCTGGTTTACCAATCTTATGTCCCCGTACTGCGCATCCGACTTTGAGTGCTCCTACTTTTCATAATTCAAAACTTATTTGATAAATGAGGAGGCGCTAATAGCACAACAATCAACCCGCCTCGTCTACGAGCTCGTATGCATATGAACAGCTACAAGTAGAGAGCATCTACCCAGCTTTGTACATGCTTGTATGTGTAGTAGGTTGTAGGCAATCGTTTCGTCTGCGTTCGTCGTTCATCCCATCCTGTCTTTTGCCTGCATGAATAGTTGGTTGTCGCGTTAGGGTTTTTGCATCCGGTAGGCGAGGTTAGACCATTTGGGTTGCTCTACCTATCACTGTGTTCATGACAGAGGACGGTGCTCTGTTGCTGTGCCGTCGTCGCCGATTGTTTTGCCGTTTGGCCGAAACGAGCAGTTCATTGTCGCCGCATGTCGTTGTCCCTGGTTCGGTGACAGCGAGTAGTTGATTGTTGCATGTGGCTTGTTTTGGTTGTTGTTGTTGGTGATGGCGTCTCGAAGTGCTTCGTTCGGCAGCAGCGAGTAGTTGATTGTTGCGTTTGGCTTGTTGTTGTTGTTGTTGCGCCAAGTGTTTTGGTCACTTGTCGTTGGCGTTGTCATCGCTTGCCATTGTTGCCGTCGCTTATCGCAGATTTGCCCTGCTTGGACTCAAAAAGCTATCCTAAAACTCCGAACGTCTCTCAAAAAGCTATCCGAAAGTCTTTCATTTGACTTTTTCAGGCCTTTATAGAGACATTCGGGGAAACTTTCGTTTTTAGGGATAGGGTTAAACTTGGGAACCCTCCGACTAGATGTCCGCTTCTTAGCTCGTCTGTTCGGGCAAGACAAACCCAATCTCACAGACAAAAAATGAATGGAAATTTTACATCCATCGGTGGAAAGGCTGGCGTGATGTGACAGTTGGAAGATGGCAGGCGTTCTGCTCAACAAGACTCAAAATAGTGTTCTCAGTGAGTTAACGGGTCACAAAATCGATGCAGGCAACAAAACGAGGCAATGACCAAACCAACACCAAAAACGGCATGCTTCGTCCCTGGCCATCTCATCTCATCTTTGTCACTGCACATCCATCATGGTAAGTTCTGGAATGGCTAATACTTGCATTGGAATGGACAATGTTTAGTTGTAGGCTCTCACTACGTTGCCAGTTGCCATAGTGTGTCATTTGTTTGTGCCATGAAACATCCATTTTGGTCGATGCCATGTGGGGCTGCTGGCATCATTCGTAGGATTCTTATAGGACAAAATAGAGCTATAGACCTCAATTAGGAGTAGGTAGGATAAGTGGAGGAAGCCATCCATTTTTCCTCTGCTGTCGCTCAGTTTGGGTCTTTAGTGGATTGTGATGTCGACCTGCTCCTGTTGTTCTTTTTTTGTTGCCATGAGCATGACTTGTCTTTCCCAGCAGTGCAGGGGACTCTACACTCTATATGCTCCATAACGCAACTAGAAAGAGACGTATTCTAAAATAGGACTGTATGTGGTTGCTAAGAGACAAGCCTACGGCAACGGCATGGTGTTGTGGAGGAGGGTCCACTTTTAAACGGACACAAACACTAGAAACAACCACACTTCTCCTAGAAAAAACAAAGAAAGGATGGGGTAGAGCAAAACACTATCTATGGTCTATATGTCAAATGTCCATGGTGTGCAGATGATGGAGAATGCATTGTGATGGTGCATGTCCATTATCCATGTCAAAAGGTGCGTAGTGAAAATAATGTGGGTCGCAACTTGGGACGACAATCAAGAATGGGGAAGACCAACGGTCAAAGTGCGCACGCCTGCTCACAAAATTTCAATACGGTGACCCAGAAGGCCGGCGTGATCATTTTCATTTTGACCCGAAAGTTTCATCAAAAACGCAAAAAAACCAAAATTAAAATGGTTGGTCGCGGAGAGCGGCTGGGGGGCTAAGAAGCGGACACCTAGTCGGAGGGTTAAGTGGCACTGACAAGACAACTAGGGTCATTTTCTTTAAGTCAATATGGAAGAGTAATGGAGACATCGACGGTCACTGGATGGTCTGTCTGAATGTCAGTCTAATTTTTGAAAGTTTCTCCGAACGTCTGTCATGAAAGTCCCTCATTTCACTCCTCTCCACTGGGATCTACAATGTTTTCCGTTCATGTCATTACCATGGCGCGAACAAAAAAAAAGGAAGACGACGACAACAGGTGACGACGACAAGAAAGAGCAACCAATAGAAAGGGACCCTTGGGAATTATAGTATCTGCAGTTGGAGTGCAACTTTTTGGTGGTAGCCACAATTTTCGGTGTCATTGATTCACACAAAGTTGTGGATTCTTGCATCTTCTGATTGTCATACTTCTCTTTCAGAAGATATCCTTGAGGAGACCCTAGAACCAGGACGGGTTGGAACAATTGCAAGTGCTTGCTACGACGACGAGCAAGACGACAAGAATGGTAAAGTACAAGCAATACATTGTGGATCGTTGCGATGGTCATTCCTATGGCGACAATCCGGAAGGAGGCAAACCTCCCCTGCCCTGTTGTTGGGTTCCTCCCTGCGTCAAGTGGTGCCCTTGGTTTTTGGAACAAAACCCCATTTGTCCCTGCAAGGCCTTTGGCCATGTCGGTTGTACCAAGGCGCAAAACGACGACAGTACCAGGGTTCGTCGGATTGTCTTTACGATTGGGTTGTTGGCCAATATTATCGGTCTCGGGTTGACCGTCTTTAGTTGCTTTGCCGTTTCCAAAGACCATGGCATTTTAACGACTGCATCCTTTAGTGAAGGCCGTGTCGACCCCGTCGATCCGACATCCACCGTCGAATCGATTGAAATTTGGATTGGTCTGCGAGCCGTGGCCGGCCGCAATCCCAACAGCCCAGTGCAAGATACCGTCACGGGCTTTGATGAATTTTGTGACTTGTTGGAAGAAGAATTGGAACGCTACATTAACGACGAACAATGCGGCGATTGTGAAGAATCCAGTCAAGCCTATGTCGGATCCGTCATTTCCAGTACCGTCTTGTATCTCCCAAGTATCTTTACCGATATTTTGCGCATGTATCCGACGTATGATTTGAATTGTCAAAAGTTCTACGGTGCCATCGTGGCCTTTATTTCCATTGCATTGACCATGTATACCCTCCTCAATTATTCCAATGCCTGCTTTGATGGCTTTTATCAAGGTCAAGTCGAATACTTTGTCGGCAATTCCACACCGGTACCAGACGGCTACACGGGAGATGCGGAGACGGTCCTCATGGACTTTGATTGGTACGTTTATACCCTCTCTTCTATTTTGTTGGAAACCTTCTATTTGGTCTCTGGTTGTTGTGTGCTTTGAGAAAGATCCATGTGCTTGCGTTGAACTTGTTGTCGTCCCGTCCATAACGATTATTGCTCACAATCGTTGTTTCGTTTTTTCTGGATGGAACCGTGTCGGATTCTTTTTTTGGCGCGTGTGCTCCTGTCTGTGTATGTGTAGGAATAGTGGCAATGGTCTCATTTGCTTGTCCGTGGCCACGATTTTGAAATTGGTGGATGCCATTTGCAACTTGATTGTGCCGGTACCTTCCATTGCCTACACGGAGGAGGAACAAGAAGCCTATGAACTCCAATATGGTCCAGGTGCGGCCACGGACGATCTCAAACTGGATCAAGAAGAAGAACAACCGCAAGACGGTGAGGAAGCGTATGGAGAGGAATAGTCGGAGCCAACGTGGCCGTGTGGCGGACACGACGAACAGCGTCAGCAGTATCTCTCTCTGGTGGAGGTGGGGAAGAAGGAGGAGGATAAGACTATGTGTATATTTGTAATTGGAGAAGGATCGTTAGTGCATTAACCGTAATCTCGACATTCCCAAGTCCAAATCGTCTCGCAACTAGCTAGAGTAGACGAGTCGAATCGGAGCAATCCATATTCCTACTCCTATGAGAAATGAGAAATGAGAAATGAGAGGGACTTTTCTCCTACCTCCAGTTGACATAGCTGACCTATCCCGATCCCGATAGATGAATCATGAATCGACTCATGTGGATTACCAGCTGGAGAGAACGCGCAGCTACCTACAATACTCTCTCCATCACGAATGGGCTTGCGCGAGATACTCGTTGGGACACGACCAACGAATCTCTCTTTGAGAGGTAGTAGGCCTTCTGATACTTCCAAGCGAGAAGAATAAAACGTGTTTTTCAAGATAAAATAACGATAGAAATATCACAATGCTGTGAGGTTTAATCCCCAGTGGCACATCATGGTGAGCCATCGTGCGCCAGCGCATCACTCACACCGAAGTCACGCTCTCATGCCGTCTGCCCAATTGGGAAAAAATTCCAACTGGAACCTGTCAAGCGTCAAGCAGCGAGAGAACTACGAGTACTCGTACAAATGCACATACGACATCACGATAGCTCTATCATTCGCATCTGGAGAATCCAGAGAGAGGAAGGAGAGGTTGCTGCGTTCTTTTTTTGTGTTCGTGTGTGTTTTGATTTGGGCACAGCACACGCTGTATTGAAGAGAAAAACGCGAAGGCTCTGTTGACGCTGTCGGAAACCAAGCTGCTATTGGGATTTTGGGATTCACCACCAGCAACAAAAGCTTCATTCGTATCCCCCTGCAACAATCTTTTTTGCTCTCTACACAGAATCTCGCATCTCGCTGCCTCTTGAACACCAACCCCAATCTGCGAACGCAATCGATCTCCCAAGATTTCGTTCCAAACACTCGACACCGCAACCAAGATTCGTGTTACTGACTGACTCTCCTCGTTTCTTTCTCGGACAAAATGCAACGAGAATCTGTCTCCGCCTTGGTGGAGGAACCAGCATCCTCTTCCAACACAACAACAACGACCGCGCAACCCGCCGCCGCCGAACACGATGTGGATTCGGAAATTCGAGGGTATGCCCCGGACGACGACGAGGAGGAAGAAGACGAGGGATCCGATTTGCCACCGGGTCGTATTCATGCCACACGGTCTACTTCGGCGATTCGGTTGAAAGGAAATCGACATTCGATTGGACATGTGAGTTTGCCCAATTTACCATCGTCCGCCAACAGTTCGGTAGGAGGAGGAAGTGACAACAATTCGGTCAGTTCGACTGGATCGGCAAGCAGCGATCCCCAATCGCAACGACGTAATAGTTCGACGCCCAATATGACGCCTCATCATTTGCATCATCATCACCATCATCACCACTTGCACGGATCTGCACAGCGATCCAAGAGTCCCTCCTTTCAATTACAACAACGGACGGGTGGGGGCAGTACGACTGCCACTGCGGCAGCCACAACCGATGGCAATTCTTCTATTTCGTCGTTGGAAGATTTGGTCGATTCCGATATCTTGTACGATCGTGCGGGGGCCTTGATTCAAGATTTGGATGTCTTGAGCAATTCCAATAGCAATTCAAGTTTGGATGGGAGTAAATCGGGTCGTGGTGGCAAGGGTTCGCACACGCTGACCAATTCGCTCCCCTCGGTCAATGAACGCCTCAGTGACGAAACCATGGAAGACGTCCATGCCTTTTCCGATGTCAAGGTCATGTCCAGTAGCAGCAATGCCAGCCGGGCCAATAGTTTGACGGATGCTGGCGATGAAAAGGTGGCCCTGGATCCATTGGAAGAATGCGACGACGAAGATGCCGATAGTTTGGAAGATCCCTCCGTATCGTCCGAAATGATTACCCCCGCCACGGTCATTTTGACCAATATTGAAAATTTGAGTTTGCAAGCCCAACAAAATGTCGTGGCCGCCAATAACAACAACAACAACAACACTACCACAGCCAATCCAAATCCAAATGAGGAAGCCCCTGCAGACCCATCACAGGCCGCCGCCGAGGCATCGGCACCGGCACCACCGACCACCTCATGATGAAGACGTAATCCGCAACCAAATCGAACCACGGAGTGTTCCATGATCCCACCACACCACACATCACACACACAACAAGCTCTCGTACCAACCAGTCCATTCAATCCACGCAAACATTGCTCTTTTTTCGCTCTATACTTTTAAAATGATTTGTTTTACTTTTTCTAGTGTTCCATCCATGTGCACCCCATCCAGGCGACAAGAATAACAACCACATACTCGTCATTCACACGAAATACAACAGCAATTCATCCAACCACGTTCCGTCCGCACAAAAAATGAACCAAGTCGATTCCCCTGTGAATGGTTTCGGTGTGTTGGTTTTCCTGAAAAAAAAGGATACATATACTCGAGTGTTTTGCAGATTGTGTGCCGCTTCTCTCGGTGCTGCCCGAGAGAGGAAAAGTGATCGGAACCACAATGTCTCTCGAAAAAGTATATATATACTTGATCAGGTCTCTTCTCTTGAATATACTCTAGAGAGACCCTAAATCGTCCAGCGGGTTCCCACCAAAAAGCATCCACCGAAACACTAGAGGTAAGCCACACACTTTTGGAATCCGAAGAGGGGGTAGCTACTTCTTTTGTAGCCATGATCGCCACTTCTTTACGGACTGTCAGTCAATACTGTAGACTGCGTCTGTTGTCTGTAAAGGGAGTTGACGACGTCGTCTTCATTCATTGAACGCACCTCGTCTCTTTGCTTTCTCATTGTGTGCGTCAAAGGAAAGCAAGAGTAATCAAAGGAATCAAGTAGTAGTCCACAAACAAGAAGATGAGTCGTTGGTGGAATCAAGGCCGTCAATGGGTGAGCCAACACTTGGAACAGACGGTGGATCAAGCCCGTACCACACTGCGTTCCCAAAAACAAGCCGCCCAAGATCAATTGGCCCAGACTCTTCAGTCCGCCAAGGATACTGCGACACAACAGTCTCGAGCGACATTGGAATCGTTGAAAGCCCAAGCACAACAGCAATCGCAAGCGGCAGCGGAATCGTTGCGACAAGCAGCCAAGCAGTCCTCGACGCAGTGGCAAGAACAATCGAAACAGACCTTGGAGAATCTCCAAACGGCTGCGCAACGTCAATCACAGGCGGCTGCACATTCCTTGCGACACGCAGCCGCACAGTCGTCGACGCAGTGGAAAGAACAATCGCAAGCGGCCGCTCAATCCTTGCGTGAAACGGCCCAAGAATCCTCCTCGGCCTTGCACCAACACTCGCATCGCATGGCCCAACAAGCGGCCGACACGGCGACGCAGACAAGTCGTGCGGCGGTCCAAACCTCCCGGGCCGTGGCAGACTCGGTCTCGTCGACGGTTCAAAAATTCAATCCCCTGTCCACCCTTCGTCGCATCGTCCGATGGACCATTGGAACTGTACTGGCTGGTATTTTTGTCTATGGCATCGCCACCACCGCACCCAAGGAACTCAAGGAGTATGCGCTCGAACGATACAAGTTGCATCAAGAACAACAATTGCGATTGCAACAACAACAGTCGCAAAACGAAAAGCCATCTCCCAAAGGCATGTAACAATCCGAAGGACCACGTGCAGCACCGTCCATGGAAGGGACAAGTGGGAAAAAGCATTGAAACCCTTTAGAGAATGGGTTGAACATCTATTACATGCAACCTAAAAAGATCAAGTGTCGTTCTGTGGAACTATCATTGACGGAATGGAAGGAACAGTTGAAACAGACCATCTACGAACCCAAAACATGGCTGCTCAACAGCTCCATTACACACGTATACCTTTTCAAGATTCTCGAGCCGATACGACACACAAGTTTCCTTTACGGCTTTTGCATTTTTCGACCGCTGGCATGCGACTCCACATTCTACACTGGACAATGACTTTCACAAGATGGCGTTCACAAGAAAGCCTCGTGATACAACAGACGCTGGTGGAGCAAAGGCGCCATAAATTCGGCCGGTGAAACAAGGTTGAGGCACCTGGACGCACGCAAAATCTCATTCACCCATGGTCTCGGGCATCTTTGTCTCAAACATTTGGGAAGTACAGTTCGACTGGAACAGGAAACTGAGAGAGTCAACGATATATACTTGCGCGGGAAGCAACCAGATGGAGTTGCCGACCAATATACTTTCAATCATTCCTGATCCCCTAGTTAGTACCTCTCGGAACCGCGAGGTGTATGGTACGAGGAACAAGAATCACGTGCCGCGTTCATGGAGTCACCAAGTGAGTCTGGTTGCCCTTGTCATGCCCAGGGCCGGTTGTACCATGCATGCCATGTGGGATCGTACTATTACATAGTGCAATTGTCGAACTACGATAGTCTGAAGCATACCGGCACCATCATTGGCCAACCGACATGTAGTACATGTACGTGTGTTTGTGCATGTAGGAACAAAACCCTACAGCTGAAATATTTCTTATGCTCCGGGTCTACTTTATATACTCCTAACTAGGTAGGCCGACCTCCGACTGTCTCGGTGGGACCCGCACCATCTCGTTGGCCACCAGACATGCATCTTTATGTGTCTACTAAGGATCCACACGTTGTCGTTTTCGTGCGGGGCATGAATCAGCTGCTTCCACAGGTTCCACACGTTTTCGTTTGCGTTTTTGTTCCAAGCATAGGTGGATCGCTTCGCATCAGTTGGGAAAAAACCCTCGACTTGTTGTCCATCCAATCAAGTGTTTGACACTCGTCCAGAAACATTCCAAACTGTCCACCGAGGACCGCAATCCCATCGCGGAAGGCTACCATTCCGTTGACTTTTCCAAGTGTTTCAGTACAAGGTTTCAGATTCCATTTTTGATACGATAAGGTATCAAAAACTTCGACGGAATCAGACGCACAAAACGATCCACGATGGAAATGAGCGCAACCGTAGGCAAGAACCAGGCAACTTCCACATTGCACCATGCCGTGGCCATAGCGACGAGATTCGACGACCCCTTCGTCAAGAGTCCATGATAGTCCTTCCAGATTGTCTTTTGCTTCGTTTTTCGTGTCCAGGTTCAAATGCTCGATGGAATTAAGTGCAGTCGTTCCATCATATCCACCAACAACGTAGACTCGTGAACCAATGCTTGCCGCAGTACAGAACGAACGAGGAACATTGAGAGAAGATCCCGAACAAACTCTGTGACAGTGCGTGGATGACATGTCAATCACATCAACCGAGGACGAGGCTTCATGTCCACCGACAACCACGATAAAACGGTTTTGAACCATGGCTGCTGCACAATCATGTCTTTTTGTGGACAACCGGCACTTTTTCAAAAGCTTCCATCCGATATTGTCATCCTTCTTGGTTCCCAGTAAATCAACGACCCGGATACGTTCAATGGTGTCGCTTCCGGATCCTCCCAGGACGTAAACACTGCCGTTTCCCACCACGGCAGCATGACCGGATCGTTCTTCGTTTAAGGGAGGCCCCTTGATCCACTTCTTGTTTTGTTCTCCCACATTCAGGAGTATGACTGAGTTTGTTGCTTTACAGTCAATACATCCTCCAATAACCCCCACCAAATCATTTCTACCAGGAAGACAACTGCAATCAGCGTTTACAACCACCGATGCAAACGCGTGTCGACATCCACCCAACAGTGGAGGCCATTCGCCGCCAATCCAAGACGGTCACTCTTGGCTGCTTGTCTTGTCGGATTCAACGACATGTGCCGACTGAGGGCGGTCTCGTTCTGGCATCGTTGTCATGCTGTGCGAGAAGCCGCTGCTGCTGGGATCCTTCGCGTGGGCAAAGAAGACACTGCCACGAACATTGCAGATTTGTTCACCAAGATGCTCCATCGGGAGCGGCGAAATGAACTCTTATCTCAGTTCACCTACTCCTCTGCTTTTGGATCCTCTGGACCACCATCAGTCGATTCGCGTGTTCTCGGGAACCCCGCTAACCTCTAGGAGCAAGATCCTACGTCTCTTGCGGGGACTGTTTCTCCTAGCCCGTTGCGGGATTGCAGTCACGAATGGGGTCACGGTCATTACCGAATACCACCTTACTGGTTTTGGACGATATCTTTGTAGTTGTTAATCTCAGTCTTTTAGAAGTTGACTTATACGAAGCGTATAAGACATCACTCTGCTCTCTGAGTTCTGAGTGGCCAGTCAACAGCTCTGTGCTGACGGCGGAACTCGCGATGGAAGTCGACGAAGAAGAGGAGGAGGAATGGTCCAGAATGGCCAAGACGTTGAAAGTACCATTCGATGGAGTTGACCTGACAGGCGAGGATAGGAATGCTTGGTTCACAGCGTTTCAAGTCGACGGTGAGGAAAACTTGAGCAAGAGGGCTCGCTTCATTTCATTCATCAACACACAAAAAGAGAAGAAAAGCGCAGCCTCCTTGGGGTCTGTTGTGAAGGAGGCTGTCAAAGAAGCCTTTGAAGACACACAAAAAGAGACGAAAAGCGCAGCCTCCTTGGGGTCTGTTGTGAAGGAGGCTGTCAAAGAAGCCTTTGAAGACGAGAAAACTGAAACAGCCATAATGTCGAAAGCGAAACAAGATTTTACGGATAACCTGCTAACTGAGCTGGGCTATGCAATTTCCATGAAACCCAGAAGCGAAAAAGGGACTGTGCAACAGCACGAATTTCATTGGGAACCCAGTGAAGAGGCGAGGACGCCCGCTGCAGGGGAAAGACTCACCGCCCTAATGAAGCCACAAGACATGAAAAAGCCGCTCGAGATTGTCTCTGTGACCGGCTTCAAGCTTCGAGAAGTCAAGAAAGGAAAGAGAAAGGCAATAGGGAAAACGGACTTGAGGTTGGCTGTCCAGGGATGGACACCGCCGACCTACAATGTATTTTCGGAGGCCAGAGGCATTGTCGAATTGAAGGTCGGAACAAACCCCTTCTCCGAATCGCAATTGCACCTGGAGCTCGTGTCTGTTTCTAGGATGTCCGTTTATGGGGAAGGAGTGGCACTTTTGGCTACTGACTGCCTTCTTCGATGGGGTATTTGGAGTTTTGAGAGTAAACACTCTATCAGAGGAGTGTGGTATCGAGACAGCACGGAGGCGCTAAAAGATTTCAAGGAGATGATGGAGACTGTAGAGGAACGACGTGACTTACTCCAACTTCCGACGATAAAGGAAGGCGGAGGAGCTGGTGGTGGAAGCGGAAGCGATAAACCGAATGATGGGAAACCAAGCGACCCGAAGCCGAAGCAAGGTGGGAGCCCGAACGAGACTTTTGGACCGTCCGGCATGGAAGGAATTAGCGCTACGGGGGGAAACATTGCTGGAGCAAAGGCAGTTGCTGTGCGATATGAGCAGGACCTCACAGGCTTCGAAGAAGAAATCGGGACCTCCGAGCTTGAGGCATTCAAGCGAGAGCAGTTCTTGACTGCTTTTGCTACTGCTCTTCGCCATGAGTTTGGGGAGGAGTGCTCCGTGCCAGCTTGGGCTCGTGCACACAGGGTTGAGAGTGGGGAACCATATTGAAGGTTGCTGCCATGCCGAAAATGTAGCATGGTTTGGCACAGTGACGATAGTAGCCATTGAATATCCCGGCGGATTTGTCTTCTTCACGTTTTCACGAAAACTCATTGCCATATCGTCGCACAATGATGATCCATACTAACTCCATACCAGACTGTGTAGGTAGTTCGTCTCACATTTTTCTACTACAGTAGGAATTTATTGTACGACCGGGAAGTAGTGTTCAGGGTTTTCGTGCGGGCCGCGCGGTTTCCTACCTGGTGTGTGACATTTGTGTGACACATGTGTGACAACTGTGTGACACGTCTTCGAGGAAGTTCTCACTACAATACCTACACAGCTTGATAGGGAGTAAGCAAACTACTTCCCTGTGTCTGGCCGTCCTCCCGCGTCGGGCGCGCCCGGCTTGTCGGGAGAATGACTTGACGGGCAATTGTCTTGTCGGGCATGCGCCCTCCTCGACCATTGCCCTCCTCGTCATTCTACCCTTCGCGCCGGGCGGTCCCTCCTTGAAAGGACTCGACACCGGGAAGTACTCCTAATTATACTACTATGATGACCTTGGGTACGCGGGTGGTGATTACTACCGTGATCACTACGGTGGACAAGACGACTATGATACTATCCCAGACAGACAAGCTTATCAGTCCAAAGCCAATTTTCACCGTGGTTTTAATTTCTCGCGATAACGTTCATTATTCCTCACAGTCAATCGCTGCCAGCTGCATGGTCGGAATGCGGCCGAGTACCAGCCCAATCACTTCATTGTTCGAGCGTACATGACAAGGGGAGGCCATTGGTCGAGTGGTCGGGCTTATCCCTATAACCCTTCCCCTTTTCATAATTGGTCAGGATGCATCAAGAACAAGAGTTGCGATTGCAGCAACAGCAGTCACAAGACGAAAAGCAATCACCCAAAGGCATGTAAAGGTCCAAAAGACCACATGCAGCACCGTCAGTGGAAGGGGCACTTGGAACACAAGCCTTGAAACCCTTCAGACAAAGGAGTTGAACATCAATCGCAAGCTACCTCAAAAGAGCACGTGTCATTCTGCGGAGCTATCATTGATCGAACGGACGGAACAGTTGAAACAGACCATCTACCAACCCAAAACATGCTGCTCAACAGCTCCATTACACACGTATACCGTTTCAAGATTCTCGAGCGGATACGACACGCAAGTCTCCTTCACGGCGTTTTCGCGATGGTAGCGGTATGGATTTGAAAGGTTCCTGTTCCAAATGGAGTTTCTGAACCATTTGGAACAGGAACCTTTCAAATCCATACCGCTTCCCTTGCCTGGGAACAGCTTTGATCAGGTACGTATTGGAAATGGGTGTTGAAGTTGCCGTGGCGGTTGGTCACAGGAAGCGACGGACGTTGTTGGATGGGGTTTTGAAGTGAACCATGTTCTCACCCTGGTGTGTTTGCTGCAGTGTATGACCCAAGAGTGGTATCGCAATTTTGTGAATGAGGGTGTTGACGATCTCGAAATGGCCTTTGGACTCTTGGAGGTGGGCCATATCATGGTCATTCGTCCCTTGATCGACCTCATGGGCCTCCGCATCACCTTTGTGGAATTTGGGGATCGCTCCTGGGAGGAGGTTGTAAGTGCCGAATCCACAAACCACGCGTTGCGGGCCTTGTTCTCACGCCTTTTTTGTTTTACCAATTCCAGCTGGAGGAAATGCGCAATATCGAAGCTTCACCCTCCGCCGCTGGAGCTACGACCACCACCAGTGTGGTCCCGTAGAAGCCGGCGGAGACAACTAGATTGTCTGTTTTCACAACATGACGAGAGATGGTGAAGGGGGTTCCATCTGTACCGGCATGTCATGTTTTTCTCGCACAAATATCCAATATAGAAATTGGTTTAAACAGCAACCTGGTACAGTGGTGCGTTTTATACAACCTTTGTGCTACAATAGAATTAGCCGGAATAAAAGATAAAGTTGCATTCATTCACACTAGTCTCATGTCCTAGACTGCATCGGTTCACCATGTTAGGTTGATGAGGATACGTCGTAGGAACTGCAGAGATTCCTCGGTAGCAGTGATGATTGTTCATCCTCTTTCGGAAACGCTTTGTTGCTCTAATATTCTCACTTTGTTCTGAACGCACTCGGGTGTCGGGAACTGGATTTGAGTGCATAGATTTCACGTGTGGGTGTGGGCTTGAGTGAGGCATATGTTCGATCCACCTTGGCCAGAGCGCCCCAGCTTCTCCAATACCTCTTGGTCTCTTCGAATCGATAAGCGCTTACTCGGAATCTTTCATGACTGTTAATTGATATTCCCCGTGCCGTTCACTTGCCAACGCTGCGTCATGTTGGTAGCCACCCGGTTCGGCCTACCAAATGGTCACTTCATACTCCTTAATGAAGGCAAACTCGGTTCGTCCCCGTTTCTTCAAGGCCATGGCTTCGGCATCTAACCAGGCCAACCACTGGGCTTGACATTGGAATTGCCCATATTCAACCATTTCTTGACCTTGGCCCGAAAGATGTGCCCCAGTTTCAAGTACTTTTTGCGACCCGTCTCGCGGGCGGCGGCCTAACACGATACACCCTTGTGAAATGTATCCCACACGAGTTTGAAAGTGGACAATAGAGCTTTTTTGCAAAAAATCGTGACCAACTTGCGCAGGACCAAATCGGCGTGTGGGACATGATCGCCAAAAGTAGGTCCACACCATGCTCTGAAAGGCGAAATTTTGGGGGACAAAACTCGTGACGTTCCACACTGCTGATTTCGCCCACCATGTTGGTGGAATCTTCTCGATTGTCCAAACCCATGAGATTGCCAAAGACATGT
Source organism: Epithemia pelagica (assembly GCA_946965045.2). NCBI lineage: Eukaryota > Bacillariophyta > Bacillariophyceae > Surirellales > Surirellaceae > Epithemia > Epithemia pelagica. Next base: position 452,466 of record OX337239.1, on the reverse strand, counting down.
CGCATGGAATGGGAGGTAAATACCATGTAAAAGGCGTGATCGCCTCTCAAGTCACACAATTGTTTGGTAGAATTTCGGAAACCCGCCAAGGGCGTCCCCTCCATGATGATTCGCAAAAGCATCCAGTTCCAGCAGAGGATTAGACAAGGGCAACCAATGGGGTGGACGGCGAATCGGAACGATACAACCATTGCGTGTTAACCCGGTCTTTACGGCAATATCGTACGCCCGTAACAAGGGTTTCAGGACGTCCTTGGCTGGTCTCTCAAGGGTACAAGTAGCCATACAGGATAAACATGGTTCGTGCCGCTGTTTCCTGCCGTGGAGACTTTCCATGAGCCGCAATGCATGTTGGCCATGCAAAAAGCCTGCTTCAAAGTGTCCCCCAATACCACAGCCGTACTCGCAACGGCGGGAGAAGAAAACCCACAAAATCCATATTTTAGGGTCCAATTCACGGCCTTGAATACCACCACGGCAAAGCGTTCATCGGGCAGTCGGTAGCAACAGGCGGCTAATTATTTGTCCAAGAAGAGTCTCATCAACTCAATTCTGGTTCGATCCGTCATGAACTCCAACTGGGCGGTATTTCGTTTTTTTCATGGTCGCCTTGATTTGAAGAATGTCGACCATCACAGTTTCCCAAAACTTCAAGCAATGACAAAATGGCATCCTGCAAATTCCCCCGTTGTGCCATGCTATCCATCCAGGCAGAGTACACATCAAACGTTTGCGCCATGGGAAGGTTCTGAAGCATGACTTCTTTGCAATATACCGTTCTACATTGCCATTGTCGTTTTCCGCCATGATGGCACCATTGCTCTGGGTCCCCCATGCGTGGATCTTTTGAATACCGTACGACACTGGTAAGACAGTGGGAAACCATTGCCTTTAAAAGAAGATCAAAGAATTTAGCGGATGTCACGTCATCCTTTCCGACCGACGAATCTTTTCAACGGACCAATAGGCTCGATGAGCACAACAAACAACAAACGTGCGCGTGCGGGTTGGATGGGGATCTGATCGGATTCGATTCTTTTTGTTTTCATCACTCACCCTCGTGCCATCACCGACCATCACACTCGCTCACAATTGTGTCGAACGAGAGACACCCCTTTTGTGATCTGGTTGTTTTCTGTTCTTTTTGGTGAAAGAAAAACATTCGAAATCAAGGATCAAGATGAATAGTAATAATAATAGTCTCACCACCAATTATGCATCACCCTCTGCAGGTCGAACCACCAGCACGAGCACCATTCCCATCCGCACCGGCGGCGAATCGGACAGGATGGAACCCACAACAATGGTCACTCCGGGAACGGACCGCAGCCGACCCGTTGCTCCACAAGATGACGACAATGACGATGACGACCGCATTCCTTCCTTGGATCCTCCTACAACATCGTCCTCCAGTGAAGAACAAGAAGAGCCAGTGATCCAGGGTCCGCCCCCCATGAATCGTACCATCCCTATGACAATGAAAAGGTCCTACTACGTTTCCAATCGTTTACAAATCATGAATGATATTTGTCATGGTATGGAACAAGGCCGTCATGCCAACAATGGTCCGACGCTCTCTGTTGTTACTGTAGCACCACAAGACCAGAACATTCCCATGATTTCATCCTTGTTGAATACTGTGGTTCAACCAACGAGCCTACAGTGGCAACAACAGCACCGACAAGACCCAACTTGTCATTGTCACGTTCTCGTGATGGACTGGCAAAATTGGCATGCCAGTTACCAAGCAATGGTGCGGCAATTGAAACGCTTGCAGCAGCAGCAGCAAGGCACCGAGGTCGACCGTCCAGCCAAGCGACGCAAGATCCACCACCACCGTCCTCTTGCAGTGATTTGTACCATTCGGTTTTTGCTCGTTCTGTACCATGCACCGCATCCGTTGCTGCTTCCCTCGTTGGCATTGCCCGAGTTTTTGGAACCGTTCCGACCCCTCATGGATGGGATTGTAGTCGCCACACACCATGCGTACGACCGTCCTCCGGCAGATGATGAAACGGTGTTTGGAGTGTCGGTCCGTCCTTCTCAAGTCTTTGTCCTGCAGATTGAGTCCGTCCTCGCTCCCCAAGGTTCGCCGAATGGTCCTCTCCTCCTGTTCCCAGATCCATCCGCCGAGTCGACCCCATTTTGGCTTCAAAATCCGGGAAGTAACCTTCCCCGAATCATGTCTCCTGGTGGTCCTTTTCAAGCTCCAACACTGAATATGGAAGCGACATTTCGAAACTATCAACTGTTGGTGGTCCATACTCAAGAATATTCGGTGGATTCTGTGATTCAAAATGGCCGTGCTTGGGTCATGCAAGATTTTCATCACCGGTTTGCCGTGTTCGTCCAACTTGGACGCAACGAGGAGAACAACCGACAAGCACTCCACGACGCCATTCAGCACGTGACGCAGTGGTCCCAGGAAAAACTCCAGACATATATTGGCGATTTGTGCCAACAATGCCTCGTCGAGGAGCTGGTGCGGTCTCTGCAAAAATTTATCCACAAGCAATGGTTTCTGGTAGTGGACCTGGTCCATGCCAACGACGACGAGCCATTCGCGACTACCCATGAAACCACCACACCACCAAGTCGACAGTGGCTCTCTCCCGAACAAAGTCATTTAGCTCTGTGCAACAACGGTTGTTGTATCGTGCTGACGAGTGCGCCTCCTCCCCAAGAGATCCAGGTGTGGCAAGTACCAAATCGCTCCGCCAATGGTACCGTCGAGCGTGAAGTGGTACCAAGAAATGTTTCTTCGAGTCCAACATGATGTTCATGAGAATAGCTCAAGAACTCATCGAGTGGTCCTCCAAAAACACTTTTTGCATCGCTATAGACTCCAACAAGACGCTGGTTCAGGTCCTCGTTATGACTGTGCCGTGCTCTTGAATAGAATCATAGAAATAGAAATACAATACACATGCTGCTCCACCATGCAATAGTTTTTGGCTCTTGTTTCTGTAGGATCCTCTTGTTTTGGACGCGCCATTGATGCCAGGATTCTCTGGTCTACACACACACACAAAAGTCAGAGTCAAGAATGGCATCCTTAGCTTCGCTGCGATCCCATGTAAAACGATGACTGACCCATATGGGTATTATTATGGGGTGTGGTCAACGCATTTGGATCCTGCGAAAGCAATGCCGTTTGTTCGGAAGACGGTTCGCATTCACGGTCTTCTTCGGGTGTGACTAGTAAGTGTTTGGCCTCCAACACATGGGTAAAACAGGAATCCGCAACACAGACAAACAAGAGCCAAAAGGACGAAATGGCCAATGGAGGAAGAGGGCTTCGGGGGTGATGATTGTTGTAATACTGTGGAAATAAGCGACCAAAAAAGAATGGAACCAAACAGGCCACGGCCATGAATGCCCACCAGACCCACAATAAAATCTTGACATGAGGAGGATGGGACGGACGAGGCATACGGCCCAGGTAGTGACAGCACCGCAAGCCCAACAAGAGAATGAGACTCCCACCGACGGCCCCGGTCAAGAGCCACTGATCAAAGACGGTCGTCGTGGTACCGACCGCGACGGTCTGGACGGCCACTTTGATACAGACGCCCACCATCAACAGGGCCATGCCGAGCAATTTGCTCAAGAGCAAACACAGCCATCCCGTAACTCGGGATCGTCGAAAGGCATGGTCTTCCGGATGCGGTTGTACGTGAAAGTACAGGAGCGTAAACATGAACACTAGCAAAAACGAAAAGACGAGCACCTCGTACAGTTTTTGATTGGTTTCATGGTCAATGCCGCGTTCCACATGAGCGCGATAGGAAATGGTGGCACTAATGACCGTTTCACCCATCATTACTAGCACCTGCAACAAGGGATCGATAAAACACCAGACAAGTGCAAAAGAAAAGACTCGTAAGTAAGTGCACGTTTTCGAGTCGTGCCTACACAGTGGAGTCGCTTCCCTCGAATTCACGACACATAAGGCCAGACGTACCAGTACTCCAATCCGGTCCTTGGAATGATCAATGTTGACGGGTACCAATCGCTCTCGGGTCAAGAAAACCATCATACAGAATTCAGTCGAAAAGTCAACGAGCATGGCGGCACACCAACAGACAATGGTGAACCACGGCAACTCTTCTGTGTCGTCTTCGTCCGTCTCTGCGGTTCCCTCGGTATCGGAGAACAGCGTCTCCTCCTGTTCTTCGTGTTCTTCGTTTGGAGGCCCATACAACGCTGTAACAAGGAACAACAACATGGAGACTACTACAATGGTCGCCAAAAGGGAGGCAAACCATTGCGCTCGTGGTAGGCCGACAATGATTTGAACCAGCATGACGAGAAAGGCTCCTCGTTGCATCAGGATACCCACCGAGAAGGCCTTGGATGTCTCCAACGAGGCATTCACGATCGTGGCCGCCATGCCCAGTAGATAAAGAAATAGGATGGCGGAATGGAACAAGGAAGATTCGATAAAGCGGCTGGTGTAATGATGTGTGTACAACAACCAACCATGGACCATGGCCGAGTACAAAAGGACAAATTCCAACAAGCCAAACCAGTTTTGTTGCGATTGGAATCCATCGGCCATGGACGATGCTGCTGCTACGAGGAGCAAATCGGTAAACAACTCCCAATAGCGCGGAGTACTATCGGCTGCCTCTTCTCCCCAATCTTGTAGCAACAGTACCTGTCCAAACAAACGACGACCAGTGGCTGTCGTCGACTCGTTAGCCATGGAGGGAAAATGATGGAGAGAGGAGGACGACTGTTGTCCTTGTGGGACACTGCCGGTTGGACCGGAGGTTGTGGCAGTGGTCATGCTTCGTAAGATCCTCCTAGGACAAAAGAGATCAAAGAGAGATCAATTGTGAAAGGAAACACTGGATCAACGTCTTGCCGAATCTTCCAACTCGAACCTGCAAAAGCCGACTGGTCAATTTTCACTGGATCGTTTGGATGTTCGATGCGGCCATTCAACATTGCCCACGATCTTTCCCTCAACAACTCCCATCAGCCGTTGGATCTTGAGAATCTTCCAGAAAAATGAGACACGTGCGTCAGACAGACAGAATCTTGGCCTCGACTCGGACAACCACAGAACCATGGCGTTCCCCCACGTTTCTCCGTCGGATCTGTAATGGCGAAACGCTATCGTTCGTCTCATCATTGTCATCATGTCAGATGCTGGACGTTCTTGGGAAGAAAGAGAGTATGTTGATCATGATTGCGGATTATGCGACCTGTCTTCTGTTTTTGTTGAGGAAAAAAAGATTGTGCTTGCGGAAGCAAAAAATGCAACTGCAGTCGCGCTTGGAATGGGGGGCTATAGCATTACCTCTTCTGACGGGCGCGCATATACTACTCTTTATTCTGTAGTAGGAGTGCGTTGAGTATAAATCTGGGGGCAGGGCCATCCTACTTTCGCGATCTTTTTTTGATGCCAATGGACGAGGATCTTCTCATTTTATTCAAAGTATCGAAGATCGGCACTGACCATGAAGTCCGTTGTTGGATTGTCGTTCGCCCTCTGGGCCTCCATGGCCTCGGGGGTCATGGCCTTTACGATTCCGAGCGCTCGCCGTGTTGTGGGAGTGGTGTATTCGCCACCTAATACACCAACCAGGAGCAGTTTGGTGGTTCTTCCATCACACCGTGCTTGCCGGGGATGGAACATGGGAGGCAAATTATGCAAGCCAGCGGTCGAGCTACCGTCCAAGGAGGAGGATCTTAAGACAATAGAGGAACGGATCGAAGCTCTCTTGGACGACCAAGGCATTCCATTCGTTGAATTCTACTTGTTGATGGGGGCTCTCTCGGACAATGGCGCCACTCCTTGGGTGACTCCCATTGGATTGGGCACGCCTCCCCAATATTTGGCCTTTATGATGGATACCGGCACCTTCAACACGTGGATTACCTCCAGCGAGTGTGAGACGGACGCATGCCTTGCCCATGACTCGTTTCACACTTTGGCATCTACAACCTTTCAACCTTTGGCGGGCGGCGTTCACACTGTCAGTTTTGGGCCTTGGGGGAATATGACTGTCAAAAATGGAAAAGATGTTGTTCATCTAGATGAAGAGTTGGAAGATGGCACCACCAAGAATATTCCACTGGTCCAACCGATTAACATTATGTTGGCATTGGAGTACACGGGCGACAAGTTCAAGAATCTGGTTTGCGACGGAGGCATGGCTCTTCCCTCCAAACCTGACACGGAAGCTACCTCCCTTCTGGAGGTTCTAAAAGCTCAAGACAAGATCGAGTATGCCGTTGCTTCTTTCTACACTGACCCTGTCAATGGCTTTGGGGAATGCCGCTTGGGAGGCATCAACCGAAACTATTTCGATCGAGGCAGCTTGAACGTTCTTCCGCTCATTGTACCAAGTAACAAGGACTTTAACTACTTGTGGACTGTCAATCTTCAAAAATTGATCTGCGGTGACAGTACTGTGGCATAGGACATTGAGTTTGTGCTTGATACAGGGTCTTCCTGGTTCAAGGGTGGACAGGGCATCATCAACACTCTAAAAATGCAATTACTGACAATGGGGAGCTCCCTACAACTGCCACGTCCAGCTCAGATCTGGAAAACTACCCAGACATTACCCTTGTCTTGGGATCAGTCTCGTATAGGTTGACACCGCAACAGTACTTTCTCGAGATTGACGAGAATGGCAAGAAAGAGTGGGTCTTGGGCGTCCATTATCTCGAAGGGATGCCGGATCAAATGCTGCTGGTGGGTTCGACTTTTCTGGACACGGTTTGTAGTGTTTTTGACTACGACAAGCAACTCATCTATCTCAGTGACCATCACAAGAGTGACAAGACCAAGACAATGGCGGCCACCACGAGCACTCTATGGGCTACCGGGACGTGGATCAACGAGTTTGGTTCAACTTTGGTGATTGGTCCCATCCAATCGGATGGGACATTCACAGGAACCTATACCTCCAGCACAGGGGCTTCAGGGATTTATCCCGTCATGGGTGTGGCGGATCCATATCCGATTGGATCCAGTCAAGCTGTTTCCTTTTCTGTTTCATGGCGCAGCTTGCAGGGTTCCTATGATCCTAGCTGGCACTGGGTCTCTGGGTTTACAGGTCTCTTGGAGAATGTCGCAGGGGAGGACCAGATCAAAACCACATACTTGTTGCAGCAAAACACGGTGGATGTTGCGGACTACATGGCTACCGCTGTGTATCCCTCTACATTTAAGCGCAAGGGTTAGACCCAAAGTAATTCATTTAAATCTATGCAATGGAAGACGAAACCCAACAACATGATGTTCTTTCCGTTCAATGATAAGATACAAAAGATTCTTCCAGTGCATGGTTTTGGGCGTCGTTCCACGGCTCCCAACCGTTTTCCGCATGCGGTGTGCCCCCCTTGGACGGGAGATCAACGCCATCATCAAGTACGCGACGACACCGTGAGGCTTTGTCATCACGTCGTCGCGTACTTGGCAATGCGGCCATATTGTTCATGGAAACAAGTGTATGAGGATGGTCATTGGTCATCCCGATGACCATCCTCGTACACTTGTTTCCATCAGCAATTTGGCCTCTGTTTTTGAAGATCTCTGCACGTGCAGCATTGTCTTTTGATTTCGCTTCTGTAGTCTTGATTTGTGCAAGGGCTTGCTGGACTTGATCATGCCTCACTGAAACAGCTATCAGGAAATCCTTCAACTCGGCTTGGCTCATCAATAGTTCTGCACTGGCCTCGACTCTATAACGGCATGGAATACCTCCCAACGCACCCAAATTTGGTTCAATGTATCACGGACTTGATCCCAGTTTTCCAAAACCAAGACAATTCTCTTGATGCTCTGGATTTGTTCCGGCAATCCGTTGATCAAGTCATTGCGGAGTTGCGTGACGGCTTGGGACTTGCTTTGTCCAGTCCAAGCAAACTGATCAACGCAAAAAACGTTAGTCCATATGTATTCGCCTCGGATTTTCTCTAAAACTTGGATGAACTGGGAGAACGAATACCGACCTGTATAGGACAAGAACAAGGTGGGTAACTCATGTATGATCGCACCACCACGAAAGGATGCTTTGGTTGCATCATCCAAAGATTTATGAAGTACCTCGACATGGTTCACAAGTGGGCCTGACCATATATCCAGTCGAGCTTGAAGCAGTTGAATGACACAGACCTCACGCACAAAAAACAAATTACAATCGGCCTTCGATACCGTTGCCATGAACGAAATTTGACAAGCGACGTCCAAAATCCAATCGACGGATATCGGCCTTCGATACCGTTGCCATGAACGGGGGATTCGACAAAAGACGTCCAAAATCCAATCGACGGATATTCCGGCCTTGGACATCAGCAAAGAGGACGCTTCCGCCGCCGACAAATCTGGCTGTGTCAACATTTGAATCATTTCGGAGGTGGTGCGGCTGTTGCCAGTAGTATCAGTGGGGTGTGTGGTTAGTGGTTACTCCTAGCATTGAGATTGACAGAATCAATCCCCGACTGAACCAGAACCATGGCTCCCCGGCCATTTTTCTCCGCCGCAATTCTCTGATTTCGAATGGTGAAACGCTATCGTCTCATCATCGTCATCATGTCGAATACTGGACGTTGACGCACAAATTGACACCAACTCTCCATGTCAACTGCAGTCGCGCCTGGAACCTCTTGGGACAAAAAGCTGGTGCTGGGTAGTTCTAGAGATATGGAATATGGATTCGAATCTCAACAAGAACAACAACATTCGCTCACTTAGTCTCTCGTGGAGCATACACCAACAAGAGAGCACCCGATGTGACGATACAAAAGAGGTATGGCAATTGCAATGGCGGCTTCGCAAAAGGAAAGACGCTTCTCAAACAGAGCGCGAGGTCGATCGCTATGGCTGCACGGCTAACAACAGTGTTTCAATCCATCCATTGATCGAATGGATAAGAACTTTGTGTTGTCGTTTGTCGTACCTAGACAGTGTGTTTCTCCGAGGGTCGCTTTGGCGCCTACCTGTTATTGTACCCTTAATATAGACCCTTAGGGTCGCTGCTATATGGTTTTAGCCCTCTAGCCTTGATGATTCTGTCAACAAGTAAACCGTAAATAACGGTCTACGACATGTAAAAACTGATAAATAGGAGTAATCATGTTCAACGGATGAAAAATGGCGAGTGCATCCTCTAAGTGCAGTGCAGGGGCTAATTCAGATGTTTGCGAGGATCCTCGTAGGAGAGTGATCAAGAATTAGGCCCTACCCCTGAGACTCGCTCCCTCACATTTTCCATCATCTAGTGATTGTCAATCTTACACGCTTTCTTCGGACTAACAGCTTCAAAATAGAGAGAAGGGGAGACTACATGTAATGGAAGATTATCGATTCATGTTGGTTAACAAAATATATGCATGTGACGAGAAGATTTGGTGAATCAATTAAATGTCAGGTTGGTAAATGTACCATTGGCCACCACGATCCAACTGAAGATCAGCAATCATACCTGCCTTCAAGTCATGGGCCTGGAGAACAATAATGATTGACTTGTCGTTGATGTCAACCGAACGATCCGCGGCACGCTTGGCGACTCCAGTATCATCGGCACGAACCATGAATTCCTCCATGTAGTACTTTCCGGAGAGTTCGCGAATCTTCCTTTCGCCATGGTGAGCATTGATATCGGAGGGGTCCACTTCGATACGGTTCATGGCAAGAAGACCCGACAAGTCAAAGACTCCCGAGAACTCGTGGGCACTTGGGTCTCCAGCAGTTCCTGCGGGGATACCAACGGCGCTACGAGAGTTCAAGTTTCCACCACTAAAGGCAACAAAGTAGTATGTAAGCATGTTGCCATCGTCAAGATGTTCCAATGGACTGGTAATGAACATGCGGTCACCGAAACGGTTTCCACTGTCTTCTTGGATGATTCCGTAAAGCTTTCCGTCCTTTCCTTCAACAACTTCGAACCCATCAATGTCTTCAAAGGTTGTCTTGCTGCACATGTTGGTCGTCTCGTTCAAACTGGACGAATCACAGTTCCATCGAGCATCTTGTCCATTTTTGTAGTGGCCCTTGCCACCCAAGTCGATTTGGTCAAAGATGCTTCGTTCTCCTTCATAGACATAGTATGTGGCGTCAATGGACTCTGGAAATCCGCCACCCGCAGCAGCAACAGCAGCCAAGACCTGGTCGATATGGTTGAGGTAGTAATGTCCAAAGTATCCGCATGTACTGCTCTGGACATAACCAGACTTTCCAAGTCGTGGGTCGGGAGAAAGGTGCTCGCACTTGCATCCGCCTTCATCGTTACCCTTGGCGTTCCAGAACTCGTAGCCGGCAGGGACATTGAGAGGGGTATCTTGGAAATCCCAGGAAGCATCTTCGCTAAAGTCCACAACTTCGCCAGTCCACGTCCAATTAACGGGAGCGAAAATTCCTGGGACTTCGAAACCATTGCCAACCATTTTGTGGGCTTCGTCACGCCAGAGACCTCCAGTGGGACCAGTCGCTGTCATGTCAATGGCAAATCCATAAAGCTGACCATACCGAAGACCATTGCGGGCCAAAAAGTCATGGGCAGGCTCTCCCGCTTCATTGAAGCCCTTCTTTCCGACATAGATACGGGCCGGATGGATGTTTTTCGGCCACACGTACGATCCACCATTGGAACGTCCACCTTTAAGGGCGTTTCTCTTGGCTTCAATGGCTGTCTCGTCAAGTTTGCCAAAGGCTCCGTTGTATCCTAAGGAAAACGTGGAAGGACAAAAAGTGAGATGACTGTTGTCAAGGCAACGTCAACATGGACAGCTCTAGAAACGTACCAGAAATGGCAAGGATGATATAATCGGGGTGCATGGAGTTGATTTCGACAATTTTCTCGAATCCTCCTTGGGTCAACACACCCAAAGCATAGTCGACGTGATTGGCAACATCCTGTGAAACCAAAAATGATGAGTGTCCACAACTTGAATCGAATCGAATCAAACAAACAACGAACCAGAACAACTTACAATCGCATGGGGGGCAATACCGACAAGGTCCACAGTGCCTTCAATGTAGGTCATCCATTCTTCGTTGGTAAAGTAGACATTGTCTTCCATACCAATACCGGGTCCCCATTGGTGAACTTCTTCCAAATGGGCCGAACACAAGGACTGCATGAGCCAATCGGCACGGTTGGGCAAACCACGGTCGATAATGTAGTTACCAGCGACGTCAGTGTTGGAGTAATGGGCACCGACCGTGGTGGGCATGCCTTCGGGGGCACGGGGACCGACCATTTCACCCTTGAGGTTGTACGAGTATTCAATCGCTTCACCCATGCCCTTGACAAACTTGGAGGCAGGCTCCTTGTTTTCCATAAACATGGCAAGGTCGTAACGTTCGTAGTCGACATATTGAACGTGACTTCCGGTGAACGAGGCGGCGCCGTCGTTGACAAAGAAAGGATAGGACTCGTAACGGAGAGGACCATAACTCTCGGACTGGACAATCACACGGACTGTGTGGTCGTCGTAGAGGTAGGCTCCGAGACCATCGGGGACACCGACAATCATTTCTCCGGCAGTCGCTTCGCAGATACTGTATTCTCCAACAGTCTGTCGATTAACACAAAGAGATAGATGCCGAATAGGTTAGTACTTGTGTAATCATCTTGCACATATTTATACCTGTCCCAAGACCTTTTGACTTACGGTAAGGGCTTTCAAGTCACCATGGGGAAAGTCAGTGTTTCCACTCTTTCCATCGACAATCGGGGCACCAGAGGCTTCGGCATCCGCAGCATCGGCAATGATTTCTTGGATGGATCCAACTGGACCTGTGGGCCATCCTCCATTGAAAAACACCTTTGAGAGAAAGAGAAAGCAGACAAGACGAGTAAGGAGAACAGGATTTGTGTCAGAGTTTTGAGAGTCGAGAACAACCAACACAGTGACGGTGCCACTTACCTGTTCCATACCTTCGGCAATGGGGGAGTCCATTTCACAGATAGCGCCAGAGGCAACGCTCATGGTGGCAAAGGCAACAACGGCAGAAGCAAACTTCATCTTGTTGTTGTTGTTGTTGTTGTTGCTTTCTTCTTCTTCAGTCCAAAGAGATTATGAGAAATGAGAGTGACTCTCTCTTCCTCGTCGACCGTCGAGCAAAAGATTTTGAGAGGAGAAGGCTTTTGCTGGGTGAGCCAACGAATCTTTTTCTTTCGCAGAAATGCCTACAATCCCCCAAACGAGCCGTGACGTTGGAGTTCGTGAGAGTAGATTCACTCTGAGATAATGAATGAAAAAGGCGATCATAGCCTCATTTATTCTTACGGGCTTATGTGACAAAAGCATACTTCCGACGAAATTTGGGGAAGATTCGTTTGAACCAACGCGTTCGTACGTTACAATGTGCTAGATAGTGCCAAGGGGGAAACGAAGGTGCATGTGTTGCTCACATTGTCTGTTCGCGTCGAGCCCAACTTCTCCAGCTCCAGCCGAAGAAGGAGGGCAGCCCGGACCACACACACAAGATCTCGAATCCAAGGCGGAAGCATCAGGATCAGGAAGCCTACTTACTCGTACAGTCAGTCAGTAGAGAGAAAAAGATTTGGAGGGGTATCCAAAAGATTCAGCGACACCAACAGACAGTCTGACATCATGTCTTCATTCATCCCAATGAAAGATTCGATTGGATCTTTCTGACGCACAGCAGCCAAAAGATCGCTTCATTCTTGTGTGTTTCTGTCGGTTGGATCTTCCGTAACAACGAGACAGCATCTGTTACCAACCGTTCATTTCGTTCGTTCTGAATCAACCGCGTTCGTTCCGATGCATTGGCGAAGCTGACAGCCGGTGTCAGGAGGTACGACAGCCAAAGACACACATGATCTAGCCCAACTAACAACATGTTGTTCGAGAGCTGTGGACTGTCACGTTCTCCTTCACGACGAAAGGCCGCTTTGACGCAACTGTTATCCGATACTTGGCCTCGCTCTCTTCTTTCCTTGTCAGTTGGGTTTCTCTCAAGGTTTCCGACAAAAGTTGGACATGAAGACCTTCGACCGACTTCTTGATTCTGGAGGTGCACCTACATTTGGTCGTTTCGACATGGATTGTCGTGGTCGAATCTCTCTTGGCCACGACAGTCTCGTTGACGGTGGAGGCCCACCACCTGTCTCTCTGCTGCTCCATATATATACCTACTATAAAACGTACCAATCAAACAATTTGGTGGTGGTGGTGGTGGTGTCGTTGTCGGATCGTGTCGGTCGAACCACCAGTCGACGACGGCAGTCCTCTGCCTCTGTCGACGCCATCCAAAACGCGTTGGACATTTTTCCTCAGTAATCAAACGGCCAGAATCTAGGTGGTTGACGACGGTTGCCCTTGGATATCTTCCTCTGGTCGAATCCCTCTTTGAAAGGACGACAACAACTGTATCACTTTCGAGCGACGAAACGAGAAGGAACTAGGAGTAGGAGAAAGCGGTGGTAGATATATTATAACGTTAGGTCCACAAACACTATGTACGCATATACTCTTGTAAACGTTTCTCTATCGTCGGAGCCGTGGTTGGTAGAGAAACCACTGACCACCGCGATCCAATTGCAAATCGGCAATGACACCACCAAACAAATTGTGGGCTTGCAAGACAACGACAATGGACTTGTCATTAATGTCGACGGTCCGATCGGCGGCCCGTTTGGCCACACCGGTATCATCGGCACTCACCAAAAAGTTGACAAAATAATACTTTCTGTCGTGCGGTGATTCTCGAATGTGACGATGATGTTGGGGCAAGTGTCGACCCTGGGCGACCAGTTCGTGAGGATCGACTTCGACCATTTCCATGGCCAAGAGACCGGACAAGTCAAAGACACCGGAGAATTCATGCGAGTTGGCTTGACCGTTGGTACCAGCCGGAATGCCCACGCTTCCTCGAGAATTCAACCGACCACCACTAAAGGCCACAAAGTAATAGGTCAAATCGCGGCCGTCGTCCAAATGTTCGAGTGGACCGGTAATGAACATGCGTTCGCCAAAATTGTTGCCACTGTCTTCTTGAATTATGGCATAGAGTTGTCCATGCTGGGCTTCAATGATTTCAAAGCCATCAATGTCTTCAAAGGTGGTCTTGCTGCACTGGTTGGTCGTGGTGTTCAAACTGGACGAATCGCAATTCCATCGCGCATCTTGGCCATTGGCATAGAGACCCTTGCCGCCCAATTCAATCTGATCAAAGATGCTTCGTTCGGCTTCATACACATAATATGTGGCGTCAATCGACGAGGGAAAGTCTTGGGTGGACCGTAAGACCTCGCCGAGCGATTCCAAATAGTAATGGCCAAAATAGCCACACGTCGAGGTCTGAACAAAGGCCGATTGACCCAGTCGAGGATCGGGAGACAAGTGTTCCGTCTTGCATCCCTTTTGGTTCGGTCCTTCGCCATTCCAGAACCGGTATCCGTCCGGAACATGGAGGGGCATGTCTTGAAAGTCCCACGAACCGTCGTGGACAAAGTCCCTGTAAAGACACACCAAACGGAAAAAATACAGAGAGTGTGTGTGTGAGAGAGGGAGTGCTCAAAGGGCTTCGACACGAACCACAGGGCTCATGCCAAAAGGTGTCCTTGTGTACAGGTTGGCCTTGCGGAAGACACTTACACGACATGCCCGGTCCATCTCCATTCAATGGGAGCAAACTTGCCCGGCACGCGGAATCCATTTTGGACGACCCGATGGGCCGGATCTCTCCACAGACCCCCCGTGGGACCCTGCGGGGTCATGTCAATGGCAAAGCCATACAATTGTCCATAGCGCAATCCATTGCGGGACAAAAAGTCGTGGGCCGAATGACCCTGTTCGTTCTTGCCCTTTTGACCAATGTAAATGCGGGCTGGATGATTGTCTTGGGGCCACACAAAGGGTTCCCCATCGTTGCGACTGTACAAAATGTTGCGATTGTTGACAATCCCATCCTTGTCCACTCCGCCCCAGGGTCCATTGTATCCTGCACAATCCAACAACAAGAACGACGACAATCATGTCAGAAACGAGGGACACCCAATGACAGAATGGGTTGGTATTGTACACATTGGACCTACCCGAAATGGCCAAGACTATATAATCTGGATGCATGGAGTTGATTTCCACAATCTTTTCGAAACCACCTTGCGTCAAGACACCCAAGGCATAGTCAATATGATTCTCCACGTCCTATTCGTAGATCCGTTTCGAACAAGGAGAGAATGGTGAAACAATCCCAAGAACCAGCCAACGTGTGTGAGTTTGTACCAGGTCCCAACGGCACATATGGAGGGATCCAGCAACAACCATGATTCCGGTACGTACAATGGCATGAGGAGCAATGCCCACCACATTCATGGTTCCGGCCTGGTAGGTCATCCACTCTTCATTGGTAAAGTAGACATTGTCCTCCAACCCAATTCCGTCTCCCCATTGATGTTTCTCTTCCATGTGCGCCGAACAGAGGGATTGCATTAACCAATCGGCCCGGGCCGGTTGTGCTCGGTCCACAATGTAATTGCCCAAGACGTCGGTATTGGAATAATGCGCTCCCACCGTGGTACGGCCATTCCGGACGCGGGGACCCACGGGTTCGCCCTTTAAATTGTACGAGTATCGAATCACCTCCCCCATGCCCTTGACAAAACTCGAGGCCCGGGTCGTATTATTATTCGAAGAGGCTTGCATGTACATGGCCAAATCGTAGCGTTCGTAATCCACATATTGCAAATGACTGCCGGTAAAGGAGGCCTTGCCGTCATTGACATAAAAGGGGTAGGATTCGTAGCGCAAGGGGCCATAACTTTCGGACTGGACAATGAGACGAACCGTGTCATCGTCGTAGAGATAGGCACCCAAACCATCGGGGACACCCACAATCATTTCACCCACCGAGTCCTTGCAAATGCTGTATTCTCCAACCGTCTTTTTATTCATCAAAAACATTCATGAACCACGGACCAACCACAACAATACTAGTGAGAAGAAAATGACAGTGCTTCTACAAGTCTTGATTCTAGGAACGTACCGCAAGAGTCTTTAATTTTCCATGAGGAAAGTCCATATCTCCACTTTGTCCGTCGACAACGTCAATGCCCGATCTGGCGGCGTCAGAGGCATCAGGAATCAATTGAGTAATCGATCCAATGGGACCGGTTGGCCATTCCCCATTGAGAAACACCTGCCACCAACGACGCGAAATAAGAGTGAGAAAAAACGAGCCGTTCCCAAACCAACACGAACAAAGAGCCACGTTTGTTTCGTACCTGTTCCATTCCTTCGGCCCACGCCGTGTCGGGTTCACATTTGGAAGCCTCCGAGTGGACGGCGAACAACAACGTGCCGAGAACGGCAATCATCGTCCTTGCCGCAGTCTTCATCATCATCGTCGTGTGGTCTCTAGTAGGATACAGTCCACACGTGCAATGGGTATTCTTCTTCCAGCCTCACTCGTTTGCCAACTGTATCCAAACCACAAACCTTCTCTTCTTTGGTCGAATCGAATCTCCGGATACGGGTACAGCAGTATAGACGAAGTCTACAGTCCCCCATATCGCTCAAAGGCAATACAAAGGCAATAGTCGTAATGTTCTTACCACATTCGAAATGTGCCACGTGTCGAACGCGTGCTCCACTTAAGCCTCCAACGAAGATTCATGACAGAAATTCTCACCGGTTGGATGCGGCGGAGGAGGAACGGAGGAACCCGGCCACGCCACCTGGACAGACGAAAACAGTCTGGCCATCGACCGGTAGCGTCTAACAGGCGATCGACAACGAAAACAGTCTGGCCATCGACCGGTAGCGTCTATCATGCGATTGACAACGCGGATCGTCTCGGGGGCAATGGCGCTTTTCATCTGCGTAACATGCTTCTGACTTGATGGGTATCTCTCTATATACCGAGAGAGAGACACGGTAAGAGTTGACGTACCAATGGATGTGGAATGGGTCGAGGTCCACCATGGTTGAAAGTTTCAACCATGGAATGCGTTGCATGAGAATTGCGATGTTGTCATTGCGGTTGCTGGCAGCAGATCCGAGAGACGCATATGGTTGGTCCTCTGTTTGCCAGCATCTGTTGTTTTCTTGGTTCCAATCACGTCACTCTCTCTCTCTCGCTCATTTGCGTGACATTTTACCATCTTTGGTTTGGTGAACCCTACAATATGAGTCGGGAAATGTACGAGAGCAACGAGAAGGAAATTCTTTTGGTTCGTCTATTGAAAGTTCGCGCAAGACAAGATTTGTCCAGCCTCTCTTAGTACACACAAGTATATAGTGTTATCTCATGAAGGCGTGCGATCTACTACGCTCGTAGGCGATCCCAGAGAGACGGTCGACGAGCCGCCTTGGTGTGTCCAGATTCGCCCGAACGATGGACTTGTTGTTGTTGTTGTTGGGCTTGACCAATGGCCAAGGCAAACAATTCTCCCGGACGACTGAGTTCGGCGCACTTTTGTCGCACCATCTCAGCTTGTTCGTCCTCGCTCAACTCGGCTGATATCGTGCTTCGGTACGCCACCATGGCCAACATTTTTTGACGACGAAGTTTCTTGTCATGGCTAATCAACTTGATGGATTCAATCAAGACTTGTTCCAATCCAGTCGAACGACTTTGTTCCAGACACTTTTTGATGAGACCGACTTGTGCCTTGGTCAAGGGTTCGAGCGTCTCACAACAGGTCTTGTATCCCATGGCCAATGCGTTTTGCATCTCATTGGGATCTTGATTCGCCAGATACCGAGCCGACCGAAAGGCATAGGATGATGTATCGGCCTTCATTTGCTTGCATTCCTTGAAGGTAAACCAGCAGGTTTCGGCTTCCTTTTTGGAAATTGCTTCCTCCAGTGTGTTGTTGTTGTGGTTCGAGGAGGCTTCCAGAGCGGCGGCAAGAGATGCGTCCACTTGTTTTTCTTCTTCATCGTTCGAGGAGAAGGATCCTCTTCGATTGATCATGGACATGCTATGGCTTCGAATCAGTGTGTTGTGGAGAGGAGAAGTCAGGACCTCCTGTTCTTGTTCTTGTTTCGTGGGATAGTCCATGAATGGCAAAGTCAGGATCTCTTCGCCGCCTTGATTCGCAGCAGATGCATCCGTTTCGGGCCAATGAATGGGATAAGATTGAATGTGGGTTGACCCAGGAGGTGAATAGACGGTTGCCGAACCTCTTCGTGGGCGATGATCCGTGGCTCTGGATGATGCTTCTTGTTTCAATGGTGGGCTTTGGTGCTGGATCATGGATCCAATTGCGATGTTTTCATTGCGGGTACTGGCAGCAGATCAGAGAGACGCATATGGTTTTGGTCCTCTGTTTGCCAGCATCTGTTGTTTCTTGGTTCCGATCACGCCAATCTCTCTCTCGCCAATTTGTCTGACGTTTTACCATCTTTTTTGGTGAAACCTACAATATTGAGTCGGGGAATGTACGAGAGGAACGAGAAGGAAATTCATTTGGTTCGTCTATGGAAAGTTCGCGCGAGACAAGATTTGTCCAGCCTCTCTAAGAACAAGTATATAGTGTTATCTGAGGGGAGAATACCTGTGGCCGTTCGCCACAAGTTCATATAGGCATGCGATCTACTACGCTCGTAGACGATCCCAGAGAGAAGGTCGACGAGCCGCCTTTGTGTGTCCCGATTCGCCCGAACGATGGACTTGTTGTTGTTGGGCTTGACCAATGGCCAAGGCAAACAATTCTCCCGGACGACTGAGTTCGGCGCACTTTTGTCGCACCATCTCAGCTTGTTCGTCCTCGCTCAACTCGGCTGATATCGTGCTTCGGTACGCCACCATGGCCAACATTTTTTGACGACGAAGTTTCTTGTCATGGCTAATCAACTTGATGGATTCAATCAAGACTTGTTCCAATCCAGTCGAACGACTTTGTTCCAGACACTTTTTGATGAGACCGACTTGTGCCTTGGTCAAGGGTTCGAGCGTCTCACAACAGGTCTTGTATCCCATGGCCAATGCGTTTTGCATCTCATTGGGATCTTGATTCGCCAGATACCGAGCCGACCGAAAGGCATAGGAGGATGTATCGGCCTTCATTTGCTTGCATTCCTTGAAGGTAAACCAGCAGGTTTCGGCTTCCTTTTTGGAAATGGGGAGCAACCGTTCGTAGTGCAAATTCTTGCTTTCATCAATCACCACGCGGTGATGCGCCTTGCGGTTCCTCATCAAGGCAGTATCTCGTACCAGACAACTGCGAAGTGGCTTGCTCCACGAGACAGACAAGAGGAGGTTTTCGGCCGATGGAAGGACCATATCGGTCAAGGCTCCCGTAGAATTGGTTCGAGCCATGGTCCGACGAGGGGTTCGACGCTGTATATGATGGTGATGATGATTGGAGGACGGCTGGATGCGCTCCGCCGGGTCCACGGAATCCTCGGAACTTGGGATACTTTCCTTATCCTCATCGGAAGAAGCAGAAAAGCCGTGAATGGTTTCTTCATCATCCATGCTGGCATTGGTATGGTTCATGGGCATCCTACTTGTGGGAAAACTGCCACTGACGGATTCCTCCAGTGTGTTGGTGTGGTTCGAGGAGGCTTCCAGAGCGGCAGCAAGAGATGCGTCCCCTTGTTTTTCTTCTTCATCGTTTGAGGACAAGGATCCTCTTCGATTGATCATGGACATGCTACGGCTTCGAATCAGCGTGTGCTGGCGAGGAGAAGTCAGGACCTCCTGTTGTTGTTCGTGTGGTTGTTTCATGGGGGAATCCATGAATGGCAAAGTCAGGTTCTCTTCACCGCCTTGATTCGTAGCAGATGCAACCGTTTCGGACCAATGAATGGGATTGGATTGAATGTGGGTTGGCCCAGGAGGTGAATAGACGGTTGCCGAACCCCTTCGGGGAGGCATACTACGACTTCGGGGGCGATGATCCGTGGCTCTGGATGATGCTTCTTGTTGAAATGGTGGGCTTTGGTGCTGAACCATGGACCCTCTACCATCCACAACACGTGAATCATCATCAAGAACTTGGGGAACGCGGACCATGCTTGCGGGACGGCGATCATTTGGTGGTTCTTCTTTGTCGGATGTGGCACGAGAGGGAGGCTGCTGGGGCTGAATCACAATGGATCCTCTTCGGGCAGCCGGACGCTGTGTGGGAGATTCCGTGTTCTTGCCTCTTCCTCCTCCTCCCATGGCGGAAGGGGCACTTCGAGTACTCGTCACACTCATCGTGTCATCGGCTGCTGGATTGGAGGACGACTGAGAAAAAAATGGTCTGATTCCTCGCATGGGAGTCGCTCCACGTCGCGAATCTTTGGGAGTCTGTTGGGACTTGCCTTGGGCCTTCCCGGATGAGGATGAAGAAGTTATCCTGGATGTGGGAGCTTGTCTTGATTTCGCAGTAAAGGACGAGATGGTGGATGGCAAACTATCTTTCTTGGCAGATCCTTTCTGGGGAACAGGACGGCTGGCTGGAGCTTCTGACTCGAGTTCTCCAATCAGTTTTTGATCGAGCAAGTTGAGCAGGGAGGAGTCGGAATGAAGCGAAGTGGATTGGCACGTAGTCAATGTGGAAGTGGAGGACTCATCCAAGGCATTTCTGAGTAGTTGTTGACTCTTGGTGGAACTCTTTTTGCCTGCTCCGCCTTTGCTCAGAAAGATGGACAATCGATCTCCACTTCCTGCGCTGGTCGATTTGGTGGGATGTACCTTTTGGCTGCTAGTACTACTCTTGATGCTCTTGGATGTTTTGGAATGTGCCGATGCAGATTTGAGAGACTGTGAAGAACCCCCCTTGGGTTGTTGTGCCTTCATGGACGACGATGCAACCGAGGAAGATGATGAAATCTTTTTCTTCTTGCTTACGCTACTACCGCTCTTCGATGTGCTTGATGAAGTCTTCTTGGATGAAACACTACCTCCATTTCGTCTCATTTCCTTGGCCGCAATGGCCTCGCCCAAGCGCGCGGCGCTCGATACATTCAGAAACATGCTGATGCGGGTTGTCTTGGTTTGTTGGTTGCTTTGTTGGATAGAACGCAATACTCGGTTTGATCACGAAGCGAAAACAACAACAATAACGCTATCACAACCACACGCCCACACAAACACACGTTTTGGTTTTCCCGGTGGTCCTGCCAAGATTGGTTTCCTTTTTTGTGGAGGGAAACCGATTCCAATTATCAACTCTGCTCAGAAGAAATGAATGAGAGGTGATGGTGATGGCTTGATCAAAAGGACAGCCATAGCAGAGTACCAAGTCAGTGTAGAAAGGTCGGGTCGAACCCTGCATCACTCCACATTGTCTTTGTCTCTGTGCAGAACCCAAGTTCCCAAATCGAGAAATGTGATTGCGGGTTTAACATTGCCACGGTTCTTCAAGGGTTCCGAATTATGTGAGTTCGTTTTTGGAGTAGTACGCATAGCCAAATCGGTCGCATTGGACGCTGGAACATGATTCCCGATGAGACATGAATTGTGTCACGTAAAGACAATGAGACATCTGAAAATTTAGTCCAGAACGTCTTAAGACTGTCGCTGTTCAGTCGCTTTGGAGGGATGCCTTAAGGAGAATCTGTCAGATTCGCTCGCCCTGGATGGGTTCGGATGTTGTGAACGCGTAATGGTCCAGTTTCTAGTCACCAATTCCAACTCTCCATGCGCTGTATAGACACGGAATAGGATAAATATATCATTGGTACCTCCTATTAAGTCTCGCCTTTTCCGTCTGAGTTCGATCGAGCGATAGCCTCTGGCCTCTCACCTTCGGATTCGTAGCATGGTTGTCTATAGGAAAGCCTGCGGATTGCGATGGCTGAAGAGTGCAGATATTAGACTTTTGGGCACTCACATAGATGCAATTGGCCCGACAGAGATTCTTCTGGTAGATGCAATCGAATCCAAAGATCGCTACATTCTGTCGAAATCGAAGTCGATGTACCCGAAACTTTCGCGCAACATATCTGGTGCCGGGAAACACATTCTTCCACAATTCACCCTTGCTCCCGATGTTGTACTTGGGATGATTCAGAGCCTAGGTGCTTGTTAGTCGTCTTTGAACACTCCCACGAAAGGCAGAAACGCGATATGTAAAGCCAGGCATGAAGAGTCATGTAGTACTTGCCTTGGGAAGTAGAGGCCAGCCTTGCGATTACTGTCTCATGTTCGTTTACACCCTCACCAAGTGGCATTTTCCATCGCGCTTTGCAAAGTAGATTGATTCCTCCACTCCCCACCATTGTTTCCTCCAATAGCACCTGGTCCCACGAGCACATCGTCTTCTACATTCTGTTGCTGGATGCTTGTCCTTGTGCGGCTGCCATCCATCATGTCCTTGTCGCTGTCCTCGTAGTCATCTAGCTGGTCCAGCTCATCGAGGTCGTCATCGGAGAGCGACTTTTCTCTTCGTTTAAACCGGCTTCTTCGAGCTTCCCACGAATCGTTGGAGTCCACATGGGGAATGTCAGGGGTCAATGACTTGGACGCCGAATCCCGAATCACAGAGGGGGTTGTAGAGGAACCCGTCACTGATCTATCCTCCTTGTTTTGTGACCGAGTGGTGCGCATGGAAAGCTGTAGTGTCCCGTCCTCCTCATCCTCGACGGGTCGATTGGAAGCTCCAATCTCTGGATCATTCTCATCCTCGCTGGCGCTCCGGGAGGCGAGATGCTCACTTGGTTTTTGTTTCTCCAGCTCTTGCTGTCGCTGCTGTTGTTCTCGTTGTTTGCACTGTCGTGCCAGAACGGCCGGCGACTTGTTGTAGGTTTGATACTCGTCGTCATCATTGGTATCGTTGGCAATCCATTCCACTCCTTGCTGTCGTGTGACGGTCATCAGGTGAGCCGACTGCTCGCCATCCAGACGGGTTCCAAATTCCAATTCGTAATCTTGCTGTTCCTCCCAACTGCGAGTAATGGTTGGTGTCGGCACCATGTAGTTGGCAATCGTGTCCATGATTTTCAAAAAGGTAGCTGTAATCAAACAATTCAAGCCGGGTCCATTGTACCAGTCAAACGTAACTTTCATATTGACAAATCCATCATTCTCGTTCAATTCGTCAAAATTCACAGAGGTTGCATTGTCACTGCTACCATACCAGTAAAATTCAGACTGCAAATTCGTTTGACATCGTGCTTGATAGGCAAAGGCAGTGTAGACACCGAGAATGACACTGACAGTGGCCATGAGACTTCCGTAAAAATTGGGACAATTCAAATCGTAATTGGGATACATGCGGGTGATATCGGAAAACATGTTGCGCAAAATGATAATGATGTTGATAATACTGCTCAAAACAAAGGACTGCGAACTGCCTCGACAGGTACCACACAATTCTTGTTCCAGCAACTCTTTGATTTCCATGCCTTGCTCGGTGTTACTGGTAGCTTGCGGATTCTCACAAAAGTTGTTGAGTGTAATGATAAATTCTTGGTCGTCACTACGATCGATATCATCGCTCACACCATCCGGATCGTATCGTGCCAAGGCCCGAAATCCAATATCAATCGTCACGGTTCCTTGCAACTCCCAAAGCCCTGCTGGATCTTGTTGTTGTTGTATGGATTGCGTTTCGGACAGGGACGACGAAACAGGTACGCTATTACTAGACTTTTCAAAGACTTGAGCACGTCCTCGGGTAAAGGAGGTATGGGTGAGCAATGTAAAATTCCGAGACCCAGCCATGGCCGACACGACCGTCAAGCCAAGGGCAATCAAATTAAAGGTAAAGCCAATAAAAAAGATGCGTCGTCGGGCCTTGTGTCGATTTTTAAAGTACCGATGAAAGCCCCATTTGCCCACCCATTCACAAATGGCATTTTGTTCCAAAACACCGGGACATTTCCGGACACAGGGTGGCAAATAACACAAAAAGTGTGGAGGTCGATTGCGACAATCGGTCGGATTGGTGTCATGATCATGATAATGAAAGGTTCCACCGGCATCGGGCAAGCCTCGATACACCTTGGGGACATAGGAAAAGCCCGAGACGCGATCTTCAATGTATTGCCGACAAACGGGCAAGACCATGATATTCTCACTGAGTCCCACCGCCACTCCTCCCGAACGACCTCGTCCTACCGACGAGGAGGTGGTATGAGTGGTGGTCGGGGTGCCACTCGAGCACTTTTTGTGGTAGGGGTGGGACCGGTTGCTGTTGGAGGCAGCCGCGGTGGATACTGAAGTCGGTGCCGCAGGATCGTAAAAGACGGGGTCCAAGGAAATACCCTTTTCCAAGGCGGCACCAATCATGGAATCCCTATAGAATACCGTTTGTTGACTCTCGAGAATGGAGGATCCAGAATAAAAGGCCCCTTGGTGGTTTGGTCGAGGATGCAATGTCGGAGCAGTTCCATCGAATGATTCCACACTGCCGTCATTAGTGGTGGTTGGGGGGACTGTCGCCATGCTCTTGTTGTTGTTGTTGTTGTCATGGAGTTCATCCTCTGGATTGGTGTATGCAAGATCATCTTCTTTGCTCGAAGGTTTTGCGTCCATGATGTTAGTAGTCAATGGGGTGATGCGTTCAAAGACAATTTCCGTCTCTTCGCCGTCGTCTTGTTGGTGGTGGTTGTAGTCTTGCCAAAAGGGATAGTTGGCTAGTAACAATAGGGGAGGAGGTGAAGCGTCGGAAAGAGGAAGAAGAGAATGGATTCTGGTGGGAACCAATCCATTGCTATGTGCTTCGTCCTGTCGCAACAAAGAAGCACCAGTAGCAGCAGCCGCAGCAGCAGCAGAAGACGAACAAGCCACCAACACGTCTGGATCCACCACGAGGGTTTGCCCAGTCTCTCCAGGTTGCGGCTCTGGAATACCAAGAATAGAGTCGTTGACTGGTGATGGTGATTGTTTTTGTTCTTCTTGTTGCTCTTCTTGTGGCTCATTCTGGTCGGTGTGCTGCTGGTCCAGGTCTGTTTCGTCATTCTTGTCGTGGTGGTCGTCGTTGCTATCATTTTCTGTCTCGTCACCATCCATGTTCGGTTCGACTACTACTGGACGAGGATGGCCCTGTGGAACTCTTGTCGATTGTTGTAAGAACATCTCGTGGTGGTGGATCCTATCGTCCAAATCATTCTCCTGTTTCGGGTCAAACAAGACAGAAGGAGGATCTTCATCCTCGTCATGTTCCTGATCCATCAAACGATTCTCAAAGACAATTTCGACCGGGGAATCGCATCGTCGTTCCAGCGACTGGCCATGGTTGTTGTCCTTGTTCTTGTTGTCGTCGTTCACGACGAATGGATCCAAGCCGTTGCTAGGACGACGATTCGGATCCATACGACGACTCATGCCTCTTCCTCGTGTGTGTTTCTGGGCGGCGATTGGTGGGCCGTTTGTCACGTCCAGTCTGTTGTGGTAGTGTTGAGGAAACGGAGCCGCAGTCGTTGTCTCTCTCCTGGAGCGATGTCGGATTGAATTGAGTATGTAATGTCTCCAAAAAGCTGTTTGGATGACCACAACCAAAACGCAAAACACTTGGAAGGAATCCAAGTCCACCCCAGCAGCACGCACAGACTGAAACTCTCAATGGGATACGGTCTCCTCACGGCAATATTTTTTTTGCAAGATCGTATCTTGTGTGTGGCGACCAACGAATGAATTCGGCAAACGAGAGAGAGACTGCGACACTCTCCAACTATGATCGCAAAAAAAAACACAAAAGGAAAAAGGAGAGAGAGAGATGTGGGTTCCACAACAACTTGTTGTGGACGCGCAATTCGACTTGCTTTTGCCGTTGTCCTTGTATTGTTGTTGTTCTTGTTGTTGCGTTAAGTGGTTCCGCAACAATACAATGAATGGAATGCCTCTCGAGATCTCTCTCTCACCACCATGGTGAACCGCTGTTGTGTGGGGAGAGTGGAGGGATGCCCCCAACGAACGTCGCGCGTCGGGGCACAAAAGAGGGAAGGAGGATTCCGTGGCCTGGTTGTATATCTTGCTGCGTCCGTTCAGCCATTCGTAGTATCGGTTGAATAGGAGTACATATTGAGTCATGCACGCTTCTGGTCTCGACACAAATAAGTACTGTAATGTACATTCGCTACATCATATCCGGCGACCCATCCAAGGAGCGTGCGATCCGTGGTGGTGCTCACATTTTTTCAATGCGCACGAATCTGTGTTATCGACGACATCCAAGCCCCAATACATCGTGGCCTTCGTTTCTTCTGGTTCGATTGGATAAATCCTTCATTTCTTCTGGCTATATATGATAAGCGATTGGAATTGAACAAAAGAAAATAGGACGAACAAATATCTTTTGCACCAGGATTGTTTTCGGTACTTGA